>OY751544.1:10845055-11445055 GCA_963572205.1 Caenorhabditis imperialis | reverse complement strand
GCCGTAACCGAAAATTGGGTTTTGGTATAGGTGTGTTAATATATCTGAAGCCTGACCACACACTTTTCTGTTTTCTCCAATCATGTAACCTTTTCACTAATTTTTGAAATGCATCAAAACTGCTTCGTTACTCATATATTAACAGAAAGCGACCAAAAGCTGCAAATAAATAGTGTGAAAAAGTATCATGACCCTATTGTACAGGATACTTTACGCATTTAAAACGGATTGGGATGCTCATAAACTTCATTTGAATCAACGGACAAGGTTATTACCAGCAGTCGTATTGGAATGGCGGAGCACAGATGGCGCGTCTGGCGGCTTTCTTGGGCACTACGTAGTTCTTCTCCACGCATCGACAAGCTCCCAAACCACAGTCCGATTCGTCGACGCATCCCAAAGACATGTGATAACGATCACTTTTTGGTGGCCCAAACGAGTGGGCGGTGGACATGGCCACAAGCACGAAGAGAAGAAGGAGAATAGCTTTCATGTTCAAAAACTGTGAGGAGACTGTCGGCAGCACTGCTAGTTTTATAGCCTGGCTCCTCCGCTTTTCCGCTCTTGGATTCTATAATTGTGTTAACTTTACGACCATGGGAATGGGAATGTAGCTTTCAAAGATTAAAAAGCATATTGAACGCTTGTGATTATTGCTATCTTGAACCACATAATATAATGAAAAATTACATAAAAAGCTTTGATCACCGTAACACTGATCATTGGTATCGACAATTTAAAAATAAAGTAAATACATTTTGGATTCACAAAACTCAAAATTTGGGAATTCGTGTACTCATCGGTTATATCTGAACACATCGCTAATAAACAAATTTTGTGTAACGGACCCGTGGATAACTACTCATTCATAGGAATAAACAAACTTCTGGATCATGTCCCTTATTTGGTGCCGCGGTGATGCTCGTCCAAACCAGAATTTGATAACTTTAATCTGAAGAGTACAGCTGAAAATTGTTTGAAATGACTCTTTGAGGAGACCCGAAGCCGCGTGCACATGCACCTGTGCCATAATCAACCGCTACTGATAGTCATCATTTATTAGTGAACGTTCCAAGTATTTTTCCGTAATTTTACATTGCCAATTGATTCAAAACTATGTGGTTCATCCAGATAGCAATAATCACAAAAGTTCAAAATGTTTCTTGATCTTTGGAAGCTACATTCCCATTCCCATGGTCGTAAAGTTAACACAATTTTAGAATCCAAGAGCGGAAAAGCGGAGGAGCCAGGCTATAAAACTAGCAGTGCTGCCGACAGTCTCCTCACAGTTTTTGAACATGAAAGCTATTCTCCTTCTTCTCTTCGTGCTTGTGGCCATGTCCACCGCCCACTCGTTTGGGCCTCCAAGAAGTGATCGTTATCACATGTCTTTGGGATGCGACGACGAATCGGACTGTGGTTTGGGAGCTTGTCGATGCGTGGAGAAGAACTACATCGTGCCCAAGAAAGCCGCCAGTCGCGCCATCTGTGCTCCGCCATTCCAATACGACTGCTGGTAATAACCTTGTCCGTTGATTCAAATGAAGTTTATGAGCATCCCAATCCCTTTTAAAAGCGTAAAGTATCCTGTACAATAGGGTCATGATACTTTTTCACACTATTTATTTGCAGCTTTCGGTCGCTTTCTGTTAATATATGAGTAACGAAGCAGTTTTGATGCATTTCAAAAATTAGTGTGAAGGTTACATGACTGGAGAAAACAGAAAAGTGTGTGGTCAGGCTTCAGATATATTAACACACCTATACCAAAACCCAATTTTCGGTTACGGCCCTTATTTGGCTCCACGATGATGCCCGTCAAAACTAGAAATTGATACCTTAATTTGAAGGGTACTTTACCTGAAAAGTTCTGAAAATGACCCTGCGCAGGAACCCGAAACCGCTTGCACATGTACGCACCTATTATTAATGGTGTGGACCCGTTGGTTACGTTGACGGACGGTGTGGAGAGGGTCAGGGGTTCGATTCTTCCTTGGTGAAAACAATTTCAGCTTATCATGGGAAAGTAGATTGCGACATTTTAGCGAACTGTTTGGGACCGCAAGAAGTCAATGGTTGAGGAAGCGGCTCGACCGGATGGTAGCAACAGTTTTTAAAATTCAAACAAATTAGAGATAGTATTATTAATATCAAAGTTTTGAATTGTTGCATATGCACAACAGAGAAGACTGTGATCCACTACAAAATTGAAGAACATGGCAAATAAAGATTTGGTATTTAAAACATCAGCCGACCTGCCAACACAATTTTTATGACTTCTACTTCTCATTATGAAAACTTTAATGTGAACAGCACAAAATGGAATGCTGATAAACTTTATTTCACTGATCAATCAAGGTTATTACCAGCAGTCCCATTGCCATGGTGGAGCGCAGATGGAGCTTGGGGCGACCTTCTTCGGCACTTCTTCTTTCGGATACACGCATTCGAGGTAGATGCTACAATACCCTGGTGCACACTCCGAGTCTTCGTTGTCTATATGAAAGCACATCTTAGGCCTGTGATGACGACCAGCTCTTGAGGGCCCAAACGAGTGGGCGGTGGACATGGCCACAATCACGAAGAGAAGAAGGAGAATAGCTTTCATGTCGGAAAACTGTGAGGAGACTGTCGGCAGCACTGCTAGTTTTATAGCCTGGCTCCTCCGCTTTTCCGCTCTTGGATTCTATAATTGTGTGAACTTTACGACCATGAGAATGGGAATATAGCTTCCAAAGATCAAAAAGCATATTGAACTCTTGATAAACTACTAGCTCAAAGTACCAGTTCAAAATAACAAGCAGTTTCTGATAACATTTTTTTCTTGAGCAATTTGGATGAGGTTTGGTCGCTTTTTCATTGTATCATAACTTATTATGTCACACAAAAACAAGACTAAACTCTGTTTGACAATGTATCTTTGTGAGGTATGACGACAAAAAACAAGAAATGAGAGGTTTTGCAAGATTTCTCAAAATAGAGTTTATTCGATTATCGACGACACGATTCGAAACTATCAGTGACGAGCTTGTGGATTGGAAACTGTGGAAATTTGCACTTGATCCAGAAGGTGTATGACTCCATGTCCTTGAATCCCCGTTCAATCACATGGAACAATGATAACAACTCGCTGAATCGAGCAGGGCCTTCACTTTGATAAGTTGACTGACAATACTGAAGCAATGAATTTGAAAATTGATGTTGGTAGGAAGCGATGAGTGTTTTTGCGTATTCAGATAGTCCGTTGATACCTGCAATGAACATAACTAGACTATGATGCAGTGGGAAATTAAATTAAACATACTCGGATTACACAGCAATAGCATTCCGAACAACAAGTACTCTTCTTTCGTCAAATCTAAATCTATCAATCTCCCCAGCATTCGGTATCGATAGTTATGCTCAAAGGGTAATCCAGTAGATATTGGTAAGAAGTCAACGCCTCCCGGGAAACGAATATCATTCTTCTTTTCCAACTTGGTTATAGCGGAAAATTTCAGAAAGATGTATTTCATTTTCATAGCATTGATGAGAGTGTACTGATCGGCCGGGTTCAGAAGTTTCACGAAATCGCAACTTTTGATGAACTCTATTGTGGTATACTGACAAATAGTAGACCATTTCTCCAAGTCCATGGGATAATCCGCTGGTTTTTGAAAGAGCTGTACTGCACGAGAGTCACAAACCACTTCCTTGACACTTGGATTTGCAGGTAAGACAGGTGCGTAGTTCAAGTACATGTTCATGTAGTAATCTTCGCGATGATTCAGATTAACTAGTAATTCGGATAACAGAGTGTTGCTGTTTCCAGGCTTCACAGTCAATGACTCTTCGCTATGTATGGTCTTTTTCATGCCACAGTGAAGGCACTTTTGAAAGCGGCACAATCGGCATTTGAGGTTGAATGGCGACTCTGAAAAGTTCCATGAGGTCAAAATAAAGAGACACAAACCTTCATAACACTTGTTAGCGTTCACACACGCGATAAAGTTCTGCTTTGATATGATAGCTCTTCTGAAAAACATAGTGCACGCATTGCAGCTGTAGATCTATAAAAATCAATTTATTAGTTATGAAAACTGAGCAAGCTTCACCCCATAGTTGAAAGCGTTGTTCGGCTTGCCACAAATCACACAGTAGTCCATGACGTTAGACGGAATCAGAATGGAGAAAGAAGAATAACAAGATTACAGACTGCGAGTGAGTCCACCTCTCATTTCCTGTCATATGCTCTCATTTGTATCTTAATCATGTAACACAATCAGAAAAATAAAGTGATAGTACGAAAAAACAAGAGAATACTAGGAAATTCTGAACTCAAACCTTCTTATTATATTTTGTGGCATTTGGATTTCTAACCAGCTAAACTCGACTAATCTTTTCGTATGATTTTTGGTCAAGGAGCATGCTTTGTGCTTGTTTTCTGATCAGAACCACACATGAAGAAAGCGTGGGCTTATGTTACGTCACACATATAGTTCTTGGATTCATAACAACACCAGAAAAAGCCAAATTGAGAACAGAGTACAGAAATTCCATCAAAGTAGAAGAAAAAATGAAAAGATGCAAGTGAAAAGCCAAAAAGGACAAAAATCATTGTCTAGAAAACTGATTCATCTCACAAGTTGGTAAGATTAATAAATGATCATCGTCTTCATTTTCCCAAAAGATCATCAGATCATGAGCATGTCTACGTCTTCTGATTAGTCAGACGGAAGAGTGAAAACGCACCTTGATTCTAGTTTAGTTACTAGAGCTTTCCAAGAAAGGTGAGAACCTGGTGCAAATCATATGTTCTGATTTTCAAAATTTGCTGCTCAAAGAGCAAAGAATGTGCCAAGACGAGTTGAGTTCAGTTGGATCAGTTCAATGAGAAAATGCGATGTGAGGTGTGAGAGCACGTTTGGTGGTCTCAAGGCATTATGCTGCTCTGGTTGTTAGCGGATTACTAAACTATATACATATGCGTCTCAAGTACGTTCAAATTGAGGATAAGAGATAAAGGATCATCTTTTGAATACAAGAAACATGAATATTTTTTGATTTTCAGTTCAAAAAGTTGTGTTCTGGTTACACATATTAAATTGAATGCAAGAAAAGAGGATATAGAGAGTCACGCGCACCTGCTTTCCGTTCAGTCTGATCTGGGAAAATCTTATGTGGTTCAGAGCATTAGAGTTTATGTTTTGCACTTGCAGTTTATTTGGATTTTTTTTTCAATGTGATGAGTTAATGGAGAAATTAAACTACTCTAGAACATAATTGTTCAAAACTTACACACTTTTGATTTGAAATATTTTGAATTGGTGAGATCTGAAAAGAGTTTTGCTTCAGGAACTTGCAAGACGACGGACATCTGAGCATCCGTGTTAAACATTAAACAAAGTTTCAATTGATATTCCTATTCATCCCAAGAGCCACGTGTTACCATTTTTAAAATTCAAACGACAAGTAAGTTACTGATTTATTGGTATCATAACTGTTTTAAAATACACATTTAGTTAGAAAGTGTTCATCCACAATCTTCAAAACTGTCAGTGACAAGTTTTTTAACCATAAGCTGAGGATAGTTGCATTTGATCCAGAACGTGTATGCTTCCATGTCTTTAAATCCTCTTTCGATAACGTGGAACAGTGATAACAGGTCGGCGTATCTAGCTGGTCCTTCTTTTTGATAAGTCTTTTGACAATATTGGAAAAGGAAAGAGGAAAACTTTTGTTGGTATGAGGTTATCAACATTTTTGCGTAGTCTGATAGTCCGTTTACAGCTAAAAAAGGTTTATCAATAGTAATAGGGTTGTTGTTTTGGAAGGTCAACCAAACCTGGATTACATAACAACAGTATTCCAAGCAGAAGGTACTCTTCTTTAGTCACTTTCAAATCGATCAACCTTCCCAATAGTCGATAACGACAATTGTGTTCAAAGGACTGACCAGTACGGACTGGAAAAATATCGATTCCACCGGGGAACTGAGACTCATCCTTCATCTCAAACTTGGCACTGGCAGAGAACTTCAACAAAATGAACTGCATCTTGATGCCATTGATCAATGTGAATTGGTCATCTGGATTCAGATGGCTGACAAAATCACAACTCTTGATCAGTTCCATTGTAGTGTACTGGCAAAGCGTTGACCATAAATTTAGATTCATCGGATAATTCGGTGGTTTCGGAAGCAATTTCACAAAATTTGAGTTGTGAACAACGTCCATAACGGTCGGATCCACATCGGATGCCGGTATGAAATTCAGAAACAAGTTCATGAAATAATCGTCACGATGATGTAAATTGGAGAGTAGTGATGACAACTTTGTATCTACTTCCACCAATTGATTTTCACTGGTGCTTGAGGGATGGACTGTTTTCTTCATGCCACAGTGAAGACACTTTTGAAAGCGGCACAAGCGACATTTGAGCTTGAATGGCGGCTCTAGAAAGGCATATGAGGTGGTAAAGACAAAGGGAGACAAACCTTCATAGCACTTGTGAGCGTTCACACACGGGATAAAATTCTGCTTTGATACGATAGCTCTTCTGAAGAACATAGTGCACGCATTGCAGCTGTAGATCTATAAAAACAATTTGTTGGGTGTGAAAACTGAAAAAACCGTACCCCATAGTTAAAAGCGTTGTTCGGCTTGCCACAAATCACGCAGTAGTCCATGACGTTAGACGGAATCAGAATGGACGGAGATGAATAACAAGATTACAGACTGCCAGTGAGTCCACCTCTCATTTCCTGTCATATGCTCTCATTTGTATCTTAATTTCACGCATCGTATAATACAATCCAATCAGAAAAAGAGAACAATATGAAGAAAACTAGAGAATACTAGGAAGTGCTTAACTCCCACTTTCTTATTATATATTTCTGGCGCTTGGATTTTTTAACCAGCAGAACTCGGCTAATCTTCGCGCATAATTCTTGGTCAAAGAGCATGTTTTCTGCTTGCTTTCTGATCAGAACCACACACGAAGAATGCGTGGGCTTATGTTACATCACACATATAGTTCTTAGATTCATAACAACATCAGGAAAAGCAAAATTGAGAACAAGGTACAAGAAATCTATTGAATTAAAATAAAAATGGGAACGTGCAAATGAAGCAGCAAAAAATTACAAAAAACATTGTCTAGAAAACTGATTCATCTCACAAGTTGGTAAGAATAATAAATAATCATCGTCTTCATTTTCCCAAAAGATCATCAGATCATGAGCATGTCTACGTTTTCTGATTAGTCAGACGGAAGTGTGAAAATGCACCTCGATTCTAGTTTAGTTACTAGAGCTTTCCAAGAAAGGTGAGAACCTGGTGCAAATCATATGTTCTGATTTTCAAAATTTGCTGCTCAAAGAGCAAAAAATGTGCCAAGACCAGTTGAGTTCAGTTGGATCAGATTGATGAAAAAATGCCATGTGAGGTTTGAGAGCACGTTTGGTGGCCTCAAGGAATCAAGCTGCCCTGGTTGTAGGCGGATTACTACACTATATACATTTGCGTCTCAAGCATTTTCAAATCAGGGATATGAGATAAAGGATGATCTTTTGAATACATGAAGCGAAATTTTTTAACTGGTAAAGTTACAAACATGAGTTTTGGTAAAGAATCATAACTTGATTGCAAAGAACCAAATTCAAAAAGTAGTTGCAAACACCTGCGTTCCGTTCATGTGAGAGTATTATGTAAAGCCTGAGAGTTTATTTTTTGCACTTGTTTTTTCAAATGTTATGTTTTAAACAGTCAAAGTATACTTTGTTTATTGAGCTCATAAATGTTTTTCATTTTACAGTCAATGAGAAAGTAATCATTCAATTATTCACAAACTTCAAAACTTTCATTAATAAGTTTTTTGAATTCGACCTGGGGATAGTTACATTTTGTCCAAATGATGCATGCTTCCATGTCTCTGAACCCTCTTTCAATCACATGAAACAGTGATAACAGGTCCGCGTAATTAGCTGGTCCTTCTTTTTGATAAGTTTTTTGACAATATTGAAAAAGGAAAGAAGAAAACTTTTGCTGATACGAGGTTATCAACATTTTTGCGTAGTCTGATAGTCCGTTTACAGCTAAAAAAGGTTGATCAATAGTAATAGGGCTGTTGTTTTGGAAAGTCAACCAACCTGGATTACATATCAACAGTATTCCAAACAGGAGGTACTCTTCTTTAGTGACCTTCAAATCGATCAGTCTTCCCAATAGTCTATACCGAAAATTTTTCTCAAATAATTGACCAGTTCTTATAGGCAGAATGTCGACCCCTCCTGGAAATTGAGATTCATCCTTCATCTCAAACTTTGCACCGGCAGAAAATTTAAACAAAGTGAACTGCATTTTGATGCCATTGATCAATGTGAATTGGTCATCTGGATTCAGATGACCGACGAAATCACAACTTTTGATCAGTTCCATTGTAGTTTACTGACAAAGCGTTGACCATAAATTCAGATTCATCGGATAATTTGGGGGTTTAGGGAGCAATTTCACACTATTTGAACTGTTAATGATATCCTTAACAGTTGGATCCACATCTGACACCGGTATAGAATTCAGATACAAGTTCATGAAATGGTCATCGCGATGAAGGAGACTAGAGAGTAGTAATGACAACTCTGAATCTACTCCAACCAACTGATTCTGAGTTGGACCTGTGGGATGAACTGTTTTCATTATTCCGCAATTGAGACACTTTTCGAAGCGACAAATACGGCAGTTGAGATCAAATGGGGGTTCTGTAAAGTTTGGAGCAAGCAAGATTACACAAATTGTGCACCTTTATAGCATTTCTCCTGGTTCTTACAGTTCAAAAAGTTCCTTTTTGATATGAGTGATCTTCGAAAGAACATAGTGCACGCATTACAGCAGTGGATCTGAATGAGTGTATTGGAAAAAGTGATAGCAGATGCTAAAAAAGGTCTCACGCCATAATTGAATGCATTGTTTGGCTTCTGACAAACCACACAGTTATCCATCGTTGAGACACACGAATAATGAGAAGACTATTGTTGACGGATAACTCGGCTACCAATTTCCGATCACGTTCTTGTATTTGTTATTGAAGAACACCACTATCTAAGTCAGACAGATACAAAAGTTGAGCACAAAAAATAAATTGCTGGTCTCTGTTGTCCGGTGTTTTCAGGGAGGTTCTTATCGATATCAAATTTATCTACTTTACATGCAGTTTGATCCTTTTTTCATTTGCCAACTGATATAAAGATTAATTACAAAAAAATTTATTTATGAGATCAAAATGATGAAATCGGCAGTTCTAATGAATGTTCCCTTTCAAACCATTGAATTTTCATTTCAAACTGACATTTCTCCACATTTTCCAGTTGAACGGAAAAGTTGGTGTGCATTGGAACGTATGGGTATGCCATGTTAGTGAATCTGAACAAATTTATGAAAATTGCGTCGCTTTTTTATGACTCACATTGTCGTGTTTCCATAGACGTCTTCTATTTTTAACATAGAGTTTGAAAAGTTTTCTGGCACGAATTCAGCGGCGAAAAAAGCAAACAAGCCGTTGGGGACATTGACCTGGAACCAATTCACATCACAGTGATACTTTAACAGCATTTGTTACCTTCCAAGTGCAGTTTTGAACGCTTATCTCTTGATCTATTCTGGTAGAATTTGAATTCAAGTCGTGCAAAGAAGAAAATGAATAGCAGAGTCCAATCTCAGGTTGAACTTCAATAGGACTGCTACATGGTGTGCTTTCAGAGTACCCAGAAGCAATGATTAATGCAAAAGTAATAATATGAATACAGAACAAGCAAGTGAACATTTCGCAAATGTGCTTTGTTGCAAAATGTACAGTTTTTCAGACGGGAAACCACAAAAAGCAATGGGCGCTTCCAAATGTTGTCGTATCACTTTTTATACACAAAAAGTGATTGCAGTTGAACTGTCTGATTTGCCGGTATAACATCACTTTAAGATCAAAAAATCGGGGAATTATCAGTCGGAAATTTTGGCAGA
Organism: Caenorhabditis imperialis; assembly: GCA_963572205.1. Taxonomy (NCBI): domain Eukaryota; kingdom Metazoa; phylum Nematoda; class Chromadorea; order Rhabditida; family Rhabditidae; genus Caenorhabditis; species Caenorhabditis imperialis. The sequence goes on along the minus strand of OY751544.1, from coordinate 11,435,063 downwards.
AAAGTGAATCATAAGTTTGAAATAGGGTGTAAAAGTTGAACTTAAAGGGATTGTATCGTTAGGAGCAGTGTGTGGGAGTACTGTTGGAATACAGGGCTAGACGACTATTTTTACTAGTCATCTTAATCTGAAATTTTGTGCCTATTCGAATGTTGAAATTGAAATCTGTGATTAATTTAACATATTGAGCCTTTTCAAAGGTTTTTTTGTTGATAAGTCAGAAAAAAAGACATGAAAGTGAAGAAAAAGAACTATAAAACTTTTATATTCAACATTTTCTTGTCACTTTCAACCAGATTTGATGAAACAATACATTCAAAAAGTTTTTTTTTCAAACGAAAAACTCAAAAAATTGTGTTATCATGATCGTAATGAATTAAAAACCACTGCCTTTCAGTTTCATATAGTTTTTCACGTAGTTTTCCAAATTTTTCTTATCAAAAATTCAACTTCCCATGTTTTTCGTGTCATTTTTGTATAACACTATCTATTGGGCTTCCTCAAAGTTTTTCAAGTATAAAATCATCAATCTCTATCTATAATTCACATTTTTACAACAATTTGTACAAAAACCCCAAAAGAAAACTCCCATTTTGTACGCATTTTTGCGTCAGTTCCTGCGCAGACACCGTTCACTCGTTGTTGTTTTTTGACAATACAACATCCCAACCACCCTTCTATTCACTTTTGACCACGACCAAGGCCACGTGGCCGTAAACAGTGCTGCGTCTCTCGATTTGTCCACTGATAATGGAAAACCATTCGATTCTATCTTATCATTGCAATTTGTTGTGCTGACCCTTTCTTTCGTGTCTGTCTTTGACAATTTTTAGTTTTTTTTTAGCTATTTTCTGTATTTTCCTAATTTCAGAAAAGATGTCCGATCAACAACCAGTCCTGTATTCCTACTGGAGATCGTCTTGCTCCTGGAGAGTTCGCATTGGTAACTATTCAGGTGGAGAAATAGGAGAAAACTTCTTTTTTCCAGCATTGGCCCTTAAGAAAATCGACTATGAGTACAAAACCGTCGACTTACTGTCCGAGGATGCCAAGGTAAGAGTTTCCCACACCTTCTCAAAAAAAATCATTGAAAACTGATAATTCAGAACCAATTAAAATCGATCAACCCATCCGCCAAGGTGCCATCCTATGTGGCGGATGGTCACACCATCAACGAAAGCCTCGCCATCATCGAGTACCTGGAAGAGACCCACCCTGAAATTCCACTTCTCCCGAAGGACCCAGTGAAAAGAGCACTGGCAAGAACTATCGCTCTCCATGTGACTTCTGGAATCCAACCTCTTCATAACTTGAAGGTCCTTCAGACTCTCAATAAGAAAGAAGCGGGATTAGGGGCTACTGTAAGTTTGTAGTTTGTAGTTTGTAGCATTCACAAAGGGAGTATTTCAGTTTGCCAAGCAATTCATAGTAGAAGGATTGGAGGCTTTGGAAGTGATGCTGAAGGAGTCCTCCGGAAAGTATGCTATCGGGGATGAGATCACTCTCGCGGACTTGGTTATTCCATCGCTTCTCTACACAGCGGAAAGGTAAAAGCTATAGAAAATGAGGGAAAGGTTATAATTTTGTCATTTTTGTCGATGTGGTGAGGTTCAGGTATTAGCACAATCAAGGAAATTTTATGAAACTAGGTTAAAAGACAGGCTAAAGCTAAAAATGTCTTCGTTTTTGGCGGAATGTCCTTTCCACCAAGTTATGGGGTGTCAAAGTTAAAAACAATTACAAAATTTGTTCTTTTGAAGCAACTTTTAGTGGTTTTTGCTAAAAAACTGTTTGAATTTTGAAAAATTCTGAAAAATAACATCAGAAGTGCAAAAAATAGTCAATTTTTGGACCCCATAACTCAACTGAAAAGACAAAAATTGAACGTTTCCACTAAATTCTTCCCGATTTCTCACTCTCCGCTAAAGATAACATCGCATTCGTACAACTCTACCTCACGCCGTTCCAAAAGTTTCCAATTCAAAACAACCACTTTAGTCATCATATTCCGCAAAAAAGAATGAATCATCACAATCTAAACATTGAGAATTCCAAAACAAGTATTCCCCCCCCCCCCCTTTCCGATTCCGATTGAATTCAACTGAATCACCGACCTCTCCTCCGTCTCTCAAAGATCAGATAACCCCTCTGTCTCAAGATGCAAATCACCCTCATTCTTGCAGATTCTCCCTCGATTTGTCTCCATACCCGACAATCACTCGTATCAATTTGGAGCTTTCCCAGATTCCCGAGTTCATTGCGGCGCATCCTAATAGCCAGCCCGATGCGGGGCTTAATGCTTAAATTGTGATGATTGTGGAGAGATTTGATAATAAATATAGAGTTGAATAACGAAAAATTTCAGTTTGAAAAGTTAAAAAAGTAGTTTCCCGCTTGCAACTGCAAAAAATTGCCACCACAAACAAGCGATTCATCACAATATATCCGTTTCCCCCTCTTTTTTTCCCATTCTTTCTCATTTTCCATCAGCATGGAGGGAGAGGACAACAAGTTGAAACACACCAACATTTCTCTCTTTCTCTATTTTTCCATCTCTCTTTTCTTGTTTGGGGTAACTTTTTTTAGGGGAATTTGATAAGAAAGGAAAATTGCTCGTTGATTTTTCCATATGGAGTGTTGACAATGGTTGTCAAGGTTTTGAGAGAGAGTCCCGTGAAATGGCATATGCAAATGTCAAATGTGATTTGTTGCATGGCAAACATGGCATGTCACAGAGAGAAAAATCGTAGTTTGTAAAGCTTGTAGGTCAAAAATGTTGATATTAGATCAAATTTTGTTGGTAAAAATGAGAGAACTTCAGTTTTACTGGTTAGTTTTAACAAATTCTAAGAAAAAAGCGCAATTTGAAGCGGTTATTCAATAAAATTAGTAGTTGTTAACATTGAAAAATGATAAAAACTTCAATTGTTCAATTTTTCAATCCTTTTAAGCCATTGCACTCCTCCCTAAAAACCAGTTTCCCTCATTCCCGTCCGTTTCTGACCTCCAGGCGAGGGAACGCAACTAATCTTATTTCCTTGCCCCTCTCTTTCTCCCCCCTCTATCCACTTGCCTTTCCTCACTACATTCTCCTCCACCCTCACAGGTCATTTTCTCATTTTCCGGCAATATTAAACAAATAATATCTCGTCCCCCCGCTTATTAGGATGAGTCACTTTCCTCTCACACGACAATATATACCTTCTTTTCATGTTTTTTACACTTTAACAAAAGTTTTCAATTGTGCTGGAGTTGGGAGAGAATTGGAAAGTGACGTGAGCGGGGAATGGGGGAAAAGTGCGGGTTTGGGAGGTGATAGCGGAGTGGTTTGGTGTGTTTTTTTGGTTAGATGCGTAAACTAGATAGCTTTTCGAGCAGGAAAAAGGTTTATAATTTCAAGAAGTGAATTTTTTTTTCAAAATAGGCATAGACCACTTTTTGTACCTTTTTTTATCATTTTTCACAAATTTTCACAATTTTCCTCTGAAATTCAAAAGTTTTCTGACTTTTTTAATATTAAAATTTATTTTTTTATCACAAAAAACATTATAAAAAAGATGAAAAACACCTGCTTATCATAAAAAATGCATAAAAATTTCATTGAAAAAAGGTTTTTAAAAGATAAAAATTTGAATTTTAAAATCATTTTTATTTCGGCAAATCATCCCATTTTTTGAAAAATTTTCAGGATTTCAAAAAAAATTTTAATTTTTTGAATAATTTAGATTCTTAAATTAACCCTGATTTTCCAAATTCCAATAAATTTTCAAATAATCCCAACAAATTTTCAAAAAAATGTCATTTCTCTGTTGTTTCATACTCAAAATCTTCACTTTTAAGTCTTCTCGACAATTCCATGTCCAGATCCTTTAATTTTAGGAACTTCCTATTCAAATTCCTCCCTTTTCTTCCTCACCACTTCCTAATACCCACAAAAAGTCCACCTCACCTGTCACCACCGTTCCCAATCACCATTCCTCACTTTTTCCTCTCTCTCTCTCTCCCGTTCTTGTTCTGACTCTCAAAACAAACACTTAGCAAATCGGTTGGGGGTGTCCGGTGAATCTAATAAGACCTAGCCCTCTACCTACTTCTTTTAGTACACATGCAAATAGTAGGTTGAGTGGCGGAGAAGGAGAGAGAGAGGTCAGTTTCCACGTTTTGGTAGTGATATAGTGATAGATAGTATAGTGAAGGTTTTTGATAGGCAGGTGGAAAATTGAAAAGGGAATTGCGTATTCAGACTAATTCAAATGGTGTCTAGATAAGTAGAGCAGAATTTTGAGCTGATTATGATGTAAGTACGCTATTTTTAAGTGAAAAATGGGTAACTGGAAGGGTTTTTAGTAAGAAATGTGTTTTTTGAAACCTATTTGCTGAAACTTTATTTTTAGATAAGTAGAGCAGAAATTTGAGTTAATTATGATGTTAGCAAGCTTTTTTTGAGTGAAAAATAATGAAATTTTAGCGTTTTTATGAAAAAAGTGACTTTTTGAAACCTATTTGCAAAAAAAAGCCTCTCCTCACAAAAAGATGGGTTAAAGACCCTATTCATTTCCTCTTTTTCCGTTTTTTTCTCTATTCCCCAGCCTACCAGATCTTTTTTCCTCTTTTTTCCCTTTTTAAACGTCCTTTTCCAAAGATTTCCTTCATTTTTGCACTTTCCTCCTAAGTAGGTCAAACTTGTCATTTTCAAAACTATAAGAACATTCCTCACATTCCTTTCGATTTCATGGCTATTAAACAGATACCCAATTAGTTCAGTTTCCTTCTCAAAACTAGAAATCACATTGAATTCTTCTTATCAGCAATTTTTCTAATTCGTGCAGAACAAATATTTATCAGTTTCGTCGTTTCTTCCTTTTCCATTTCGCTTTTCTTTTCGATTTCCTTTTAAAATGTCCATTTCCATTCCAGAATCGCACAACAATGGGTTCATTATTGCATTGCGTTCTGCTCCTCACGACTGTCAACTGTTTGTCGGCAACACAATCGAGGCTACAGAGCAGTGAGTTTGATTTATTTGCACTTTGTTTGAAAAGAAATTCTGGGAAGAAAAATTGCGAAATTTTTTGAGGAATTTAGGGATGGGATGTAACTGTTAGTTACCACCCGCTGGGCTTTTCTGTAAAATTTCGTAACTTTTGACAGTACCAGGAGGTGCCAGTGGACTGGAAATTGCAGTGAGAAATAGGAAAAAAAGAATAAGAAAAAGAGAAAAAGTTAAAGCATTATAGAAAAGTTTGAAAAAAAACATAGAAACAACTGAAAACTACAAATCTGTTCAAAATTGCAACTTTTTCTTACTTCTCAACTTTCCAATTCATCAATATAAATTACATTTTTTCAGCGGGAACAGTCCGATGTATAAAAGAAATTGGAAGCAAAAGCGAATACTGTGAAGGACAGTTCTGCTATAAAATGCGCACTCCAGGTAACAAAAAACATGATTTTATTCAAAAAAACCTTTGTTTTTTTCCAGAAGACACATCAGAAGAAGGAATTGTCAAAAAAGGATGTATGAAGGTGGCAGATGCGCAGACAGAGGTAATTTTATTCAAAATATTGAAAAAAGATGAACATCTTGATAAAATGAGCAGAAATTGATAAAAAAAACAAATCTGACATGAAAAATATCCTTTAAAAAAAAGGTTTTTTCATTAAATTTAATAGAAAAAGTTTAATTTTCCCTTGATTCCATGAGCATTTTGATTTTATGACCTGAAAATGACAATTTTTGTAGTTTTGACACTTTTGAAACTTCAAATAGATAACTAATTTTGCTTTGCTTCTTGTAAAGCCTATTTTCATTCATATGAACAAGTTTTCAGACAAAAACAATTCATTTTGATTTTTGGAAAGTTCGATTTAAACAAAAAATGTTCTGAAATAATCAAAACTTGAAAAATTTTCCAAAACTATTGGATTTCAAATATCAAATTCTTATAAGATGAAAACCAAATCTATGCAGCTATCAGAACTTTTTTTATTGGGCAGTCCTGAAAAAAGTTTTAAATAGCAAATGACTTTATTTTTCACTATTTATATGAAAAATTAGCTTGAAAATTGAAGGATAACTAGAAACAACAAGTAAAATACTTTAAAGATTTCATTTCATCATTTTATCTGAAAAAATCCTTTTCTCTCAAATAGCTTCCTTATCTGAACTCAAATTCTTATTTTGTATGTCAATGTTTTCATATTCCAAGACCGAAAACCACAAAAATTTATATTCCAGGTCGGAAAATGCACACAACGACCTCTAGAGGAAGGTGGAGCAGAACTAATGTGCGTTTGCCGGGATAGAGATTTCTGCAACTTTTCTCCAATTTCCTCTTCGATTTCCGCAGTTTTCCTCACATTTTTTGTTGCTCTTCTCATTTGATGCATTTGAATATAACTTTTTCTCTTTTTCTTACTTTTAGTTTTAAGCTATTTATGTTTGCTTATTTTTTCTTTTCTTTTCACTTCATTTTTTCTTTCTTCGAAAGAAAAGTTGCGATATTTTTTATTTCTAAAACAGGATTTTACATACCGGGTATTGAAATTATGAACTTTTTCTTCTTTTTTTCTTCTGAAGATCACTACTCACTACTTATTACTTTATCTCCCATTGTACTTTAACTGCTCATGAACACCGGCTTTGACGATTCACTGTGATGTTAGCTCCATTTGAAATAAATTATTTCATTCCATACTTCTTGCGATTAACACCCTTTCCAAGCAAAGATATCATATCAAAGTGTCCCTCCTTTTGAAATGGCAGATATAAAAACACTAGTGCATCTTTAATCTTTCGCGCGCCGTCAATATCCATTTCCGGCGTGAAGTTTTATAATCTTCTCGCAAAGTTTTTTGGTACATCGATCAGAATATTTTCTTTTAGCATCTGAGCTACTGGATTGCGTTCTTCAAAGCGACGGAGTGTTGAACCGGTAAGCTGGGTGTGGTTTGGATGGTCTATTTGAAAGTCCTTGCTCTGAGGAACTGAAAACTGTTTTCAAAACTTGAATTCGACACTGGAGAGCCGAGATATAGAGCTCAGAAGTTAAGGGCTGGTACAACTTGTTTTTCACTACCCAGCCCGGGTTGTTTTTATGCTACTGTATTAGCCGTCGACTCGCAAATTGAGTGGTGAGACTGTCTTCGTCTATCTTCGACTACTGTAGCAAATAAACTCTGTGTATTTTCGTGTACCTGTAAGTATGCTACCCTGGAGAAATCCCCAGAAATAAGAATGAGCCCAATTTTTGGTTACGGCCCTTATTTGGCGCCACGGTGATGCCCGACAAAACTAGAAGTTGATAGCTTTAATTTGAAAGGTATTTTACCTGAAATTTTCTGAAAATGACCCTGTGATGGGTCCCAAAACCGCATGCACATGTACCTCCGCCGCCTTTTTCAAGTGTGTGGGGGTGGTCCCGGCGGTTACGTTGCCTGACGGTGTGCAGAGGGTCAGGGGTTCGATTCTTTTCGAAGGAAAACATTTTTGCTTTTATTGGGACAGTGTATTAAAACAATTAGACGAATTCTCGGTCCCATAAGAAGACAGCCAAAGAGCTGCGGCAGTAGTTCAAACGGCTGGTATGGTTAAAGTTCTGTGAGCTTTATATCTCGGCTCTTAGTTGTTGGTAGGAAATTCTGAAACCTGTTCTGAGTTCCTCAAAGCAAGAACTTTCATATGAACCCTATTTTGTTAACCTGAACCCACTCATTTTTGAAGCTGGCTTTGAACTTCTAGCCCTCTAGCTCCCTTTTGAAAAACGGCCCCCTCTCCAAAACCTATCAACTTTTTTGCCCTTTTTATCCCGGCCTTGTTCATAGCTATTGCTCATCGGTTATCAATTTCATTTCCCATACTGACTCCAAATTCCAAATTTTGATTTCAAATCCGTTTGCAAACGATGCCTATTTCCGTTGAGTTATGAGGGCGCGAAGATTGGCTCGAAATCGCATCTCATTATGTAGACACGCGCCCCCTCTCATCGACCGGCAGAGAGCCAGGAGCCGGGAGCAGCGTGCGCGCGCCCTGCATCGATGACGTGGTACTGTGGGCTCTCGGAGCTCGCTCTCCTCTTGTGGGAGCGAGAGACGCCGAGAAAGCCTCTTGCAAAGCCACGATGGAGCGCGCTTTCAGAGGGGTTCACAAAGATGTCCTTCTGATTGAAAGCACTCATCCAGAAACTGATAATACCCCAAGAAGATTAGATGCTCTACCTGTTCCCTCCGTCATGAAAGGCGCGGTGCCGGCGGGTGCCAGGAGCAGCTTATCTTTCCCTTTTAAAGTGCTGATCCATGTAGTTTTTGAATACGGATTTGGGATCAGCAATGTCTCTCCGACTTATGAGTCAAGTTTCATGAGAGTGAGATTCTATTTCGAGCCAATCTATGGTCGTCTCTCTGCAGGAAGAGCATGAAGTTTGATTCCGGTGTGAGTGGGTGTAGAATCGGGAGCAATTTGACCTATGCGAGGAGCTTTGTAAACAACTCTTGTCTTATTGAGGTGATGGTCCTCGATTGAAAAAGCTGAAAAGTAACAGGAACTTGAAAAAGTGTCATCTTCCCTCTTGGCCCAGGGGTGAGCCACTTCTTGAATTAGACGCCGAGTAAACTTCAATATCAGAAATCATATCCGTTCCCCTTCACCGCCCTTCTAAAGTGCACTAATCCGTGCACAACAACAGCCCTTTGCCAACTTCCCGCCTCTAACTTCTTTTTTGTTTTCAGTTCGCGTCCTATGGTGCACTCCACACGATCCGCGCGCCCCGCCCACCACTGATATTTCTCTCGGACTCTCACCTCTCGACTCGTGATAATTAGCGGTTACCCCTTCGGTGCGAGAGCATACACTCACACTTTCATTCGCTGCCTGCCAGCTTCGCACCGATCGACTTCACCTCTCCCGCTCTTGCCTCGCAACGCTTCGAGAGACAATGGATATCGCCGAGTACAAGTGAGTGCTGGGGTGGGGATGATACTGATAGGGGGGGGTATAGAGCATCTAGGAGGGTAGGGGGATGGGATAGGGTTACGGTAGCTCTTTGTAGTTTTTGTAGTTAGTGCTGTGAAGAAGCACGTTTTGCATACCAATCGTCGCGGAATTTGCAAAATCGCGAACATTTTCATTTCTTTACGTTTTTCATTAAATCCACTTTGATCGCGATGGGGGCGCAGAGCTCCGAGCTTGGCGCACCGCAGAATTGATTCACGTGGGAAACGCCAATTTCCCACACCTGAAAAAATAATCGAATGTTTGGAAACATTATACCCTCAAAGGTGGACCAGAGTGCGAAGAGTCGCATAAACAATTGGGTAGTAATACTACAAAACAAAACAAAAGCGCGCTCCATCGTGTCTCGGGTGAAAGAGTATCATACTTTACAGGAACCCGGGAAGCAAGAACCTCGAGTTCCCAGATCCGGAGCACTTCCGTACCGGGCAATGGATCATCTTCGACACCACGAACCCCACTGCCGACGAGCAGTCCGCGCTGAAGATGGCGACCGGCACTGAGCTGCCCATCCGCTCGCTCTACGTGTGCGTGCCGCAGGTGTGGGACGTATCCACCGAGACGTTCAAGAGAGGCCACGCGCCTGGCTTCGCGATTCCGCTCTCCGACGATGAGGAGCCGATCCCGCTGGTGAAGAGCTTCAACTTGTTCCTCCGCATCACCACCGAGAGATGCGTGTACCAGTACGGGCTCTACTTCGTCCTCTACGAGGTCCACAACGACACTCCGTATAAGGTAGGCATCTAGATTTTCATAGCTCATTTATGATTATAGGTGGGATTCCCAACCCCCTACAAACACTACCCGAGGAGACCCCGCGGAGAGCCCGAATTCCTGGTCTTCTTCATCTACGAAGACCCCCGCATCCGCGCTCACATCAAGGAGTACATCAAGTTCCCGTTGCCCAACTACGAGATTGGATACGCGGTGGTCTACAACCCGAACAACTTGGAGTCGCACCGCTTCGGCCCAGGGAGAACCTCCGTCAACGTCAAGATGTACGCTGTTGGAAAAGAGCTCATCCACAAGCCTATCGAGATTCCGGGCGCTTTCCTACTTTTCGTGGGCCTCGCGGTCAGGGGAAGGGACACGTACCACGGCATGATAAAGGGCTACATCGAGCACTTCGCGGATTGCTTCGCCAAGGACCACGAGATTGTGGTAATGATTCAGATAAGAGAATGAAAGGGGGAATTTGTAATTTCCAAAAGTTTACATGTATCAAGGCGTGCACTATGCAGTTTAAGCAAGTTATAAGAGCTCGAAATTCTCAAAATGGGCTCAATGATTGGTGAGCACTTTGAGCCCTTATAACTTGCTCAAAACTGCTTTTCCAAGAAATTGATGTACTAGAGCCAGCCACGATACATTTGGAAATTACAACATCCCCTGTCAATAATCCTATTTTCCTGTATTCCAGCCTCCTGTGGAACGCTATGAAGACGCCATGAGCCGTGCTGTTGCCTCCTTAGTGAAGGTCCAGAGATTCATGTTCAGCTGCATATCGCGCGAGCAGCTCATCGAACTGGTCGTCGAGTTTGACCAGAAAGGCGACGCCGAGTCGAGATGTGTCATCTTCAAGCGCATCGAGGAGCTGATGACTCAAGAAAGAGAACGCTCGTTCCTCTACAAGCTCTTCGAATCCGACGACAAAAGGATCGAGCTGAAGGAACTGTTCCTCGAGACCGCGGGGGAAGTCCAGGCCAAGGACGTCTCCTGCATCGCGAGACACTTCCACGTGGTAGGCACCCAGGTTATATTTAGAGCCAGACAGTTGATCTTTCAGGAGACCAAGTTCGTCTTCCACAGCAACCCGCCCAGACGCATGGGAAATCAGTAATCATCACCCGACATTGGACCAGTCACTTCCGCCATCTATTTGTGTTTCTAGTGTGATTCCTTCCCTATCCTCTCATTACCGACTCTGATCTTTGATAGCATCCGGTTTCTTCCCTCTTTTTTTTTATGTAACGACAACACCACCTCCTTCCCCTGACCTCATGTACTCGGACCTCAGTGACTTCACCCTCCGATGGGCATGTGAGCAGAAGATTTTGGTATCACTAGTCGATCTCATCCTCTCCTTCCGTTTCTCCTTTTCTATACCAAGTAATAAATCTTCACACTGTTAGAGTCGCTCGCCTTTCTCACGGTTCGCTTCTCTCAACGAGCCAAAGTCTAGAAAAATGCTCTCCAACAATAATGCACTCTCTGATAATCACTAGTTACCCCTCGAAATCCGCGGCTCATGACTTTTTGTGGGAAAACAAGGTTCTTATGCTTTCAGGGTATGTAAAAATGAGTAAGAATGTGTGACGAGATCTCAGATTTCTACACTCTTGCAACACTCGGCCGAAAGCGTGTCTAATTGGAAGAGCCAGCTCATCTTGCTCATGAAAAAGTCTCTCTTATCAAGCTATAAAGCCCAGACACTTCTCAAACTTGAAAGTTCTTCGATCAAGCTCCTGATCAACAACTCAATGTACTTGGCCACGCTTCAGCGTGACTCTCGAAATGTTATGGATAATTAGCGGTTGAAAGAGCACGAGAAACGGACATAATAACAACCTTTATCATCCTTTTCGAGTGAGATTTTTGTGCCCGATCTTTAGGTGTTTAATCTGGGTAGACAAGGAACAAAATGATGGGATTTGAAATGAAGGATGTTGAGGGGTCCACAATATAAAGGAGCTGGGATGAGGTAAGGAGGAAGGCAATATGGAAGGACATGTGGAAGACAAGAAGAGAAGCCCTATATTCTTAAGAGCCTGGTGTCTTCAGGACTCAGATTTAGATGGGCATTCCAAGAAGGTTGATGAAGCGAGCTTTGCAAGCTATCGGTGTCTGAAGCCTGTAATTTCCAGTTCTGCAAAACTTGTTTTCCCTGGACGAAAAGTTTTCTTAGATCTCTTCAAAATCACAGATGTACTCTTGGTAGCCTTCTATTACCTGAACTTTGCCAGCAATTATCTAAAACATTTTCTTGAAAACAGAAGGAAACACCGACAACTATAATCATTTTTTGGCCTTTTTCAAACTGCTTTCTTCGATCTATGATGTCTGCCAAGTATGGGTTACTGTAGATACAAATCTGGAAGCTTTAATCCCTCTAATCCCTTTCGAAAGTCTAGCAGAACGCACACCGAGAGCACAACGGAAACTTCCATTTTTATCAGCTAATCCCTTCTTTGTTGAGCTCTCGGAGCTCACAGCTCCATGCTCCCCCTTTCCCCGTGCGCTTCTGTCTGTCCTCCTCCGGTTCAGTTGTCCTTGGCAACTCGCGTTTCTCTAATCCTATCGAAACAACAGGAGATACAGCGAGTAGCCAAAGGGGGCGGGTACCTCTGTCTCTCCCGCTCATCCGCGTCTCATTTCTGATTATTACGCGCCGCACTCTTCACGTTCAGCATGTCGATGAACAAGGAGCAACGAGATGCCGCAATTGCCAAGTGAGTTTGGAGACTATCTACAGCTCTGTCTTGGGTGAGAGAGTACACGATTCGGCAAGACGCAGAATGTCTGTTGTTCTGCGTCTCGTTGAACGGTGTTCTCTCTTACGCCTGGAGCGCGCTAGTGGATGGACATGCATCCTTCTCAACATTTCCAGACTTCCCCTCAAGTTCCGCGACTCGGAATTCATCGAGTTCAACACCGATCACATCGACCCGGACACCAACCATGACATCAAACGTCGCGTCCGCTGGGGCTTACTAGACTTCGCCAAAACACTCCACTGGTGCCTGGTCCCTGTCCCGACTGAGAAATGGCAGAAGCTGGACGGGTACGAGCAGAACGACACCGCCATTGTCTACGGGGTCCCCGAGAGCTCCGGAAATGTATTCTGGATCGCAGGCGAGTTCATTCTGCTGAAAGAGACTTCGAAAGAAGGCGTCCAATACACTCTGCGCACCAGGATGTGGCGAAGCGGGCTTCAAGCCACGATCCCTCCAAATGTTCGTTTTCAGGCGTGTTAACATCTATAAGCGCATTGTTTTCCAGATTAAGGTCCCATGCACGAAAACGGTCCCATACGATGGGTACTGGCTGTGGTTCGACATTAACAAAATCACTAAACGGGAGCAGGATCTTTTAAACAAGGGCATTCCAAAAACCATAAAGCACTACAACGTGCGATGGATTGTCGGCCGTGTTCCCTTAAACGATGAGTTCAAAATCAGATCATGGCCAAGGCTGAAAAAAGCTCCCATCGTGTTCTTCGGCGTCCCAGAGAACATGCTCTTTGAGCCCTTCCCTCTTGCGGGAGAGTATCAAATTAGCATGCGGACTGTACAAATAGCGTCAGAGCCAATGCCTTTGAACCTCAAGACCTTCCTCGATTATCACAGGAACATCTTTCTCGAGCAGCACGACATCTTTATCATCAAAGAGGTATACTGCATTTCTAGAGTTATCTGAAGACCAACCCACTGACTTTTCAGGACATCAAGGTGTTCCCAGATCTCACCGACGTGACCTGCCCTTATTGAAGCAGTCTTCGAACTTCCCACATACTATCCGTTTCTATGCGCATTAATAATCAACCACACCTCCCTATGTATTGCAATTATCCATACACCTCTATATAACCGATGTGATCTAATAAATTAATCGAGTGTGCAAAGCCACTTAATTCCACGCAATAGGACACAAAAACAATTGCATGTCGTCGTCTCAATCCGCTTTCCTCGGCTCATGTCCATCCAGAGTCTATCCGAACGGCCAGTCGCTAATCCGCAGTGTCCAGGAATAGTGCTAATCCGCATTCGTGTCCTTCTCATCACGCTTGGTCTGCTCTGCGTTGTGAGAGCCGAGCACACGGGTGACTAATTGGTGATAAAGGCCAAAGTATTTTTGGAATGTCAGTGATATGTGGAGAGGAGGGGAATGAGGAGTACATTGTTGTGTGAAAAATGGGTTCTAGGGTACAGTAACCCAGAACTCTAGAGACTGATCGTTATCTCAGTTGAGGATTGCTGCCAGCTGCTAGAACAGTTTTATCTTTTTGATCTAGGATCGCCGGAAAATGTTTCCTGTCTTAATGGCTACAGTAACCCAATCGGATCTGTTCTCATTAGTACTTCTTCCTTCTTAAAGTTCTGACGACTCATTTTGAGTAGCCAATTTCCAAAACTATGTAGTTTGTACCTAATGACGAATCATATGCGTCTCTACAGGAATCCCATGGGCCCATGACGCCTTCGCTACCTGAAAACTCATTCCTCACTCACTCTTCCCAATCACACAATTCTCACGCTTTAGTCCAGTCACCTTGGAGCTGGGAACTCGCTCTTCTCCAAGTACACTATTTTGTTCTTTGTCACATGAGCTCTCACGCTCACCTTTTTGTTTTGATTAAGAATGGGACATATTCAGAACAGAAATGTTTATTGAAACGTGTGAATTGAAACAGCAATGAATAAACAAAGTGAAAGAGTTTCAAATGAAACAAAACAATTTGGAGGTAACGAATGATTGAAAACAGGGAAGTTGAGAAGATAATAGGACACTGGATATATTAGTCAGATTTCAAGAAGAACTGAGAGAGGGACAATAAATTGATTGAAAAATTTGAAATTTTCGAAATTCCGCGGCTGAGATGCCGTTTTTCTGAACCGCTTTGTAGATCGCTTCTTCGCAACGGATTGTCATTTTTTTTCTTTTCCGATTCTCGAGTCCCTCGAACGCTTAACCAGAACGGAAATTCCGATAGCTCTCCTTTGGAGTCCCAAAGGGCAGAAGCCACTCCTGAAGAGTAAATATGATCATCAGTTTTTGTCTTGCTAACCAACTCACCTGGTGATTAAGATTAACTGAAGTCGTTTCACGCTGGAGCTTCTTCAATTTGTCTCTTCGCTTTCTATGCCCCGTCCTACTCCAATGCTTACTCATCAAGCGCCAAGCGGTATTCCACATCTTCTTGTCTTGAAATCTGAAAAATAAACATTTTTAGAAGTTCATTTCTGTGAAAAAGTGAAAGATGACAGGCTAGATCATTTTGCAGTGGTGACTATATTTGCTGTGATCTCATCAACTCACCCGGAATGTTGCTTTCCCTTGTTGGCATCTCGTCATCATCCGAATCATCAACAATGATTCGGATGATGACGTTGGAGCTCCTTCATCTTGTCATTTTTTTGCTTCCGATTCCCGCGTCCTTCTCTAACGCTTTCCCAGCTTGCGGCAACCGGCGCTCCTCGGAAGAGTCTGCTGAACCCTCTTCCTTCCCTTGTTGGCATCTCGTCATCATCCGAATCATCAACAATGATTCGGATGATGGCGCAGGACCTCCTTCAACTTGTCATTCTTTCGCTTCCGATTCATCAACGCTTTCTTAGCTTGCGGCATCCGGCCATCCTCGGAAGAGTCCTGCTGATCCGTCTTCCTTTCCTTGTTGGCATCTCGTCATCATCCGAATCATCAACAATGATTCGGATGATGACGCTGGAGTTCTCAACTTTTTGTTTTTTCTCTTCCGATTCCCGCGTTTATTCCGTCAGGTAGGAGCAACTCCTGAAAAATGAATATGATCATCAGTTATTGTTTTGTGAATTGACTCACCTCGTGATGCGAATTGGCTGACAGGATGTTGCCATGTGAACCATCGATAAACTCTGAAAAGAAAAAATTTCAAGAAGTTCATTTATGAGAGAAGAAAAAGTATCAGATCAATCAGCAGTGGTGACTGGCAAACTGCAAAAGGTGACAGGTTCAAGTTCAAATGGTCGTAGTTACACTCTTTAGCCAGGATATGGCTTAAACTCTTGCTCAAAACGGTTTCTTATCAACTCACACTAACTTCACCTTCCCTTGTTGGCATCTCGTCATCATCCGAATCATCAACAATGATTCGGATGATGACGTTGGAGCTCCTTCATCTTGTAATTTTTTCGCTTCCGATTCATCAACGCTTTCTTAGCTTGCGGCAACCGGCACTCCTCGGAAGAGTCTGTTGATCCCTCTTCCTTCCCTTGTTGGCATCTCGTCATCATCCGAATCATCAACAATGATTCAGATGATGACGTCCTCCCATTTCTTCGCCGTTTGAGGGCATAGATTGGCAATCATTATTGAGTGTTTGAAATCTGGAAAATTAGAATTTATAGAAATTTATCTATAAAAAAAGTATCAACGCGGACGGTGATATTGTGCCGATGAGATTGAGAAGTGCCGAAACCTCTTCTAGCAACACATTACCATTATGAATGGGGTACTATAAAAGAAAAACTGTGAACAAAGAGATCAAATCGGCTGAAAAAGTGAACTCATGAATGAAAAAACATTGATGACTACTCAAAATGGACCAACACCAACAACCACCAAATGACTATGGATACCGTTTTAGACGCATGGTACCGGTATACTATTAGTGGTCAATCATAGATTAACTAGGTTAATGGCAGAGGCGGGTATTGACTCTTGTGCTCAATGCCATGTCTTTGTCTAACTAACCTAAACGATACTGTGAACAGGTGGGGGATACTCCAAGGGTCACAGCGCCTGACCTTATTTGCTGGAAGAGTACATTCGGATTCATATCGACTTCAATTCGGAACTGATGGATTGTGAATAAAACATAAGAGGAAAGATGATTTCGAGTTGATTTGATTGATAACTGATAAAGATCCAAGTGGATTTTCTGTTGGTATTCTGATAATTTACTTGTGGTAGGTCAGAGAGATTCGAGATTCTTAATGAGTTGTCTTTTTCATGCTCATTTTGTTTCATAGACTTTATCAGTAAAAAGTACCACATTTCTGCCCCTTTCAAATGATTATCATACACAGTCTCATAACATGTCATTAGTGTTGCCTATCTCACCCCCCCCCCCCCCCCCCCCCCTTCCTTCCAGGTGCACCCCACCTGTCACTTAATCCATGATCCGTGCCGGCAATGCTCCAAGCAACTAATCAGACGACTCTGATTTCATAATTATGTTCACGAAATTTGACTCCAAGGATTGTCGAGCTCTCTTTCTCATCGACCTACTAATTTGTCACACCAGTACATATCAAATTTCTTTTGTTTTCCGATCGGCGTTTGGTGAGAACTCTTTATCTTTTCTTCTCTTCTTTTTATCCCATGAGAGTGCGCGAGAAGGTGTGCAAGGGGACACTTGAGTGTTCTTTGGTGAGCCGAATCATAATCCGGCTCGATGAACAACAAAAACTAACGAAATGAAAGATACATTGGAAATATTTGAAACAGTGAAAGAATGGTTTCGAGAATAAGGTTTTGAAAACAGTGAAAACGACCGATAAAGGTAGAGTACAAAATACAGTATACGAAAAACAGAATGCTTCTTTCCAAGATTTGATTCGAAAGTTAAATTATGATTGTTAGGACTTTTCGATGTGAATTGAGTTTCTGATATAGTTCACAACTCCGAATTTGACTTCTAAATGGGTATGATACCTAAATCTCATTCCAAATTACCGCCTGATATCACTTTCTCTTCTAGATATACTTTCCCTCCACAACAATCCCTTTGTCACCGTCGTAAACAATGTTTCTACCTGCTCATTAAAAGCTCAATTCGAAATGCCGCGCAAATGTGAGCAGATGTCGTGGGGAAACACGAGCTTTAGCCGAGCACCGAATTTCGAAAATGATGCGGTTTTGATCAATTTTGGAGGTATTATGTTGGGTGTTTCTCGTTTCTGCTCCTATGTTTCATAGATTTTGTGATTTTGTGATTTTTCAGTTGGTTTTGCTTTGTTTTTTTCTCTAACTAGTTTAGGTCAAATGTCACAGCGTTTTAATTGTTTTTTTAATGCTTCTCATGTCAGTAGTCCATTATTTTAATCCTTGACGGTTTTTGGCACACAGAGATCAGAGTGATTAAGAAGTTTTATAAATTTTCACTAATCCTCAAATTTGACCTTGTCACAATGCAAGTGCGCAAGCAAATGAGAAGGTGCGACAGAATTGAATGTTATCTGTGTTTCCTCTTTATTTTCTTTCTACTTCTCACATTTTTTGTCTTTTTTGATAAAGTTTTTGCATAGAAACTCTTTTGAAAGCTTGAAATAGCGGATAAGTACTAAAAATTGAACGGAAATTTTTCGGTCGTCATTAAATTCAAAGTGAGATCTAATCATGATGAGCTAAACAGAAAAAATATATAATTAACCTATTTTTGCTCTTATTGGCGTTGGAAAAAATATTTCTATCAAATTTTGCCACAACATGCATTTTAGATTTCCTTGTAACAAGCTCTGCCGCTCCGTTTTTTCTATTTTCAATCATTGCCCTTTCAATTTTCTAGAGTTTTCATCTTGCTCAACTGGTTTTCTTTCAACGACAATGAACTTCCTCCGACTCCCACCAACCGTTCGCTCCGGAGCATTGAAGAAAATGTCTCCCCAAGCTTTGTGAGTTTTTCAGCAATCATCAAATTTGAAACCCCAAGAATCTGCCATACATTTTGTCACAAACGTCAAAAAGAGTTATTTTCACAATTATTTTTTTTCAGAGTGTCCCTCTCGAGCTTATCTTTGGAGGTCAAGCAATTGGTCCCCACGCTTCGTATCCCGTTTGAATTGGATATAGATATTGATCAATGTTTTGTGAGATCATCCATCACTATTTCGAAGGGCGATCAAAAATGCAATATCGACATAAACGAAGCGAAAGATATTCTCACTTTGTTCCCAGCTGCTCCAGTCGAAACCATCACAATATCCATCACGCACTCCATGAGGAGTGATCACTGCAGAACGTTTGCCACTACTGTCGACAACTACCTGCAGCTGATGGTGAACCCTCGAAGAGAACTAAGTTGCGCCAACTTGACGTTCGACCTCTCCGAGGAAACGGCCTCATTTGACTCGCGCCAGCTCCGAAACACTCTGAGCAGGCTCCAAATCCGACAGGTGCTAGTTTTGCATTACATCCCATCCAGCATCACGTTCAAGTTTATGAATCTGCCGTCAATAATCATGATTGAATTTTCCACCGGAATCAACGCACGTTACATCAAGCAGGTGTTCGCTGGCAGTGGTGTCAAGATGTTGATTCTGAACGAAAACCCGATGAACCCCACGGAATTTCTCACACTGATCAAATACTGGGCAAGGGGACAACTCGGTGGGATTATCTGGATTCGGGTTTTGTCAACATGGATATTCAATCCGCTGCTATTCGTGGACATTCTCGAGATGTTGTATGAAGTTCATTGTCAGCTGCCTGAAGTGACTATAAGAACGCCGACCGGCAGAACTGCCCGATTGGAGATCACTGAGGGCACGTTTCATTTATTTGCTCCTTAATCTCTTTTTTTCCAAGTTTTTTCTCTGACTATCAATTTGTAACATTTGCACATTTATATCTCTCCCCCAAGTTAAATCCTGTATCTTTCATTCAAAAAATTGAACATTCATTTGCTATAATTTCAATTATTATTATTATTATCATCCCTGCAAGAGTTTCTCGATCATCTCATCTCAATTTGCTGGGAAGTCGGTTTCTGAAAATAAATCCATCATTTAATCAAAAATATCGCCTTTTTTATGATTTTTATGATGCTGTAAAGGCCTAACTAGTGGCAACTTATTTACGACGAGACGATGTCGGAGCCTAAAACAATAAATTTCAAAATAATAGAAAGACGGGCTCTGCCCTAAAGAATAAATGAAATAAATCGTGAAACTGGTGGCAGGAAATGGGAGGGGGAGGAGAGAGAAAGACAAAGAGAAAAAAAGAGGTAAAAAGCAAGCCAAATTTGATAACGATAAGGGAGTTGTTTGCAAATAGTAAAGAGAATCGAATGATATTGATCATAGAGTTTTTGTCTTTTTTTTGTCAGGAAATTGAGCAATTTTCTTGAAATTTTTGTTTTGAATCCTTGAAAAATGTTTGCTTTCAAGAATGTAGTGCTAATTTTCAAATGAAGGCTACATTTAATTATTCTTTCTTTCCAGTAATTCGTAGTTCCCATGATTTTGCTTTAAATCTTTGTTCTCATTGTAAAACCACAAAAAAGTGATAAAATACAAATATTTATTAAAAGTGAGGTAGAGCGTGTGATTAGAAACAATATAATTTTTAATCTCCACTTGCAGGATTTCTGAAAAAATGGGTTCATTGGTTTTTTTCGTTCCATTTTTGTATTTCTTACCGTTAATAATATTAATAAATTAGCAATGTGGTGTATTGCAACAGCAGTCTCCAATCTTGCAAGACAACTTTCTGAAATTATTTTGGATTAGCTTCTGAACTAAATTAGAAAAAATTGCCCCCCGAAACTCACATCTTTTCTTCTTTGTCATGAAAAAATTTACTGTTTCCTTTTCACATATTCAAAAAAAGTTTCAGAATAATAAAACGAATAAATAGAAGTTGGGCATTGCACACGCGGCCCTGGTGGAAAGAGAAGATCACAAATGAGTGGAAAACTTTCGAATGAGAGAAACGACAACTGACAAAGAGGAGTGATGGGTCTTCGTGACAAGGAGGAGAAGAAGATCGCGGAAATGTTTTTCTTGATTGGTTTTAACTGCAGGGAATGTCTTGTGAGTTGTTTCATCTATCTGTTTCCACTTAAACTGCTCTATTCCCACGTTTCACTTGATTTTGTTTAAAAGAGCCAGAGACAATTAAAATTTTGAAGAGTTTTCTTGCCACCTGCGCTCAACGGGGAGAGTTATCAGTGGTTGACAACAAATTCAAACATTTTTGAATCAAATACATTTATTAAATAAAAGTAAAAACAAAAATCCAAACAAAAACCAGTTGTGTGCCGATTGGAGGTATTTCTGCAAAATATACTAGTGGAAAAGATTGAGAACCGTTACTAACTTACTATTTCAAAACTTAAAGACACATGGCTCATTTATATACAATCTGAAATTCAGTATATTAAAGTTAAAGCTAACTCCTCTTTTTTTTTACCAAAATTGGTCCACCATTCGCTGGTTACAGTCAACGAGTTGAATCATTCTTGTCATAGCGGAGAGGTGAAAAAACATTTAATTGAGAATTTCCCTTGAAATTTGACCTACCTCGAAAATTTAATTCCAGAAACATCTACATCTCGTCAATTGTCAAATGACCTTCAGAATAATAAAAATCTTTACTATTACTAACGGACAAATTCTGTGTGTCTGTCGGTGTATCTGTGAGTAGCGGACCCTGGAAAAGTCCCTAGAAATAGGAATGAGCCTAATTTTCGGTTACGGCCCTTATTTGGTGCCGCGATGATGCCCGTCCAAACTAGAAGTTGATAGCTTTAATTTGAAGGGTACTTTACCTGAAAATTTCTGAAAATGGCCCTGCGCGGGGGCCCAAAACCGCGTGCACATGTACGCACCTGCGCTGCCCCATTCAAGTGTGTCGGGGTGGTCCCGGCGGTTACGCGGACGGATGGTGTGCAGAGGGTCAGGTGTTCGATTCTTTTCGAATCAAAATTTTTTTGCTTTTATTGAGAAAGTGTATTGGGACATTTAGGCAAGTTCCCGGCCCCATAATAAGCCAGCCGAAGAGCTGCGCAGCAGCTCGACCGGCTGGTAATAATTAAAAAGAGGGCATTGCACATGCGGCCCTAGGGAGAAATGGGTACGAATGAAAGTGTTTTTGGAAGGGATCAAGGGGCGAAGAAAGAACAACTGGCGTTCAGGAACTATAGTTTTGTGTAACAGCTAAAGGGCAGGAAATAGGGAACCGATAGTTTTGAACAGATACTGAAAGATTGATACGATTCTTAGATTTTGGTAGAAAAATTGGATTTGGAAGGGGAAAAAGTAGATAAGGAGCTGGAATAGGATGTTAATAGGCAA
This sequence comes from Caenorhabditis imperialis, assembly GCA_963572205.1. Classification (NCBI taxonomy): domain Eukaryota; kingdom Metazoa; phylum Nematoda; class Chromadorea; order Rhabditida; family Rhabditidae; genus Caenorhabditis; species Caenorhabditis imperialis. Next base: position 11,413,280 of record OY751544.1, on the reverse strand, counting down.
AATGATTTCAACAAGTTGGTAGAGCAATAAAAGTTGATAAAGGCAGCATTCAATTTCAGTTCAATCAGAGCACATTCTATCAACATTTGCAGAAAATTATTGAATTCCAAATCAGATGTCTTGAGTTTCCATATCCAATGAATGTTTGGATGTGAGTTTCCATTGGTTTCTGCTAAATTAAAACTTTGAGAAACTAAAACTATCTGTAAATCAAAGGAAACTGAAAGAAAAGCGGCAACTTTTCACTTCCAATGATATTAATCTAATAGTGAGCGCATTCTCTCAAAAGTCTACTGCTTTGCATCGAATTCTAGTGTTTTGTTTCAAGCGCCTGCACTATTCATTCTCTATGACACGTGTCTTTTTCCTTCTCCTTTTTCCCATTTTTTCATCAAAGATTCCACAATATTCTTATTATTCAACATTTATTTAAAAATAATGAAACAATTGTAATGCTCCCTGTGCCAGCATTAATTTCCAGTTGTACTCCTTGATTGCTGCAACTTTCCCACGTCTACGTACCGACTTCGTGATTCCACAAGATCTGAAAAAGCGAGTATTTGTTTTTGGTGACTTCTCAGATATGTTTACCTCTCTTTCAAGAAAACTGACTTCTTGCAATTTCAAAGTTGTTGAAGATAAGGTTCAGAATAATAGGATCAAAATTTCAGAATAATAAAAAGAGGGCACAGCAACAGCAACCCTAGAGGAGAAGAATGAAGAAATGGGTATGGGTGAGTGGGAAGGGGGTGTGTCGGAGCAAGAGGCGCTGCTCAAAAGACATAAATTTCTTGCCCCGGTGGCGAAGAAAGAGGGAGCAGGCCACACATTGGGCTCAATTCAAAGTGTGGGAAGAAAGGGATGGGAAGAGAACAGAGACGATTTGATACGGGTCAATTGGATTCTAATGGGATTCTTTTGATTAAGAATGTAAATTGTTTAGTCTTAGAGGTTGAATTTGTGATTTTTTGGTTGTAGATGAAACCCTCTCTCCTTTTCCTGGCTGTAGATGAAACCCTCTCTGCTTTTCCTGGCTGTAGATGAAACCCTCTCTCCTTTTCCTGGCTGTAGATGAAACCCTCTCTCCTTTTCCTGGCTGTAGATGAAACCCTCTCTCCTTTTCCTGGCTGTAGATGAAACCCTCTCTGCTTTTCCTGGCTGTAGATGAAACCCTCTCTGCTTTTCCTGGCTGTAGATGAAACCCTCTCTCCTTTTCCTGGCTGTAGATGAAACCCTCTCTCCTTTTCCTGGCTGTAGATGAAACCCTCTCTCCTTTTCCTGGCTGAATTCAGTTATTGTCTGCGCAAAACCATCGAGCAGGTGAACCTGTGTAGTACCCGCCGCAAAGTCACACACTCAATGTCAGTTCAGACAATTTCCTCTGTCCGTCTGCGTCTCTCGCGGTCGCGTATCGTTTTGAACTGTGCGTGTGTGTGTGACTTTGCGTCGGGTAGTACACAGATTCACCTGATCGATATTTATTGCGCAGTCTATATCGAACAAAGGTCTTGCTGTCAGTTGCCGACGCTTGTTATTATTTCCTTTTCTCTGATTGTTTTAAGTTTGAGAAACAAAAAAAAAAGAATTTTGAATGCGATCACCGAATTTCGCAACGTGTGTTTGCCTTCTCTTTCCTTTTTCCCTTGACCCCTCGTAAATTCTAACAAAACACACAGTCATTTCGATATGAGTGATATTTCTTTGTCTGCGTCTTGGGTTGAATATGTTTCCTCTTGAAAACGACGCTTGTTGACCCTGTCTCCGTTTTTTCCGATTGTGGGCGTAATTAGGGTGTCGATGGTGGTAACTATGGTGACGGTCTCTTTGCACCAGGCCGTTGTCATGATTGGGTCCTCCCGTCCTCCCACACATTCCATCGATTTGTTGCATGGTGTTGGGGTCTTCTTTTTTGCAATCGTTGTAGGATTTCCCATTATAGTTTCTTTCTCTCCAAACATTTTTTCCCGGAAATTCAGGCAGATTTTCTCGCACTTGCTCCTCGCTCATTTTATCTCTTTTAATCCTCTCAGACCTCCTCAAACATGAATTTTCCAGCTGCTGCCTACATCGTCAAACCAAATGAGCGTCGGCAAAAAGTACATCGCTTATAATTTCACCAAGCCCGTCCAGGAGGGCGAGTCGCCGGTTCCCAACCAGGATGGATGCTTCCCAATGCTTCTCGCCTGTTACGATGGTAACGATTTCCGGAAATGCGTCAATGTCAATTCGAAAACGCCCAACACCTTCAAGTACGGCGAATTGCTTGTCGTTTTGTAAGTGAAATTTTGAAAAATTGAGTATAAAATGGAACAAATTTCAGTCAAATGAGTGCCGGGGAGCTGACAAACGGGTCAATCGTGAAACTGGATGATACCGTTGACATTCAAAAACAATTTTTCCTGGAGCAGTGCACCGGTGAAGCTGTTGGAGATCGCGTGGTGTACACGATCGGCCATGTCGAGGTTAGTCTCGACCACATCATCGACCTCGGATGCTACCGCAACAACATCATCGGTGATATGGAGGACCCGAAACGCCTCATCTCACCTGGATGCTACCACTCGATCATCTATCAAGTGGTTCCGTGCGAGGACAACTCCTACAGAGCGATCGTTTTGTCCGCCAACGAAGAAACATATGCGGAGACGGAACTTGCGAAGAAGTTGGAGATGACACACTTCGAGAAGATGCCCGAGATTGTCAAAGTGGAGAACGACTGCCAGATCAAAACTGCAAATCAGATGTGGGAACAAATCGGTCGGATTGTTCTCGAAGAATTTGACAAATCGAATGCGATTATGGGAATTCAACCGATTTTCTCCCTCGTTGACGAGTCTAAAGCAGCTGCGTTTGACAGCCAAGTCAAACGTAAGAATTTTGCAGAATATTATGTTAACAATCCGACATTTTTCAGAGTCGCAACTGATGCTCATCAAAGTGAAGCAAGACGAGGAAGGCAAGTGGATCGACGACGATGGCGAGATCCAGATCGGAACCGCGTTTCCCGATGTCTCAATGAAATGCAAGATCAAGTTGAAGCCGTGCTTCGCCGGAAACTTTGACAGAATCTTCAAAATCGGCGACTTTTTCCGTGTCGAGGCGACCTTGTCCACCGACTACGAGGCGTTCTGGACCAATGCCAATCAGGAGAAATCGGAGGTCTTCTTGCACACTGTGAACCCAGATCCTGATGCAGCCGAAGAGGAGCGCTTCCAGGGAATCCTCGAAGGAAAGGCCATGGAGAAGGAGCTTCTCGATCAACTCAAAGACAAGCAGACCATGCCGTACCACTTGAATCGCATCCAGCACCAGGCCGTGATGATGGCGTTGAATGATGAGCGCAAGTTGGTGTGCATCCAAGGTCCTCCAGGAACTGGAAAGAGCCACACTTTGGCGGTCCTCATTGCCAAGATCATCCAAATGAAAAGAAAGGAGGTGGTCAAGCGGAAGGCCATCGTGCTGACACCAACACGCGAGGCATGCAAGAACCTCATGGAAATGAGCAAGGAGATGGCAAAGAAAATGAGACTGCCGGACCTCCATGAGCACAGTGAGTTATTTAGGCTCTGTATCATTTGAAAAGTTCCAATGAGGGAATGACAATAGGGACCTTTCAATTCACTTGGGAACCCTCAATTCTCATGGGATCCTTGAACAGATGAGATACAGATCCCACTTTTCTATAGCAATTGTCCTTAATTTTGAATATTTTTCAGCGTTCATGGATCAAAAGACATTCACCAAGATCATTGAAGAATGCCCAGAACAACAAGAGCTGGCGAAGATAATCGCCGAGTGGGAGAAGGAGGTGGAGACCGGCGAGATGTCCTTCGATGAGTTTCAGCATAGCAAAAAGACGGCGACGAGTTCCCTCTTGACCGAGAAGACCAAGGTATGGATAATGTTGCTGTTTGGCAAAATTTGTACATTTTTATTTCCAGGAAATAATGCTCAACGTTCGCGTGGTGTTCTCCACCATCGCTTCCACCTTCGTGCCTATCGCCACGAAGACGAAGGGCTTCGAAAATGCCATCTGCATCATCGACGAGGCTGGACAGGTCAAGGAGTCGGACACATGGCCGGCCGTCGTCATGATGAAGCGAATCGTAATGGCCGGCGATCCGTCCCAGCTCCCCGCAGTGGTGATGTCCGCGGAGTAAGTCATTTTCAATCTTTTTACACTTTTTCACTTACTTCGGATCTGAAAAGGAGTAAAAATGTCTACTCATTACAGGGCTCGTGACTTTGGTCTGGACGACTCACTGATGAAGAGAATTGAGGACAAAAAAGAGCTGTATAGCTGGATCATGTTGGAGGAGCAGTACAGATCCCACGGAGACATTACGGAGTGGTCCAGCAAGACTTTTTATAACAGCTCCATCCAAAACTGCGGCCCCTCCACGACCATCCAGTAAGTGTCACTTCAGCCTATTGCAACTTTTTCATTTTCTTTCAGCGAACTCATGAAGTTCACGATGGATCGATCTGTTCTTCGCATCTTCGACCCATTTGTCCTTATAGACACATCATATGAGGATGAGAAGCCTGCCAGCTTCAAGACCTTCGAGAAGAAGGTCTCTCTCTCCCTCAACCAGCTGAATCGGACCGGAAGTGATCTTTCCTACGCGAACCAGCGGGAAGCGGAGATCGTGGTTGCACACTACCTCAATTTGCGAAAGCTGGGAATCTGTTTGGAGGAGATTGCAATTATCACTCCTTACCGTTCCCAGAAAGAGCTAATTGAGAAGCTCATAAGAGAGCAAATCGAGAAGGAGACGAAGGAGAAGCAGACCGACGTGCTCGACTTTGACCAAGTGAAGATCGGGACTGTCGACAGTTATCAGGGGCAGGAGTTCCTTGCTGTGATATTCTCGATGGTCCGGAGCAATCCGAAGTGTTAGTTTAACATTCTATCAGCTTCAAATATTTACTTTTCCACTTTCAGTCCATCTTGGCTTCGTGCAAGATTTGCGTCGCCTCAACGTCGCCATCACTCGAGCCAAGCGACACTTCATGCTCGTCGGTAACGGGAGCATGCTCCATAAAAGCCGCTTGGAAGAGATTAAAAATCTCTTTAAGTGAGAATTACGTTCCAAATCATTCCCTTATTTCTTTTTTCCAGTATCTTTGTCCGTGACCGCCATCGATTCCCGCCAGCGTTCGTCTACGGAAAAGCCATTCCCTACCATCTCGAGAGCCAGCGGACTAATTTTGGCATGGACCTGAAGGACTTCTTCGAGCACTGCCAATACAGTGACCCCCAAATGGCCGAACACTGCAAAAACTTCGTTGCTCGCAAAAACATGAACCGATTCAGAGGAGCCAGCCGTCCGCAAAATCCAAAAAAATAATTTATTCAATTTCTTCAACATTTCAACTCACAACTCCAATTGATATGTGAACCTATTGTATGTCACCATGTTTTTATCAAGCGTTGGAATGTTTCTTTGTTGTGAATCATCATCTCATTTATGTGTCCCTCAATATTTAAGCCTCTCGCGTTTTATTATATTTATTTGAATTGTGATTGAATTTGTGAATTTCGTACACTTTCACAATATTTGCCTCGGACATGAATACTTGCAGTTTAAAAATAAATTGTGATGTCTTTTTCGAGTTTTTTAGTGGTACAACGTATTTCTTCTTCAGTTAAGCTTTTAGTCATAAAGGCGCGTTTGAACCAAAGAATTTTCAGACCAAATGCATTTCATTATTTTTTCCATTCATCCCAAAGCTCAGAAAATTACTTTTTTTGACAGATTTGAATCAAAACAAATTGGAAATTCCAGGGAAACCAAATCGCCAAAACGACTCTTTTTCAGGACATGTGTTATATTCCTTCTGTACATTCAGGACCTTTTTTCTGACATGTGAGTTAACAGGGTAAGGGTGTCAGAAATGTAATATTCTGACCACCTCTCACAACGTGGTGCACTCGTATGCCACGTGTAATAGGGTCAAAGGTATCATAACTGCGGCACCCCGTTGTGATTAGTGGTCAGAAAATTACATTTCTGATATCCTCAACCTGTTAACCTTTCAACAATGCCTAGGAGCAACTGCGTTACCAAACCGTTGAATGGAGTGAGCTAGTCGTGAGAATCTGTTGGGACAGTACTCATTTTTTGTAAACGGAAATGAGTCTTAATCAAATAGACATTTCAAACAGGACTTTATCAGATTACAGTGTTGCCAGATGCACGATGTAGATGAAACCCTCTCTCTTTTTCCAGGCTGTAGATGAAACCCTCTCTGTCGAGGAATTCCCATTCAGCCAGACCAATTACAAGCAAATGAGCAATGACTTGCTCAAGCACGCGACTCACGCGTACGCAATGTGACGAGAAGGCGTTGACATCGATCATAAAGTTATCATTCAACTTCTGGTCGACAAGCTACCGCTCGAATTCCGCCGCAGCGCGAATGAACTCATTCAGAGTATCTGGGAAAAGTGAAAAAAACACGAAGGACCTCCACTCAAGTTCGACACCGTCCTCAAAGACCTTCAGAAGCGAATCCACGCCGCCGGATCACTTGCACGAGTGGAAAGCGAGAGGAAGTATCTGACGATGCAGTCGGAGATCTATGTCTCCCAAGACTCTCGTCTTCACTACCCCGCGAAGTCCCAACTCTACCCGCAAATCCCATTTCACAAAAATCCTTGCGCTTATTGTTACGACCACGAACATCCAGCAGCACGATGTCCACTGACTCGAGCCGAAAAGCAATCGGCAGTCATCGAGTTCAATCTCTGCGACAACTGCCTCAGTGATGAACATCTCGTCCAGCACTGCAACTCTAGAGGCAGATGCAAAACGTGCCACGGAAAGCATCACACCGCTCACTGCACAAACTTCGCTTCGGAGCACGACGAAGAATACGAGCAGGAGTACGAATCGACTCAGGTACACTAGTCGAAGTGGGAGACTTCCCAATGATCCTCCAACTCAAAAACAACTCAAACCAACTCGCATCAACATACTCGACACTTACCATCAGCGACACAGCTCGCAGCGCGCCACATCGTGCTCCACAGGTCTTTCTACGACCAACCAAGAGGTTCTGAACCCTCAAGAACTCACCTTCAATCACCACAACACAAGAGGCTCAGTCCCTCAAATTCCTGCATTCCACATCACGTCAACTGTGATCACGACCTCCTACTCTATGAGTGTCCAACAACCACATCCGGAAGACCTCAAGTCAAACGAAGATTTTCTTCTTCCCCGGGGCAGGGAGACCACTACGAGTGACTCTTTTGCGTTGTCAAATCGACATTTTACATGTCTCTTGAAACGCTCGCCTCTCCTTGTTTGACTTGAAATTCCTCAAAATTCTGCTTCCAGAACCACCATCTACGCGAGAAGCAACAACTTCCGCGAACAACTGTGATTCCAACGCCAATCACTACAAAACGAGTCATCACTCCAATCTCCAATAGCATGAAGATTCGCAAGTCGGCCGCTCAGTGTCGAGGAATTAATGGGTCGTTATCCCATGAATTCCCTAACCTTTTCAGATATACTCATTTTGTAGTTCCTAGCGAACAGTTTCCACAAGTCCACGTCGAACTACGTCTACTTCGACCCGACCTTCCCTGACTTGGCCTCGACTTGACCGGCCCCGACGACCTTTCGCCACGTGTCAACGCCAACGAGACCAGTCTCCGGGAAGGTTCAATCAGTTCCAGCAAGTTCTACAGAGTTCCAAGAAGTGCTAGCTACGTCCCAGCAATGTTCTAAAGCGTCCTTGTACTATCTTTCATTCTCTTGTGCCTTATGCTCGCCCTGCGAGCCAAGGCTACAATAAATGATGATGTGCCAACGCTGTGGTTCGAGAGTTGGGAGACGAAATGCCTGGCATGACGACTACAAGCTCGAAGAACTATCACTTCACCGATAGACTCTTTCTAATTCTTCGAAACTCTCTCCTTTTCCAGGCTGTAGATGAAACCCTCTCTCCTTTTCCTGGCTGTAGATAAAACCCTCTCTTCTATAAGCAGGTTAATCCGTGTAGTACACGCCGAATGTCAGTTCAAACAATTTCCTCTGTCCGTTTGCGTCTCTCGCGGTCGCGTATCGTTTTGAACTGTGCGTGTGTGTGACTTTGCGTCGGGTAGTACACAGATTCACCTGATCGATATTTATTGCGCAGTCTATATCGAACAAAGGTCTTGCTGTCAGTTGCCGACGCTTGTTATTATTTCCTTTTTTCTGATTGTTTTAAGTTTGAGAAACAAAGAAAAGAATTTTGAATGCGATTATCAGTTTCTGCACCTGCAAGGTGTATTTGCCTTCTTTTTTTCCTTGACCGCTCGTGAATTCTTTCGCACTTGCGCCTCGCTCATTTTATCTCTTTTAATCCTCTCAGACCTCCTCAAACATCAATTTTGCAGCTGCTGCCTACATCGTCAAACCAAATGAGTTCCGTCAGAAAGTACATCGCTTATAATTTCACCAAGCCCCTCCAGGAGGGCGAGTCGCCGGTTCCCAACAAGGATGGATGCTTCCCAATGCTTCTCGCCTGTTCCGACGGCACCGATTCCCGAAAATGCGTCAATGTCAATTCGAAAACGCCCAACACCTTCAAGTACGGCGAATTGCTTGTCGTTTTGTAAGTGAGATTTTTAAAAATTGAGTATAAAATGGAAAACATTTCAGTCAAATGAGTGCCGGGGAGCTGACAAACGGGTCAATCGTGAAACTGGATGATACCGTTGACATTCAAAAACAATTTTTCCTGGAGCAGTGCACCGGTGAAGCTGTTGGAGATCGCGTGGTGTACACGATCGGCCATGTCGAGGTTAGTCTCGACCACATCATCGACCTCGGATGCTACCGCAACAACATCATCGGTGATATGGAGGACCCGAAACGCCTCATCTCGCCTGGATGCTACCACTCGATCATCTACCAAGTGGTTCCGTGCGAGGACAACTCCTACAGAGCGATCGTTTTGTCCGCCAACGTAGAAACAAATGCGGAGACGGAACTTGCGAAGAAGTTGGAGATGACACACTTCGAGAAGATGCCCGAGATTGTCAAAGTGGAGAACGACTGCCAGATCAAAACTGCAAATCAGATGTGGGAACAAATCGGTCGGATTGTTCTCGAAGAATTTGACAAATCGAATGCGATTATGGGAATTCAACCGATTTTCTCCCTCGTCGACGAGTCTAAAGCAGCTGCGTTTGACAGCCAAGTCAAACGTAAGAATTTTGCAGATTATTATGTTAACAATCCGACATTTTTCAGAGTCGCAACTGATGCTCATCAAAGTGAAGCAAGACGAGGAAGGCAAGTGGATCGACGATGATGGCGAGATCCAGGTCGGAACCGCCTTTCCCGATGTCTCAATGAAATGCAAGATCAAGCTGAAGCCGTGCTTCGCCGGAAACTTTGACAGAATCTTCAAAATCGGCGACTTTTTCCGTGTCGAGGCGACCTTGGCCACCGACTACGAGGCGTTCTGGACCAATGCCAATCAGGAGAAGTCGGAGGTCTTCTTGCACACTGTGAACCCGGATCCTGATGCAGCCGAAAAGGAGCGCTTCCAGGGAATCCTCGAAGGAAAGGCCATGGAGAAGGAGCTTCTCGATCAACTCAAAGACGAGCAGACCATGCCGTACCACTTGAATCGCATCCAGCACCAGGCCGTGATGATGGCGTTGAATGATGAGCGCAAGCTGGTGTGCATCCAAGGTCCTCCAGGAACTGGAAAAAGCCACACTTTGGCTGTCCTCATTGCCAAGATCATCGAAATGAAAAGAAAGGAGGTGGCCAAGCGGAAGGCCATCGTGCTGACACCAACACGCGAGGCATGCAAGAACCTCATGGAGATGAGCAAGGAGATGGCAAAGAAAATGAGACTGCCGGACCTCCATGAGCACAGTGAGTTATTTAGGCTCTGTATCATTTGAAAAGTTCCAATGAGGGAATGACAATAGGGACCTTTCAATTCACTTGGGAACCCTCAATTCTCATGGGATCCTTGAACAGATGAGATACAGATCCCACTTTTCTATAGCAATTGTCCTTAATTTTGAATATTGTTCAGCTTTCATGGATCAAAAGACATTCACCAAGATCATTGAAGAATGCCCAGAACAACAAGAGCTGGCGAAGGTGATCGCCGAGTGGGAGAAGGAGGTGGAGACCGGCGCGATGTCCTTCGATGAGTTTCAGCATAGCAAAAAGACGGCGACGAGCTCCCTATTGACTCAGAAGACTAAGGTATGGATAATGTTGCTGTTTTGCAAAATGTGTATATTTTTATTTCCAGGAAATAATGCTCAACGTTCGCGTGGTGTTCTCCACCATCGCTTCCAACTTCGTGCCTATCGCCACAAAGACGAAGGGCTTCGAAAATGCCATCTGCATCATCGACGAGGCTGGACAGGTCAAGGAGTCGGACACATGGCCGGCCGTCGTCATGATGAAGCGAATCGTAATGGCCGGCGATCCGTCCCAGCTCCCCGCAGTGGTGATGTCCGCGGAGTAAGTCATTTTCAATCTTTTTACACTTTTTCACTTACTTCGGACCTGAAAAGGAGTAAAAATGTCTACTCATTACAGGGCTCGTGATTTTGGCCTGGACGACTCACTGATGAAGAGAATTGAGGACAAAAAAGAGATGTATAGCTGGATCATGTTGGAGGAGCAGTACAGATCCCACGGAGACATCACGGAATGGTCGAGCAACACTTTTTATCACAGTTCCATCCAAAACTGCGGCCCCTCCACGACCATCCAGTAAGTGTCACTTCAACCTATCGCAACTATTTCATTTTCTTTCAGCGAACTCATGAAGTTCACGATGGATCGATCTGTTCTTCGCATCTTTGACCCATTTGTCCTTATAGACACATCATATGAGGATGAGAAGCCTGCCAGCTTCAAGACCTTCGAGAGGAAGGTCTCTCTCTCCCTCAACCAGCTGAATCGGACCGGAAGTGATCTTTCCTACGCAAACCTGCGGGAAGCGGAGATCGTGGTTGCACACTACCTCAATTTGCGAAAGCTGGGAATCTGTTTGGAGGAGATTGCAATTATCACTCCTTATCGTTCCCAGAAGGAGCTCATTGAGATGCTCATCAGAGAGCAAATCGAGAAGGAGACCAAGGAGAAGCAGACCGACGTGCTCGACTTTGACCAAGTGAAGATCGGGACTGTCGACAGTTATCAGGGGCAGGAGTTCCTTGCTGTGATATTCTCGATGGTCCGGAGCAATCCGAAGTGTTAGTTTAACATTCTATCAGCTTCAAATATTTACTTTTCCACTTTCAGTCCATCTTGGCTTCGTGCAAGATTTGCGTCGCCTCAACGTCGCCATCACTCGAGCCAAGCGACACTTCATGCTCGTCGGCAACGGGAGCATGCTCCATAAAAGCCGCTTGGGAGAGATTAAGAACCTCTTTAAGTGAGAATTACGTTCCAAATCATTCCCTTATTTCTTTTTTCCAGTATCTTTGTCCGTGACCGCCATCGATTCCCGCCAGCGTTCGTCTACGGAAAAGCCATTACCTACCATCTCGAGAGCCAGCGGACTAATTTTGGCATGGACCTGAAGGACTTCTTGCAGCACTGCCAATACAGTGACCCCCAGATGGCCGAGCACTGCAAAAACTTTGTTGCTCGCAAAAACATGAACCGATTCAGAGGAGCCAGCCGTCCTCAAAATCCAAAAAAATAATTTATTCAATTTCTTCAACATTTCAACTCACAGCTCCAATTGATATGTGAACCTATTTTATGTCACAAAGTTTTTAACAAGCGTTGGAATGTTTCTTTGTTGTGAATTCCAGCATCTCAATTATGTGTTCCTCAATATTTAAACCTCTCGAGTATCATTATTTATATTTGAATTGTGATTATTTGTGAATTTCTCACACTTTTTTCGACAGAATTTGTCTCTGGAAATAAATGCTTGCAGTTTGAAAATGTCTTTTTCAAGTTTTGTTTTTAGTGGTACAACGCATTTCTTCTTCAGTTAAGTTAAGTTAAGTCATAAAGTCGTTTGAAGCAAACAATTTTCAGACGAAATGCATTTTAAGGAAATTGGCTAACCTTCACATTGCATACAATGAGAGACTGGATTCTGATCTCCCATTCTTTCTATTTAGACTCTTCATATCAACATTCGTGATCTCACGTCGTTATGAAAAACTGTCTGCAATTGGTCTTTCTGCACATTCAGGACCTTCTTATTCTGAGTTAACAGGTTGAGGGTGTCAGAAATATTCTGACCACCAATCCCAGCAGGGGTGCCGCCATTATGATACCTTACACCCTCAACACATGTACTATAACTACAGCACCCCGTTGTGATTGGTGGTCAGAAAATTACATTTCTGACACCCTTAACCTGTTAACTCAGAGAACAGAGTGTGTTGGAAAGTAGTCTTCTTCAACTTATAGGAAGAACATTCGATATAACTGAATTTCAGTTTACCAATGCCTTTCAACAATGCCCTGGGAGCAATTGCATTACCAGACCGTTGAATGGAGTGAGCAATCTGTTGGAACAGTGCTCGTTTTTTGTAAGCCGAAATAAGTCTTCATCAAATAGACATTCCAAACAGGACTTTATCAGATTTCAGTGTTGTCAGATGCATGATGTCAGGCAGATTTAAAGGGGTACTTTTTTCCGAAGACCTCGGTGGAATTCACTGAAAAAATTTTATTGAGAAAGTTATTGGCTACCAAGTTCCAAAAAGGGGCGTGTTTCGAGATTTGGCTTGAACAATGTCCTTCATTTGATCTTTCCCTGTGAAACTTTTTGAATTCAGTCCTTAAAGCAAGTACAAAAATTTACATTCATGACACTGCTTTTCCACGGTGTACCGGCAGAAATCATTGCATTTTGATGAACGTCTGTTAACCTCCTGGACTAGCTTTCTGTTTAAGCTGCACTTCCACACAAATTTAAACGTTTTAATCTCCGGCTGAGAAATTTTCAAGTCACCAAATGGCGACGAGTCCAATTTAGCTTCTTGCAAACAATTGCTCGACTATCACCTTCAAATTGTTCGCCGTGCTATTCAGGTGATATGATATCTGATTGTCAAGCTTCGCGATAACATTAGGCCAAGTGATTGCTAGGATGACTACGTGTAAATGTTTCCAGCACTATTTTTGTTTTAGTTAACAGGTTGGGGGGGGGGGGAGGGTGTCAGAAAAGTAATTTTCTGACCACCCTTCAGAGCGGGGTGCTGATTTTATGGTACCTTATTCCCTCAATACAGGATACTACAAGTACATCACCCCCGCTGTGAAAGGTGGTCAGAAAAGGTAGTCAGAAGGGTGGTCAGAATACTAGGTTTCTGACACCCTCAACCTGTTAACTCAGAATAAGATGGTCCTGAATGTATAGAAGGAATAGAACAACCTCCTCAACTGCAGATAATTTGTAACTTGAACAATTATGGTAGTTAGAAATGTTGATTCGAAAAACGAAAAACTGGTTATAAACCCGATTTACATTATTCTTGGAATTTTACTTTTTCAACCAGTTTCTGATTTTTTTTTTCTATTATAGTTGAGTCCTTTTCATGTCTGTGTTGGAATTAGGAGTTTTTGTTCTAATGTAAAATTTTTCTCAAAGAATGAAGTTTATCAGTTTCAAATTGTAACTTTAGTTCCTTCTACACTTTTCATGTGACTCTAAAAGTTTATTTCCAATAGTTCTTCAAGAGAACTTTACTCCCTTCAGAATCCACATTCAAAATTCATGTCGACCACATTGAAAGTGTCTGCGGATACGTCCACTAGTGAACTATCCCACCATTCCCACATTCTGCATTGCGCAACACTCGCAACGGCGCTCGATTACGCAAGCACAGTGGGAACGGCGCGATGCACAGTGTGAACTGCTTTTGAGTTTTTTCTCTCAGTTTTTCATAGTTCATTTAATTCTTTTTGTTCTTTCTATTGCAATTTACACTTCGCATTGTTACAAAAAGCGCGAATTTTTAGTCCTATATATACGATACAAATTACTCATAAAATCGTTGAGAGGGGAGAGACGGAGAGATCAGCCAGAGGTCGGTGGCACAGCAGGGTGCTGGAAGAGCACTGGCTCTGATGGTCACGCCCACAATGGGCGGAGCTAAAAACTAGTATAAATACCTCTCGGATGGACATATCCACCTTTTTTCTGTCTTGGACGGTCCAACCGTGTTGATATTGGGTATCCATTTTGTTGTTCTTGTTGGGGAGTTGGTATTCTACTATCTCCTTATTTTTCTGAAGTTTTTCTCCCTTTATTACTCTCACCTCCCTTGTCACACTTTTAAACCTTCTCAAACCTCATTTTTTCAGTTGCTGCATTCGAAATGAGCATCGTCAAGAAATACATTGGCTTCAACTTCACCAAGCCCCTCCAAGAGGGCGAGTCGCCGGTTCCCAACAAGGATGAATGCTTCCCGATGCTTCTCGCTTGTTCGGACGGCACCGGATTCCGAAAAGTCGCCGAGGTGAACTCGAAAACGCCCAACACCTTCAAGTTCGGCGAATTGCTTCTTGTTAGGTAAGTGAGGTTTTGAAAAATAGACTAGGGAAATACTTTTAGGGTTCAACCCTTTTTGCACTTTTTATTGCTGATGGCTGATTGCATTTTATTTCAATAATTAGAAGAGAAAATCTGCGCCTTCCCGTTCAAGTTACAGCAGTTCGAAAGTCAAAAATCGTCATTTTTAACCAAAATTGGCGATATATAACCAATAATAACGTATTTCTGGAAACGTTTTGTGATAATTTACAAAAAAAACAATGAAAATACACAATTAAAAAAAAATAATCAAAAAAAAATAAGAAAAAAATTTGAAATTTTTCAAGCCAGAATGACCGGTGAATGGAAAAAGTGAAAAAATTTCTCCAAAATGATTTTCAATTGATTTATTTTATCACTTCAACCTAGTTTTGTAGATTTTAATCAAAAAAGCCTTCCAAATACATTATTGTTAGTTTATTTACGTTAAATCAAGAAAAATGACGATTTTTCAACTTTTGAATTGCTATAACTTGAAAACAAAGGCGCTTTATTAGAGGAAAACGCTATCATTATCAGCCATAAAAATCACAAAAAAAGTTGAACCCTAAAACAAAAAACAATTTAAGCAAAATGAGCTTCGGAGAGCTGACGAACGGGTCAATTGTGACATTGGAAAATACTGATAAGATTCAAAATCAATGTCAAATGGAGCAGTGCACTGATGAAGCCGCTGAGGACCGTGTGGTGTACAAGCTCAGCCATGTCGAGGTATGTCAAGACCAGATCATCGACCTCGGATGCTACCGCAACAACATCATCGGTGCTATGGAGGACCCGAAACGCCTCATCTCGCCTGGATGCTACCACTCGATCATCTACCAAGTGGTTCCATGTGAGGACAACTCCTACAAAGCGATCATCTTGTCCGCCAACAAAGATATGAGCGAGGAGACGGAACTTGCGAAGAGCTTGGAGAAGACTCACTTTGAGAAGACGCCAGAAGTCGTCAAACTCGAGTATGACAAGGCATTCTGGAGGAATATGGCTCAGGAGAAGACGGTCTCAAACGCAGCTGAAGAGGAGCGCTTCCAGGGAATCCTCGAAGGAAAGGCCATGGAGAAGGAGATTCTCGATAAAATCAGAGACAAGCCGAAGATGGCAAGCTTGTTGAATAGCACCCAGCACAAGGCCGTGATGATGGCGTTGAATGATGAGCGCAAGCTGGTGTGCATCCAAGGTCCTCCTGCATCTGGAAAGAGTCACACTTTGGCGGTTCTTATCGCTAAGATCATCGAAATGAAAAGAAAGGAGGTGGCCAAGCGGAAGGCCATCGTGCTTACACCAACACGAGAAGCCTGCAAGAATCTCATGGAGATGAGCAAAGAGGTGGCAAAGAGACTGAGACTGCCGGACGTCCACGAGCACAGTAAGACATTTTTAAAAATATTAATTTTGATTTTGATTGTTTTCCAGCTTTCATGGATTTGGATTCGTTCAGCAAGATGGTGGAGGAGAGCCCGGAGCAATTAGCTCTTTCCAACGTGCTCGCCGAGATGGAGGAGAAGGTCCAGGCTCGCGACATGTCCGATAGGAAGTTCAAGGAGTACAAAAAGACGGCGACAAATTTTCTATGGATTGAGAAGGCCAAGGTAAGGACCACGTTGCTGTTTGACAGAGTGAGTGCATCTTGATTTCCAGATCATAATGCCTAACGTCCGAGTCATTTTTTCGACGATAACATCCAAGTTTGTCGAGATTGCCGCAAAAGTGGAGCCACTTGACAATGCCATCTGCATCATCGATGAGGCCGGACAGGTGAATGTGGCGGAGACTTGGCCGGCCGTTGTCAAGAAGATGCGAATCGTGTTGGCCGGCGATATGTCTCAGCTACCCGCCGTTGTCTTGTCGCCGGAGTGAGTCATTTTCAATCTTTTTCACACGTGTTCACTTACTTCGGACCTGAAAAGAGGTATAAATGTCCACTCATTACAGGGATCGTGAGGTTGGGTTCGACGACTCCCTCCTGAAACGTATTCAGGTCGACAAGGAGAGGTACAGCTTGGTTCTGCTCGACGGCCAGTACCGCTCACATGAAGTCATAACCGAATGGTCAAGCAGAACCTTTTACGATAACTCCATCAGGAACTGCGGCCCCTCCTCGACCATCCAGTAAGTGTCACTTCAGCCTATCGCAACTATTTCATTTTCTTTCAGCAACCTTATGAAAAAGAATCCGGACATCACAATTCGCAAGATTTTCGACCCGCTTGTTTTAATCGATACTTCGTACGAGAGCACAAACCCGTCGAATAGAAAATCATTCGAGTACAAAGTCATCCTGAGCCAGGCGAACAGGAGCGGAAGTGATCTCTCGTACGCCAACGTGAGGGAAGCGGAGATTGTGGTGGAGCATCATTCCCACCTCCGAAGGCTGGGAATCCAGGATGTAGCCATCATCACGCCGTACCGGAGCCAGAAGGAGCTGATTGAGAAGCTCATGAGAGAGCAGATCGAGAAGGAGACCAAGGAGAAGAAGACCGACGTGCTGGACTTTGACGAAGTGAAGATCGGGACTGTGGACAGCTTCCAAGGAAAAGAATTCGTCGCTGTGATATTCTCGATGGTCAGGAGCAATCCAAAGTGTTAGTTTAACCTTCTATCAGCTTCAAACATTTCCTTTTCCACTTTCAGTCCATCTCGGTTTCGTGCAAGATTTGCGTCGCCTCAACGTCGCCATCACTCGAGCCAAGAGACACTTCATGCTCGTCGGAAACGGAATAATGCTCCAAAAAAGTCGCGTGGATGAGATCAAAAATCTTTTTGAGTGAGAATCACGTTTCAAATCGTTTGCTTATTTATATTTTTTCAGTATTTTTGTTCGCGATGGTCACCGGTTCCCGCCATCGTTCGTCTATGGAGAAGCAGTGCCCTACTATCTCCACAATTCCCGAACCAATTTCGGCATGAACTTGGTTGACTTTGCGGAGCATTGCCAAGAGAGCGACCCAGAAATGGCCGAGCATTGCCGCAGATTCAGTGCTCAAAGAAATGTGAATCGAGAAAATAATTAATCCAAATGTGAATCAATCTGCGTCTCTTGAATAAAATGTTTCTCAGCTATTTCTGAGTGGTTTTTCGTAAAACTTGAAAGAATGGAAGGTTTTAATACCATCTTTATTGAAAAAAAATAAGCGACGTCAAAATAGAGTCATTCAGTATCAAATATTTCACAAAGAACCAGTTGACCAGTTATTCCTAACTCGGATGATTTCGTTTTTGGCGGATGAGACTCTTCTGGCACGTTTCCTTGCGGCGATTCAGTTCTTTGTGGCATGACAAACCGTCAAGACAAACAGAACAGTGGTCTTGAGTCATCATGTTCATCTTCTCCCATCGATCGAGTTAGCTCTGAGGTTATCAGTTGAGCTTTCATGGATTGATTGACTTCAGTGTTGATCCACGTTTCACTGTAATTTCATTTGTTTATGCATCGTTGATCCGTCATCTACTGATCACCTTTAAACAAAGATTGGAGAAGTCTGGGACGTCTTTGCCATTGAAACGACGCCGTCGACATGTTTCGTAAATTTTATTCCTTCAGTCTTGTTGAGCGACCATCTTCTAGTTTGTTTGGTGCTTCGATCTTCAATTTGAACTCTGCAAAAAATGGAAATATACTGTGTTATGGGTATTTTTTTGATTAATTTCACATGAAAGAACGGTTCATCAACGTTTAACTCTTATGTCTCAAAATCAAGGCGCAATAAAAAAATTAATTTACTAATTTTGGCAAAAACCGCTGGTTTATGATTGAAAAAACAGAATTTTTGTAACATTTTTCAAGCTTTTCTTGATAATTTTGCTATGATCAATGAAATACTTACTTTAAACCCAAGTTTTTCAAATTGAATTATTTGTCTGTACTGTGACAACGGGAACAGCATCTCACATTCAGTATAGCTTTGAGTCGTCGATGATTGGGATGATTGGTGAGTTTCGGGCAATATCAGTTCCTTGTTGTTCTCATTAATTGTTTTACCTGAAATTAAATCGAAATTAGTGCGTGTAAAGTTTGAAACAAAAAAAGTAATAACGGAATTTGATTGATTCAGCCCTATTTTATCAATAGTCTACAAGAGAACAGTTACAACGCACAAAAAATTTTTTTAATTGCTTAAACATTTCGACATCAAAAAACCAACGATTGATGGCTTTATGTTGACGTCGCTTATATTTTTCAACACATATGGCTCTAGAACTACCCATTTTGTCAAGTTTTCACCAAAAAATATGCAAAACTAGCTGGAAACGAAACAACACACTCCAAAATAAAGTCAAACGAGTTCTTTTGCATGCGCTGCGTTCGCGTTGCGGTCACTAGATAGAAGGAGAAGGGGAGAGACGCAGAGCTTGCCCAGAAAGAAAAAAGAAAGTGTGTGATAAGTGAAAAGTGAAACTAACACTTGAAATTTTCGACTTTATTATAGAAAATATGCAAAGAAACGTTAAGAAACCAAGGCTAGTGAACTTGAATATGTTTTCCAGGACAAAATTACCGGAAAAACACTGAAAAATAATTTCTTACTGATAAATAATTGTGTAAGTCGAAAGAACCTTGGCGTCCATCAAATATTTTTACGAATTCCAGTAATTTGAACATTGCTCTACTTTTGGTAAAAAGGAAAACATCGTACGTCTTTTGGAAAATGGTCAAAATAATTTTCAAAGATTTTGACATTGAAAAACCAACTATTGAAGGCTCCAGTCTGACGTCGCCTATACTTTTCAATACAAATAGCTCTAGAACTACCCATTTCATCAAGTTTCAACCAAAAAATATGCAAAACTAGCTAGAAACGAGACAACACACTCCAAAATAAAGTCAAACTAGTTCCTTTGCATGCGTTGCGTACGCATTGCGGACACAAGATATAACGGAAAGGGGAGAGACGGAGAGCTTACCCAGAAAGAAAAAAGGGAAAGAAAAAAAAATGTATGTGTGTGTGATGGAACGGTTTAAAATAAATAGAGACAAAAAACAATCAAAACTTCATTAATCTGATAGAACACGCTCTTGACAAAACTTGGAAACCATGTCTCGTAAATTTGAATATAATTTCTCATAAAAACGGTTCAAGATAATCGAAAGGCGCCTTAATGGATTACATAGTGTATGGAAACCTTGAAGGTAATTAATATTGCTCTATTCTGCTAGAGCCTTGCTGGTCATATTTTTGTCTACTTAACAGACCTACACAATCGCATTTGAAATCAAGTTCCGTGATGGAACTGTCACTTGGTGTATTATCGTCCAATTTAATTAGAGATAAAATCGTCTGCATGACGTGACTATCGATGTCAAGTTAATAGTCTTTCAGATTTTGAAGGATTTGCTAGATAAGATTTGGCGCGATCTAGTGACTTCGACATGTACATATGCAGAGAGAAGACGACTTGGATTCCACTTTCTCGGAGTATCTTTGGAAATAACATATTTTTCTGCAAGATTACCGTTGAAAAGCATAGTTTAGAACATGATCACATCGAATTTGACATAAACTGTCATTTTTGAAATCTTGATTTGATCTTGAACTCTTTTCGTTTGCTAAAAAAAACTAGAGCCAACTCCAATCAAAGATTTGACAAGGACGTTGCTTTTTCTGAATTGTTAAAACACATTGGAAAATTGGAATTTCTGAAGCTATTTTAAAGAAAATCCATTCACATAATGTCACCACACTTTTTTTGCGTTAACAGGTTGAGGGTGTCAGAAATGTAAGGGTGTCAGAAAATGTATTCTGAGGGTGTCAGAAAATGTATTCTGACCACCTCTCACAGCGCTGTGCCGTTATTATGATACCTTTAACCCTCTTTTAAAAAGGCATATTACCTCAATACAGGTACTCTAACAAGCGCACCCCGATGTGAGATGTGGTCAGAATATTACATTTCTGACACCCTCACCCTGTTAACTCACATGTCAGAATAAGAAGGTCCTGAATGTATTGAAGCACATGCGTATCAATTGCAAATAGTTTTTGATAACAACGTGATATCACGACTGTTGACATGAAGAACGAAAAACTGAAAAAGAAGGCAATTCACATTGTAATTGGAACTTTATTTTATTTGTAAAATTACTTTCTGATTGCTAGTTGTTTTTATTTCATATGTTTTAGAATTGAAAGTGTTTGTTCCGAGATTTCCAAGATCCAAAAGATGTTTCAAGAACCAAGATCCGTGGTAATATGAAATAATTTTCATCTCATTTTACCACTTTTTCCCTCAAATTGTTCAATTTTTCAGAAAAAAACACTGATTAATTCCAGCTTCTCCTTCTTTGTCATCTTTTCCTTCACATTCATGAATCTTCATACCCATCAAAACGTCGAGAGGGGAGAGACGGAGAGATCGGTCAGGTGGGTGGCACAGCAGCCACGCCTCCAATGGGCGGAGCTAAAAACTGGTATAAATACCCCTCTGATGGACATATCCAACATCTTTAGACTGTCTGGGACGGTCCAACCATGTTGAGACTGGATGCCAACTCTCACTTTCCTCTCTTGGGAAGTTGAGTTGGTATTCTAGTCTCTTCATGTTATTATTCTGAACCTTAACCCCTCTCTCCTTATTACTCTGAACCTATCTCCACCCAACTTATTATTCTGAAACTCTTTTCCACAATGGATCAAATCGAAAGCTCAACACGCTCATCAATGAAAAGACAAAGGAAGCTAAGAATCCTGATGCGAAGACGGAGGTTGATGGAAATGTCGGAAAAATCGAATAGTGAGTTATCGTGTTTGTTGACCGTTTCAACTTGAACATATTACAGTTTGATCCGCGGAGCAGCGCATGAAGACAGAAGCACAGAAATGAGATTCAGAGTGAAGTAAGCGTTTGTGTTTTTTGATAACTACAACATATGATTTTTCAGGATGGAAATGGAAAAGAGCTATAACGTGTTGACGACTTAGGAAAAGATGACAAGTATGAGGACTCTTACGACAAACCACGTGATGTTGAAGCTGCCATGAATTTTGATTGTTTGTTTTTCGTTATCATTCATCAATAAAATGTATAGTTTATAAAACTATAAAAAAACAAAAAGACGAAGAATACGAAGACTCTTACGACAAACCACGTGATGTTGAAGCTGCCTTGAATTTTGATTGTTTGTTTTTTGTTATCATTCATCAATAAAATTTATAGTTTATAAACCTTGTTTTCTATGTTTGAGAATCTAAACAAAAAGCATGGGGGTATCAAATTCCAGTCTTTCATTGTATACAATGCGATTGAATTGATTGAAACTTGTCAGTTTTCTGAGAAAAAGTTGTTCCTGCGATTGGGTTTTCTTTCAATTAGTTTTAATTCAAATCTGTCAAAAAAATGTTTTTCCTAACTTTGGAATGTAGTTGGAACCTTGCCTTGTCTTTTAAGCCTAATGTTTTCAAATATTTTTTAACGTTTTAATGTTAATTCAAGAAATGGAATGTTTTTTGTCAAAAAAATACATTCTATTTGGGAAAGAGATGTTTTCCTGGATCGTTCATCCCTTTGAACCTAACGAAATACATTTTGAATCTAAAGAATCACCTTCAAAATCATTTCACTCGTATCAAATTGTTCCTGTTATCTATGTTCTCTTCCCACCTCTTTCTTCCCTCACTTTGAATGTGCCCCATCGCGATGTGTGGTCTTCTCTCTCTTCCCTGTTTACCCGGAGAGTTTTATGTCTTTCGGGCAGCACACACTCCTTCCTCTCCTTCCCGCTCACCCATCCACATTTCTTCATTCTTCTCCTCTAGGGCCGCTGTCGCTATGCCCTCTTCCTATTACTCTGAAATTTTTTACCTATTATTCTGAACCTTACACTGCATCATAATTGCAAAAATTTGAACATGCTGTAAGTTCAAGTCCCCCTCAATTAGTTTTGAACTCATTAATTTTCCAGGAGACCATTCTTGCCAATGGAAAGAATAGAACTTTAGGAAAAAGTCGAGACTTCGTGAAGTGAGTTTACTTTTTCTGACGACAGAAACAAAAACGTTTTTTTCAGACCTTGTGGAACCATGAAGTCGGTACGTAGCCATTGAAAAGTAAGAAGAATGACAACCGGCACATTGAAATTGGAACAGACCATTGAGGACTACAATTTTGATTATTTTTTAAATAAATGTTGAATAATAAGAACTTTGTGGTGATGTTGAGAGAAAAAGAAAACAGAGAGGAAAATGAACACGTGGCATAGAGAAAGAATGTTACGAGAGCTATGGACTGCTTGAAGTAGAATTTGATGGAATACAGTAGACTTTTGAGAGAATACCCTCACAATTAGATCACAATCATTGGAATTCTTAAAGGATTTTCGTCATTCTTCCAGAATTTTTTTTTGATTTAGGATAGTTCTACTAGTTTCCTTTTGATAATGAAGGAACTGGTCGAAACTCGCCTCCAAATAGGATGTGGATACAAATAAGTTTAGAATTCGATTCAATTCAAGACAATTTTGATAAATTGAACACAGTTTAACATTCAGATAAATAAAAATGGATAGCGAGTTATTGTACACCTCTTTCTTTTTTTACATTCAATTTCAATTGCTTTACCATTTTTTTCATACCAGTCATTATGCTTTCTCATAACAACTTCCACCGTTCCATCTACTCTTTCCCTTTCAAATTCAAATCATCTTCCAAAATCTGAGAATTGGTCAATCAATCCCTCAATGTCAGCATCTGTTCGAAATTATCCTCTTCCTTCTCCTTGTCCCTTAGCTGTTACACAAATGTATAGCTCCTGAACGTCAGTTGTTCTGTCTTTGCCCCCAAACCCTTCCAAAAATCTTTTCATTCGTACCCATTTCACCACCTCCCTAGGGCCGCATGTGCAATGCCCACTTCTTTATTATTATTATTATTATTCTGAAAGTTATTTTATCTAATTTATCTGACAATTGACGAGATGTAGATGTCTAGGAAATTACTTTTCGGAGGTGGGTCAAATTTCAAGGGTAATTCTTAATTGTTTTTTTCAGTTGTCGTCATCCACAGGAATAAATTAATAGTTTTTTTAAAACTATTATTCTGCTTGTGACCAACGAATGGTGGATCCTTTTTGGTAAGAAGTTTTCCAGTAAACAGTAGAGAACAATTTGACTTTTTACAACTTTCACAGTCCCAAAAAATTTTTTAATATGTTGAATTTCAGATTGTTCAAATGTAAAACGACGAACCCTGTCTATTTAAGGCAGTTTTAAAAAGTGAGTTTGTAACGGTTGTCAATCTTTTCTATAGATATTATTTGCAGAAATGAGTCAACAATCAGAAGAACTGGATTTTGTTTAATTTTTGTTTTGACTTATATTTAATAAATGTATTTGATTTTTGATTCAAAACAATCTCCATTGATTTTTCGATGCTATCATCTTTCATCTTGTGAATCACCGATAACCCTCTCGTCAGAGCCTATCGTCAATCCAACGTTAGAAGCCATCTGATGTTTCTATCAACTGTTTTACCTGAAATTAAGCCAAAGTTGTTAATGTTGGAAAGGAACACAAGTTTGAGATTAGTCAATCCAATATTTTTACTGAATTTAATTGATTCAACTACTAAACAGTTGTTTTGTTACTAAATATCAATGTAAGTTCAAGGAACCTTGGCGTCTATAAAATATTTTCATGAATTCCAGTAGTTTTAACATTGTTCTACTTTTGGTAAAAAGGAAAACATTGAAAGTCATCTGGAAAATGGTCAAAATAATTTTCAAATATTTTGACTTTAAAAAGTAAACTATTCACGGCTTTATTTTGACGTCGCCAATGATTTTCAACACCTATGGCTCTAGAACTACCCATTTTGTCAAGTTTCAACCGAAAAATATGCAAAACTAGCTAGAAACGAGACACCACAAACAAAAATAAAGTCAAACGAGTTCTTTCGGACGCGTTGCGTACGCGACGCGGTCACAAGATATAACGGAAAGGGGAGAGACGGAGCACTGGCCCAGAGAGAAAAAAGAGAAGTGTGGTGTGTTGGGACGGTGTAAGATAAATGGAGACAGAAAACAATCAAAACTTCATCAATCTAATAAAAAACGATCTTGATAAACCTGAAAACCCATGGCTCGTGGATTTAAACTTGATTTGTCATAAAAAAGACCAAAAAAGCCACATAAAGAGTTGTTTTGTTACTAAATATCATTGTAAGTTGAAGGAACCTTGGCGTCCATCAAATATTTTCATGAATTCCAGTAATTTTAACATTGCTCTACCTTTGGTAAAAAGGAAAATATAAAAAGTCTTCTAGAAAATGGTTAAAATAATTTTCAAACATTTTGACTTTAAAAAACTAACTATTCAAGGCTCGATTCTGACGTCGCCTATACTTTTCAATACATATGGCTCTAGGACTACCCATTTTGTCGAGTTTCAACCAAAAAATGTGCAAAACTAGCTAGAAACGAGACACCACACTCCAAAATAAAATCAAATGAGTTCTTTCGGATGCGTTGCGTACGCGGTGCGGTCACAAGATATAACGGAAAGGGGAGAGACGGAGAGCTGGCCTAGAAAGAAAAAAGGGGAAGTGTGGTGTGTTGGGACGGTGTGAAATAAATGGGGACTGAAAACAATCAAATTTTGGAACGCTCGCCACATTTTTGATTTCAATTATGACTTGTTGGGATCAGTATCTTGACGTACTATTCGGATGGATAAAAGTAGTACTAAAAGGTAGAACTGAAGTCATCCGAGGCAATTTTCAGAGCCCTACACAGGCAAAACGGTTATGACTCCAGACATTTGTGAAAAAACATTCATCTAGACATTTACTTCGATTTTGTCATCTCAAATTGGACATTTGAAGATGTGGCATTGGCGAGAAAGCTGAAAGCATTTTCTCAGAGCCATTGTTGCAGTTAAATGCTCATCAATGAAAGCAACACACGAAAAACATTATAATAAATTTATTGAAGTGTACATAATCAAGGGATGAGCAAATTATGTTCATTAATTCCTTGCCACCTTCCTCATTTTACTTTTTCTAGCTGATGTATCCTCGTTTTCTTCCTCGTGCCGCTCGAGCTGCAAATTCAACGTTCTAATTAAAAATAATGAAATTTTGTGCTAAAAATTTAAATTTAATTGGTTCTAATAGAGTGTTTTAATAAAAAAGTTTGTTTTGACTATTCCGACTATAACTCTACCCGCTAATGCTACTTTTTCATGAAATTTTCTACAGCGATATACTATTTCTATTGCTCTCAGCGCTTACAGTTTCAGAGCTTTAGCTTTTTTAACCTTAATGTCATAGTCATAGAAGCGTTTACCTGTGTCACTTGTGAAAATTACAACGACGAAGTTGCGCGTGTCCGAGCTGGCTGCTGGTGATGTTGGTTGCTCCGAGAGCTTTAAACCCATGTTGGCTCCGGGTTAATGTCGACAAGTTGGTGCTGAACTGGCTGTACCGTCGACTGTAAAAAAACAGGTTAAATTGAAGAAAATAACCTAAAAACTTACTGTTTTCCATGTCGTTCATATGACAAAAACAACAAGTAGAAGACGTTATGGGTCCTGAAGTTTCTTCCTCTATATTCTGACTACTGTAAAAAAACAATGATTCACTTAAAATTTACTATCAAAAAATGTAAGTAACTCACAAATTGTTCAGTGTTTCTTTGGCTCGTTTTGACAGCTTTCTGTGGAAATTGGACAAATTTACAATCGGAAGTTCCTTCGTTTTTTGCATTGGTGCTGTTCTGAAAAATAGAAATGGTTTGAATTGCGTCAATCTTTCATACCTTTGGTTTGTTGAAGACTTTCAGAATAATAAGTTGGGAAATGGTTCAGAGTAATAAGGGGAGGGGGGGGGGGGGGGGGTAAGGTTCAGAATAATAACATGAAGAGACTAGAATACCAACTCAACTTCCCAAGAGAGGAAAGAGAGTTGGCATCCAGTCGCAGCATGGTTGGACCATCCAAGACAGTCTGAAGATGTTGGATATGTCCATCAGAGGAGTATTTATACTAGTTTTTGGCTCCGCCTATTGGGGGCGTGGCTACCAGAGCCAGTGCTTTTCCAGCACCCCACTGTGCAACCTCTGGCTGATCTTTCCGTCTCTTCCCTCTCAACCTTTTGGTGGGTATGGATATTGGATATATAGGAAAAGTTAACAAAGAAGTGGAAGCTGGAACACAAATCATTGTGTTTTACTGAAAAGTTGAACTATTTGATGACAAACATGGGGCAAAACAATGATAATTATGCTAAATTGCCTTTGAGTCTTATCAGACGACACCCATGATCAAGGATCGGTAGGAATTTTGAATGTGAATTTTGAGATGAGTAGTTTCTATTTTAAAGACTGTGAAATCAGCTTCTAGGGAATTATACAGAGGTGTCTGAAAGAAAAATGACAATTTTGAATTATGAAACTTTACTTTTTTGAAATAATCTTGGATCAAACGCTTCTTATTTCAAACCACACATAATGTAGATTCAACTGACAATCAGCAGCATTAATTTTTTTTCTTTTTTCGTTATCAAATACTATCTACAACTGATAAGATTGCTCTATTCCTTCTATATAATCAGTTTAAACCCGCATTCTTTCTTTATATTTAGGACTTTTTTATTCTGACGAGTTAACAGGTAGAGGGTGTCAGAAGTGTAATATTTTCTGACCACCTATTCTGACCACCTTTCACAGCGGGGTGCCGTCATTATGGTACCTTTTACCCTCTTTTAAAAAGGCATATTACCTCAATACAGGTACTCCGAAGAGAGCCCCCGCTGTGAGTGGTGGTCAGAATTACGTTTCTGACACCCTCAACCTGTTAACTCATGTCAGAAAATGAAGGTCCTGAATGTATAGAGAGTTGATGTTCGAACTGTCATTTTTCTGTTTGTTCGCAAAACCATAAACTGTAGCGTCGTTTGAATATTTTATGTGCTGGGCCACGTCGTTTTCCTGTTCTGTTCATGGTTTATTGTGTTTTAGACTGTTTTTAGGCTATGAGAGCGGCTTTTGTTATGTTTTTTGATGATAACTTCATATAACTATGAGATTGTCTATAAGTGATTTGAAAAATGAGTGCACTTTTTTCATAGTTACAAGCCTGCTCACGCAGCCTTGCTGCGTATTTTTTCTTTTGATCTACCGTTGGAAATTTTGATCTGCTAGTAAGCCGAAGAAACGATTTTGCTGCGGCGGACACCCATCCGGGCTCGCGATGAGTGGGAAAACGCGCACAGAATTGTCTACCCACACACCCAGACACAAACCCCATCCCAATTTTAAATATAAGAACGATTGGGGGTTTTTATTCATCAGTTTTTCGTTTGTTTATATTAGTTCTCAAATTCAGAATCATAGTCTCCATTCTCAATAACAATTTCACTAAACAAATCTCCGAGTATTTTATCTAATCTGTTTTCGATTAGAGTATTTGATTGGTAAATCGGCCATCTGCCACGTCATTCTTATCGTACAGTAGGGTGGATGTCTATACTTTTCCTTCTTTCTTTTCCTTGTTTGCCCTTCGCTTTTTCCCACGAATTTTCTTATGAATCGCTTTAGTTTTGCATTACCACTTGGTCTATAATCCCAGATGTAACTTGTGGAGAGATTCTTGTTTTCCTTTTTAGTGCGTAAATTTTCAATGTGAAATAGTATTTGAAGTTTAATTGAGTAGTGAGCTGAAGATTGTGACAGAATTTTTAAAGTAGGACATAGTTTGAACTACCATTACATAGAGTTTCAAATCGCTATACAATCTACTAGTCCAACAATTATCTAGAGCTATGAGACACCTGTCCACATCATCTTGTTGGCCAATTACTCCAATCGATTGCCACGTCGACAGAACGCCTGTGGGCTGTGCCGGGGTCAACCGGCTTGGGTCAACCGGCTTGGGTCAACCGGCTTGGGTCAACCGGCCGGACCACTGTCCCATTCACTCTCATTGCTCATTGTCCCATTTACCCTCATTGCTCATTGTACCATTTACTCCTATAGCTCCTTTTT
Organism: Caenorhabditis imperialis; assembly: GCA_963572205.1. Classification (NCBI taxonomy): domain Eukaryota; kingdom Metazoa; phylum Nematoda; class Chromadorea; order Rhabditida; family Rhabditidae; genus Caenorhabditis; species Caenorhabditis imperialis. The sequence goes on along the minus strand of OY751544.1, from coordinate 11,384,759 downwards.
TCTGATTGCTGGGCTAGTTTAGGTAGTTTAGTTTTGCGCTTTTCAAGTTTCTTTAAGTATTCAAGTTTAGATAAAGTACATTCCATACATTCTATTTTATTATTCGTTTAGTAGAGGACCCTGGTGTAAATGTTTTATTTTTGCTAATTGCAGCTCTTTTTCTCTTCCCTCTCATTAGTTTTTGCCGAGCGCTTGTTCCTATGGAAACTGACACAGCTTTTTATTTTGAATGGGGAATTCATTGATAATTTTTTCAGGGTTTCCTATCTTTACTCTCATTTCATTTGGGGTACTCTCCTGTTTTTGCCCCTATTTGATTAGTTAAACATATCTTTCACCTCAATTCTGTCTTTTTGCTCTTCTGCCTCATCCCTCGGAAAATCAGTCCAAACTAGACGAATTTTCAGAATGGCTTACGTCAATCGAAACGCTCGTGCTGGAGGCCAATGGGACGATCGGAAACGAAATGGTCACTGGGACCATTTCAACAACTACAACAACCCCTATGGCCAGGGAACCTCGTCCTCCACGTGAGTTACCCATTGATTTTGACATTAGATTAAAAAAATACTTTTCAGTAATAATTACCGCCGATCTCCCTCTCCCCCACAGTTCCGAAATCAAGGGAGCAGCGACAATGGATACCGGAATTTCCGGCCGGATTCTCGAAATGGACGAAATAACTTGTGAGTCATCATAACGTTTGAAAGTACTTGTTTCAATGAGAGGTTATTTTTAGCGTCCGCCGGTCACCATCACCAAACAATCGTTTTAATGGGAACAGAAATTTGTAAGTGACCATGAAACCAAAAACGAGTTTCAATGAGAGTTTTCAGCGATAGAAAACGATCGCCTTCGCCTCAAAATTGGAATAATGCTCCAATTGGAAACGGCAATTTGTAAGTGTCCGTGAAATGATTCGTTTCAATAAGCGTTTTCAGCAACAGAGCACGTTCGCCGTCGCCTGTCAATCGTTTCAATGACCGCGGAAACTTGTAAGTGACCATAAAACCATAAAATGATTCGTTTCAATGAACGGTTTGTTTCAGCACTCGCCGCTCACCATCACCGTTCAACAGACAATTCGGCAACGACAATCGTGACTTGTAAGTTATCCATTGATTCATATTAATTTTCATTTGAGTCGTTTCAGCCACGACAGGCGTTCTCCGTCTCCAATGTACAGGCGCAACAATGTTGGCAACACCAGCAGCAGCAATAGCCAATTGTGAGTTGCCCAACGATTCTGATTGGCTTACAATAAAAGTTTTTCAGCAACCGATCTCCGTCACCCTGGAATCAGGACCGCCGTGTCCAAAATGAACGTTCTCACCCCAACCCGTGAGTAATTTCCTGATTTTTTAAGTTTTACCCAGCAATTACAGAAATCACCGTCGCTCACCATCTCCCAGACGCGACAATGTTGGAAACAGCAGCAACAACCAATTGTGAGTTGACCAACGATTTTACTAGGTTTTTCTACAATCTTTTCAGCAACCGATCGCCATCGCCCAGGAACCAGATCCGCCGTGTTCAAGACGAACGTTCTCGCCCCAACCAGTGAGTAATTTCCTGAGTTTTCTTAGTTTTACCCAGAAATTACAGAAATCGCTCTCCATCTCCTTATGGCAATCAAAACCGCCGGTTTGATGATGAACGACCTTTCGTAAATCAGTAAGTAATTGACTGCTTTTTCTTTTTTTAATCCAAAAATTACAGGAATTTCCGTCGCTCGCCATCTCCTCCCAGGCCTTATCAGAACTGTCCGTTTGAAGATGAGCGACCTTTTCTGAACCAGTGAGTAATTGACTGCTTTTTCATTGTTTAATCCAACAATAACAGACGTCGCTCTCCGTCGCCGTATGGTCGGGCAAACCAAGAACCGAGGAATTTCAATCGCCGTCGTCAAAGCCCGTTTAGGATGAGGAGCCCACAAGAATACAATCCGAACGGGCCGTCGACATCGAGTCAGCCAAGTTCGAGCAATCATTTCCAGGGAGATCATTGGCACCAGAACAGGCGTGGATTTAATAATCCCCGTCAGAATAACTTTGGTCGAAACCAATACAATTTGTAAGATTTTGACTGATAACTGACAGACTGTAATGATTCAATTACAGTAACCGCCCGGTGCAGCAAAAGCCGACCGTGACAACGCCGTGGAAAAATACCCACGTTAGGTCGACGGAAGAATATGTGAATGCCAAGATCGGCGCCCCTTTTAAAAGTGAGTTGTTGGCTTTTTATGTGTAACAAATGTTCATTTTTCAGAAGAAAATTTGACGCCAGAGCAGTTGGAGGAGCTGATGGAAGAGTGCAAGGAACTGGTGACGGCGATGAATAGGGAAGAGGTAGTGGATGAGAGACCGAATTGGGGACTGCTTATTCCAGGATTCACTTAATTTTTTTAATTTTTTCTTGTTCAAAAATGTTTTTTTCCAAGATTTCCGCTGTCAAATTGTGTTCTCCGTATCAATATATTGTCAAATAAAGCTGATTTGTTTATTTATGTGTCCTGAACATCATATGAATCAAAATGGAGACTCCGTATTTTTGTCGACGTCGTAGATTTCGATCAGAGCCAGAAGGTGTCAAATTCACAAAGTTACAATCCAAGTTCCCATTTTTTCCATCCACTTTTCAGAACATTCAACTCAATGAACACAACAATTCAATTTTTATTACTTTATGGACATTGAACGGCAACTTTGTTCATCCTTCTGCTGGTCGGTCCATTTTTCCAGATTTTTCCGCTGCCAGACTTTGATTCAGGAAGTTGTCTTTTTCCTTTTCTCTGAAAGACTGATATTTGTGGGCTTCAATATAATGCATGCAACTTTGTTTATAAAAACTTACAATTCTAAGTGATTGGAGCTGCTTGAAGTTGATGGCCGGCTACAGCTTTGAGCCCCTACTTGAAACTACTTGAAAAAATTTATAAATTTATCGATAAGTGATTTGAAAAATGAGTGCTATTTTTTTATAGTTATTGGGGTTTTCTATTCATCAGTTTCCCGTTTGTTTATTTTATTTTTCTCATTCAGAATCATATTCTCGACTCTCAATAACAATTTCACTAAACAAATCTCCGAGTATTTTATCTAATCTGTTTCCGATTAGAGTTTTTGATTGGTAAATCGACCATCTGCCACGTCATTCTTATCGTACAGTGGGGTGGATGTCTCTTCTCTTCCTTCTTTCTTTTCCTTGTTTGCCCTTCGCTTTTTCCCACGAATTTTCATCGGAATCGCTTCCACACTCGGTTTATAATCCCAGATGTGACTTGTGGAGAGGTTCTTGGTTTCCTTTTTAGTGAGTAAATTTTTAATGTGAAATGGGGTTTTAGGTTTACTTAAGCTAATTGAGACTATTAAATTAAGAGTTGTCACAGATTTTTTAAAGTAAGATATAGTTTGATCTAGCATTACATAGAGTTTCAAATCGCTAGACAATCTACTAGTCCAACAATTACCTAGAGCTATGAGACACCTGTCCACATCATCTTGTTGGCCAATTACTCCAATCGATTGCCACGTCAGCAGAACGCCTGTGGGCTGTGCCGGGGTCAACTGTCTTGGGTCAACCGGCTTGGGTCAACCGGCTTGGGTCAACCAGCCGGACTACTGTCCCATTCACTCTCATTGCTCATTGTCCCATTTACCCTCATTGCTCATTGTACCATTTACTCCTTCAGCTCCTTTTTTGATCGCTAGGCTAGTTTAAGTCGTTTAGTTTTGTGCTTTTCTACTCATTATTTAAGTTCAGCTGAAATACGTTTCATAGATTTTGGTTAAAACGGTATGTAGAATTTCGTAGTTAGATCGATGATTCGTTTTGTAAATATAAGTCCCTGGGAAAAATGTCTCTTCTCCTCCCTCTCATTAGTTTTTGCGGAGAGCGCTTGTTCCTATGGAAACTGACAAAGCTTTTCGTTTTGAATGGGGATTTCACTGATAGTTTTGTTAGGATTTTTTGTTTCATATCTTTACTATTACAAAGTCCTGTGTACCCTCCTGTTTTTGTTCATTTTTGATAAGTTAATCAGCTTTTTCATTTCAATGATATCTTTTCGCTCTTTAATAATGCCTCATCTTTCGTAAAATCAGTCCAAACTTGACAAATTTTCAGAATGTCCTTCATGAATAGAAACGCTCGTGCTGGAGGCCAATGGGAGGATCGGAAACGAAATGGTCACTGGGACCATTTCAACAACTACAACAACCCCTATGGCCAGGGAACCTCGTCCTCCACGTGAGTTACCCATTGATTTTGACATTAGATTAAAAAAATACTTTTCAGTAATAATTACCGCCGATCTCCCTCACCCCCACCGTTCCGAAATCAAGGGAGCAGCGACAATGGATACCGGAATTTCCGTCCGGATTATCAAAATGGACGAAATAACTTGTGAGTCATCATAACGTTTGAAAGTACTTGTTTCAATGAGCGGTTTTTTAGCGCCCGCCGGTCACCATCTCCTAACTTCCGCAACAATGGGTACAGAAACTTGTAAGTGACCATGAAACCAAAAACGAGTTTCAATGAGCGTTTTCAGCAACAGAGGTCGTTCGCCATCGCCTCAAAATTGGAATAATGCTCAAATTGGAAACCGAAACTTGTAAGTGTCCGTGAAATGATTCGTTTCAATAGGCGTTTTCAGTAACAGCAGACGTTCGCCGTCGCCTGACAATCGTTTCAATGGCCGCGGAAACTTGTAAGTGACCTTAAAACCATAAAATGATTCGTTTCAATGAGTGGTTTTTTCAGAACTCGCCGCTCACCATCGCCCTTCAACAGACAATTCGGCAACGACAATCGTGACTTGTAAGTTATCCTTCAATTCATATTGGTTTTCATTCAAGCCGTTTCAGCCACCACAGGTGTTCTCCGTCGCCGGCGTACAGGCGCGACAATGTTGGAAACAGCAGCAACACCGGCAATGGCCATTTGTAAGTTACCCAGCGATTCTAATAAGTTTTTGAACAATTTATTCAGCAACCGATCTCCGTCACCCAGGAACCCGAACTTTCGTTTCCAGGACGAACGTTCTCACCCCAACCCGTGAGTAATTTCCTGATTTTTTAAGTTTTACCCAGCAATTACAGAAATCACCGTCGCTCACCATCTCCCAGGCGCTACAATGTTGGCAACAGCAGCAACAACCAATTGTGAGTTGCCCAACCATTCTGATTGGCTTACAATAAAAGTTTTTCAGCAACCGATCGCCGTCACCCAGGAATCCGATCCGCCGTTTTCAAGACGAACGTTCTCACCCCAACCAGTGAGTAATTTCCTGATTTTTTAAAATTTTACCCAGAAATTTCAGAAACTTGCGCCGCTCTCCATCTCCTCCCAGGCCTTATCAGAACCGTCTTTTTAACGATGAGCGACCGTTCGTAAATACGTGAGTAATTGACTGCTTTTTCCTTTTTTAATCCAAAAATTACAGAAACTACGGTCGCTCTCCATCTCCTCCCAGGCCTTATCAAAACCGTCCTTTTGATGATAAGCGACCTTTTCTGAACCAGTGAGTAATTGACTGCTCTTTTCATTGTTTAATACAACAATTACAGGAATTTCAATCGATCTCCGTCGCCGTATGGTCGGGCAAACCAAGAACCGAGGAATTTCAATCGCCGTCGTCAAAGTCCATTTAGGATGAGGAGCCCACAAGGATTCAATCCGAACGGGCCATCGACATCGAGTCAGCCAACTTCGAGCAATCACTTCCAGGGAGATCACTGGCACCAGAATGGACGTGGATTCAACAATCCACGTCAAAATAACGTTGGTCGAAACCAATACAATTAGTAAGATTTTGACTTGTAACTGACAGACTGTAATGATTCAATTACAGTAACCGCCCGGTGCAGCAAAAGACGACCGTGACAACGCCTTGGAAAAATACCCACGTTAGGTCGACGGAAGAATATGTGAATGCCAAGATCGGCGCCCCTTTTAAAAGTGAGTTGTTGGCTTCTTATGTGTAAAAATATACATTTTTCAGAAGAAAACTTGACGCCAGAGCAGTTGGATGAGCTGATGGAAGAGTGCAAGGAGCTGGTGACGGCGATGACTAGGGAAGAGGTAGTGGATGAGAGACCGGATTGGGGACTGCTTATTCCAGGATTCGCTTAATTTTTTCAATTTTTTTCGTGTTCAATAATTTTTTTATTCCAAGTCAAATTTCAAAAATTTCCGCTGTCAAAATTGTTCTCAATAATTTGTCAAATAAAGCTGATATGTTTATTTATGTGTCCTGAACATCATATGAATCAAAATGGAGACTCCTTATTCTCGTTGACGTCGCAAATTTCCATCAGAGCCAGAAGGTGTCGAATTCACAAAGTTACAATCCAAATTCCCATTCTTTCCGTCCACTTTTCAGAACATTCAACTCAATGAACACAACAATTCAATTTTTATTACTTTATTAATTTGCCAGTACAACTCTGCAGCCTATGGACATTGAACGGCAACTTTGTTCATCCTTCTGCTGGTCGGCCCATCGAGAACTTCCAGATTTTTCCGCCTGCCAGACTTTTATTCAGGAAATTGTCTTTTTCCTTTTCTCTGAAAGACTGATATTTGTGGGCTTCAATATAAAGCATGCAACTTCGTTCATGAAAACTTACTATTCTAAGTGATTGGAGCTGCTCGAAGATGATGGTCGGCTACAGCTTTGAGCCCCTACTTGAAACTGATGAGTATCAGTGCATCAATCTCACGCAGCTTGAGCCTTCTCTTTACTTGAAACAGATGAGTATCAGTGCAACTGATGAAGTCAGTCAACTCACTTTTTGATTTCTTTTTGTGTTGAAAATTTCAGATTAATAATAATAATAAAAACATTCAGAAGAATAAGAAAAGGGACCCAAGCACGGGTCCTAGAAGAATGAATGTGAAATCCCGAGAACACGGCTTATATAGCAAGAGAGTGTATCCATGGTGAGCTGAGCTTAATGTTCTGCACTCTCCGAATATCATATGCTCTTTTTCGTCTAGTGTGGAAAAGATAATGCCTGATAAAGCAAGTCAGTAGAGGTTCCAGAGAATCGACACGCTGTCTCGGTCTCTTTTTATGATAAGGTGTTATGTTTGAGCTTTGTGTGAGAGTTTCCGTGAGCGCTCTCGAGAAGCTCACAACAAAGTTGATTCGATTAGAGATTAGGAGGAGGGCAGTTTGTTATACATTACGTTTTGGACTATAGAGGATAATGTGAAGAGCTATTAGCTGTAGAAATAGTATGAAACGAATAGCTTGTCGGTTTTAGTACCATTTTCACCTGCTAGGTTCATAGTCTATACAGAAACAGCTTTCAGTAACAACGTTTTGAAATTAGTTTTGAGAAGAATCTGATGTAATTCGTACAGTATTTCAGGACAGTTCTGACGGTTCCTTTTTGAGATAAAGTAATAGGTTTGTAGTTTTGATTTCATCTCTAACTATAAAAGTGTCTTCGGATTACTGTAACTTTCAAGTTTTTAATGTTTTGCTTTTCAATCACCCCTTTTAACCCCTAGTGATGACATTTCTTTCTCAAACTTTAGTTTTATTATGACGCTGTCAGCTCTTTCACATGGACTTTCTTTCAGATTCATCACATCTTCCATCCCCTTTCCCTATAATTTTCCGCTATTCCGTCACTACTATTATTAATTCCGATTCTTGATGTTGCGTGTGATTTGACGGACTGGCCCGAATTTGAAAAGTAAACAAATTCTTGCCATTTGGTTGAAGCACACGCTGATCAAAGGCATTTTAACACTGCATTGCATGGCGTTTGTTTTTATTTTTGGGAAGCATATTGAGATAGAGATGGGTGTGTGGTTTGCAGAAACAAAATGCTTCTTTTTGGTGTACAGAATCAGTCACCAAATGGTGAGAAAACACAATACATTGTAATTTTTTGACAGGTCTAATGTAAATGTTGTGCAAAGAACTAACGTTTGCTGAGACATGAGTCACGCAAAAACATTTTTCTATGTCTCTTGATCTAACAATGGTATTTCAAAGTTTTCCAATTATTTACAAAATAATTGAATGTAGTGTAATAGTTCGTCAGACAAAGTGTAAGGCAAAAAGTATAAAAGAAACGAGTAGAGCACAAATAATTAATTCTTTTCATTCAGACCGTCTGTGATGGTCGCCTTGTTTTTATTCTTCTGGAACTTTTTTCTTCTATTACTCTGAATTAATACGAAATGGTGAGTTCAAGAGTATTGGAGGCTTTTGTCAAATCTAAATTCACTTTTTCAGCTCAATTTCAAAGCAATCAGTTTGTGGAAGTTCGATTCCACTCCAAAGAAGTGTAGGATGTTTCATTTGATAGCCCTCTTGGAACACAGTGACGATTTCCAAATATTGTAAGTTGATTTTCATGCTGTTATAGTAGATCTTCTAATTTTTTTTTTTGTAGAATCATTTGGTGGAGAAAATGGAAAAGGTGGAACTCAAAGATGGAAGTGCAGCTGACAGAGGATCAAGTTGATTCTTATTGAGAAAAAGAGTTATAAATGAATATTTTTGTTTTTTTGTATGTATTCAGCAAAGAAGTTCATGCTGGTGGCATGTTTGACACACAAAAAACAATCAAGTGTTTTCGTTTAGGGGTTTCTCACTTCCTCCTTTTTTTTTTGTTCAAGATAAAACACGTTTTTGGTGCTCATCAGTCCAATAGTGTAACAAAAGCAAACAGTGTTTGCTATAACTCCATGACCAAGAGAATAGAGTAACACGAATGTGGTTATGTTCCATTAGATCAGCTTTGTGAAGAACTCACTAATAATACACATTTTATTGGGTTCAAATCAATTAATTATTGAAAAAAGGATCGGGTGCCTTATCCTTTTCTTTTTCTTCTTCTCCCATTTTCTTTTCCATTGAAACTGAAAATCAGTTGATTGAAAAGAAAAAAAAAAAGTTTTGTTTGAGCAAAAATACACCTACATTGTTCTCCATCTCCAAACAGATATGGTCTTCAGAAATGGCGCAACAAAGAACCATCTTAATTCATCATCTATCAGTCATAACGAGAGAAGTTTATTTTTCTCAATTTAACTCGAATATGAGATGATCTGGAACACAGTTTGTTTTGGATTTAATTCAAATCCATCAGTTAAAGTCTCACCTTCAAATCATTGTTTCAGAATAATAGCGTGAAAGTCACAAAATAATAGGGAGAAGGAGAGTTGGCCATCACAGACGGCCTATCGAACAATAATGAATAGGACACAATTCAATTGCTATTTCGTCTTATCAATAAAAAACCGAAAAAACTCTCGCGTCCTGCGCATCATTGGTAGCACACTCTCTCATCATCGGGAAGCACCATCGCCGTTTTCGGAGCGCTCGTTGTGTTTGGGTTCCTTGCAAATGCCACCTCATTGACATTTATTTCTGGAAAAACCGTTCTCATAATCATAATATTTGAAACTCTCACCTTTTCAAAAACATTTCAGAATAATATAGTCAAAACTGTGTAATAAAACAACAATTTCGCCTTTTAGATTCAGAATAATAGGGAAAAAGGGTCAGAACAATAGGGAGAAGGAAAGTCGGCCATCACAGACGGCCTATCGAACAAGAATGAATAGGAAACTATTCCATCCCTATCTCTTCTTATTAATAAAACACCAAAAACGCTCACGCGTCCCGGGTATCATTGATAGCACGCTATCTTATCGTCTTAAATCGCAGTTGTCGTTTTCGGAGCGCTCGTTTTGCGGTGTGGTTGAGAACCGAGAGATGATGCAATCGTTCAGAGAGCAAGGAGTTGACATCGGGAATATGATAATCACTGTGACCTCTGGAATATGACGTGGTATCACACAAACAAGAAATTGACATTTAATTTGTTATGATAATTTGTTTGCCAACACAATGTTCTGTAGGAACATGGACAACCGAAATTGGATCTGTAGTTAATTTCAACCGTTTGAAAGGCAATATCTGTCCAGGCCACCTGTAATGGAAAAATGACACTTGGTCGAGGCAAACATCATTGTTAAATTCAAAATACCGTTGAAACAACAATTACATTCCAATAGCAATGGACACTGAATTCAAACTGACGACCGTTTCCCGTCAAAATTTATCTCACTATTCCCTATTTTGAGTGATCATTGGTAGCATAGGCCACCTACAGTATCCCTGATTATTTTCATTGTTAAGTGTTTGCTTCTTGTCAAAAAAAAAAACCAAACCCATTTCAACAAACGGTTTCGAAATTCTGCAATAACTTTTATTGTCGTTTTACAGGAATAAAACTGCACTTTTTTGGGCATATAAATCATCCCGTTTTGATGATCGATAACATTTGCATTTCTTCGAGATGCAAAATTACAAAACGGACACACAGAGAGCAACGTACAAAGAAGAAAAAGAGCAATGTGCAGTTCAAGAACCATATGCTGATATTTGAATGAAAATGTGTTTTTTGGAAACTTAATTACATGTTGATTTACAGTTCGAGTGATAAGACGTCATATTCCACAGGTCACAGTGATCATCATATTTTCCCGATGCCAGCTCCCCGCTCACTGAACGATTGCATCATCCCTCGGTTCTCAACTAAACTGCAAAAAACCCTGATTAGAACGACCGATCCGAAAGCGACAAGACGATGAGAGAGTGTGTTATCAATGATACTCGGGACACGAGAGCGTTTTTGGTGTTTTATTGATAAGAAGAGATAGGGATGGAATCGTTTCCTATTCATTCTTGTTCGATAGGCTGTCTGTGATGGCCGACTCTCCTTCTCCCTATTGTTCTGACCCTTTTTCCCTATTATTCTGAATCTAAACGGCAAAAAAGTTGTTTTATAACACAGTTTTGTCTATATTATTCTGAAATGTTTTTGAAAAGGTGAGATTTTCAAATGTTATGATTATGAGAACGGTTTTTCCAGAAATAAATGATGAGATGGCATTTGCGAGGGCGACTTCACGATTCTTCAAGAAATTAAAAGTTCGTGATGTTTTTCGAGTAGGAAAGAACCGTACAAGCTTCTTTGAATTAATGAATTACAGCACAACCCTCTCAACAACATCAGTTTGAGGAGAAGATGGAGGCGTCGGAGTAAGTCCCACCTACTTAAAGTCTTTAACTCATAGAAAACTTTTCCAGCATTGAATCCGACTTCGAAGGCTTCATCTCAGACAAGAACATCATCGAGTACGGCGCCATGAACAAAACCATTCTCCCCCGCTCCACCTCATCTGAATCCATCTTCCTCGACTACACGTACGGAGAGCTGCTCGTCAACAGAGCCTCACTACTCAGTGAGCAAAAGATCCCGCAGCGAATTGTCTGGCGAGAGCCATGCCGGTCACTCATTTGCACTTGATCAGGACGAAAGGTGAGAATTGGAGCCCTTGTAACTCCGCCCACGTGTGATCTTTTTGGATGAAATTTTGTAGAGAGATAGAGTGATATTAGAGCTACAAATCGTTAGTTGAACAGTTTTCCTGAAAATTAAAAAAGAGCTCGAAGTTGAGCATTTTCTAAACCCTAGTCCTAAAATGTAACTTCTCACTTTTTCAAAATTGTGCATTTTCGTGCTCATTTTCGATTTTCATGTAAAGTCTTTAACTGAAACTTATAGATCTGATCTTGATTAGAAATTCCAAAAAATTTGAGCCAAAAAGAGCAAAAGTGGGCGGAGTTATGAGGGCTCAAAATATTGAATTCTGAAAAAATTCAAAAATTTGGGAGCCTTTTTGAAAACTGATTATATCTTGCTCAATTTTGATTTTCATACAAAGTTTTCAACAGTTTGTAGCTCGGATCTTGACTAGTAACTTCAGAAAATTTTAGCCAAAATGAGCAAAAGTGGGCGGAGTTATGAGGGCTCTAAAAATGACAAAAAAAATGTTTTTTAATTCCAGTCAGTACGAGACAAAAATCGAAATTCGCTTTCTAGATCCTTCCCCAAGTCTACTCAAAAAAAGAAACCAAACTGGTCGATGATGTCTACGGTCTGCTCTCGGACTTGATAATGGATATTGAGGTGAAAGAGGTGAGCTCTAAACTAACATAAATCCCTTTTGATAAACTAAACAATGCTCCAGATCGCGGAGCACCAAGCGCTCTTCCAGCTCGCTCTTATTGACCACGACAAGTTCACCAACTCCCGAAACGATCTCGCCCTAATGCGCACCGATAAAACCTCAGCTCTCCCCTCGCCGAGCCAACTGGCAATGGAGATGATAATGGGCGACCAGATGCTCACTTCCAACTCCATTAATCTCAAGTTCCGGAGCATGCTCCAAAAGCAGAACGATCAAATGCTCCGCAATTCCAAATAAAGAGCACACCGAGGAGCCCGTCATTGCACTGAAGAAACCATCAATTGAAGAGCTACAACCAGTGAATGGAGCTGTGAGCAACCGAAGGTAGGATGTGGGGAAAAGTTAGGCCATCTGAACATTTTTATTTTTCAGATTAGCCGGCTTGGTCATCTACTTCATTTGGAATAGCACCCTAATTTTGTTATTAAATTTCAATTTTTCATTATTTTTCTTCATATATTTTTTCAAAGTTTACCCTGCTTCCAATTTTACAATAAAGAATACGTCAGAATGGCAATCAATACACAAAATCATCAATCAGAAGCAATTAGCGGTCATATAGAACTCCATCCTCTCTCGATGAAACTGCTGGAGCCACTTGGGCAACTCCTGCTCCATTTCTAACATGAACTCGGCGAGCGCCTCGATGTTCTGCCCTTCCCGACCGCTGAGCTCCCAATCCTGGATGATCACCGTCGCGTCCGACGCGTCCGATGCGGTGTTTGTACGTGTCAAAGTTCGAGGACATTTCCATTACGATCGTCTGGAAAATGGGGGAACATTTGGATTTTGAAGAGAAAAATTGGGATATGGTGAAAATCAATGGAATGTTCGATTTTTGCTGATTTTTATCGATTTTTTCATTTTTTTTTCAAATTTTACATGGAAAAAATTTGGAAAACGGTAAAAATCAATGAAAAATGGTAAAATCAATGAAAATTAGCAAATTTTTTGAGTTTTGCATGTTTTCATTGATTTTCTCATTGTTTTTTCGAATTTTATATCGAAAAACTCAAAAAATCGGTAAAACTATTGATTTTTTATGACTTTTTCAAATTTCGCATGAAAAAATTGATGAAATTGAGCAAATTCTTGATTCTTGCTGATTCTTTGATTGATTTTCGGATGGTTTTTTGATAAATTTTCTGCTTTTTCCGATTTTTACATGGTAAAATCCGGAAAAATCGATAAAAATGCAGAAAATTCGGCGAAATTTTGAATTTTTCATGCTTTTTTCAAAAATTTTATAGAAAATTTCGCAAAATCATGATTTTCCGAATTTTGCATGAAAAAGCTCAAAAAACCAGTAAAAGTCAATGCAAATCGACAAAATTTAGAATTTCGCATGTTTTTATTGATTTTTGGATGATTTTTCCAAATTTCGTATGGAAAAACTCGCAAAATCATGAATTTTTCGAATTTCACATTGGAAAAAGCGAATATCGCTATGAAAATCAATCAAACACCTAATTTTCAATGTCTTTTCCAAATTCTGCATCGAAAACTAGGAAAAACTGTGAACAAAACAAATAAAACCACAATCTTACATGTCGAATGGACGAAATATCAATGCCTCTGGCCATGATATTGGTGCAAACCACGCCCAGAATCTTCCCATGTGCCAAATCATACAGTGTCACTTCTTGCTGCACCCTTGTAACCATCCTGCTCACCACAAGTCATACTCATCATTATGTTTTCTCCGCGATCAGCTCTTCGTTCTCTGAAATATTGCAGCACTTTAACAATACAGTACTCCGTGATCCGACCGATTGTTGTCATTCTTTCTTTACAGGTGGAGTGGACAGACATTGTCTTTCAAACGGTTGAAATTAATTCCAGATCCGATTCCCGTTGTTTTATTTCCTAGAAGCTGGTGTTGGCAAACTAATTATCCTAACAAATTAGATGCTGATTTACAGTTTGTGTGATACCACGTCATATTCCACAGGTCACAGTGCTCTCTGAACTATCGCATCATCTCTCGGTGTTCTCAGTGCTCAACTGCATCGCAAAGAAACACAATTATTTTTTGTTCAAGATGAAACACGTTTTCGGTGCTCATCAGTCCAATATGTGTAACAAAAGCAAACAGTGTTTGCTATAACTCCATGACCAAGAGAATAGAGTAACACAAATGTGGTTATGTTCCATTAGATCAGCTTTGTGAAGAACTCACTAATAATACACGTTTTATTGGGTTCAAATTAATTAATTATTGAAAAAAGGATCGGGTGCCTTATCCTTTTCTTTTTCTTCTTCTCCCATTTCCTTTTCCATTGAAACTGAAAATCAGTTGATTGAAAAGAAAAAAAAGTTTTGTTTGAGCAAAAAATCACCTACATTGTTCTCCATCTCCAAACAGATATGGTCTTCAGAAATGGCGCAACAAAGAACCATCTTAATTCATCATCTATCAGTCATAACGAGAGAAGTTTATTTTTCTCAATTTAACTCGAATATGAGATGATCTGGAACACAGTTTGTTTTGAATTTAATTCAAATCCATCAGTTAAAGTCTCACCTTCAAATCATTGTTTCAGAATAATAGGGTGAAAGTCACAAAATAATAGGGAGAAAGAGAGTCGGCCATCACAGACGGCCTATCGAACAAGAATGAATAGGAAACGATTCCATCCCTATCTCTTCTTATCAATAAAAAACCGAAAAAGCTCTCGCGTCCCGAGTATCATTGATAACACGCTATCTTATCGACGTAAAGCACAGTGGTCGTTTTGAGAGCGCTCGTTTTGCGGTGTGGTTGAGAACCGAGAGATGATGCAAGGAGCTGGCATCGGGAAAATATGATAATCACTGTGACCTATAGAATATGACGTGGTATCACACAAACTGTGAATTAACATCTAATTTGTTAGGATAAATAGTTTGCCAACACAATGTTCTGTAGGAATATGGACAACCGAAATTGGATCTGGAGTTAATTTCAACCGTTTGAAAGGCAATCTTTGCCCAGGCCACCTGTAAAGGAAAAATGACACTTGGTCGAAGCAAACATCATTGTTAAATTCAAAATACCGTTGAAACAACAATTACATTCCAATAGCAATGGACACTGAATTCAAACTGACGACCGTTTTCCGTCCAAATTTATCTCACTATTCCCTATTTTGAGTGATCATTTGTAGTATAGGCCACCTACAGTACCCCAGAATATTTTCATTGTTAAGTGTTTGCTTCTTGTTCAAAAAACCAAACCCATTTCAACAAACGGTTTCGAAATTCTGCAATAACTTTTATTGCCGTTTTACAGGAATAAAACTGCACCTTTTCGGGCATATAAACATCCCCTTCTGATGATCGATAAAAAAACAAAATTTGCATTTCCTTGAGATGTAAAAACCCAAAATAGACACGCAGAGGGCCACGTATAAAGAAGAAGATTAGCAATATGCAGTTCATGAGCCATATTTTGATATCTGAATCAAGATGCGTTTTTGGGAAAAAATGTAAAAGGGAAACCATGTCAAGCTTGCTACAACACTAACCATATATTTCGTGGTTCCTCGGGAAATCACTTTCTTTTTCAGACATCATGAGCATTTATCTTTTTGACAGTTCAACTTGTTTTTTATCCATAAGAGCCGATAATTTCTGTCTGTAGAACCGGAAGCTGGTGCTTGTGATTATCATATTTTGCCGATGCCAGCTCCCCACACTCTGAACTATTGCATCACCCCTCGGTTCTCCACCACATCGCAAGAAACCTTGAAGAAAACGAGCGCTCCCAAAACAACAGTTGTGCTTTACGACGATGAGAGAGTGTGCTATCAATGATACTCGGGACGCGAGAGCGTTTTTGGTGTTTTATCGATAAGAAGAGATAGGGATGGAATCGTTTCCTATTCATTCTTGTTCGATAGGCCGTCTGTGATGGCCGACTCCCCTTCTCCCTATTATTTTGTGACTTTCACCTTATTATTCTGAATCTAAAATGCAAAAATGTTGTTTCATAACACAGTTTTGTCTATATTATTCTGAAATGTTTTTGAAAAGGTGAGATTTTCGAATGTTATGATTATGAGAACGGGTTTTCCAGAAAAAATGTCAATGAGATGGAATCTGCGAGGGTGACTTCACGATTTTTCAAGAAATTAACAACATCAGGAATTGAAGCGAATTATCGATGATGTTTTTCGAGTAGGAAAGAACCGTACAAGCTTCTTTGAGTTAATGAATTGCAGCACACTCGTTTCCATTCAACAAATGAAGTATTGGAAAAAATTGACATCTTCATCGGCTCTACGTTTTCAAAAGTGAGTTCAGAGTTAAATTTCAAACAAAAACTTTCATTTAGAAAACTTTTCGAGCTTTTTTTGAAGTTATGAATTACAGCACACCCCTCTTAACAAATGAAGTATTGGATGGAAAGGAACACTTCCTATGCACCATCATATTCACACAGTGAGTTCAGCAATGCATTTCAAACAAAAATTCAACAAAGTTTCAGAGTTTTGAGAATGGTCACCGCGTGCTTCGACTCGTTCATACTGGTGATTGCCAACTGTTGATTTTTATAGTGAAATAAATAAATTTTTAAAAATAAATAAATTTTATTCTCCTAGAAAATTATAATGTTGTTGTTATCTTATGAAGTCCTCAAAAGCCACGTGGCTCGGCTAAAACAGTGTGTTTCTCTTCACGATGTCCAAATGTTGAACGCTCTTTGGTTGGGGTTTCGAATGTCAGTTTTTGTGGCTTCAGGTGGGGTTTCAGTCGGGTTTCAGGAGGACAATGTTTGATAATGTTATTTGCTATTTGTGGCTTCGGGTGAGGTCATAAAGCCCCACAAAAAGGCCACAAATGAAGGTTTCAGGAAGTAATCTGATTTCACCTAGAAAATCGAAGACATGAAAATAGAAAATTGTCAAAGAATCAGAAACTACTGTGGGAATCTTTTTCAAACTGACAATTTCCAGTTTGAGCAACACTGAATGTTGGACATTAATTTTCCCTCCACAATTTGTTTCCAATTTCAGAATCTCAGTTGTTTTTCTCTTTGGATTATCTCGCACGTCAGTAATCCTTACATTTTTATCCAGAGATAATCTTCTTTTCACTTTTATTGAACAGATTAATCACGGCATATATTGAAGCTATAATCCTATCATGTTATCTTATCTTGATCCCTCTTCCAGCTCTATGATTCAGCTGTTTCTATTTTGAAAATGGAGTTGGATTATGATGGCAGTCAAACGGAAATTGCTTTCTCTGACGGATCTGATTATAATTTCCGTTTTTGACTCGTTATATTTCCCGTGGCATCAAAGAACTACGGAAATTGAAGTTTTCCAATGTTTTTTCCGTAGTGAACTTTTAGAAAATCAAAGAACATAAGACAAGTCAAAAAACTGATTTATTAATATAAAAATTTCAAAAATTTCATTAAATCTTGGTGAGTCACAGCAGCTGCTCGCGACTTAATGCCATGTCTTGACTACTGAGACCTTCGAGTCCATCACGGAAGCCATCGGCCTGGAAACAAATAATGAGACATGATAATTTGCGTGAAAAAACTTACACGGACGAGGACGGCAAGGAGGAAGACCATCTTTAACATCGGCAAGGAAGACATCACTGACCTTTTTCATTTTATCTTAAACAATGAGATTTTTATTGTTTCAACAGTGATTCAACTCACTTCTCAAATATACGTTCAGAATAATAATTAAAAGATTCAGAATAATAAGTAAAACGGAGAGTCGGACATTGCACAGCGGTCCTACGAAGAGAAATGAATGAGAGAGAAGCCGTGGAGGACGTGACCAAGGGCAGATTGTCTCTTACATCTTCATTTCTAATGCTCTCTTAAGAAACACGTGCCATGTCATTGCGCATAAACAAATTAGACACGGATAAACGGCCCTTGGTCGTGCCATGCGACTGCGCATAGCGAATGGGGAGCTGGCCTAGGGAAAATATGATTACAACTGCGATCTCTGGGATATGGAATGGTATCAGACAAACTATAAATTAACATTCAATTTGTTACCAGTTGCTTGCCAATACAAGCTTCTAGGAATACAGACAACGACATTCAGATCTAAAATATCAACGTTTGAAAGACAAAAGCCGTATGCAGTATGGTTAAAGTTCAAACTACAGCTGATAAGTGCTTCGTTATACAATTAATTAGGTTATCTGTAAAAAATTGCATTCCGATATCAATGACCACTAAACTCAAAATGACTTCTAGTACCCGTCTTCATTCATCTCACTTTTCCATGTTTTGAGTTATTATCGGTAGTGTAGGCCACCTACAGTATACCTGAATGTTTTTATTGTTCAGTGTTTTCTTCTTGTTCAAAAAACGAAATCCATTTTAACAAACGGTTTCGCAAAACTGCAATAACTTTTACTGCCGTTTTACAGGAATAAAACTGCACCTTTTCGGGCATATAAACATCTCGTTTCGATTATCGATAAAAAAAAAAATTTAAATTTTTTCAAGATGTAAAAACCAGAATTGAAAAAGCAGATGGGCACGTACAAAGAAGAAAAGGAGCAATGTGCAGTTCAAGAACCATATGCTGATATCTGAATGAAAATGTGTTTTTTTTTTTGAAAATTGTGAAAGGGAAGCGATTTCAAACTTGCTACAACACTAACAATATCTTTGTGGATCCTCGGAAAAGCACTCTCTTTCGCAAATTGCACGAACAGAAATCTTTCTAGATGTTCAACTTGTGTTTTTATTATAAAACTAACGGAAATGGTTTTTATTAGATAGATGGTACTGGGAAACACCTGCATTCAACTGTGATTTATTACTTCAAACTCCACAAGTCATACTCATTGTTATGTTTTCTCCGCGACCAGTTCCTTTCTGAAATATTGCAGCACTTTAACAATACAGTACTCCGCGGTCCAACCGATTGTCATTCTTTCTTTACAGGTGGAGTGGACAGACATTGTCTTTCAAGCGGTTGAAATTAACTCCAGATCCAATTTTTGTTGTTTGTATTCATAAAAGCTGGTGTTGTCAAACAAATTATCCTAACAAATTAGATGTTGATTTACAGTTTGTGTGATACCACGTCATATTCCACATGTCACAGTGCTCTCTGAACTATTGCATCATCTCTCGGTGTTCTCCGTGCTCAACTGCATTGCAAGAAACCCCGAACAAAACGAGCGCTTCGAAAACGGCAATGGTGCTTTCCGATGATGAGAGAGCGTGCTATCAATGATACTCGGGACGCGAGAGTTTTTTCGGTTTTTTATTGATAAGAAGAGATAGGGATGGAATCGTTTCCTATTCATTCTTGTTCGATAGGCCGTCTGTGATGGCCGACTCTCCTTCTCCCTATTATTCTGAAACTTTTTCCCTATTATTCTGAATCTTAAAAACAAACTTGTTGTTGTATAACACGGTTTTGTCTAAATTACGCTGAAATTTTTTGTTGAAAAGGTAAGATTTTTAATTATTATGATTATGATCGCGGTTTATTTGTTGGTTTTTCCAGGTGCCATATCATGTCCGAAACTGAAAACTATCAAAATAAAGAAGGATTCGTCGTAGCTTCAAAATTTGATAAATTCTATGAAGTGTGCTGATGGAGCAAGAGTCTGCGTCACAAGCGACGTCTGGTTCAGAAGACGTCACGGCATCTGAATCCCCGTTCGAAACTGGACAATCTACGAATTCGACGCTAGAATACGTGACGCCGGAAAGTTTATTTTAAAAATAAATAAATTTTTAAAAATAAATAAACTTTTGAAAATAAATAAATTTTTTAAAATAAATAAATTTTTAAAATAAACAAATTTTATTCTCCGAAACAACTATAATATTCTTGTTATCTTATGAAGTCTTCATAACCCACGAAGCTGGGCAAAAATAGTGTCTTTCTCTTCACGATGTACTACATGTTGAGTGCTCTTAAATTAAGGGTTCCGATAGTCAGTTTTTTGGTTTCAGGCGGGGTTTTTTGAGGACAGTGTTCGATAATGTTATCTGTTTTGTGGTTTCGGGTGAGGTCTTAAAGCCCCACAAAAAGGCCACAAATGAAGGTTTCAGGAAGTAATCTGGGATTTCACCTAGAAAATCAAAGACCTGAAAATAGAAATTTGTCAAGGGATCTGAAACTAATGTGGGAACCTTTTTCAAACTGACAATTTCCAGTTTGAGCAACACTGAATGTTGGACATTAATTTTCCCTCCACAATTTGTTTCCACTTTGAGAATCTCAGTTGTTTTTCTCTTTGGATTATCTCGCACGTCACTAATCCTTACATTTTTTATCCAGAGATAATCTTCTTTTCACTTTGATTGAAAAGATTAATCACGGCATATATTGAAGCTATAATCCTATCATGTTATCTTATCTTAATCCCCCTTTCAGCTCTACTCTATGATTCAGCTGTTTCTATTTTGAAAATGGTGTTGGATTATGAGCCACAACCATGATATCACTGACGCATAACACGGAAGCCATCGGCTTGGAAAAAAATAATGAGAGAAAATAATTGGCATGTAAAAACTTGGTTGGTTTTACCAAGGGTACATTCTCTCTCACATCTCAATTTCCCATGCTCTTTTCAGCACCACATGCCATGTGATTCACCATAAACAAATTAGAAACGGTTAAAAGGCGCTGAAGTGTGTGGGTGAACGTGGTAATTTGTGCATAATGTCATGAACTTCAGATAAGTAGAATGCCAGTATAGATGAAAGGTGAAACGGGGATAAGATTGAAGATCAGAGATGAAACTTCAAAAGTTTGAATGTATGCTTGCGTATACTGTGAGCATTTGTCCGAATTTTGGCCAAACTTTGAGCCAAAAAGTTATGGAGAATTGTCCATAATCTGAACGATGTTCTATCTTTATGATACCATGTTCAATGGGTCAACAGTACTACACTCCTGGACTTCTAAACAAATTTCTGTGTTTCATATAAACCTCATCGAATTGAGGATCAGATTGATATGTTTGCCTTTGCCTTTTGAGGTGTCAAGATGAGTTCCGGGATGAGGATGACTAGTGCACATCAAAGATCAGATCCTATCTCGCCTAAGCTGGGCTCCGACTCCTCCTCCATCGTGTCCGCCGCGCCCTGGCACCAACTCCGCCCTCGTCGTGGCCGCCGCGCCATGGCACCGACTCCGCCTCCATTTTGGCCGCGGCTCCCTGGCGCCGCCCCCAATTCGCACCTATAAAACGGTGCTCGATTCACTGAGCTCTTCATTAATACCTCGACTCCCCGCTACCTCCATGTTCCGTTGGGCCCTGCTCATCGGAGCCATCTCGGTGGCGGCGCTCCGTCCGCCACCCCACTTGGCGGCCAACACTGTCGAGGACGCCCACCGCCAAGCCGGTCAGAAGCTGCGCTGCTTCGAAAACAATCGTGAAGGCGGAGTGTTTCTCTCGGAGCCCATCTACACCTTGTGCTCCTACCACGTCGACCCGTCCGGCGCTGAGGACGGACTTGTCAACGGCGTCTCCGAGGAGTCCGAGGACTTTGCTGAAGCGCTTGAGTTCTTCGAGCGCAGAGCCACCTCGAAAGCTGCCGTGCTTTCCCTGTGCTCTCAGGAGGTGAGCTAACGCAAGCACGCTATGATAACGTGCTCTTTTTCAGGCTTACCAGCTCAACGAGCACAAGAAGTCGGCAGTCGTGACTCGCTGCCTGTGCCGTCGCAGCGGATGCAACCTCCCCAAGAGCCTCACCAAGTACTTCAACTACAACAAGGAAGTACTTCCGCAAATGGCATGAGACCCTCGAGAACCAAAGTTATTAATACCTTCTCGAATGTTAATATTCTTTAAAAACAGAAAAAAATCGACTTTATTGTAATACTAATTATGGCAAAGCTAATTATAAACAAAATATATCGGTTGGATGTGTTTTGAATTCTAAAAACATCGAGAGCTCCATTAGAACTTTTTAATAATGAAAGATAAGGACCGACAAAGATCTACACTTTTATGGAGAGGAGAAAGAGCGATATTTCGACAGAGATCTACACTATTCTTTCGATTCACCATCTCGATCATCTGCCACGTGGCACGCCTGCAAGTCGAAAGTACAACTGGAACTTATTGCAAAACCAGCTATTTTTTTCGACACCAGCACCAACTTTTCCTCCACAATTTGTTTCTCTTCAAGAATTCTCGTTGGTTTTTAGTGATTATTTGGAGCGTCACTAATTCTTACATTGTTATCCGGGGATTATCTTCTATTCACTTCGATTGGAAAGATTAATCAGGGTTTCTATTGAAGCTATAATCCTATCATGTTATCTTAATCCCCCTTTCAGCTCTATGATTCAGATGTTTCTATTTTGAAAATGGAGTTGGATTATGATGACAGCCAAACGGAAATTGTTTTTTCTGACGGATCTGATAATAGATTCCGTTTTTTACTCTTTTTCTTTCCCGTGGCATCAAAGAACTACGGAAATTGAAGTTTTCCAATGTTTTCTTCCGTAGTGAGCTTTTAGAAAATCAAAGAACATAAGACAATTCAAAAAACTGATTTATTAATATAAAAATTTCAAACATTTCATTAAATCTTGGTGAGTCACAGCAGCTGCTAGCCACTTAAACAATGCCATGTCTTGACCACCGATACCTTCGAGTCCATCACGGAAGCCATCGGCCTGGAAACAAATAATGAGACATGATAATTTGCGTGAAAAAACTTACATGGGCGGAGGAGGCCATTTTAAAGATTGGCGGAAGCAGAGGAGATGACAAGGACCATCTGCTACATCGGCCAGACATCATTGACCTTTTTTATTTTATCTGAAACAATGAGATTTTGATTGTTTTAACAGTGATTCAACTCACTTCTCATATACTGTTTCAGAATAATAATTTAAAGGTTCAGAATAATAAGTAAAAAGGAGAGTCGGACATTGCACAGCGGTCCTACGAAGAGAAATGAATGAGAGAGAAGCCGTGGTGGACGTTGCCAAGGGCACATTCTCTCTCACATCTTCATTTCCCATGCTCTCTTAAGAAACACGTGCCATGCGATTGCGCATAAACAAATTAGAAACGGATAAAGGGCGCTGAAGTGTGTGAGAGGAATGTTGAGATTTGCATTTGAGAGGGTCAATGCCATGAATGTTAGATTAGTAGAATGGCAGTCTAAGAGAGGGGTGAAATTGGAATAAATTTAAAGGGATAACAAAGAAAAAAACCTAATCCGAAAACCTTGAAAAAGTTGTTGTAATTTCAAAAAATACGTGGCGGTTAAGAAGTGTTTGTATACCGTGCATCGTTCAGTCTTTGGTAGTAGTCTCCACAGTTAGCGTGACGACTATATAGCGACAAACACACAAAAATTGTTCGTCAGTAATAGTAAAGATAATATTTAATTTGTTAATTTTTTTCAAACCACAAATCTGCACAACATATTACTCATTTATTCTCTCATTTAATTTTCTCTTATTTTATTTCATCAATAAACCCTCATTAAACGTTTCTTCCATCCAAATCAGTAACCGGAGACAAATCGCACAGCCCAACCTCTTCTATTCACCGCGAGCGCCTTCAAATGGTGACTGACGCGTTTGCGGAAAGGGGTAAGACGCACTAATGGTAGGAGGACCATTCAGTCATTCACTCGGGGGGACAGTCTCCTCTCCTCTTCCCCCTTTTCATCCCAACACTCTCCTCGCCTCCTTGTCTCTCGCTGCCTCGCTACACGGCGAAAAAACAGTGTGGAGACCAGTTTCGACAAATTTTAATAATCTTACCTAATCATGGTGTCTTATCATTTTCCGAAATGACCAAATATTACTTCTCATAGCTTCTTTTTCAGCTCTTCCACGCCATTGTGGCGCTCGCCTTGATTGGAACGTCCAGCCTTACATTTTTGAGCTCCACATCTTTTAAAAGACATTATCGATTTTCAACAACCATTCAATGGGAATCATAATGAGGATTCGGACCACCTCGACAATCAAGGACGCAGTAAACCGATCAACCTGATTCAGCCGACCTCGCCATGCCAACCGATCCAGCCGATCTACCTGATCCAGCCGCCCAAGTTGGAAAACTCCGCACAATTCCTGACATCTGATAAATCACTTGGACGTAGAGGATATTTCGGTAGAGACGTGTTCCCTTCAACCATGCGGACACTTCCATGGAACCTGAGGTACGTTATAGATTATTTATCAGAAAAATCAAAAACCATCACTTTTTCAGTACTTCCATCGGTTGCAACACGACCTTATTGACCGCGACACGCAGTGCGTTCTGAGGCATAGGACTTGGTGATGACTTCATACCATCATCAAGTTGTGCAAACTGGCAGATTTTTGGACAGCGTTTGCGTCAGCAAATCCGGTTGAATGGTCGAGACGTTTGGCTGGAGACCTGATTCCTCCAGCTATTGGCTCCAACACCTTGACCTGACCCAGCCAATCAACCGGATCTAGCCAACACAATCTCAAGGACCGCAACACGCAGTGCGTTCTGAGGAATAGGACTTGGATGATGACTTTGTACCATCATCAAGTTTGCAGCACCGGAGTGCATGAAGTGCGGATTTTTTGGACAGCGTTTGGGTCATATTTCCCGATTAGATGGTAGGGACGTTTAGCTGGAGGCCGCATTCCTTCAGCCACTCGAACACTTCTATCCAGTCGATCAATCCGATCCAGCCGATCCAGCCAATTCAGCCGCCTACGTTGGTAATCTCCGCACAACTCCTGACATCTGAAAGCTCACTCGGATGTAGAGGATGTTTGGGTGGAGACGCGATTCCTACAGAACGCTTCCATGGAACCGGTACGTCATCAATAATATTATTCATCAGAGAAACAAAAATATTACTTTTTCAGTACTTCCATCGGTAGCAACACGATCTCATTGACCGCAACGCGCAGTGCTTTCTGAGGCATAGGACTTGGTGATGACTTTGTACCATCATCAAGTGGTGCACACCGGCGGATTTTTTTGGAAAGCGCTTGCGTCAGCAATCCTTGTTGGATGGTCGGACCGTTTGGACTGGAGACCTGATTCCTTCAGCCACACGGACACTTCTATCGGAGAGATGGTACGATATCACTAACAGACGCGTGAGACCATGATCTGTTTTTCAGAGAATGTGAAACCACTCATACCTTCTATGGGCAGCAGATCTATTGGCTCCAACACATTGACCTGCTCCAGTCGATCTACCTGTTCCAGTCGATTTACCTGACCCAGCCGATCAACCTGATCTAGCCGATACGATCTCAATGACCGCACCACGCTGTGCGTTCTGAGGAATAGGACTTGGATGATGACTTTATACCATCATCAAGTTTAAAGCATCGGAATGCCCTGTTGGATGGTGGAGACGTTTAGCTGGAGACCGCATTTCTTCAGCCACTCGAGCACTTCGATCCAGCCGATCAATCCGATCCAGCCGATCTACCTGATCCAGCCGATCCAGTCAATTCAGCCGCCTAAATTGGAAATCTCCGCACAAATCCTGACATCTGAAAGCTCACTCGGATGTAGAGGATGTTTGGGTGGAGACGTATTTCCTACAGCCATGAACACACTTCCATGGAACCTGAGGTACATTATATATTATTTCAGAACATCAAAAACATTAATTTTTCAGTACTTCCATTGGTTGCAATGAAATCTCAAAGTCCGCAACACCCAGTGCTTTCTGAGGCATATGACTCGGTGATGACTTCATACCATCATCAAGTAATGCACACTGGCGGATTTTTTGGACAACGTCTGCGTCAGCAAACCCGGTTGGATGGTGGGGACGTTTGGCTGGAGACCTGATTCCTCCAGCCACACGGACACTTCTATCGGAGAGATGGTACGTTATAACTAACAGTCGATTGAGACCTTGAACTGTTTTTCAGAGATTGTACAATCACGCGTACCGTCTGTAGCAGATCTATCGGCTCGAACACAGTGAATCGACGACGACTTCATACCGTCGTCGAGTACATCGACATACGGATTGAATGGATCAATGTCGACCACTCTCATTTATCTCACTACACTGTCCACTTTAGTTCTTTCTGTACTTCTTTCCACCGGAAAGTTTGTGGAACTGTTTGGAGACAGAGGTGGAAGAGAAGCCACTGTTGAGCAGGTACACATTGATATTCCAGAGTTGGCTGGTGGTAGTTGATGGAGTAGTGGACCTGGTCCCCACTGCCATAATTGACTCTGCCCGCCGGCACTGGAAGGTCGGTGTGCTTTCTGAACAGTCACTTTGACTCTTTCCTGTTTCTGAATAGAATTATCAGTTCCTATATCATCCTTTGTACCATCCCTTGTACCATCCCTTGTACCATCTCTTGTACTCTACCTTGTACCCTCTTTTCTATTCTTTCCAGTATATTATCTTCCCTTTTTTGTCTTGTATTGCAGTGGACCTGATTCCCACTGCAATAATCGAAATAGTCGAAATGACAGATGAGCAGGTACACATTGATGTTTCTGTGCTGGCAGGTGGTAGTTGACGAAGTGGACCTCATCCCCACTGCCATAATCAACTCTACCTGCTGGTACTGGAAGGTATGTGCGCTTTCTTAACTGTCACTTCGACTCTTTCCTGTTTTTCTTATTTCCTGTACTACCCCTGTACCTCCTTTTGTACGATTCTTTGTACCATCCCTTGTATCATCCTTTGTACCATCCCCTGTACCATTTCTTGTATTTATTCCCAGCATTACACTTTTCTTGTAATTCCCACTGCATCTCCTCGCGCATTGTACTTCTCCTCATTTCCTCTTCAAAACTTCACACAGCTGACAGGCAGTAGTTGATGGAGCAGTGGACCTCATCCCCACTGCCATCAACTCTCCTTGCCGGTGCTGGGAAATTTGTTGAGGAAATAAGGAGAAGCGATGCACGCTGAGATACAGTGTAATAATGTCTTATCACTCTAAATAACTTCAAGTAACTAATAAAAAGTGATAAATAACACGTGTTTTATTGGATAAAATAGAGAATATAAAAAAATTATCAAAAACAATTGATATTAGCACGAAGACAATGGAATTTGATTTAATAATACGTGTATTGAGTAGTGTCAAGGGGTATTAGTAGTTACACCCGTTTATAAATTTGTAATGTGAGCTAAAGTGTCACGTGAACTCTGACAATACGAGAAGACTGGTGAGATTCTCGAAACTTTCTGACTGCATCAGGGAGCTCAAGACTGCAAGCCTTGTTTGAAATGACGATTTGATCAAGACATTTGTTCTATTAATGAAAGAAGACAACATTTACATGATGTCAACACTCTTTTGTATGTGTTAACAGGTGGAGGGTGTCAGAAATGAAAAATTCTGACCACCTCTCACAACGGGGATGCTCTCGTTAGAGTACCTGTATTGAGGTAATATGCCACGTGTAATAGGGTCAAAGGTATCATAATGACGTGCACCCCGCTGTGAAAGGTGGTCAGAATATTACATTTCTGACACCCTCAACCTGTTAACTCAGAATAAGAAGATTCTGAATGTATATTGTTTTCACTTAATGTCAATGAATTATACTCACCGCACGCATCAGTAAGTACGCTCCACTGTGAAATGACCGAAATGGAAGAGAAAATTGGAGTTTTCTAGGCCGCGGCCATCGATTTTTCACCGCGAAATTTTCTGAGTGGTGGCGCGACCGTGGCCGAGAAAACTCCAGTTGTGCAATGGAGCACACTTACTGATGCGTGCGGCGAGTATATTAAAAATGATGCTTTGTTTCGGCAATCCTGAAAACTTCACAGCGGAGAACAAGTTTTTGTCAGTACCAAATTCCTGCGACACAGACAATGCTTTATGGTTTAACTACAAAGAAGAACCAGTTGAACTTTTGTTCCAGTTGAGTCTTTGGTTTTTGCAAGCTCAAAATCGCTTTTCTGCATGTCTTGACAATCTTTCAAAAATAACTTTTTTATTCACATGGAATGTACCCTCAGTGCCTCGCCTGAAATTTTGATTGACTATGCGGGATAGATAGAGGCTATTGAGTGTATAATTAAGCGATATACAGTTTTTTTGCAAATTGCGGAATTATCGATTTTTTGACAAATTGTCGATTTTTTTGGTCGATTTTTGAAAAATTGTAACTTTGTCAGTTTTGGTCCGATTTTTTTGCAACTTATATCAAAACGTCCGAAATTGGCTGAATTTTTAGGAAAAAAATATATAAAAAATGTTACACAACTGAGAAAAAATTTTTTTGGAAAAAAGTGTTACCAAAAGTCAATATCTCAAAAATTGACCCTACGATTCTGTTGAAATTGCTACCATTAGATTCTCCATAGTCGATTTAGTCTAAAATCATTTAGTTATCCCGGGGGAAGGAAGGTTGACTAGGTGAAATAGACCTTCTCGGGACCCTTGATGCACGGTGCGCGCCCTATTGCTGCCGTTGGAGGCTCTGTGGAACGGTGTGCGCACTGGATTTCTGTTTATCATGTGCATACGTGTTTTTTCAAGTATTACGATTGATTAGAAAACCGGAAACAGCTAGTTTTAGAAAATTTTCATTAAATTTCGACCCATTTTACAGCTATTTGAAAAAAATCGTGTTTTTGAGTTTGGTTCACGTTTTTATGAAAAGTGAACAACTACAAAGTTGTAGCTTTTGCAGTTTCATATATTTATTTTATATTTTCGCATCATGAATACAATTGCCGACAAATTTATGATTGGGCAAGATTCGTTCACATGACATTTTTACAACTTTTCGGGGATAGGCTTATAAGAACAAAGAACTAAATGAAAATGTGTGAAATCGTAAGAGCTACAACTTTGTAGTTGTTCACTTTTCATTAAAACGTGAACCAAACTCAAAAACACGATTTTTCCAAGTTGCACTGAAATGGGTCAAAATATGACAAAAATTTTCTTAAACTAACTGTTTCCGGTTTTCTAATTAATCGTAATACTTGAAAAAACACGTATACACATGATAAACAGAAATCCAGTGCGCACACCATTCCACAGAGCCTCCAACGGCAGCAATAGGGCGCGCACCGTGCATCAAGGGTCCCGAGAAGGTCTATTTCACCTAGTCAACCTTCCTTCCCCCGGGATAACTAAATGTTTTAGACTAAATCGACTATGGAAAATCTAATGGTAGCAATTTCAACAAAATCGTAGGG
The DNA here is from genome assembly GCA_963572205.1 of Caenorhabditis imperialis. Classification (NCBI taxonomy): domain Eukaryota; kingdom Metazoa; phylum Nematoda; class Chromadorea; order Rhabditida; family Rhabditidae; genus Caenorhabditis; species Caenorhabditis imperialis. The sequence goes on along the minus strand of OY751544.1, from coordinate 11,355,583 downwards.
TCAATTTTTGAGATATTGACTTTTGGTAACACTTTTTTCCAAAAAAATTTTTTCTCAGTTGTGTAAAATTTTTTATATATTTTTTTCCTAAAAATTCAGCCAATTTCGGACGTTTTGATATAAGTTGCAAAAAAATCGGACCAAAACTGACAAAGTTACAATTTTTCAAAAATCGACCAAAAAAATCGATAATTTGTCAAAAAATCGATAATTCCGCAATTTGCAAAAAAACTGTATATCGCTCAATTATACACTCAATAGCCTCTATCTATCCCGCATAGTCAATCAAAATTTCAGGCGAGGCACTGAGGGTACATTCCATGTCAGATATCAAACAAAATTAATTTCGCTTGGCAACGTCTGTTGATACATTGCCGTACAGCATTTTTGGTGCTTTCATCTCGCTGGCCTTCACCTGAAGCATTTGCTTACCCACCGTGTCACTGTAAATGCAAAGTTCATGAGATTTCACGAAAAATTTGCAACTCACTCATATTTTTCATTCGAAATCCGTTTTTGATCTTCAGATCCTGATGTTGTACTGCAGCAGAAGTGCTCAGCGATTGACATCATTCTCCATTTGCTATCGAACACATTCTTTCGCGGCGTTGCGAAGTAATTCAATTATTTAGACGCGGACGCTCTTCCACCCGTTCGTTTTGCGGACTTCTTCACTAGACGACGTTGTGCACATGAAAATGGATGTTCGCAACGTGATTCGCTCCATGAAGCGAATGTTTGTGGGACCAGGAGTGCACTTTTGGAGGATATCGTCGTACTTCTCTTCGAATTGTTCGTTGGTGTTTTGTTGTTGAATAGTTTCAGAATAATAGGTAAAAAGTTTCAAAATAATAGGGAGAAGAAGAGTCGGCCATCACAGACGGCCTATCGAACAAGAATGAATAGGAAACGATTCCATCCCTATCTCTTCTTATCAATAAAAAACCGAAAAAACTCTCGCGTCCCGAGTATCATTGATAGCACACTCTTTCATCGTCGGAGAGCACAACTGTCGTTTTTGGAGTGCTGTGGAAGAGAACCGAGAAACATAAGATGATGCAATCGTTCAGGGAGCGGGGAGGAAAATATGATAATCACTGTGGAATCTGGGATATGACGTGGTATCACACTGTAAATAATAACCAATTAGGATCAGTTGTTTGACAGCAAGCGTCTAGGAATACAGACAACAAAAATTGGATCTTTAGTCAATTTTATTTTACAATTAAAATGGTTTCCTGGCAGATATTGCTTCATTTTTTGTGAAACTGTTTTGATTTAGTCATTTGGAGATAATGGAGTCTTTAGAATTAGCAGAGTACTCGATTAACAATACAGCACAAAATTTTCACAGAAATTGTTTTCAAACGGTAAAAATAGACTTCAGATCCAATTTCCGTTGTTTGTATTCACAGAGGCTTGTGTTGGCAAATAAATTATCCTTCCAAATTAGATGTAGATTCACAGTTCGTGTGATACCACGTCATATCCCAGAGGTCACAGTGATTATCATATTTTTCCGATGCCAGCTCCTCGCTCTGTGAACTATTGCATCATCTTTTGGTGTTCTCGGTTCTCCACCACATCGCAAGAAACCCTGAACAAAACGAGCACTCCCAAAACGACAACTGTGCTTTACGACGATGAGAGAGTGTGCTATCAATGAGACTCGGGACGCGAGAGCTTTTTCGGTTTTTTATTGATAAGAAGAGATAGGGATGGAATCGTTTCCTATTCATTCTTGTTCGATAGGCCGTCTGTGATGGCCGACTCTCCTTCTCCCTATTATTCTGACCCTTTTTCCCTATTATTCTGAAACAATTCAACACAATCGACAAAATCGCTGTGTTCTATCAACGAGCAATACGAGGAGAAGTACGACGATCTTCGAGTGCACTCCAGTTCCGGCAAGCTTAATGATGGAGATGGTGTGCATGGCCAACATTAGCCTCACATCGCTGCAAAGTGGATGATGATGTCGATCGCGGAGCATTCCCTCGTCCAATACAACATAGAGTAAGTTGCAATTTTTCATTTCTTTCAGTTTTTCTAATGAAATCTTATTAATTTCGTATTTACAGCGACCACAAACAGGAGATGGTATCATATGTAGTGAAGCCAGCGAGGTACACTGGGTTTCTCAAAGAGGACATGAAATTTGGCCAGACGGAGATGATAGGGTACTCCAACGAGCAGAGGCTGTGGATCTGATTGGCCAGAAGAGCATTGAAGGGGCATCAGTCATTAGCGATGAGGAGGACGCTTTGTGGAAAGTAAGTAAATTGTTTTTTATTTGAATTTTTGAGAAATCATATAAATTTTGTTTTTATAGAATGTCGTGGCCCAAGATGCTCAAGATGACCAAAAAAAGAGGCGACAATTCTTCGGACTTCGATGAAGCCAGTTTTCTTTTTAATTCTTTGTTTTTTAATAAATTGGTAACATTTGGAAATCGAACACATTTAAAAAGTAATACGGAAATAGCAATTGCAAAGATTCAATTCAAACAGAGTCTTCATTACGACGATCTTCTTGTTTATCGGCCTGGAAATAAAATATATTTGGGAGTATGATGATTACAGAGAAAGAAAAGAAGAAGTATACACTTGCTTCTGAATACAAACGTTACTGATACAATACATCAACCAATAGTTGAGAAAAAACGTGTTTGAGAGTGACACTTTTTTGTCTTGTATTTTAAAAGTGCAGTAATTACGTAGTTAACGTAGTAGTTGGTGTTCTCCACTTTTATGGAGAGAGGAGAAAAAGCGATATTTAGACAGAGATCTACACTATTATTTCGATTCACCATCTCGATCATCTGCCACGTGGCACGCCTGCAGGTCGCGAGTACAACTGGAACATCTTGCAAAAACAGCTATTCTGTCTTTAACACCAACACCAACTTTTCCTCCACAATTTGTTTCCTCTTCAAGAATTCTCGATGGTTTCCAGTGATTTGGAGCGTCACTAATTTTTACAGTGTTATCCGGGGATTATCTTCTATTCACTTCGATTGAAAAGATTAATCAGTGTTTCTATTAAAGCTATAATCCTATCATGAGATCTTAATCCCTCTTTCAGCTCTATGATTCAGCTGTTTCTATTTCGAAAATGGTGTTGGATTATGATGGCAGTCAAACGGAAATTGTTTTTTCTGACGGATCTGATAATAGATTCCGTTTTTTACTCTTTTTCTTTCCCGTGGCATCAAAGAACTACGGAAATTGAAGTTTTCAAATGTTTTCTTCCGTAGTGAGCTTTTAGAAAATCAAAGAACATAAGACAATTCAAAAAACTGATTTATTAATATAAAAATTTCAAACATTTCATTCAATCTTGGTGAGTCACAGCAGCTGCTCGCGACTTAATGCCATGTCTTGACTACTGAGACCTTCGAGTCCATCACGGAAGCCATCGGCCTGGAAACAAATAATGAGACATGATAATTTGCGTGAAAAAACTTACATGGGCGGAGGAGGCCATTTTAAAGATTGGCGGAAGCAGAGGAGATGACAAGGACCATCTTCTACATCGGCCAGACATCATTGACCTTTTTTATTTTATCTGAAACAATGAGATTTTGATTGTTTTAACAGTGATTCAACTCACTTCTCATATACTGTTTCAGAATAATAATTTAAAGGTTCAGAATAATAAGTAAAAAGGAGAGTCGGACATTGCACAGCGGTCCTACGAAGAGAAATGAATGAGAGAGAAGCCGTGGTGGACGTTGCCAAGGGCACATTCTCTCTCACATCTTCATTTCGCATGCTCTCTTAAGAAACACGTGCCATGCGATTGCGCATAAACAAATTAGAAACGGATAAAGGGCGCTGAAGTGTGAGAGAGGAATGTTGAGATTTGCATTTGAGAGGGTCAATGCCATGAATGTTAGATTAGTAGAATGGCAGTGTAAGAGAGGGGTGAAATTGGAATAAATTTGAAGGGATAACAAAGAATCGAATCGGCGCAAATTTGTCATTATCATCGAAAAGTTGTTATGTTTTAAGAAAATACGTGGCGGTGACAACGTTTTTGTATGCCATGTATCATTCAGTCTTTGATAGTGGTCTCCACAGTTAACGTGTCACTTGAACTCAGACAATACGAGACGGCTATACAGCGACAAACACACAGAAATTGTTCGTCAGTAATAGTAAAGATAATATTTAATTTGTTTTATTTTTTCAAACCACAAACCCGCACAAAATATTATTCCTTTATTCTCTCATTTTATTTTTCTCATTTTATTTCATCAATTAACCCTCATTAAACGTTTGTTCCGTCCAAATCAGTAACCCGAGACACATCGCACAGCCCAACCTCTTCTATTCACCGCGAGCGCCTTCAAATGGTGACTGACGCGTTTGCGGAAAGGGGAAAGGCGCACTAATGGTAGGAGGACCATTCAGTCATTCACTCGGGGGGACAGTCTCCTCTCCTCTTCCCCCTTTTCATCCCAACACTCTCCTCGTCCCCCTTGTCTCTCGCTGCCTCGCTACACGGCGAAAATAAAGTGGAGACAGAGGATGTTTGGGTGGAGTTGTGATTCCTCGAGCCATGCGGACACTTCCATAGAACCTGAGGTACGTTATACATTATTCATCAGGGAATAAAAAACCATCACTTTTTCAGTACTTCCATCGGTTGCAACACGATCTAATTGACCGCAAAAACGCAGTGCATTCTGAGGCATAGGACTTGGATGATGACTTCGTACCATCATCAAGTTTGCAGCACCGGAGTGCATGAAGTGCGGATTTTTCGGACAGCGTTTGCGTCATCTCTCCCGATTAGTTGGTAGGGACCTTTGGCTGGAGACCTGATTCCTCCAACCACACGATTTCTTCTATCGGAGAGTCCGAACCAGCCGAACAACCTGATCCAGCCGACCTAGCCCTGCCAACCGATCCAGCCGACCCAGCCAATCCAGCCGCTCAATTTGGAAAACTCCGCACAACTCCTGTCATCTGAAAGCTCACTCGGGTGTAGAGGATGTTTGGGTGGAGTTGTGATTCCTTCAACCATGCGGACACTTCCATGGAACCTGAGGTACGTCATACATTATTTATCAGAAAAATCAAAACCATCACTTTTTCAGTACTTCCATCGGTTGCAATACAATCTCAAGGACCGCGACACGCAGTGCGTCCTGAAACATAGGACTTGGATGATAACTTCGTACCATCATCAAGTGGTACACACTGACGGATTTTTTGGACAGCGTTTGCGTCAGGTTGGATTGTCGGAACGTTTGGCTGGAGACCTTATACCTCCAGCCACACGGACACTTCTATCGGAGAGATGGTACGTTATCACTAACAGACGCGTGAGACCATGAACTGTTTTTCAGAGAATGTGAAACCACGCATACCGTCTATGGGCAGCAGATCTATTGGCTCCAACACATTGACCTGCTCCAGTCAATTTACCTGACCCAGCTGATCAACCTGATCTAGCCGATACGATGTCGATGACCGCAACACGCTGTGCGTTCTGAGGAATAGGACTTGGATGATGACTTCGTACCATCATCAAGTTTACAACATCGGAATGCCCTGTTGGATGGTAGAGACGTTTAGCTGGAGGCCGCATTCCTCCAGCCACTCGAGCACTTCTATCCAGTTGATCAATCCGGTCCAACCGATCCAGCCGATCCAGCCAATTCAGCCGCCCACGTTGGAAATCTCCGCACAACTCCTGTCATCTGAAAGCTCACTCGGATGTAGAGGATGTTTGGGTGGAGTTGTGATTCCTCCAGCCATGCGGACACTTTCATGGAACATAAGGTACGTTATACATTATTCATCAGAGAATCAAAAACATCACATTTTCAGTACTTCCATCGGTTGCAACACGATTTAATTGACCGCAACGCGCAGTGCGTCCTGAGGCATAGGACTTGGATGATGACTTCGTACCATCATCAAGTTTGCAGCACCGGAGTGCACGAAGTGCGGATTTTTCGGACAGCGTTTGGGTCATATCTCCCGATTAGATGGTAGGGACGTTTAGCTGGAGGCCGCATTCCTCCAGCCACACGGACACTTCCATCGGTTGCATTACAATCTCAAAAACCGGAACACGCAGTGCGTTCTGAGGCATAGGACTTGGATGATAACTTCGTACCATCATCAAGTAATGCACACTGGCGGATTTTTGGACAATGTCTGCGTCAGCAAACCCGGTTGAATGGTCAGGACGTTTGGCTGGAGACCTGATTCCTCCAGCCACACGGATACTTCTATCGGAGAAATGGTATGTTATCAGTAACAGACGCGTGAAACCTTGAACTGTTTTTCAGAGATTGTACAACCACGCGTACCGTCTGTAGCAGATCTATTGGCTCGAACACAGTGAATCGACGACGACTTCATACCGTCGTCGAGTACATCGACATACGGATTGAATGGATCAATGTCGACCACTCTCATTTATCTCACTACACTGTCCACTTTAGTTCTTTCTGTACTTCTTTCCACCGGAAAGTTTGTGGAACTGTTTGGAGACAGAGGTGGAAGAGAAGCCACTGTTGAGCAGGTACACATTGATATTCCAGAGTTGGCTGGTGGTAGTTGATGGAGTAGTGGACCTGGTCCCCACTGCCATAATTGACTCTGCCCGCCGGCACTGGAAGGTCGGTGTGCTTTCTGAACAGTCACTTTGACTCTTTCCTGTTTCTGAATAGAATTATCAGTTCCTATATCATCCTTTGTACCATCCCTTGTACCATCCCTTGTACCATCTCTTGTACTCTACCTTGTACCCTCTTTTCTATTCTTTCCAGTATATTATCTTCCCTTTTTTGTCTTGTATTGCAGTGGACCTGATTCCCACTGCAATAATCGAAATAGTCGAACTGACAGATGAGCAGGTACACATTGATGTTACTCTGCTGGCAGGTGGTAGTTGACGGAGTGGACCTCATCCCCACTGCCATAATCAACTCTGTCTGCCGGTACTGAAATGTCTGTGCGCTTTTTTAACAGTCACTTCAACTCTTTCCTGTTTCCTTTAGTTCCTGTATCATCCCTGTACCTCCTTTTGTACCACCCCTTGTATCACTCATTGTACCACCACTTGTACCATCACTTGTAATACTCTTGTATCATCTCTTGTACCATTTCTTGTATTCATTCCCAGCATATCACTTTTCTTGTAATTCCCACTGCATCTCCTCGCGCATTGTACTTTTCTTCATTTCCTCTTCGAAACTTCACAGAGCTGACAGGCAGTAGTTGATGGAGCAGTGGACCTTATCCCCTCTGCCATCAACTCTCCTTGCCAGTGCTTGGAAATCTGTTGAGGGAATAAGGAGAAGCGATGAACGCGGAGATACAGTGTAATAACATCTTATCACTCTAAATAACTTCAAGTAACTAATAAAAAGTGATAAATAACACGTGTTTTATTGGATACAATACAGAATATAGAAAAACTAACAAAAACAATTGATCTTGGCAAGAAGCCGATGGAATTTGATTTAATAATACTTGTATAGTGGTAGCGTTAAGGGTTAATAGTAGTTACAAATTTAACAAAAGTGATTAATGTGAATTCAGTTGTAAAACAAAACGTTCATCAACAGTAGAATAAATCACTTTGCGCTTTGACTTATTGCAATTTTTCTTTTGCAGGTTTCCTGGGCATATTGCCTTTCACACGGTTGAAATTGACTCCAGATCAGATTTTCGTTGTTTGTATCCCTAGAATTTGGTGTTGGCAAGCAAATTATCCTTCCAAATTAGATGTAGATTCACAGTTCGTGTGATACCACGTCATATCCCAGAGGTCACAGTGATTATCATATTTTTCCGATGCCAGCTCCTCGCTCTGTGAACTATTGCATCATCTTTTGGTGTTCTCGGTTCTCCACCACATCGCAAGAAACCCTGAACAAAACGAGCACTCCGAAAACGATAACTGTGCTTTACGACGATGAGAGAGTGTGCTATCAATGATACTCGGGACGCGAGAGCTCTTTCGGTTTTTTATTGATAAGAAGAGATAGGGGTGGAATCGTTTCCTATTCATTCTTGTTCGATAGGCCGTCTGTGATGGCCGACTCTTCTTCTCCCTATTATTCTGACCCTTTTTCCCTATTATTCTGAAACAATTCGACAAAATGGACGAAATCGTTTTCTATCAACGAGGAATTCGAGGAGAAGTACGACGATCTTCTTCTCAAAAAGTGCACTCCAGTTCCCGCGAACGATGATGGATTATGATGGAGATGGTCTGTATGGCCTGTTTTTCCACATCTGAGTAAGTTGCAATTTTTCATTTCTTTCAGTTTTTCTAATGAAATCTTATTAATTTCGTATTTACAGCGACCACGAAAACAAAAAAATGGACCACCCACTGGAAATGGTCTCATATGTGGTGAAGCCAGCGAGGTACAGTGGATGTCTCACAGAAGATATGAAGTTTGGCCAGACGGAGTTGATGGGGTACTCCAATGAGCAGCGGCTATGGATCTGATTGGACAGAAGAGCATTGGAGGAGCATCAGTCATTAGCGATGAGGAGGACGCTTTGTGGAAAGTAAGTAAATTGTTTTTTTATTTGAATTTTCGAGAAATCGTATAAAATTTGTTTTTATAGAATGTCGTGGGATATCAAGATGACCGAAAAAAGAAGCGACAGCTCGATGCAGCCAGTTTTTCTTTTAAATTCTTTGTTTTTTAATAAATTGATAACATTTGGAAATCGAACACATTAAAAAAGTTATACAGAGTCTTCACTACAGCGATCTTCTTGTTCATTGGCCTGGAAATAAAATATATTTGGGAGCATGATAATTACAGAGAAAGAAAGGAAGAACAATACATTTGGTTCTGAAAACAAACGTTGCTGATACAATCCTTCAACAAAAAGTTGAAAAATGACGAGTTTGAGAGTGACAATTTCAGCAAGAAACAATAATAACATGGAGACGGAAAGGCGATCTCAGACAGCATGAAACAAATGACTTTTTTAACTAATTCTAATTTCTTGAAGGATTCTTGCCTAAAAAGTTGTGGATTGGGCCTCTGGTCCCATTTGCTTTCGGATCTGGCATTGAACCCGATTTCCAAGCCAGCAGATATCCCCTAAATATCTGTATATTCTTTCCCTCTTTAAATAATCCAAGTTTCCCTGGTTACAAACCAAGTTTCCGTTCACATTCAGACAATCCGAAACTGATTATTTTCCTAGCTCCGTTTTTTCTATTTTCACAAATTTCCAGAAGGCCTAACCTTTCTTCTTAAAAGGTTGTTTCTTCTTGTCTCAACGTGCTAAACTATATCCCTAAGAATTACTTCACTCCAATTCTCTCAGGATTAAAAATTGCCTTTTCAGCCAACAAATTTTCCCACATGATAACGTATAACTACAACGCCCTCACACGGCGAAATGAATTGAGCTCAGAGAGTACATGTGATTGGAGGCGCATTGGTTGTTATGAGAAACCAAGCAAAAGGGAGAAGTGGAGGCTTCTAAACGTAGTAATCTACGTTTTGTTTTGTCAGATGCATTACGATTATCTAGACTTTACTCGTAGAAAAACAAGCTAACTCTCCATTGGGACCGGAATATCATATCATTGCATCCGTTTGTCGTGAATATAATCATCAAACGCTTGTTATTTAGAAGTAGATACTACTATCAGTGATATTGTTTTGGCTCTTTTTCCTCTCCTAGCTCCCTGCTGACATTTCTAACTTTTCTTTATTCAGATCGACGAAATGTCATCAGGCACGGATAGCAGCTCCAAAGATGCATTTTACGAGGTAAGAACAAATTAATTCCCGACTTTTAATATGTTTTTTTTAGATTCTCCGGGACTTGCTAAAACCATCCATCGAGAAATTCAACGTTAAAGAGATGCACATCAAAGCATACAAAAAAGGCGCTGATCTTTTTTTTGGAGGTCTCAAAGAAGATAATAAAGAGGATTACCTGTCTTACTGTGAATATGCTATTGACCTGAACTTTAACAAACAAGAAAGCTTTGATGAAGAAGATGAGGAAGAAGTCGATGAAGAAGTCGATGGAAATGAAGATCAAAGTGATGGCGACGATGAAGAAGAAGATGAAGAAGACGAAGAAGAAGAAGAAGATGAAGAAGAAGAAGAACCGTTGAGAAAATGGCGTGACCTAAACGATGAAGAACGTAGAGAACTCTGTAAGATTGTCTCCCTGGAAAATCCATAAAAACATTTCACTTTCAGACGTGAAAACCGGAAAACAGCATCAAATGCTCGACTCGGTAGCCAGTGAATCTTCAACCGTATACGACCCGAAGAAATTCGAGCCAATGATGATGCCAATACATCCAAGCAAATTGAAGTATCTTACTCGTGTCATCGAAACGAATACAACTTCATCCGACAAATCGGACCAACAGCCTGATCATTCGGAAAAAATGGCTCTTAACCTACTGTTCGAGAATAACTCTACAAGTACCAAAGTGCAGACTCGTAGATTCTGGGAGAATCATAAGAAAAGAATAGAGAATAGAGAGACGGTCACGCTGAAAAAAGTCGAAAATGTAGGTCCTCAGATGAGACATGGAATGTAAGAGAAAAGAAGTTTCCAATTCCAGCTGAGCGATTGGGAATTGAGTACAATGCAGTCGTTCAATCGTTTCCGCGAAACTTGGAATACGGATACGGTGATGGATGAAACCGGACAATGTTACACCGGAGGGATCATATTGGATGCGTTATTCGACGACATCTCCGACGTTTTCTGGATGGATTTGCACAACGGAATGATGAGTTTAATGTCTTCAAAAATGATGTGATTATGGTAATTCAGGCTATCAAGGTCAACGTCTTCATGGCAAAGGATGACGAGGGATTCTTCAAATTTCTATGGCTCGCGAGTGATTCAGATAAATTTCAAGAGCAATATCGGAAGAATAAAAAAAAGTACCAGTCATATCTCAATTTGAGAAGACTGAAGGTCGTACCCATGAAGCATTCGTAAGTGTGGTGTTAATTGTTATTGAAACTGGTTTGTTTTTTTTTCAGATTTTTCAAGTCGATGAAGTCTATTCCAGGATGTTCGACTTCTGGAATAACCAAGAAGAACTAATGTTATTTTTAATGTCAATTTTAATGTCAATGTTTTGTCCTAGATATTCACCCACTTAATTTGCATTGACATTTTATCTTATCTTATCCAAATTTTAATCTACTACCCTGAATGAAATTATTGTCTATGATAATGTTTTCAGATTCTCAGATTATCTTGGTATTTTCTTTTTCGGGTCATTTTTCTTTGTTAGATTGATTGATCATTTATTTCAGTAACGCTATTTGATAATGTTTTCAATAAATGGGGGGATAATGTACAGAAAATTAGTAGCGGAAATAAAATAAATTAGATAAAATGACCTGTGAGACCAGTAGTAGTCTCGGTGGTTAAGTGGGGACAAGTAATGAAAGTGGAATAGAGCCTACGCGCGACGCAAAGGCTTCTGGACTGACTCTTCTCGGGAAAAATTTTGCCACATGGTTCCACAGGGACAAGTGTGAGTGTAAAAAACTGTTAGTGGACAAGTCACAGTGGGACAACATATATGGGTAACGCGGAGATTTGGCCGGTTTGAGATATGAGAACAGTGAGGGAAAATGGGACAGACCAGACACAATATTATGGAAAGTGGCTAGTATCGAGAGGAGGCGTCTATGGTACACGGAACGAAGGTTAAATTTAGAGAGACGGTCTTCGTATGCGGAGAATCTGAGATTACACCTCTCGAAGACTTTGCGAGAATAAAAACGTAAGGGGCGCTCAAGCTTTTTGGTGAGTACGGGGGAACTGGGATGAAATGTTTCACAAGCGTATGAAAGAATGGGATGGACATAGGAATTAAATAGTTTAAAGTAAAAATGGGGGTCAGTTGAGCGGAAATTTTTCAAAATTTGGCGAGATTTTAGGAGCGCGGCGTTAGAGATGATGTTAATATGTTTTTGAAATGTTAATTTGTGATCGATATGAACTCCGAGGTCTTTGACGCAATCGGAAGGGGTTAGAGGGGTACCATTTACAGAGTATGTATGTTTCGGATTATTTTTTCCCATGTGGATTACTGTGGTTTTGTCCGCAGCGAGTTTCAAACGCCACTTGTCGCAATATTCGGCGACGATGTCTGCACTCTTTTGGAGAGCATTACAGTCGGAACCGAATATCTTGATGTCGTCGGCGAAGGCTACTGCGTGGACGTCGGGAGGGAATGAGTTCAGTAAGTCGTTAATAAAGATTAAAAATAAAAAAGGACCTGTTACCGTTCCCTGGCACACCCCGGACACAACTTCGAACGGAATATTTGACAGAAAATTATTGATTTTTATGACAGAACTTCGACCTTGGAGAAATGAGGCAAACCACTCGCACATTCTCGAATCTAGACCGAAATTCTTGAGTTTTAACAAAAGAAGATTGTGCGGAACCGTGTCAAAAGCTTTGCTGAAGTCAAAATAAATAACGTCAACAAATTTTGACCGGTTCCTCAGAATTTTATGTATTTTAGAGGTGGATTCGAGAATGGCGAGGGTGCATGAGCGAGTATTTAAAAAACCGAACTGATTTGGTGAGATTTTAGTGAGAAAAGTTGATTTTAAACTGTCAAGAATAACCCGTTCGAAGATTCGTGCGAGAGGATGGGTAAGAGATATCGGTCTGTAATTTTTGGCGTCTGTGAGGGGCCCTTTCTTGTGAAGTGGGGTTATTATAGAAGTTTTCCATGCTTTAGGAAAATAAGCGTTGTTAAATGACTCTATAAAAATTAGTGAAAGGGGGATGGAAATGGAGTCTGCGCAATGTTTTAGAATGAAAAAGTTAATATTATCCTGATTAAAACCAATTTTAGGCGACAGAGCTCGAAGGATGCGTGAGATGGCAAGTGGTGAGAAGTCGACGGGAGATTCGAGAGGGGCGGGGGCTGGGAGAGCAGCGAAGGGAGGTTGGGGATGCGTGAAGGCCGATGAGAAGACCGAACGGAATTCCTCGGCCATCGCGGCAGGGTCAGAGACTGGTGAGTTGTTAATTGTTAGGACAGAGAGAGGAGAATGATGAACGAGGCGCTTTTTGACAAAATTGAACAGATCACGAGAGTTTTGATGATGTAGCATCACCAGTGCGCTATGAAAAATAGCGTTGGTTGCTAACATGGAATGTACCCTCAGTGCCTCGCCTGAAATTTTGATTGACTATGCGGGATAGATAGAGGCTATTGAGTGTATAATTGAGCGATATACAGTTTTTTTGCAAATTGCGGAATTATCGATTTTTTGACAAATTATCGATTTTTTTGGTCGATTTTTGAAAAATTGTAACTTTGTCAGTTTTGGTCCGATTTTTTTGCAACTTATATCAAAACGTCCGAAATTGGCTGAATTTTTAGGAAAAAAATATATAAAAAATTTTACACAACTGAGAAAAAATTTTTTTGAAAAAAAGTGTTACCAAAAGTCAATATCTCAAAAATTGACCCTACGATTTTGTTGAAATTGCTACCATTAGATTCTCCATAGTCGATTTAGTCTAAAACATTTAGTTATCCCGGGGGAAGGAAGGTTGACTAGGTGAAATAGACCTTCTCGGGACCCTTGATGCACGGTGCGCGCCCTATTGCTGCCGTTGGAGGCTCTGTGGAATGGTGTGCGCACTGGATTTCTGTTTATCATGTGTATACGTGTTTTTTCAAGTATTACGATTAATTAGAAAACCGGAAACAGTTAGTTTAAGAAAATTTTTGTCATATTTTGACCCATTTCAGTGCAACTTGGAAAAATCGTGTTTTTGAGTTTGGTTCACGTTTTAATGAAAAGTGAACAACTACAAAGTTGTAGCTCTTACGATTTCACACATTTTCATTTAGTTCTTTGTTCTTATAAGCCTATCCCCGAAAAGTTGTAAAAATGTCATGTGAACGAATCTTGCCCAATCATAAATTTGTCGGCAATTGTATTCATGATGCGAAAATATAAAATAAATATATGAAACTGCAAAAGCTACAACTTTGTAGTTGTTCACTTTTCATAAAAACGTGAACCAAACTCAAAAACACGATTTTTTTCAAATAGCTGTAAAATGGGTCGAAATTTAATGAAAATTTTCTAAAACTAGCTGTTTCCGGTTTTCTAATCAATCGTAATACTTGAAAAAACACGTATGCACATGATAAACAGAAATCCAGTGCGCACACCGTTCCACAGAGCCTCCAACGGCAGCAATAGGGCGCGCACCGTGCATCAAGGGTCCCGAGAAGGTCTATTTCACCTAGTCAACCTTCCTTCCCCCGGGATAACTAAATGATTTTAGACTAAATCGACTATGGAGAATCTAATGGTAGCAATTTCAACAGAATCGTAGGGTCAATTTTTGAGATATTGACTTTTGGTAACACTTTTTTCCAAAAAAATTTTTTCTCAGTTGTGTAACATTTTTTATATATTTTTTTCCTAAAAATTCAGCCAATTTCGGACGTTTTGATAAAAGTTGCAAAAAAATCGGACCAAAACTGACAAAGTTACAATTTTTCAAAAATCGACCAAAAAAATCGACAATTTGTCAAAAAATCGATAATTCCGCAATTTGCAAAAAAACTGTATATCGCTTAATTATACACTCAATAGCCTCTATCTATCCCGCATAGTCAATCAAAATTTCAGGCGAGGCACTGAGGGTACATTCCATGTAAGAGATGATGGGAGAATGGGAGAAGTGAGCTATCCACGATTTCAAAGAAAAAGGGAACAGAAGAGAGAGAACTTCATCTGCCTAACAACCAATGTGCTGGGAAACCTTGAGAGCTTCAAAGTGTGTGGATAAGCTGCCAGTAGAACTGCTGTACCTTAACTTGCCAATTTTGCATCAGCGGCTTTTGAATATATGCAGCTCCGAACATAAACCATTTGACCTGGTTCTTGTTTCATTCAGTAGACCTTTTTGACCAAAGCTGTTTCTTGTCGACAAACCGAAAAGGCAGTTGTCAGGCCCCCTTCCATCTCTTTTTTCATCGGCTGCCTCTCCACTCCCTGAACGATTGCATCAGTTTATGTTTGTCGGTTCTCTTCCTCGTCGTGTCGATCGTGACAGTTGTGCTTTCCGACGATGAGAGAGCGTGTTATCGATGATACTTGCGACGCGAGAGCGTTGCTGGTTTTTATCGATGACAAACGGGAGAGATAGGGATGGAATCGTTTCCTATTCATTCGTGTTCAATAGGCCGTCTGTGATGGCCGTCTCCTCTCCTTCTCCCTATTATTCTGAAACGTTTTACCTATTATTCTGAAACTATTCAACAACAACACACCAACGAGCAGTACGAAGAGAAGTACGACGATCTCCTCTAGAAATGCACACCAGGTCCGACCAATATTCGAATGATGGAGCGCATCACGTTGCAAACATCCACCTTCAAGTGCACATCACCGCAGAATGACGAAGTCCTCCTCAATACAACATTGGGATACGATCATCCACAAGAAGAGTACACGACGAGCGGAGTTTGAGGTATTTTATCCATTCGAAATGGCTTGACGCCTATGGACTCAATCCATAACGGAAGGAACAGATATAAGTAAGTTGGAACTTTTATTTCTTTGAGTTATGTAACCTCATTAACTTTGCGTTTACAGGGTCACGGTGGACAAGAAGATGTTGACGGTGAGGGCCACCGAGATGAAAGCGTCTGGGAAGCGGTGCGACACGATTCGAGGACAGGAAAAGAAGAACACTATGTTAATTTTTTGTGATTTCTGAATAAATAATTATTTTTGAAAGATTGTCAAAACATTCAGAAAAGCGATCTTGAACTTTCAACAAAAAGAGCCATATCTTCGTGGGTCCTCAGAATGGCATTGTCGTTTTCAGATGACATGCACGGTTATCGTTTTGTCGTTTTCAAATGGCTTGTTGTGACAGTTTCCATCTCCACTTTTGTCTTCAGAAACAGAAATTCCTTCTGAAAACACTTATCAAAAGACACAAGCTGGTAGTTTGTGAGTAGGCAGAGATAAAGGGCAACAAACCATCAGGGAAGACGGCTGTCACGGAAAAACATGTCTTGTTTGACTGGTTTTAGTTTTAGACCACCCATACTGCTGCTGCTAGACCTCCCATACACCATCACAGGCTGTTTTCTTTCTTTCACCATAACTTATTACTCCTTTCCGGCTTTCCAGCTTTTCTGCTTCTAAATTCCGCCTTTCACTGGTTTCACAATAACGACGGCTGAAAAACAGTCCCATTTTTCTTTCTGGGCAAGCTCTCCGTCTCTCCCCTTCTTGTTCTATTTTGCGACCGCGTCGCGTACGCAGCGCATGCAAAAGAACTCGTTTTATATAATTTTTAAGTATTTTGACTCGTTCTCTGCTGATTTTGCATATTTTTTGTTGAAACAAAAAGTAATAGATAGTTTTAGCACCATGGGTATTGAAAATCATAGGCAACGTCAACCTAGAGCCCTGAACAGTTGGTTTTTTGATGTCGAAATGTTCAAAAATTGTTTTAACCATTTTCTAGAAGACGTTTTATGTTTTCCTTTTTACCAAAGGTAGAGCAATATCAAAATTACTGAAATTCATGAAAATATTTGATGGACGCCAAGCTTCCTTAAAATTACAATGATTTATAGTGACAAACATCTTTTTCTTGGGTTTTCTGGACATATTTAGTGTTCAAATTCACGTCCCATGGTTTCCCAGAGTTGTTTGATACGTGTTTCATCATATAAGTGAAGTGTTGATTGTTTTCAGTCTCCATTTACTTTATACCGTCCTAACACACACCCACTCTTCTCTTTTTTCTTTACGGGCTAGCTCTGTGTCTCTCCCCTTTCCGTTCTATCTTGTGACCGCAACGCGTACGCAGCGCATCCAAAAGAACTTGTTTTATTTTATTTTTTGCGTTTTTTGGTCCGTTCTCAGCTATTTTCACATATTTTTCATTGAAACTTGAAGAAATGGGTAGTTCTAGAGCCATGTGCGTTGAAAAATATAAGCGACGTCAACATAGAGTCGTGTACAATTGATTTTGTCATGATTGAATCTTGAAACGTTGCTTTTTAATGTTTTCTAGTTCGTTGTAAACGTTCTCTTTTGATACAATGATAGAAGAAGACGAAATGTACTAAATTCAGTAAAAATAATGGATGAAAATAAATATTTATTCAAATCTGGTAGTTTCGTTTCAATTTGTCGTTTCAAACTTTGACACGCTCCAATTTTGACTAATTTTCAGGTGATACAGCTACGTCTAAAAAAGCGATGATGTTGCATGGAGCTAATCAACAGCCACAATCCTTTCCTCATCGATGCTCCACCGGGATTCTGTTTATTCCATAGTCGGAATGCATCAAGACGAATAGCTCAATAGAGATTTTCCGGGAAGAAAGTGAGTATTGTTTTGATCATTACGAAAAGCTTACACAAAATGAACAATTCTTACTTTTTTCAGAAACTTATAATGGAAAATGAAGCTTACAACCAGAAGACCGTCGTTCGACAAAAAGGAAAGAAAGATTTGAGAAAACAACGGATTAAAACATTTGGGAAGACGACTCAACAGTGAAAAGTCAATCAAACAGGAAGAACCTCACTGACAACCTCTGAAAATCCAAAAACTTCAATAGCTCATTTGATCGACGTGAAAACATCCGCCGTTGGACTCACCATGTCTTTCCTGTCTTTCTTCAAGTCTCGTCACGTCTCAGAAATCTGGAATTCAAAGAAAAAATCATTGACTTCCGAATGCCACCGCCGTCGTCGGATTTAAACAATTCTTGGACGAACAACAGTCTATTTGTTCTTTAAGTGAGTTTTTATCAAGCGTATTCTTGTGTGGATTGAAAACATCCAAACGTTGCTCAGATTATGATTATTTTATTACAGATCCATAACAACAACGGAAAGAGAATTCGTAGAAAAAGGAGACTCCCCGATGATGAAAAAACCAAAAGGAGGAATCAAATGCCCTAGAGGGAGACCGCCTGGCCGCACTTTCGAGTTTCGAAGCTGTGGAGTGCACCATCGCCGCCCTCACCGCAACCGTCGAAAGCCAGAAGAAAGTGATTGACGAGCTCTGTGCAACAACGACCCCAGTGGTGCAAGCCGTTCTACCCGCTACTACTCTGAAGTTGTCGTGTGCTCTCTACACATCCTCTGTAGCGAGTCAAACCACGGCCAGGTCGCCGCTGGTTTCTAGCCTTCGGACCCTCAACAAGAAGAGCTGATACGCGGTTGCCGAGGACATTCCCGACGTGAAGCCTGACACCCAGCCCACCAAAGACACCTCCTTCATCGAGTCCCTCCGCACTTTTTCGTCAACGCTCCCAATGCCAATTGATAATTTCCGATTTACTTGAAGTTCTTATACCCGAAATTCAGGCCCACCCCGCTAAGTTAAACTTTCTTCCCAATACGACCGTGACGCTTTTATCAAGGCATTCCCCTCGGCTCTCCGCGCCGCTTACGATTCGAGTGAGACGCGACATGACTCGTGAAGAGCTTTTTGCTATGCGTAGCGTGCGTCGCTTGACGTACGAGAAGAACCAGGCAGCCGGAGTCGTACCTCAAAACAGCAAAAATTTCCGCTCTACCTATATATTTAATTTATTTATATATGTTGTCTCACTGTGTGAAAAAAATAAATTGAACTGGGTATGCTTTTTTAATAAATTAAGGAAAACGCGAACAAATTGTATTGACACTGTCAATTGTTCAATTGATAAAGTTGTTCCACTTCTATACATTCAAGCCCGTTTTATTCAGTGATAACAGGTTGAGGGTGTCAGAAATGTAATATTTTCTGACCACCCTTCTGACCACCTATTCTGACCACCTTTCACAGCGGGGTGCCGTTGTTATGGTACCTTTAACCCTCTTTTAAATAGGCATATTACCTCAAGACAGGTACTCTAACGAGCGCACCCCGTTGTCAGAAGGGTGGCCAGAAAATAACCTTTCTGACACCCTCCACCTGTTAACTCATGTCAGAATTAGAAGGTCCTAGGCATACAGAAGGAATGAGGGTTAATACTGATTACATAGAAATTATATAACAATCTTATCAATTGTAGATAGTTTCTGATAACAAAAAAAGACCAATAACATTGTAATTTGAACATCATTTGTATTATAAAATTGCATTTTGATTGCCAATTGAGCCGATTTTATGTAAATCTAGAAACTGATTTCATAGTTTTTCAAAAATAACAAATTTATTTAAAACTCAACATTTTTCAAAGCAATTTACCATCACTTTCATTGTTTTTACCACTTTTTTATCAAATAGTTCAACGTTTTCAGAATCCATAGTGATTGGTTCCAGCTTCCGCTTATTTCTTATCTTTTTCTATATATCCGATATTCATATCCAGCAAAGCGTCGAGAGGGAAGAGACGGAGAGACCAGCCAGAGGTCGGTGGCACAGCGGGGGAAGAGCACCGGCTCTGCAAGCCACGCCCCCATTGGGCGGAGCCAAAAACTAGTATAAATACCCTTCTGATGGACAAATACAACATCTTCAGACTGTCTTAGATGGTCCAACCATGTTGAGACTGGATGCCAACTCCCTCTTTCCTCTCTTGGGAAATTGAATTGGTATTCTAGTCTCTTCATGTTATTATTCTGAACTTTACCTCCCCCCCCCCTTTATTACTCTGAACCTGTCTCAACCCAACTTATTATTCTGAAAGTCTTCAACAAACCAAAGGTATGAAAGATTGACGCAATTCAAACCATTTCTATTTTTCAGAACAGCACCTAAGCAAAAAACGAGGAAACGATTTCCACAGAAAGCAAACTCTCAGAAGATGTCGAAACGAGCAAAGGAAACCCTGAACAATTTGTGAGTTACTTACATTTTTTGATAGTAAATTTCAAGTGAATCATTGTTTCTTTTACAGTCGACGAAATCAGCTTAGCAGCAAGTTCACATGTTCCTGAGCCCACCGAGCGAGCATCAGGTGCAGTATCGCATCCCGCAGATCCAAATGGAGCCGCGCTGGATGACGAACTTTTTGAGCATCCAGCAGTCGATGCTTCAGCAGGTCCAGCACAAGCAGCTCCCACAGCCAGCTCGGCAACAGGTGCAAATGTTCCTGAGCCTACTGAGTGAGCATCAGCTGTATGTCCAACATTGGAATACAATCTTGGAATATTTAAGAATAATATGAAGTTATTAATAAATAAAGTTTGATCGAGAAAAATCTTTCAAGATGGCCAAATTGCGGCCTTTCAAACTTGTGCTTGGGTAATTAAACACCATCCTGCACAATCGAAAAACGCAAAAGATTTTATGAGTTTCAAGATA
Organism: Caenorhabditis imperialis; assembly: GCA_963572205.1. Lineage (NCBI taxonomy): Eukaryota > Metazoa > Nematoda > Chromadorea > Rhabditida > Rhabditidae > Caenorhabditis > Caenorhabditis imperialis. Next base: position 11,335,271 of record OY751544.1, on the reverse strand, counting down.
CTATAAGCTACGACCATCGCGGCGAATCAGGTACCGAGGGAGCTTATTTCAGTTCGGCGAAAACGAACCACCGATGCGGGACTCAACCGCACCCCTCTAGACCACTGAGCCAGAGGGGACATGTTGGTCGGTGGCTAGCAATGGGGTAACAACATGAAAAGGGAAAGAGGAGAGAAGGGGTCCCTACCTCACCAAAAAGGGGGAAAGACGGACAACAGTGTGTGGCCTGAGGAAGAGGGGAAGGTAAAAAGACAGTCATTTGTTTAACACAAATCTTTAGAAAATACAATTTTAATAGATAGCGTTTTGTTTCAATATACACAAAGAAAAAGGCTCATTTGAATGTCTACTTTTTTCTGCAGCATTGTCCGTTTATACACAGAGAGACTGTCATGAGCTCTGGTTGGAGGATGGGCTCTGTTGGCAGGCAGTGGTGGCTGGATGGAACACGTAAAATAATGAACCAAAAGTGAAGATAACCGTCAAAATTTATCAAACCGGGACAGCTTACCCTTCAACAACTCAAAACCCTTCTGAGCTCACTCGATCGGCGTAAAAAAGATCCGCCTGCGGACTCAAAATTTTTTCCCTGTCCTTCTTCAAGTCTCGTCTCGTCTCAGAAACCAAAGGAAGACCGCCTGGCCGCACTTTTGAATTTCGAATCTCTGCACCGTCGCCGCCCTCACCGCAACCGTCGGAAGACAGAATAAAGTGATCGACGAATTCTGCAACCCCGGTCCCAGTTTTCCAAGCCGTTCTGCCCGCTTCTCTGAAGTCGCCATGTGCTTTCTACGCAGAACTACCAGTACCCGCCAACTCTGACGACGCCCATCCCATCATGTTCCAATATTGGAATGCAATTTTCAAATATTTGGGATATAATATAAAATAATATGAAGTTATTAATAAATAAAGTTTGATCGAGAAAAATCTTTCAAGATGGCTAAATTGCGGTCTTTCAAACTTGTGCCCGAGTAATTAAAAAACATCTTGTACAATCGAAAAACGCAAAAGATTTTATAAGTTTCAAGATACTAAGCTACTACCATCGCGGCGGATTAGGTACCGGGGGAGCTTATTTCAGTTCGGCGGAATCGAACCACCAATGCGGGACTCAACCGCACCCCTCTAGACCACTGAGCTAGAGGGGCCACGTTGGTCGGTGGCTAGCAATGCGTATACAACATGAGAGGTGAGAGCAGAGGGAGAAGGGGTCCCTTCCTCACCAAAAAGGGGGAAAGACGGCAACAACAGTATGTGGCCTGAGGAAGAGGGGGAGGTAAAAAAAGACAGTCATCTGTTTAACACAAATCTTTAAAAAAATCTATTTTGTTAGATAGCGTTTTGTTTCAATACACACAAAGAAAAAAGGCCCATTTGAAAGTCTATTTTTCTGCAGCATTGTCCGTTTCTACACTGAAAATAATTAGACTGTCAGGAGCACTGATTAGAGGATGAGCTCTGTTGGCAGGCAGTGGTGGTGGGATGGAACACGTGGAATGACGAGTCAAAAATGAAGAGTTAATAACCGTTAAAAATAATCAAACCGGGAAAACTCTGCCTCCAACAACTGAAACCTCTGATGAGCTCACTCGATCGACGTGAAAAGATCCGCCTGCGCACTCACAACGTTTTCCCTGTCCTTCTTCAAGTCTCGCCCCGTCTCAGAAACTTAGAAGAAGAAATGAAATGCCCTAGAGGAAGACCGCCTGGCCGTACTTTTGAATTTCGAATCTCTGCACCGTCGCCGCCCTCACAACCGTCGGAAGACAGAATAAAGTGATCGACGAGCTCTCTAGCTATTCTAAAGTCGCCGTGTGCTCTCTATACATCCTCCGTAGCGAGCCGATCCACGGCCATTCGGGCTCTAGACAAAAAGAGCTGTTACGCAGTCGTCGAGATCATTCCCGACTACAAGTCCGACAGTCAGAAGACCAAGGACACCTCCTTCATCGAGTCCCTCTGCACTTTCTCGCCAATGTTCCCAATTGATAAGTTCCGAGTCAAATGTTTTTCACCCAAAGTTTTGGCCCATTTTTCGCATAATTTTGATCCTAAAAGGAGCTCAATGATTTGATGAAAAACCGAAAAGAAGTTGTATAAACTAAACAATTTATTAAAGAATTTGAATAAAAATTAAAACAAATTGATTTTTTCTCTTCCGTTCAGTATTTTGTCCATCCGTTCTCTGTTCTCTGTCTTGGATTTGGCGTCCGATTTGTTTTCGAATCCATTCTCAAATAATTTGACATTGTCGAGCTCCGAATTGAAGGAATTGTGGAGGTTGGCACGGTGCCAGTTTTTGCCGATGTTCCCCCTGCGACCCCGTGCTCATCATCCGTTCGGTATGGCTCTCATTTCTTCTGAAGACTCGGTGTCTGCAAAAGTTTTCATGGAAAATGGTGAAAAAACTGAAATTTTCAGACGTCAAAGTTTCATCAGGTTCCAGTATTTTGTCTGTTCAGACTTCTATTTTTGAATATTACTGTGTTTTTTAAGAGGTAGCTTACCTTTTTTGCAGTTCCAGTTTGAAATATTATAGTCGTTGAGAAATCGCTCAGTTTCGTTGGACACTTTCTCGACTTCACAAAGTGCAAAACTGCTGCGTTGTTTGTCTGAAAATGTGTAAATGTGATTTTTTCTGAAGAATTCTGTATTTATATCTTGACTATATTTCAAAACTCACTTTGCAATCACAGTGACAGATGTTTCCTTCTTATCTTATTTTCGGCGTTGGTTTTGTGCTGAAAAATAGAAACGGTTTGAATTGCGTCAATCTTTCATACCTTTGGTTTGTTGAAGACTTTCAGAATAATAAGTTGGGTGGAGACAGGTTCAGAGTAATAAGGGGGAAAAGGTTCAGGATAATAACATAAAGAGACTAGAATACCAACTCAACTTCCCCAGAGAGAAAAGGGAGAGTTTGCATCCAGTCGCAGCATGGTGGGACCATCCAAGACAGTCTGAAGATGTTGGATATGTCTATCAGAGGGGTATTTATACTTGTTTTTGGCTCCGCCTATTAGGGGCGTGGCTACCAGAGCCGGTGCTCGACCTCTAGCTGATCTCTCCGTCTCTTCCCTCTCGACGGTTTGCTGGATATGAATATCGGATATATAGAAAAAGTTAAGAAAAAAGTGGAAGCTGGAACCAATCACTATGTTTTCTGAAAAAAATTAAACTATTTGATAAAAAACGTGGTGAAAAATGATACAAATTATATAAAACTGCCATGGAGTCTTTTGGGAAACTGATATTGCCCAGTTTTATGAAAAAAAAAGTGATTGAACACTTAGAAACATATATTTTTCAGTTTTTTGTTTTCACTTTAACAGGTGAGATGTTTTTCAGTTCGTTATCAAAAACTATCTGCAATTGATACTCGTGTTTCATTCCATTTATGCATTCAGGACCTTCTTTTTATGTGCTATCGGGTGGAGGGTGTCAGAAATGTTCTGACCACCTCTCACAACGGGGTGCTCTTGTTAGAGTACCTGTATTGAGGTAATATGCCTTTTTAAAAGAGGGTAAAAGGTACCATAATGACGGCACCCCGTTGTGAAAGGTGGTCAGAATAGGTGGTCAGAAGAGTGGTCAGAATATAACGTTTCTGACACCCTCAACCTGTTAACACATTTGAAGAGACTGTGTTGACATTATGTAAATGGATTCTTCTATGAAATATCTTCGAAAAACTTTCTGTTTAACTGAGTGCCAATTCACCAACGCCTCTCATTTTTCAGTGAACAGTTCAGGATCAAATCAACATTTCGAACACGACATTTTATGCCAAATGCATTGTGATTATGTTCTGAACCGTGCATTTCAGTAGTAATCTTGCAGCAGAATGTATTGTTTTTGAAGATAATCTGAAAAAGTGGAATCCAAGTTGATATCTTCTCTCTGCATATGTACGCGTTGAAGTCACCAGATCGCGTCAAATCTTATCTAGCAAATCCTCCAAAGAACTGCAAGACTATTAACTTGTCATCGATAGTCACGTCATTCAGACAATTTGATCTTCAATTAAGTTAGGCGATAAGATACCAAGTGACAGTTCCATCACGGAACTCGATATCAAGTGCGATTGTAAAGATCTGTTCCGTAGACAAACATATTGCCAGCAAGGCTCTAGCAGAATCAAGCAATGAATTCACTACGACGAGGAGGTTAATGAGTTTTGAGTTCTTTATGGTTTCCATTCACTATACTCCATGAAGAAGTTAGACTTTCTCTTTTTCTTTCAATTATTTTGTACCATTTTTACGAAAAACAATACTCAAATTCACAAGCCATGGTTTCTCAGGGTTTTCTAATGCGTGTTCTATTAGATTAATGAATTTTTTCATTGTTTTTAGTCTGTATTTCACCGTTCCAACACACCCACTCTTCTTTTTTTTTTCTTCCCGGGCAAGCTCTCCGTCTCTCCCCTTCCCGTTGTATCTTGTGACCGCAACGCGTACGCAGCGCACCCGAAAGAACTAGTTTGACTTTATTTTGGAGTGTGTTGTCTCGTTTCTAGCTAGTTTTGCATATTTTTCGGTTGAAACTTGAAGAAATGGGTAGTTCTAGAGCCATATGTGTTGAAAAATACTAGCGACGTCAAGGTAGAGCCACCAATCGTTGGTTTTTTGAAGTCGAAAACTTTAAAAATTATTTTAACTATTTTCTAGAAGACGTATTATGTTTTCCTTTTCACCAAAGGTAGAGGAATGTTGAATGTACTGGAATTCATGAAAACATTTCACGGACGCCAAGGTTTTTTCAACTTACAATGATATTTAGAATGAGACAACTTTTTTGTGAGTTTTCCGGTCATTTTTAAATGAAGAAAATATTCAAAATTACTAACCATGGTTTCGTAGGGTTTTCTAATGCGTGTTTTATCATATAAGTTAAGTTTTGTACGTTTTCAGTCTCCATTTCTTTCAAATCGTTCCAACACACACATACACTTCTGTTTTTTTTGCGGGCTGGCTCTGCGTCTCTCCTCTTTCCGTTATATCTTGTGATCGCAACGCGTACGCAGCGCATCCAAAAGAACTAGTTTCACTTTATTTTGGAGTGTGTTGTCTCGTTTTCAGCTAGTTTTGCATATTTTTTGGTTGACACTTGACAAAATGGGTAGTTCTAAAGCCATACATTTTGAAAAATATGGGCGACGTCAACGTAGAGCCACCAATCGTTGGTTTTTTGATGTTGAAATGTTTAAAAATTATTTTAACCATTTTCTAGAAGACGTACGATGTTTTCCTTTTCACCTAAGGTAGAGCAATGTCAAAATTACTGGAATTCGTAAAAATATTTTATGGACGTCAAGGCATTTTTGACTTACACAATTATTTACCAGTAACATACTACATTTCATAGTTTTTCGGCCTTTCATTAACCGTATTCCAGCCGTAATTTTCCAAATTAGCACCACACGTGTTCTATTAAAGTGCCCAAACTTAATTTTTCACTTTTGTCCATTAATTCTGAAAAGCAACCATTCACCACACTCCTTTTTTTCTGGGCCAGCTCTCCGTCTCTCCTCTTCCCGTTCTATTTTGTGATCGCAACGCGTACGCAACGCATCCAAAAGAACTCGTTGGACTTTATTTTGGAGTGTGTTGTCTGGTTTCCAGCTAGTTTTGCATATTTTTCGGTTGAAACTTGACAAAATGGGTAGTTCTAGAGCCATATGTGTTGAAAAATATAGGCGACGTCAAAATAGAGTGATGCATCATTTAATTTCTTTCCTCTGAATGTTTGACAAACCTCGAATTTTTTTTCTTGTTTTGAACCGTTACACGCAATTTTGACTCAATTTTAGGTGAAACAGTTGATAACAGCAACATAGAAAGGATGTTGAGCAAAGCTTGCCAATCGCCACATAAATCACCGCCTCGATGCTCCACGAAGATGCTGCCGACGCCGTAGTCCCAATGCGTCAAGGCGGTTTGAACATTAAGTGAGTATCTTATGAATCCTAACAAAATCACAACGCAACATTAAAAAACAACTCTGAAAATCTCCATTTTGATCATTAACAAGGGAACGCCGCCATTGAACTTTTTTGTTATTGAATCACATTTATAAGTCGCTTATTTTTGAATTATGAAAGTTAAAAATTGAGAAATTGTGATTTCTTGATGAATTGGGCAACAAATTACCCATCAAAAAACATACGTTACTTTTTACAGAAACCAACACTGAAAAAGAAGAACTCAGAACATAGTCCCCCGACAAAACGAATGGGATGAAGCTTACGAGACATGCCGACGACGTTGTTCAACTGGCCAATGCGTCTCATACTTCCCATCCACGCATCCGGTCCGCCAGTTTGCCCTAGAAGACTCTCCTGTTCTTCTCGATGTCAAATTTCGTCGAAGATCAAGGAAATCGTGGATCAACAACATGTGTAAAGACGAATCGACTGTGAAAAACTTATCACAGCCTGAATCATTAAAGTTGTGGAAACGGGACTGGCAACCTCCAATCATCCAAAAGCTCTGGTAAGCTTTCTCGATTGACGTGAACGATCAACCTGAACACTCAAAATGACTCTGGAAACTAAATACATGAAGAGACATGGCAGGAGAACTCAATCCGTGGCAGAGAAATCATCAAGGCATAGCATCGCCAACTGGACCCATTCCCTTTGCTGAATCCGTCTTTTTGAAGACACGTTGCAAAGGGACCAGCACACAACAAGATTGTCTCAAACTGGCAACATCGAAATAAACAGAGGAGAGAAAAACCATCGGACAAAGATGAACATAAGCAGTAATATTGTAAGCTTTCAAACAGTGCTAGTGCCGTTTTGTTCATATTGGTAACCGTTTTCGATCAAAATCATTGTGCTTAATAGTTAAATCATCAGTTTTTAAGCGTTTTAACCCTGAACTTAGAACGGAGCTCCCTGTGCATTTTTCCTCTCATGATCAAGCGATGAGCTGCGCATCTCTCTTTCTTGTTGTTTCTCATGACCGCGTCGCACACGCAACGCTTTTGAAAACATTTGGTTCCATTTTTTTCTGTTCATTTTGATCAGTTGCTCTGTCAAACCAGTGAATTTTTGAATGAAATTGGGAGTAATGGATGGTTTCCATGGGGATCTTGCTAATAAGTATAAGCGACGTCAAGTTTTACCCCCATAGAATGAATTTTTGATTATTTTTTAAAATGAAAACCTTTTTAGAACTAAAAACTGAAATATAGTGATCAGCAAGGTGTTTTTCAGGGCCTATTCTCTTCGGACTTCTTGGATCTACAGTCGAGACACAAGAACACGCACGATAGCGCAAATAAAAAGATAAAATGAAATATAAAATATATTATTTAGTTTCTCATAGTAACAAGAGCATTACAGTAGGCAAAGCTTCTTGTAAACCTGGTGGAATAGCCTACGATTCTACAGTATAAGACCTTTAAACAAAGTCTCATTTGAGCTCCTCCACAAAACATCTTGCTCCAAATACTTTCCGTTGTGTGAATCGTTTTTATTTTGCCACGTTGCATAAAACAAAACAATTGAGAGAGTCAGTTGGGCACATGAAACATGGAAAATGACAAAAGTAAAAACAAGACAGGGACAAAGAGTGCAATTGCCATTGATATCAAATGCTCCATCACATCATCTGCAACATAGGAAAGAAAGAGCCTGTTGGAACACTTTCAAGTTTCAGGTTGTCGCTAGATGCGGTGGAGCAGTTGTATCGAAAGGCTTTGATTAACTTGACAAGTAAATGTTTTTAAGATAGGCTTCGAGAATTTTCTAAAAATTTGGTCACTGATACTGACGCCGCTGTTCCCGAACCTGAAGTCTGAACCTCTGGGCTTGATCTTTTTCTGAGAACAGACGCGTAAAATTAGTGCTGAAAATGGTTTTGACGCATTTTTTCTCAAAATGAGATTAGTTACAGAACTTCTGACTTCAGATTCAGAATTAGCGGCGTCGAAAGTATCCCAATTAATAAAAAATTCTAGAAGCATTTTTAAAAAACGTTTCCTTGTGAGTAAATGAGATTATTTGGTTATGATATTGAAAGTAACTGGGATTATTTGGATGTGGGTTATGGTTGATATTTGGGATTATTAGGTTGGGATTAAATTGCTGGTGTGGGATATCGTGGTGTGGGGTGTGTGTAATTCCAAAAATCATCGAATTTTTACTTGAATCAATTGGAAATGCAGAGCTGATTAGAATTTTCTACTACACAATAGCTCTGATAACAGCTATCTACTGTCAAAGTGCCAAAACTAAGCGGGACTTGGTGATTTTGTCCACTACAAAACTGCGAGGTTTTGTGGTGAGAAAAAGCACCAAATATTGCTCAATTTCAGCACTTTGAATGCCAATAGCGGCTCTCAGAGCAATGTTTAAGTTAGAAGTACTAATAAGCTCCGAATTTTGAACGGATTTGTGAAAATTCGGCTACTTCTAGAATAGAGCACATCCTTTTTTTAGTTAAGATTAGATATAGATAATTTGGGAATAACAGGTTGGGATTAAAATGCTGGAAGTATTAGGGTGTGAACAGGGGTTTGCGAGAATTTGGAAATTTTCGATTATTTGGCATGAATCACTGTGAAATGCTGAGCTGATTAGAAGTTTTTACAATGGCTCTAGTACCCGCTATCTACTGTCAAAGTGCGAAAAATGGATAGACCTCGGTGCTTTTGCCCATTGCAAAACTGTGAGGTTTGTAGTGAGAAAAAGCGCCAAGTCCTGCCCATTATCAGCACTTTGAATGCCAATAGCAGCTCTCAGAGCAATGTTAAAGTTAGAACTACTAATCAGCTTTGCATTTCAAACTGATTTATGTGAAATCGACAATTTCTAAAATAGCGCAAACCCCGGTTAATTAAAATTAAAGTACTTGTGAAGGAGTGTTAAGGGGAAAGGGGGTCCAATTGTTATCATGAAAAGAAAGTCCGAGCCAAAAGTCCGTACTTACATCTCCTGATAGTTGCGGGGAGCAGCACACTGGAATTTCGTGATCGACACCCACGCCAACTTCATCTCCTCCTTGTGCCAAAGCTGCTCGCACGACTTCTCGCCCCGCACCTGGTTGCTCTGCACGCGGCCGTTCAGCTCGTCGTTCAGCTTGGGATTCTCGTTACGCTCCAAATACGCGTACACATGACGGTCGAACACGGGGTCGTGCTTGTAGGCCAAGATCTGGACGCACTGTAAAATCATTGTTATTTCTGAGATTGCAACACAAAAAGGGATAACTTACCAGAACCGCCAACAGGATGGCGACGATGAGAGAGGTAGAGATTCTCATTGGGATTGCTGAAAATTGATTTTTTTGTTACTAGACAAGAGGAGCTCGAAAAGGAGAAAAGGAGGAAAGGAGGAATGTTGACAATGAATCTAAGAAGAGGATTTTTCGTCTTTTATACATTTTCAAGCTCCACCCATTTTCGTACAGTAGCCAATGACAGACGAATTAGTCATCTACAGTACCCCAACTTACGCGAAAAACAACTTGGCTCGAAAATGAAAAACAAGTTGTACAGTAGGCCGAGATGGCAATAAGGATTCCGATAATGGATTATAGCTCTGGCCAGATTCGTATAGTAGACAAAAACAATCTGTACAGTAGCCGAAGATGGACGAATTCTTAATATACAGTACCCCAATGGCTCATGTGCACAAACAACCCGGGTGGGAAGTGAAAAACGAGTTGTACAGTAACCCTGGAGGGAGAAGAATCATGCTCGGGAATTTCCATATCACGAGGGACTAAAATTTACAAAGATATCTTGACACACCTGATCTCTGTACTAAAAAAGATACCATTTGAATTATTCCAGCACTTTTGGTGGTTTTCTTTTAGCTTACACTTTTTAATACCAAGTCTTGGATAACATGAAACAACTTTATTAGTGTTATCAGCAATATTTAAAAATCACGACGCCACGGCTCCATTCCAAACAGTTTTTGTCGTCTCTGGTTACCAGGGAGGGCACACTGGACTGTGGTCTACCGAGAAGAGGTCCATCATCTCCTCCCACGGGTCTTCGAAGTAGTAATCCAGTTCAAATTGAGCTGTTCTGCGGCATGACAAATCGAGATACCAGGCGTACTATAAAATAACGATTTTTGCTTTTATTGCAACTTTAAGCTTACCACCATCGTTAAGAGAATGTTGAAAAATCGGAGTTTAAACTGGAACATCAATTCTCCTAGCATTTTGAGTAAGAGCAGGTCTGCAAGTTTCGAATGCACCAGAGTAGGTTTGAAAAGAGTTCTACACAATGGCAGTGTAATAAAAACGAATGAGCTCATTAAAACTGTATGTGGAGACCAGTTTGGGTTGAGCGTACACATGTTGCACCTGTTCCAATCGGGGCTCCGACTGTAATGAGAAATTTTTTACAGCTCTAGGGTAGCCCTAGGAGAATTGTTTCTCTCTTGGCATCTTGTTAAGTTAATCGAAGCCTTGCTTACTATATCGTTGCCACGTTCATTACTCAAGATGCCTGATTTAAAGGTTTTGGATTCTATCACTGTTTCAGTACATCAGCCACATTTCACATTCCCGATCGTTTGCTGAAAATTTCCAAATACTTTTCCACTGCTTGAAACCCAAGACAACAGTTGTGTAAATCGTTTTTATTTTGCCGCGTTGCATAAAACAGAACAATCGAGAGAGTCAGTTGGGTACATGAAACATGGAAAATGACAAAAGTAAAAACAAGACAGGGACAAAGAGTGCAACTGCCATTGATATCAAATGCTCCATCACATCATCTGCGACATTGGAAAGAAAGATCCCGATTGAGACCTTTCAAGTTTCCTATTGTCGCTAAATGTGATAGAGCAGTTGTATCGGGAGGCTTGGAGTATATTGGGTGAATGAGATTATTTGGTTATGATATCAAAAGTAACTGGGGTTATTTGAGAGTTGGTTAATGTGGATTGAGTGCTTGGGAGTATTAGGTTGAGGGGTGCGCAAATCCAAAAATCATCTAATTTTCTAATGGGATCAATTGGAAATGCAAAGCTGATCAGAAGTGTTAACTGCACAATAGCTCTAGTGCCCGTTATCTACTGTAAAAGTGCTAAAAATGGGAGGGTCTTGGTGCTTTTGTCCATTTAAAAACTGCGAGGTTTGCGGTGAGAAAGAGCACCGAATACCGCCCATTATCAGAACTTTAAATGTCAATAGCGGCCCTCAGAGCCATGTTTAAGTTAGGAATACTAATCAGCTCTGCTTTCCAAACCGATTTGTGTAAAGTCGACTACTTCTAGAATAACGCACACCCCTTTTTAGTTGAGATTAAATGTTGATATTTGGGAGTATCAGATTGGGATTGAACTGCTGGTGCAAAAGGTTAGTAATGATTGTTAACGGGAGACGTTCTCCCATAATGTGAACGAAGAACTACTTGTTTGAGTCCACCTCATAACTTTCCTCGGTGCCCGGCTTGGTGAGCAGATCCTCCATCTCGTGTTGGTGGCCTTCGAGCATGTCGAAGAAGAGGTTCTTTTAAAAGATTTTTCTGTGGTTAACAGAATATGAGACTTTACTTACCATGATGGTAACCAGGATTACCAGGAGGAAGAAGAACATAATTTTCTTGATTTCGTGAGCCATTGTTTTCTGTAAATTGAGAAGTTTTCTACAAGAAATTCGAAACGTTGAAATCAAAGACAAAACTGAACTATGACAATGGGTTCAAGAAAATTAGGAAGTATACAAAGATTTTTAGCCACGTGTAGATTCGTATAGTAGACAAAAACAATCTGTACAGTAGCCGAAGATGGAAGAATTAGCGCTAGACAGTCTCACCACTCAATTTGCGAGTCTATGGCTCATACAGTAGCGCAAAAACAACCCGGGTGGGATGTGAAAAACAAGTTGTACAGTGGGCCGGGATGTGCTAATGCATTTTATGGGAAAGAGGGATCTTCTTCTCCACAGCTTATACAGTACCTCGAATTGATGATTTTTTATCATAGAGAATGTATCAGGAACTGATAAAAAAGTATAATGAAAACATTGAACATGAAATTGGAACCAGATCATAAAGTACAGTATTGCAATTAGATCGACAAGTGAGAAAACAATGCACAATCCAAAGAATCCTTAGAAACGTGGCAAAACGCATTGGCAGCAAGTGTTTTCGGCCGTTCACGCCTTGCGGATCAAAGAAGGAGAGAGAGTGCCAGACAGTTTACGGTCTTCTTTTGGTTTTCACCCTTATATTTTGCCATTCATTTTTCAAATTCCCAAAACATCATTTTCATTTTGTTACTTTTTCATATAAGTTCAATATTTTCAACCAACAAAACATTCTGAAAAGACTCCAATACCACCTTTTTAATCAACGTTTTCAATAGGTTCCCTCACAAAAGGTTAACAATTAACCAAGTTTCAATGCCTCCAAAGAAAATGTTCCACTATTTAACTCAAATTTTTTTGGTATTCTTCATTTCTCTCTTCAAAAAATGGTTTTCAGAAGAGTTCTATTCCTGACTGCACTTTTTCATTTTTCAGTGGCGTTTGATTTTATTCGGGATTCTTTCAAGTTAGTGAAATTTCCATTTTTGAACAAGCGTATCATCCAGTTTTTAGTATAATCGATCAATTTTCTGATCCCTGTGATGATTTCTACCGCCATGCTTGTCCAAGGGGAAATTATGGATTTTTGACCGATGACGTTTATGACAAGTTCAAGAACGATTTTTTCAAACATCGTGAGCCACGCGCATGGGACAATTTGCAAGCCCCCGTGAGGACGCAACTCTTTTTTCTTGATATAATTTTTATTTTTCAGAAAGCTTTGGAAACTGTGAAGAAACGACTTGTTGAATTGCCAAGTTCAACGTTTGACTACATCGTCGAGTTTTACCAGGGCCAATGTGAGAACCAGAGAAACACAACGTCGATTTTGAAGAAACTGGAAGAGATTATCAAGCAGGAGAAGAACCCGGAGTGCGTCCAAATGAGCTGCTTGACGATGTTATACGCCGACGATAACTGTACTAGATCTGCAGAAGCTCTCGCGTCACGATTGAAGAATTCCTTAATCCCTAGTGCTGATGTGCCCATGTTTTATCTCAGTGAATTGAGCGACACGTTCGATCAATTGTACACGAGCATAAACGGGATCAGTATGATGATTGAAGAGGATATGAGGGAAGGAGTCAGCACGTTGAACACGTTTATCACTGATATGGTTGACATTTTGAAAGAGATGATCCTGGTAAGAAATTTTTTGCTTACAGTGAATGAAAAAAAAAGAGTTTCACCTCTTTCAGGAAACCCCTTGGCTCCAAAACTACAACCTTGAAGAATTCGCCCATAAACTCGTATCAGATGTCAAACTCGCCGACAACTTCGCCAAATCTCTAGAAAAAAACCTGAATTCATTGATGAAACTGGAGCTAACATACCTGGATTGCATGTCGGATACAGTTCCAGGTGGAACATGGTTGTGCTTGATATATGCTCATCGGTTGGCCAAAATTGGCAAAGTAGATCTGAAATTCTTTGATTTTTTCAATGCGTTCAATGCTCACCCTATTGTTAAGTTTGGTTATCCAGTGTTTCATATCGCTCAACATTCCGAGATGGCTGGAAAGGTCTTTTTTTTGTTTTTCTTTGTTTTTTTGTATGAAAACCAGAGTATCTTTCAGCTAGGCTTCAGTGGAATGGTTGCAGGACATGAAATAGCTCATACCCTTATTGAGGACCCGAATGATCGAGAATTATTCCCAATCTATTCCGAGCCAGCTATTCAATGCGTTCAAGATCAGTTCAAAGCATCATGTGCCGAGTATAACGAGGTAAGAGGGACAAGAAAACATGAATAAAGTTACCATTCCAGGAGGTATGTGAGGTGGAAGACAAACACATTGACGACAACGGAGCGGATATTCTTGGAGGACAACTTGCCTACAAACTCCTTGAGAAGTACATGGGCCATCGATTGAAAGTAACACCTCCACCTTCTCATACTTTTCCTACTTTTCCATGTTTCTCAAAAGCATAAGTTTCAGGAAGAATACACGAGACTCAAGCGAATCACCATCACCCACCAACAACTATTCTTCTATGCTGCCGCCTTCACCTTCTGCCAAGTAAGAACATGGTTGTACTTTAAAAAAAACACCACAATTTTTCTTTCAGGGAGCAGCCACAGACAATACAGATGATGATCATGGCGCCGGAAACGTGAGAATCAATGCATTGGCGCAACTTCCAGGATTCCAAGACGCATTCAACTGCTCCAGTGATAGTAGGATTATGCAGACAGTGGAGGTGAAGATGAGATAGAGGTGGAGGTATCATAGAAAGTGATGGGTTTCAGAAACAATGCTTCATATTTGGAAAGGATGCTCCAGCTCAGCGTAGAAAGTGATTGAAAAATGGATTGCAATGTTTGTAGTAATTTTTTGAATGAATAAAGCTTTTTTTGTGATTGAATTGTGATGTCACACAGAAAAAGAAAACAAAAACGATGGAATAGTCAGTTATATTATTATAGAAGTCTGACGAATTGTACAACAAACGTTTCTTTTTTTTTTTTGAAAAAAAAAACCAAACAAAAAATGCTATAAAACATTGCGGTTTTGCCAACTCACTCAGTACCGAGATGCTCCTTTACTCCCGTCTCCCATTGCTATTCATATTTTTCTTCATATCAAAATCATGCTCATCATTTGACTTCATTAGAGATTCACTAAAGTACCATGACTACATTTTATAATCAGCAAATCTTCGAATATTCAGAATGATAAACCAGAGCTCCAATCCGTGTGATGATTTCTACCGCCATGCCTGTCCACTTGATAAAACTCGTGGCAAATTGGCAAGCAGTGTGTACCATGACTTTGAACAGGAGTTTTTCAAAAATAGTAAACCACGAGTGTGGCACAATTTAAGTTTCAAAGTGAGAATTTTCAAGGTTTACCTTTACTTTACACTTGCAAGTTTAGAAAGCATTGGATAATGTCAAACTTGCTGAAATTCCAACAACGCCTGCCAAATTCCTAACCCAGTATTTTAAAAACAGATGTGAGAATCAAACGGATACTGAAGTTGTGCTTCAGAAGATTGAAGAGATGATTCTCAAATCGAAAACCCCCGAATGCAGACAAAAAAGTTGCTTGAAAGTGCTGGCGGCTGATTCCAATTGTACCAGAGCATCCCAGTCACTTTCGCGAAGACTTGTGGACTTTTTAAAGACACCGAGTAATACAACAGACGGATTTGTAAATTATTTGAACAAATTCTACACTACAACAATGTACAACATCGACGGAATCAGTTTGATACTGGGAGAAGATGTTCGGCATGGAATGTCAGTTTTGAATCAGATTATTGAAGATCAAATTAATATTGCAAAGGAGTGGATTGAGGTGAGCATCTTTTAAATGGCTTCATTACAGTAAAACCCACTTTTAGGAAACTCCATGGCTCGAGACCCACTCTCTGAAAAATTTCACAAATAAACTGATTTCTGACATGAAAATGATTGACAACTTTGGCAGTGTCCTAGAGAAAAATTTGGATACTTTAATGACCTTGGAGCTGACCTATTTGAATTGTATCTCCGACCTACACATCAATGAAAACGACAGTGGAGAGCTACTCTGCCTCTTCTACACTGTGAATGTTCTCAACTTGGAAGACGCCGAAAAAAAATTTTTCAACCATGTGAATGCCTTCAATTGGTATCCTTACATGGGGTATAGTTATCCCTTTTTACACGTGGCAAATAACTCAGTGATGGCGGCAAAGGTAACCTGCAAAATGAAAGTATGAAAATCGGAAAAATAACCAGAAATTTCCAGCTAGGATTCACTGGTACAGTATCAGGGCACGAAATCGCGCACACTGTGATAGAAAATCCAAATAGCACACTTCTCTTTCCATTATTCTCCAAAGAAGCTATCCAATGTGTTCAGGACCAGTACAATGCCACGTGTAATGAGTACCGAGAAGTATCTCCAGCTCCAGTGGCTTGATAACGTGATATTGGTTCCAGGGAAGCTGCAATGTCACGGTAGATCAAATAGATGAAAACGGTTCGGATATTCTAGGAGATCAACTAGCGTATAGACTCTTGGAGGTTTATTACGGTGATAAATTGAAGGTGGTTACAATTTTCATGTTTATTGACTGGAGGATCAAGCTTATTGAATAGATGGTCTGTTTCAGGATGAGTATATAAAACTGAATAACATCACTATCACTTATCAACAACTATTTTTCTACTCTCATGCTTTCTCCCATTGCAATGTAAGTGATAGCATTGAAACTTATAGTATTATATAAAGTTGAATGTTTAGGGACAAGAAACTGGTGTAAATGACAGTGTACATCAAGCCTCAAACATTCGAGCCAATGTTTTGGCTCAACTTCCAGGCTTTCAAGATGCTTTTCAATGTTCTCCGGATAGTAGAATGATGAAAACAGTGAAGGTAGGGAGATACTTGATTGCAGATCAAACATTTTCGTTTCCAGAAGCAATGTGTCATTTTTGGGAAGAAGGCACCGAAGGAAAAATAATCCATTTTTGTTGTTTTGAATGATAAAATTGAGCAATTTTGTTTCAAAACTGAAGAACAATGATTACAAATGCACTTCACAACTTTAATTCATAACTCATCAGAACTTCCTCAACGTCGCTGAGCTGGAGCATCCTTTCCAAAAATGAAGCATTGTTTCTGAAACCCATCACTTTATACCTCTAATCTCTTCTCATCTTCACCTCCACAGTCTTCATGATTCTACTATCACTGGCGCAGTTGAATGCATCCTGGAATCCTGGAAGTTGAGCCATTGCATTGATTCTAGCGTTCCCGGCGGCATGGAAATCGTCTGGAAATCCAGATGGGGTTCCCTAAACTCTTTCTGCTTCGAACTTTATTTGCAAATTAGTATACCTGACAGAAACTGAAAGCAGCGGCATAGAAAAACAATTGTTGGTTAGTGATGCTGATCTCGTTCAGCTGGATGTATTCGTACTGAAAACCGGTTTGAAACCATGATAGATAAAGTTTAGTACTTTCAACAGTTCGCCCATGTACTCTTCAAAGAGTTTGTAGGCAAGTTGAGCACCTAGAATATCCGCTCCGTTGTCGTCGATTTGTCGATCTACCACGTCACATACTGCCTGGAAACGAGCACTTCCTTTTTTTTCAACAACTTCTGTCAATATCAAACCTCCTTGTACTCCTGACACGTTGCATTATACTGATCTTGGACACACTGAATTGCGGCTTCCGAAAAAATAGGGAACAGTTCTGTTTTCTTCGGATTTTCAATAAGGGTGTGACTCAATTCATGCCCTGCGACAAATCCACTGTACCCGAGCTACCAACCAAGTTCACCTTTGCAGGCATTGCAGAATTGTTTGCCACGTGGTAGAACGAGTAGCCAAAACGGACCAGAGGGTGTCGGTTCATAGCATTGAAAATTCATAGCATTCTGGTGAGAGGTAAAGGAAACACGATAAAACAAAAGTTAAAATACATACAATAGAGATTTAAAGCCAGAGGTAAACGGGTAGAGTTAGAAATGTAAAAGGGGAGTAACTGAGGACCAATTGAGATCCAGAAATTGGAAATAATAGACTTGACATAGAGGTCCTTAAAATACAGGTTTACATGAATGAACGGTCTTGGAGAGGGTTAATAATAGAAGTGGGAAAGTTTAATTCAATTGGTAGCCAAGAAAAGAGAAGGGACCAGGTTACGGTTCATTGAGGGACCTAACAGTCAAACTGAAAAATATACGATGAGAGTTGCAGTCTACCTTGATTTGAGCGCTCAAGGAGAATATGACTGAACTAGTACAGGGTAGAGTGGTCAAAGCGGGAATCATTGAGCTTTTTGAACTAGGAAGACAAGAAAATATTTGTAGAGAGTCATGAATACGTATTGATATTGAGAACAACAGTCTATCAATGATGTCGGGGCGACTGAGCAAGCGTTTTTTTGGTCAGTTCAATCGTAGTCTACTTCTTCTGCTTCTTCACAATCTTCGAAGCTTTTGGAATCCCCGAAACCGGCCCATCATCCTCCTCATTGTCCGCATCCCCCGGAGCAGGTCCCTCGTTGTCGCTGGTCCACAAATCGTTTTCACTTTTCACATGCATACCGCAATCACGATGAGCTGGCTGAAAAAACATTTCATCAGTCAAGAATCAATCCTATCATCATCTTACCACTCCATAGACTTTAATGGAATAGGTGTACCAGTAGTTGCCCTCCTGGTTGCCCTCGTCCCGCCAGTACTCGTCCATCACCCTGTTGCACACAGCGCAATTCTTCGGGCGCCAGATTCCAGCGGCACACGCGTCTTTCAGCACCAATGGCTCTGGCTGTGGCTTCACCACCATCTCCAGTTCAACGTGGCTGAGCTGCTGGCTCAATGAGGAATCGGGAGAAAGAGTTGGGAAGAGTGGCTCGATGGGTTCCTCCTTGCTGAAATCTTCGAGTCTGGACAGCAAACAATCGTTCGAAAACTCACATCTCTCTGTGGTTTTGAACCTCTTTCTCATTGTTGAAGCTGCTCTTACTGCTCTCGCCGTTCCAACGTCTCTTCTCGCCTAGAATTTCTCTTTTGATGGAGCCCAAAGCAATCGGAGCCTGAAAACTATAATTTTTGAAAGAAAATAATCAAAAACTCACTTGGAACATATTTTCGATGCCTTTGTATCCACCAGTGCTGTTGGAAAGCCCCAAATATCCAAATGTATACGGTGGGATGCGCGGGACAGTGTAGTAGGGGGGTCTTGATGGGGAAACCGAAGTTTCGTTCAAGCGGCGGATTTTGAGAGGTCGAGGCATGGAGAGATCAAGGTGCTGGATTGGCTGGATTGGCTGGAATGGCTGGATCGGCTGGAATGGTTCACGGCCGGGAAAAGTCGGTGGGTGAGTTGGAATGAGAGGAGGTTGTTGATGGGTAGGGAAGATGCTGAACTGGTTCTTCTCAATCATGCCGCTGGAAAAAGAATGGATTGGAGGCTTCTCAATTTCAAAAAAGAAAACTCAAAGAAAACTCACTTCGAATAGTAAATCGTGAGCTTCAACATGATCGCTTCGTAATCAGATGGACCGAATTCGCTCCGGGAACTGTCAGAGAGTAGTATCTGCAAGAAAAGATTGATAAATAGGCTGATTTTTATAGAGAAAGAGAGAAACGACGAAAAAAATGAGAAAAAGATGGGGAATTAATAAAAATCTGACAAATTTGTGAGTAAAAATTGAAGATTAGCGCTTTTCTTTATAGAAATTTAAAAATCCCCCTAAAAACTGCTGATTTTTGTTTAAAAAACCTTCTAAACCTCCCTATTAAATCAATAAATCCCTAGCTCCACTCTTCCTCTATTCCATCACATTATTCATATTTTGCTATTAACTACTAACAAAAATCACCATGACAACGCAATTATCTGATAAAACAAAATCTCCGTTACGAAAAGCAACCAGCTATGAAACAAAAAGATAGTGAAATGAAAGGGGCGCGCCGGACAGTCGTGTGGCAAGAGTGCGCGACGCAGACAGCGAAGTGAACCGTTGTGCCTCGCCCATCGCGCCCTTTCTGGCACCTTTTCGAAAATGAATGCGAAAATAGAAGTATTGAGAGTAGAAAAGCTGCGGAGACGTATAATGATAGAGTTTCGAAGTTCTCGCGAGTATATCACGAGGTGTGAGAACATTTTCTTCTAATTTTGTTTCCGGAAAAAGAGCAAGAAACTATAATATTTCTACTCAAATCAATTTGCTGGCTCACAAATCCTTAGAAAAGGACAGACAAGCGCTGAAATTGTCTTATCTACAATAGGCGCCATTCGGTGTTTTCCTTACCTATCTATTTAGGTGATGGCACTAACATTCTCACAGTATATCGTCCATTTACAAGTCAAATAGTCAATTGTGAAAGTTCTAGAGCTATCTACTGGTACCTTATGGAATTGGACAGTCCAGCGGATAGAGTATTGTGTCGTCTAACAGGTTGTTGTGAGGATGGGCAAGCGTGCGCGAGCAGGGCGGTGAGGAGGCTCCACCCACCGAGACGGTCCGAGACGGTGCTCACCCCTCCCATCCCTTCTCCTCATATCAGGCAGGGAAGTGGGAAGAGTAGAGATAATTTGTTTCCAAATTTTTTATCCTATGTGGACATGGGTTACGGTATCTACACTACGAATGGGAGAGACACTGTTGATTAATTGGTATACGGTAGTCATACTGTACTTAAACCCATTTGATCTTATTCTTTAGGAGGACTATATCTGGTAACACGAAAATGTTGTAAGCCCCACTACAAGTCAAATACTCGAAGAAAAAACCCCTAAATTGAGCTAAGCGCAGGCTACCGGATAGAGTAATCTGTCGACTAACAGGTTGGTATGAGGATGGGCACGCGTGCGGGAGCAGGGCGGTGAGGAGGCTCCGCCCACCGAGACGGTCCGTGACGGCTCATCTACCCCGCCCCTCATCAGAGAAAAGAGAGGGAAGAGAAACAAGGGATAATTTGTCTCAAAACCCATTTATCGAAAAAGGAAACAACATATGAAAAATTGAAATTGAAAACACCTTATGTAGACGTGGAAGGGTATCAAAAGACAATTTTCTGTTGATTGGTACACGGTAGTCATACTGTATTCAAACCGTTTTATTGTATTCTTCAGGAGGACTATATACTGGTAACACGAAAAGTTTGCATGTCCCAATTCAAATCAAATAGTCAAAGAAGAATCTTCTAAATCGAGCTAAACCCAGGCTATCGGATAGTGTATTCTGTCGTCTAACAGGTTGGTATGAGGATGGGTAAGAATGAGCAAGGTGGACGGTGGGGGGCTCCGCCTACCGGGACGGTCCGTGACGGTGCTCACCCCTCCCCTCCCTTCTCCTCGCATCAGGCAGGAAAGTTAACTATGATGCAGCCAATATAGAGATGACCGGAGGACAGTGCTCCTAACCAGGAATAAGAAAAAAAGTAGTGTTTTCGGAAAGAATAAGTGTTTTTGGAATGAAAACGGAACTATACAAAATCCTTACCATTTTCTCATGAAACTCTCAGATTTGCGAAAGCCAAAGAAGTTCGGTCTTTCGGCGGTTTTTTTGGAGTTCACTTATTAAAACTATGATTAACTCTACAGAAAAACTCAGAATCCAATGTTTCCAGAGGCTGGCACATTCAAATATTTCTCCTTTACACAAGAGTCATGTTTCTGTCCTTTTTTTAAATAATTTCTTTTATTTCATCATATTTTTAAACTAGCCAGTCTCCGTTCCTTTTTAAATTGGTATAACCGCTCCTTTTGTTTTGCTCCAAACCTTCTGCCCATCTGTCATCGAGCCTCATTCCCATCAGTTCTCCATGGCAACCGCTCAGTACTACCGAAATAGCGAATTATCGAGGAAACCGAGAATTTCGCATGTTTCTCTATTACCTATACAACTCACCTGCTATTCCCATAAGCTTCTATCAGGGATAAAGCGTTTTGAAGAGACACCGCAGTTAAGCCCCTCATTAGCGCACCGCACCTTGAAAACAGCCCCGAGCCCGCTCGCTTCATTCATTCCACCTCTTTGAGACACCTGTGGTGTCTATTTCCCTCTTCATGTATTATTCTGCGACTTATTTTATTTGATATTATTCTGAAACTCTTTGAAAAACAACGAAATGACGATTGTCTTCGAAAACTGAAATTTCATTCTGAATTGCAATGAAATAACAGTGAAAGAAACTGAAAACATTCGTGAAATTCGGTTCGGAAAATGATTATATCTTCAAATCTTAATTTCTGCGGTTTCAGAACTTATGGAGATGATTGAAGCAATGATGAGACATTTTGTCAATCAGCGCAGCTTTCCAGTGACAAAGATGTGTAAGTTCTTGTTATACATACATTTCTAAAAACAAACTTTCTAGTTTCAGGAGAAGAACTGCAACTTGGATGAATCGAAAGGAAGTGCTGATGTCGACAACGCCGGAAAAAAGCGAAGATCGAAAGAACGAATTTGTATAGCAGTGATAAAATTTTTTTACTAAAAAAAAGTCGATTGAAACAACTGAAATGTCCTGGCACAAAAAGTGAGAGAATCACATTCAGTTATATATCATACAAGTAGGCTATCTATAGATGTTGGTCCGCACAACACCCTGAAGGAAAAGAAAGGAGGAGAGACGGGAGGGTGGTACAAAACCCAACAGAGGGCGAGTGGACGAATAGGCGGGTGGTAAGAGTGAGACTCTCCCAATCTGTAAATGCGGCAAAGAATAGGCTGGTCTGAAAATATGACAGAAAAAATGCATTTACTTTTCAAATAGTTACAATTGTATGGTTTTGATCATTTGTTCCATCCGATTTTGATAATCTAAGCGCTCCATGACAAAATTGTTTGGTAGAGTTGTTCTCATCCCAGAAAATAATATGTTTTTCTTTGAAGAACGAAGAAAAAAGCAGACGCAGACAGGGGGACTTAAAGGCGCATGCGATTTTACGGACCGATGGGTCTCGGCGCGACTTTGATGAAACGCGCCGACGAGAGGGTTTTGGGAGAACGGGCGGCATTCTACGTGAATTCGTGAATTCCATCACAAAGTTGTTTGGTAGAGCTGTTCTCATCCCAGAAAACAGTCCTTCTTTCCTTTCCTCCTTATTTTTGGTAGGGAGCACTGTCCTCCGGTCATCTCTATATCGGTTGCGTCATATTCCGAGTGCTCCGAAAGTGAGAAGGGAGGGGAGGGGTGAGCACCGTCTCGAACCGTCTCGATAGGCGGAACCTCCCAACCGCCCTGCTCGCTCACTCTTGCCCATCCTCATACCAACCTGTTATACATAACACTCCGTTCGATAGTTTAGCTAGTTTAGCTTGAGTTTAGCTCAATTTAGAAGTGCCTTCTCTGACTATTTGACTTGTAGTGGGACACACAAACTTTTTGTGTTGCTTGTTTAGAATCATCCTAAAGAATAAGACCAATAAGGTTTAACTACAGTATGACTACCGTATACCAATTAATATGCAATTACTGTCCCATAATTAGTGTAGATACCGTCTTCCATGTATAAATTGGATTACAAGTTTTGAAACAAATCATCTGTACTCTTTTCTCTTTCTTGCCTGATATGAGGAGACGGGAGGGGAGGGGAGGGGTGAGCACCGTCTTGGACCGTCTAGGTGGGCGGAGCCTCCCAACCGCCCTGCTCGCTCACTCTTGCCTATCCTCATACCAACCTGTTATACATAACACTCCGTTCGATAGTTTAGCTAGTTTAGCCTCAGTTTAGCTCAATGTTAGAAGTTTCTTCTGTGGCTATTTGAGTTTTAATGGATTATACAACTTTTTTGTGTTACCTGTTTATAATCCTCTTGAAGAATAAGACCAAGAAGGCTTAACTACAGTATGACTACCGTATACCAATTAATTAACAGTGTCTCTCTCATGCGTAGTGTAGATAACGTAATCCACGCCTACATAGGATTGAAAGTTTCAAAACAAATTATCTGTACTCTTCCCACTTTCCTGCCTGATATGAGAAGAAGGGAGGGGAGGGGTGAGCACCGTCTTGGACCGTCTTGGTGGGCGAAGCCTCCCCACTGCCCTGCTCGCTCACTCTTGCCCATCCTCATACCAACCTGTTAGACGACAGAATACTCCATCCGATAACCAGAGTTTAGCCCAATTTAGAAATTTCCCCTTCAACTATTTGACTTGTAATGTGACCTACACACTTTTCGTGTTACCAGTATAAAACCCTCCTGAATAATAAGATGAAAATGGCTAAACAACAGTATGACTACCGTATACCAATCAACAATTCGTTTCTCTCCCATACATAGTGTAGATACTGTATTCCATGTCAACATATTAATATTAACATATTGATATCAATATTAATGTTAACATATTAACATATTAATATAATACAAAATTTAAAAAATCTCTAATTTTCTCTTTTTCTTGTCTCATGTGAGGAGAAGGGAGGGGAGGGGTGAGCACCGTCTCGGACCGTCCCGGTAGGCGGAGCCTCCCAACCGCCCTGCTCGCACACTCTTGCCCATCCTCATTCCGTCCTGTTAGTCGACAGAATACTCGCTATACTGTATAGTGAGCTCCCAGATATCTCCATTCTAGAAGTTTCACATTTGACTCTTTGACTTGCAAATCGACGATAAAAAGTGAGAATGTTCGTGCCAACAATAGAATAGATAAGTGTGGGAAAAAGCCGAATGGCGCCGATAGTGATGTGTAAACGGACAATACTAACGTATTTGTGTCTCCATGTCTCAATATTTCCGGAAATTTGAAGTTGAAACCATATTCAAATTGACTACTCTCTAGGCAAAACACTTTGATGTTTGCCTCCTCCATCCCTATAAAATCGCACTTTTATTCCCCTCCCGTTGCTTCCCAGACCACGCGTCCCTCTTTTCCTCCCCGAACTGTTCGGAGTGAGCTATAAAACCACCGTTTCTCCCTCTTTTTCAATGGTTTTTAGGATTTTAGTCTAAAAATAGTGAGATAATAGAGAAAACGAGTAGGTTTTTGAAAGCGCGGTGTGTTAGTAAGCGTGCGCTATGTATCTGTATGAGTCATTGTTTTGTTTTATAAATGCGAAATGGCAGCTTTTTCACTTTTTTTCAATCCAATGCAGAAATGTCTTGTCAAACGGAGCGGAAGGGCGTTTTTGGCAGCTTTATCATTATTTTTCTGATTTTTTCTTCCAAATAAGTTTTCGAATATCCGTTTTTCAGCGATGAAACACACACGACCACTTGAGAAAATGCAGAGTAATGGAGAGCCAAGTGAGAAGTAAGTTTGAATTCGTTAAAAAAACTTTGGAAAAGTAGAATTAAGACATTTTCCTCAAAAATCTGTTTAAAAACACTATAATTTCCTAGCAAATGAATAATTTTTGCTTACAGGAGAATGAGCCGCGGGGACTCGATGAGCGTTGGAGATGTAAGTGATCGAATTTTTTAGAAAATTAGAGGATACTAGTCGGTTGAGCTTTAGAGCGGGAAGGGGGATCCACGGTTACCTGAACCTGAATACACTTTTCTAAAGAAAGCAAAAAAGTTATCACTTGAGAAGAATCGAACCTCTAACCAATTGCGCACCGCCCGATACCATAACCCTACCACACCACCAGCTGGGGTCTCGTGTTTCATTTGACCTCCCTTCACCTAACTAGCAAAAAAGGGTGGTACGTGAGCAAGTGAATAAGTTGGCCACGTGCGGAAGGTTGCGCAATATCATATTGCGCACTTGTTTGTGATATGAACAGCTGTCGAGCCCGGAGTCCCTTCCCACCTTCCCAAAACTGGGTCCGTCAGAGCACGCCTTCATCAATAACTTTGAGGAGGGACACACATGCAAGTAGAGGGTCGTAATCCAGTTGGTGTTGAGGAGCTTACTCTTTTGCTGCCAAGTGAGAGAACGGTGCGAAGGCAGACTTTCACGTATCCTTTTAGTACACTCTGCTTTTTTCTGATAACTTTTTATTGGAGGAAGTTTTGGGGGTGCAAGTCTGTCAGTTTATAAGAATTGAAAAGTCAAACATTGCAGTACTCACAAAATTTATTTTAGTGTAAGTATTGAAAATACATAATAACTGTTATAATTATAAAACTTCTTCATCAATCTGCAAGGTGATGTGCAGCTCTTCCGTGGTCGGTTCTGTGAGAGTGCCACGTACAACTCCTCTAGGTACATTCCGTCCACCTACCGTCCCATCGGAAGGTGGATGGAAAACTGGTAGCGGTTCATCTTGAATGGCTTCTTTTTGTCGTTGTAGAGCTTGATCTGTGGGATCAAAACAGTTTCTCCTTTGTGCCATTGCACAATCCACTCTTGACATCACAGTTCCTGGTTGCGTTCTGGAATTTTTCAAATTTTTCTATGTAAATGTAATAGAATTCATACCTTCAAGCAGGTGTTTCTTTTGCTCTCGGGTGAAATTTGCAAGACAGTTCTAAACAACTGTTGTCTTGTTTCCTCCTGGTCCGTCCACCAAAAGAAGGCCTCCGAACCTCGAATCCCACCATAAAATAGCCATTGCGACAACTTCCTCGTGCTCTACAATCAGCTTTTTCGTCATGTCGGGTCGAACGAAGATATCTGAATATGGTGAAATTGGGGGTAATACTGAAGTACTTCTAACTCACTGTTCCAAAGACCGAATTGGTATCAGGATGCTGCGTCCGGTCCGTGAAGATCGGGCGCACAAGGTCCTCCAATTCGAATAGGAATGAGGATGCTTGTGCGCCAATTGATTGTCATCAATCATCATAAAATTCTTGACCATTTTAATGAAAACCTTCGAAGATCGCACCAAAATATCTGAATATGGTGAAATTGTGGGTTCTACAAAAGTACTTCTAACTCACATTTTCCAAAGAGAGTCGTCATAGTTGATCTCGTAGTAGCAGAATGAAATTCCAATAGGTCCTCGGATCTGCTTGGGACTCTCGCTGCTAAGTTGTCGTCTAGCTTTTTCCCTCTTCATGCGAATTGGGATCAGGATGGTGCGTCCGGTCCGTGAAAATCGGGCGCACAAGATACTTCAATTCGAATTGGGATGAGGATCGTACGCCCGGTCCTCGTGCTCCACAATCACAAGGTCCTCCAATTCAAATAGTGATATTGTAACGATCACCTCATCACACGAATCGGGATCAGGATACTACGCCTGATCCGAGAAGATCGGGCGCACAAGGTTCTCGTGCTCCACAATCACAAGGTCCTCCAATTCAAAAAGTGATGTTGCAACGATCACCTCATCATGCGAATTGGGATCAGGATGGTTTGCCTGATCCGAGAAGATCGGGCGCACAAGGTCCTCGTGCTTCACAATCCGCTTGTTCGTCATCATGCGAATGGGAATCAGGATGCTACGCCCGGTCCAAAAAGATCGGGCGCACAACGTCCTCGTGCTCCACAATCAGCATGTTCGTTATCATGCGAATTGGTATCAGGATGCTACGCCCGGTCCGAAAGGATCGGGCGCACAACGTCCTCGTGTTCCACAATTAGCTTGTTCGTCATCAAGCGAATAGGAATCAGGATGCCGCGACTTTGTGCGCCCGATCCGAGAGGATCGGGCGCACAAGCCGTGTCCATCTCGCGGAACTATGGTCCTAGGTTCGTTTTTGTTTGGAAGCGGAGGACCAACAAAGTGGTACAACAGCAGGCCTCCCTTCATATCTTCCATTTTCACGCTATTGCTTCTTGTGTGAAGTCAGTTCCGGATTTGGTCGCACTAGTGCTTGGATCTAGCTCCTCTCCCCCCAAAGAGCGGAGATCGGAGAGGACGTCGGAATTGAACTCGAGCGTCGTCAAGCGGCCGTCTTCTACTCCGCGTTCCTTGATCGCTTCGAATCAAAGGCGTCCTTGGAAACAGGGTGTTTTCCTTTTCTGCTTGAAGAAGACGCTCGCCTTGAATAGTGGAGCTGTGTGCATTCCTCTGAAATGAGCAATCGAAGAGATTGAAAATAACGTGATAACTAACCGAAAACATTTTCCGGCGTTGGGTTGTTCCACTGGTCTTCTTTGTCCTGCAGCTCCGAAGTGAGTACTTCAGCAGTTCCACAGCTGTTGACTGGATCTTGCTGCCTCTGCGGTCGTGTTAGCGCGAACTTAGTTTTGCATGGAGTGTCTCGCTGACTTCAGCTCCGCTCCTCTCAAAAAGTGGAGATCGGTGAGGACGACGGAACCTTCATGGCATTGAATGTTGTATTCGTTCAGTTGTGCGCTACTCTGAAATACGCAGTCAAAAAATTTAAAATAACGTGATCTAGAAGAAGAATTTCCTAAATGTTACGGTTAAAAACTAACCTTCTTTTTATCTCTCTTGTGCGCGGCATTTAGTAGATGATCGGTCGAAAACAGAAGATGATCAGTCGAAAGAGATGAGTGAATGAACAGTCTTTCCCCTTCGGACCGTCCAACACACACATCCAGAACATTCTAGGAGAGAGAGCACACCAATTGGAGAGACGCAGAAAGGGAGACAATCTCACGTCTCCAGGGACATTACCGACTAAACAAAACAACGTCGGACCATGTCGAAACTAGCGAATCGGGAGGATTGGCGACCCTCGCTTAGTTCTAAACCTGAGTTCCAAAGATCAGCCACTCGTAGTGTGAGATGCATTGATAATTACAATTGATGAGGGAAAACACACGGGCGACTCTGCTGATGGATCCAGATCAAAAATCCCTATTGAATGTGGTCAAATTTGGGGAGAAAGGGAAAAACTGGTCATCAGTGATAAAAAACTCGGGTTTCACGAGGAGAAGCGTCATCTTCTGGATACCGTTCGGTGGATGTCGGAATCCCGTGAAAACACGCCGAGAAAAACGCATAAGGTCAATGTAAAAGAGAATTAAAAAGGGGAATCAGCTCTAGACAATCGTTCGTACGCGGAATTCACAATTGGCCATTGGGACCGAATTTACAACGAACCATTGTGATCTTCCTATTAGTAGTCGGTGGAGTCAATCTCTCATACTCTGCCACAAATTTTGGCTGCCGCGCCACTCTTAATAGCCAGTGTAGGTGATTACGCGTGGTTTGGGCCCCTCGCATAGTGATTTTCATGAATTCGTAGGTAAAATACCCTTCACATTTAACCTATCAACTTCTAGTTTGAACGTCAACTTCATCGCGGGGTCAAATGAGGGCCGTAACCGGAAATTGGGCTCATTCCTATGGCTCGGGATTTCTCCAGGGCCACACACAGAGATCCTGATAGTCGCACAGAATCTGTTTGTTAGTAATAGTAAAGATTAGCAAAACGAAACAAAAAATTTCACCTGAAAAAACAAAACATACCACATTTCATAGTTATAATTACTTCCAACTGAAAGAAAACTTAATCCATTTCCAGGCGCACAGGAAGTGCAACATCGAACTGCCGGCGATCCAAAAAAAACCGTGGACGGGACGGATCGTCGACTACCCGCGTGACGATGACGTCGTGCCAAAGTAAGTTTTTGTTTTTTTTCCTGAACACGAGAACATTATTGCCAATGTTCATTAATTTTTGCTATACACCCCATAAAAAACACATTTTTAAGAACATTAAACAAAACGACACTAATTTTAACACCTAAAACAATTGTTTTTGCAGGGGTACTCCAGCGTTCGGAGCCACGGCCATTGTGGAGAACCCTCTTCATGAGGTCCTACAGGACTTCTTGAAGGAGACGCTTCAAAGCGAGGCTTTCAATCGGACGGTCGACAATCTCATGGAGGTCGTGGAGCTGGAGAGGTTGACGCTGCGCCTCCACATCTGGAAGCAACACGGCTTCCACGGAATGCAGTGGTTCCACATTACCCAGGAGGCGGGAGATTGTGAGTTTCTGATTTTGGATCAATGAAAACTGTAAAAAAGAGAAAATCTGTTCAATTTCCATGGTTTGAACAAGGAATTGTCCAAATTTTGTTAAATTCATTTGCTTTTTTTTTCAAAAAATCATAAAAATAAGCCTCCACGTTGCAAAACAGCACCTTTTTTCCAAACTGGTTACAAATGACCAGAACCGCAACGTTTCATGTTAGAAAGTGAGACTTTAGAAATACTGAATTTTCAGCCTACTGGAGAACAAAAGCGATGGAGCAGGAGAAGGCAATAAAAAATTTAGAGGCGAGGAACATGGAGAATAAGATATTACATGAAAAATATTTTAAGAAGTCGATTCGCCTTCAAGTTTGCTTCATCAATTTGAAACATTAAAGTTGTGTTTTTTAGGAGGAGAACGAACAACTGAGGCGGGAGGCCGAAGAAAAGGAGGAGTTCCTGGCCCGGAAATACGAGGAGTTGGGAATACTGGAGAGAGAAGCAAACAGTGCTGTAATGAGAAAACAACAGATTATTAATTATTATATAAGCAACGAGAAGCAGACGGACGTAATGTTTTAAAAATCTTTTTGATGTCCTATTGAATCTTACTAAATTACTAAATTTCAGAAAAAATTTGCGGAGATGGAGGACTTGTCAAAGAAATTGTGTCAGCAATACGATACAATGCGCGTGAGTTACAAATCATGTGATTTCTGTACACAGGTTCTTTCAGATTCAAATCGAGAGCGTCATGGATACTCATTGCCAAGTAAGATTTTAAATCAGTTTTTCTAATTTCAACAAAAATTTAAATGAAAATTTTGAAAATTTTTTGATTTTCAGCGTGTCGAGCCACTTCCGGAGGCAGTCTCGGATGCCGTCGAGGATATCCCCCTCCCGCCCGGCCCAGCTCCAGTCCACCACCTCCCGGCCTCCCAGTCTCCAGCTCCACTTGTTTCAGCTTCCATTTCTGGCATCAAGCACCACCTCACAACGTCCCAACCACCATCTCCGCCAGCGCCAACAACGATTGAAGTCCTCCAGCAACAGACTCCCGCTTCTCATCTCCCACCCGCTTCTTCGCCAACTCCGATTTTTGGTGACGACCAGCTCCCAGCCTCCCAGTCCTCCGTCTCCGATCCGTCCACTTCTCCAGCAAACGCCGAGCAGGTAAATTGCACAGTTATAAGTACAGCAACTAATAATTCATTTTTACAGAATCTGACCTCCGCTAACTCTGCACCATCTCCGCCAGCGCCAACACCGATTGAAGTCCTCCAGTACCAGACTCCTGCTTCTCATCTCCCACCCGACTCTTTGCCTGCTCCGATTTCTGGTGATGACCAGCTCCTGGTCTCCCAGCCCCCCGTCTCCAACCTTCCAGTCGGCCAGCTCTCCGTTTCTCTGCCCCCCGCCTCCCTGTCCTCCGTCTCCCAGCTCCCATCCTTCAATCCATCCACTCCACCAGCGAACGCCGAGCAGGTGAATCACACAGTCAGAAGTACAACCAACTAAACATTTACATTTACAGAATGTGACCTCTTCAAACTCTTCAAACACCAGCACCTCTCCCACGACTTCGGACATCTCCACCGTACGTTTTTTTCTGAAATGATGTGTCTTTAACACTAGAACTTTGACGAGCAGACACTTAAAATTGTGTTTTTACAGGCTTCGCACCAGACTCGTGCTTCTCATCTCCCACCCGCCTCTTCGCCAGCTCCGATTTCTGGTGACGACCAGCTCCCAGCCTCCCAGTCTTCGGTCGCCAACCTTCCAGTCGGCCAGCTCTCCGTCTCTTTGCCCCCCGCCTCCCAGTCCTCCGTCTCCCAGCTCCCATCTCTCAACCCCTCCACTCCAGCAGCCGACGCCGTGCAGGTAAATTAGAAAGTCAAAGTACAGTCAACTTATCCTTTATTTTTACAGAACGTGACCTCCGCCAACTCTGCGAGCACGAGCACTTCTTCCACGACTTCGGGCAGCTCCACGGTATGTTTTTTTCTGAAATGATTTGTCTTTAACACTAGAATTTTGAGGTACAGGTTGTGGCGAAGAGAGGAAGAGGACGCCCAAAGAAGAATCCGAGCGAGGTAAACTTTTTTATTTTTTTCTAGCCAAAATGTATCATATTTGTTCAAAAAACTTAAAAAATGACTGAAACTTTAGTGTTTTATGCTAAAATTTCTTAAAAAATGACAAAAGATATTGGAATTCTTCCTTTTTACAGCTCAAAAAGAGAGTTCCAATCTACGGAAAACGCGGACGCCCCTCAAAGGTAAACAGTGTTATCAATTTGATAATGATGATTTTTTTTATTTACAGGTGGAAATTGCTCGCCGGGTGGCTCGTCTTGCTGCCGAAGCAGCTGCGGAGTAAGAAAGCGATGAGGATCTGTAGTTGATATCAACTCTGCTTCTTCTTTTTGTCAACACCGCATTTCAAACCAAGTCCAATTCTCCTCCTCCAGTCACATATTTCTTGGGTTCTTATCACTTTTCCATTTTTTTCTGTCTCCGCTGAAATTTTTTTAATCGATTGTTCCAAAATTTTTCCATCCAACAGTTACGTGTTGCTCGATTATATATACTTTTCTATTGGGTTTATCGTAAAAAATATTGTTTTCAAAATTTTTTTGTTTGCAAGTTCTATTTTTATCTTGATCGGTTTTGACTACCGGAATCTTATCTTACCTTATCTTACCTTATATTTGTTATTTTCTTTCCTTTACAGAAACGAGTACAGCTGGCAACGAAGAATCATCATGGGACTCTTCAAAGATCTGCAGTAAATCCAGCGGATTTTCAGCTTTTCAAAAAAGGTCTTGAAAGTTGCTGGCGTCCAAGCCAAGCCAAAAGATGGGCGTGGTCCGAGTTCGCAAGACCGGCACGCGTTTTCGCAAGCAAATTGTGTTTTATCGGAGGGGCCGTGGCCTAGGATTTCGCATTTTTTGCTACCAACTTTATTAGTTCGATTTTTAATTTTGGACCTTATTTTTGAGAAAATTCCTATCAAAAATCTTCAGTTCAAAAATCTTCAGTTTTCAAACGACGAACTTCTAAGAACGGGCCTATATTCTTAAGAAATTTACACCAATACCCGTAGAAAAATCCATGAACAACCAACTTTATAACTTCGATTTTCAATTTTAGACCCTGTTTCTGAAAAAAATGTAAAGCGGCTCTTCGTCTCGTCGTCTCAACCCACTGTACATAATTCCGTGGCCGCCGGCCTAGCATTTTCTCAGCCATCTCACCCCTAAAAATTACCAATTACTCAGCTTTTCTGACCCTTGAAGTCCTCTCCAAATCTTTTCGAGTCCGTTCAAGGTTCTATTTGACCTCTATCCGTTCCTTTTTTCTCACATTCAGTTTTCCGATTCCTTTTTTTGTTCTTTTACCTATTTTCCGCTCGCCGCTTTTCCTTTTCATATTGTTTATTTTGATTGATCAATAGCATTTTGCAGCAAGCAACTACAACGTTTTCAACAATGGACGCCACCAGGTGAGTATTTTTATGATGAATGTCGAAAAAAAAAGAAATTTTAAGATGCTTGTGAGCGTTTTTGAGCGAAATTTCAAAATGTTTGTAATCATTTTCATCAAAATGCCCTTCATCGAAAAATTTTTAGCGATAAGAAAACAAAGAACACAATACAGTGATATTTTGCAGACGAAAAGAGCTCTTCGCACATCTCCGCCTACACCGGGGTTAGTTGAATTTGATTTGATAAAGCTATAAAATAAAAAAAACTATTTTTTATTCTCCTTCAAACTCCAAAACTATGTTTTCAATTACAGACTTCAATGACAAAGCCAACCAATTGCTAGATTGTCACAATTACTCCCAGGTAACTATCAAGTGTTCACTTCAATACAAGCATGCCTTGGTTGCAGATCCGCAAAGGTGAGGCGATCGGTCCGGTCTCCGAATTTTGCAACGCGGAGCTCGCGAAAATGAGAGCCGCAATGACTTCTGCACCCGAACGCGAGCATGAGAGCAATTCATTTTTGCTGGCAGTAGTCGCCCAGCTAGAGCACCGGGTGGCGAGCTCGGCGTATTCGAGAGTAAGTTCTAGTTTTTCTTTTCCAGTTTATAAAGTAATTGTTTTCAGAGAGATGAGGCCAAGAAAACGGAGCTCGCCAAAAAGGACGCAAACATTTCACATGAAAAGTATGTGCAAGCGGCTCAAAGGAACTCCGACAAGCAGGCGATTTTGGAGAAGATGGAAGCGGAGTTGAGCAAAAAAGATAAGGCCATGAAAGAGATGGAACAACAATTAAAAGTAAAAATATAGAGATGTAGTTCAAAAATCAAATAAAATGATTTTAAAGGAGTACCAAATAAAGGAAGCGGCCGCCAACTTTGTCATCTACAAAGAGAAGTTTCCAGAAATGGAAAAACAACTTGAACAGATGAAGGTATATCTAAAATTGGAAGAATAATTCAAATATTGCAAAAATTCAGAAAGAGAACGACGAGATAAAGAAGTTCAAGGCTGCACCGGAGCTGAAAGATGCAGAGATGAGGCAAATGTTCGAGAAGATTTTGGTAGGTTGAATTAAAGTTTTCTTAAAAAATAGATAGTTCTAGTGAATGGACCCAAAAAGATCAAAAACTTTGCGGTTCCAAAAAATATTGTGAACTATTAAAATGATAAATCTTATTAAAATTGTGAATCCAAAAACCACACATTTCCAGAAAGACAACGAGGAGATGAAACAGTTCAAGGCTGCACATGAGAAGAAATATGCAGATATGCAACAAATCTGCGAGAAGCTTTTGGTAAGTTAAATGAAAGTTTCTATAAAACATTGATAGCTCTACTAAATGGTCCCATGAACTATATCTTCCCGATCATATCAAAAGTTAGGCGTTCCCATGAAAAATAATGTTCCATTGAAATTTCATATGGATAACCGGGACAGGGAGTTATATCTGGTTCCGGAAATTGTATAATCGCACATTTTCAGAGAGAGAACGAGCAAATGAAACAGTTCAAAGTTCAGCAGGAGGGGAAAGACGACGAGATGCGAGAAATGTGTGATCAGATCTTTGTAAGTAACTGACAACATAAACATATAGCCGAATTCTCACATCAGTCTACATTTGATTTCAGCGTCATGTTATGGAGCTCCAGAACGACGAGCAGGGACCAATGGAGCAATAGTGATTTCAGAGTGAGTTTGTTTTTCGAAAAATGTTTTGACTTCTAGAAACTAGGAAAAATTCTAGAAAAAACCCGGAACTTTGCACATTAGAAGCAATAGTTTTCTGAAAATCCAAAAAAAACCGATTTTGTCATCAAGAAAAGTGATATTTTTACAGAAACACCTACCCGATCATCGTCATCTTCTACTCTCCAACTTCTTCACATCGATGTGAGCACTTCTTCTCATCTTCTTTTTTGTACTGCACGACTCCTTGATTTCGATTTATTTCATTCGACTAATTGCCTTCCATGCTCATCCATTTCTCACATTTTCAATGTCAACGTTCTTGAAATCTCATTTTTCCCCAAATTTACCTACTGATAGTTTCTTCTCATTGAATTTACGTTGTTCATCCATTATCACGTATTCACATAATGCTCCTATACCATTTTTTATCCCTTAAAGGTTTCCATTGTCGAACCATTCAAGTTAAGCACTTATTTTTTCCCTTCCACCACTTCCACCGAACGAATTTTGTCTATTTTAACTTTGATAACTCTGTTAATCGTTTCATTGTCAAATCATAACGTTCATCCATCAAGTTTTTATCTAATAAAGATTACAAATGCAATCACAATCTGTTTTTATAGTTTTCATATAGGGGGGGGGGGGGGGGGGGGGGGGGGGGTGTGCTAGCGCAGTCGGTAACGGCGGCAGCTAGCGTTCCAGAGGTCGGATGTTTAATTCCACCTCACCCCCCTAGGTCGACCCAGCCTTGGAAATGGGGAGTAGAGCAATCTACGAAGGTTTAACTGATCACCTGAGATCAACCAAACCTAAATTCCGTACTAACCACTACTCGCGGTTCTTTAATAATGATGAAACGTTACTGTGTTAGAGGCTTCTGCCCTTCAGTTCCTACTCTGAATGATATGCAGAAGAAACAAAGAAAGAATGAAATACTGATGCAAAAGCTGACGGCGTCTGTAAGCAAAGAAAAAGTTGACCTGACAGATCACTTTTTTCAGTGCTGTGTCCTAATGGTTTGATGATAAAGGAGAAAAAATGGAAAAAGTTCCACATAGAGAACTTGAAAAAAGTAAAAAAGTTTAATAGGACGCTGAACGATTATTATCAATTGAAGATCATTTTCTAAAGGTGATTTTGCTTGTCAACTCATCCGTTGCAATGGCATGACAATCATTTGTAAACCGAGTAGCCCATTTGCTCATTTTTAACCATAATTTTATCTCGAATCACATTATTCCATTTCAGAAGTGTGAACTTTGTTAATTTTTGTTTCAAACCTAAAATGTCGGCCTCTCAAACTCCTTGAAAGTTTTTCTGTAATATTCTCCCGTTTTTTCTCCAAAAACCACCTATTTTCACTCCAAATTCACTTTAATTATTTTCTTCTTATCTCATAGTCTATTTTTCTCTCACTATCAAATTGTTAAATTATCCTTTCTCCGTTCGAAACAATCCTAAAAGTCTAGAATATCAATGAAAAACCACGAATATTGACACCTTCGCGCCTAAAACATGTTTCAAGCAATCTTCGCTGCGAGACCATTAGAGGGACTCTTTTTTTGCCTTCCTGCCTGCGTCTCTTCCTCTCTCTTGTTGTCCATTTCCTTCATTCTGGTACTGTCAGTGCAGTTTTTTTCTTTCCTTACAGATAGTTTTTGCAATTGCTCCGTAATTTACATGGTTCACGATGAGAAAAACAGTCCTTGACAGGGTGAGAGGTTTTGGCGACAACGATGAGTTATTATTCCGTCTTGCCCTAATCTAATTTTTTGATTATTGTCGCCATTTTTATCCATGTTTTTCTGTTTTCTTAGAAATATAGGCATACAATTCTTTTGCGCTTGATACCTTTCCGAACTTTGCGTGATTTATCGATTGCAGTCTTTTTTAGACGACGTTCAATATGCATTTTGTTTTTCAGGTAGTAAAATGTCTACCAACCCACGACGCACCAGAAACCGTCCACGGCACCGCCGCCCAATCAACACTTTTCCCCGCACAAACCACGGAAATAGATCTCTCCCGCTCGGGAATAACATGTTTCACGGTGTCTACAACCCCCACATTCAGTGGACATACCCACCTGCGGCACCATCAGCCTTCATCTACCACCAGTGGGTCGATGTTAGTGGTAAGTAAATTTTTACCTTTTTCCAAATACCAGTTTCTAAAAACTCTTTTATAGGGGTTCACGGCTACTACGCCCAGCCCATCTTCACCCAGTTTGCCCAGCCTAACGTTGCCCAGTTCGCCCATCCGATCTACAGCCCTGCCCACGCTCACAACACCGGCCACCTCACTAACAACCACAGGGGAAACTGGCAGCCACCACACACATCACTGGTCGCACACAGTGCTCCAGTCCACGTCCCCGTTCCGCCAATGTTCCAGTTGGAGTACCGCGGGAATTTCACCCCACATCCATTGTCCTGTCCGGCGGAAGACGAGAACTCTAACAGTTCGCCTGGCCAGCCCGAGAACACGCCGGAGCAGCCTATGACTCCGCGTAAGTAACACTTTATTTTGAAACCGGCCATCATTAAACACTGTGTTCAGATTTGGAGCCTAACAACGAGGAGCAGGTGTCGACTGTGAGCTGTGATGAGTTTGATCGACTGGCGGACAGCGTGCTCTCGTTCCTGCACCTTTGAGGTTCTGGACAAGTTGTGCAGTTTTGAGTTTAGCCGTGGATCTATTCCTCCCATAATTTTTTGACCGGTTGTATTCCCCACCTTTTTTCTCACCCCGCTTCCCGTTACTTGCTACTATTGTCTTTTTTCCTTGCCCTTCAGGCATGTGATACCGGATTTTTGTTTCCATACCCGGATTTATAATGAACTGTTTTAAAGTATCTCTACCGTTCAGACGTTGTTGATAAATTTCAGTGTTTCAGAGTCCTGAAACAACTCGAAAATCGTACATCTGGTTATATCTCGTGTCAGTACATCAGTCGGTGCTAATAATATCTTGGTGCTGTAACATATAAAGATGCAGAAAACATAAAGCGACCAGCTGCAAATAAATACTGTGAACAAGTATCATGACCTTATTGTAAAGGACGCTTCTGAAACAGAATGGAATGCTCATAAACTTCATTTGAATCAACGGACATGGTTATTACCAGCAGTCGTATTGGAATGGCGGAGCACAGATGGCGCGTCTGGCGGCTTTCTTGGGCACTACGTAGTTCTTCTCCACGCATCGACAAGCTCCCAAACCACAGTCCGATTCGTCGACGCATCCCAAAGACATGTGATAACGATCACTTCTTGGAGGCCCAAACGAGTGGGCGGTGGACAGGGCCACAAGCACGAAGAGAAGAAGGAGAATAGCTTTCATGTCGGAAAACTGTGAGGAGACGGTCGGCAGCATGGCTAGTTTTATAGCCTTGCTCCTCCGCTTTTCCGCTCCTGGATTCTATAATTGTGTTAACTTTACGACCATGGGAATCAGAATGTAGCTTCCAAAGATCAAGAAACATATTGAACTCTTGTGATTATTTGTATTTGGAACCACATAACGATAGGTTTAGTTTGTAAAAGATTGAGAACAATTTGGCAATGGATAATGAGAAAGTACATAAGAAAGCTTTGGGCACTCCCCAACCAAATAGAAAAGGAACATATTGATCTTTCAAGAATGGCTATAGGGAAATGTGGGATTAACTTGAGAATCTTTTTAAAATGAATTGGAAAGTTTTCTTGATTAAATTGAATCATTGTGACTAGTTTTAGGTATTCAGAAAACAAAGAGATATGCGATTTAAGAAGAGGTTAGCTATTCAGATGTATTATAAGTAAGAGTATGAATATGGTTCTAGGAATGTAAGTAGTTATAGGGTGGAGAATTAATTAGAGATATTGGTGCCAGGGATGTAATGATCGTATATGAATGGGTTAATATGAGATAAGATGATGAGACAGCATGAGCCCAAACATTCGAATTGAATTGAATTGTTTTGACATCACTGCTGCTCGAGTCGTTCGGATGAAGATTGTGAGTTGAATGTGATCGTTTCTAAAACATACACATTATCCCTTTTCAAGATCATATTACTCTGCTCACTTCAAATGCCAACATTTTCAGGCGGTTCTCCCTCGACAACTTCCTCATTGCTGGGATCCTGTGCAGCTTCCTGCTCCTGTGCTCTCAAGTTAACCTAAAAACGCCATGCATTTCACGAACTATTCCCTAATTTTAACCTGATTCGCTGCTTCTGCCCCATCTCTCATCCCCAGAAGGAATAGCTGCGCAGCTATCAGATTATTCTTGGTCAGGGCCTGCAAGTGATTCCACTATTACTTGAAATGATTAAACTATTATTAACAACTGAAAACTATTCTCACGTGTTCATGTTTTTCAGTGTGCAAAGCCACGGAGTGTACGTGCACTGTGTCGATCAAATGACGAAGGAGGTTTTCTCTCTCACCGATTTCATGTCTCATTTTGGCTTCCAGTTCCTAAAAATTAGTTTTTAGAACGGAATAATGAGAATAGTTTGTTTCGGGGTTTACAAAACGGTATAAACTAGCGAGAGAATGATTAAGATACTATAAAAATATGTACCTGATTCTTAACTTCAAGTTGCTGGATCATGTCGTTCTTTCTCTCTACCTCCTTTTTTGCTAGTTCCAGTTCAACAATCGTCGTTGTCTACAATTGAGAAATCAAATTATTTCTTTCTATTCAACAATATAATCTCACATGAGCAGTTTTTTTCGTCTCCATAGAATCCATCAGCAGTTTCACGAGTATTTCCAAAACCTTGGAGTGATTCTGAGCGTCAGTAACGCGAGCTTCGACCGTGTTTTCGTTGGTTTCTGCGAAAGTTTTTAAGCTATCAGGTATATCAAGGAAAAATTATTAAACTAACGCGATATTTCATTGGCAAGTCCTAAAATGCGAGCGAATACATTGTTATTTCTGAAAGTTTGTTATTAGGCAAAATTTTAAGATTGAAAATGCTGCTACAGTCTTTCGACTAGTTGCTTAAATATGAAAATGAGAAAAACTCACGGATCACCTTCGGATGACATCTTCGTGTGTGACTTGAGAAGATTGTTCTCTTTTTTGAGCTGTAAAATGTAAGATTTTGAACGCAACAACATGTTTTAAAAGATTCAAAACTCAGGAGCTACTGAAAAATGGCTAGGTTTTCGCACAACTCACCTTTCAATAAAATCCTGACTTGTAGAAGTAGTCTTCTAATACCAGAAAGAACGACGAAGCTGTTCGAATCTTGACTTCAATAGAAATGAATACAGTACCCAGACGCAATAATATTTTCTGTTTTCAACTCACTGTCTTCCAATTTGCTTGTTATTCGCCTTGAATACAGTCTCCCACATTAGAGAGCCGCGCTTGTCGCGCTTACTAATGTATTGTTGTTATTCTATAGACCGATCGTGAGAAGTCTGTCATCCTAATTGAGCGATTTGAAGACATGGTCGCAGGGATGTAAGAAGAGGGACCTTTCTGGAAAGTGGCAAACTTTTCCGACTATCAGCTTGTGGATCTGAAAAAGAAAAACAGTTCATTTTCGCATATAGGAAGCACAAGACTAATTGAACATTGCACTGATTAAAATTTTATTTTCATTTGTTTTTTTTTCATAAAAACGTTATAATATGACAATAGCAATTTCATTTCGCAGAATTTGAAATGCAAACCAGTTTAAAAGAACACAAGAGGTTCGTGATGATCAAGACCGTCAATCGATACAATGCAAGACTGCTCTATTGTACATGGACCATGCGAAAGGGTCCTCCGACACCACGGCCACTCGCAAGAGACCACGTCTTCTAGTTTTCCCATCAGGTTACTTCCATCAGCCTCTATTTGTGCTTCTGAATATGTCAAGCCGTCGAGAATCCCCAACTATGACTACGGACGAGCTTTTCGTCCTTTGCGAACAACCAGTGGATGAAATAGTGGCAAGGCTCAATGAGCTCAACCCTCTAGAAATGTATGTTACTAATCTTGAAAATATTGATTTTATAGCTGTCTCTGGATTGCCGTTAAAAAACATAAACTTTATCAGTTTTACAAGCAAAAATGTTTATTTTTTGTACATACTTTTTTCTGTCTCAAATAATGTTTTCATGAATCCTTTCTCACTATGAAAACCCACGAAAACTATATAAAACTTTCTGTAAACATGTTCGAAATTCAAACATTGAATAAGTTATTCAAACAATGACAATAATTTCAGGCTAGTCATACTTTGTATCCGCGGAGAGGATATCAACATGATGCCACGCATGTCTTGCACGTGCAATTTATTCATCTCGACGACGCGTACATCTTTCCGGTTAGGTAATACGAAGGGGGACTACGTTGTGCAGTTTGGAACAGTGAACACCCCAGACTACAGATTTTCGGTCGATGGGCAGCAGATGAAATTCAAGTTTATTGAAGCCGGCACAACTCTGGAAACGGATGCTCCTATTCCATGGCTTACGTCCAAAATTATACATTCGTATCAAGAGTGTCACTTGACAAGAGCCATCATCGACAACCGCTCCCATGAAGAGATACACGAAGTTTTTCCCAGTGTTTTGGAGACGTTCAAATGTTTCCCCCCTTGCAACCTCTCGATCGAGGTGCGATCTAAGAACACCAACCATTGCAACTTGTGGAAGCTTCTCAAGAACGAAACATTGCACAAATATCTTTCCAACGCAACCAATACTGATCATTCTCGATGTGTTGACGTCACCCTTGGAGATAAAACTTGTACGTTTTTCATCTAGTTCCATTTGAATTCTGAATGTCAATAATTTACCTAATTTTAAATCCGCATCCTAAATTGTATTATAATTTGATATCGAATTCTTTATTTCCATTATTATTTATTCAAGCTCTGAACACCCTTGTGAAATAAATTATTTATTTAAAAAATCAATGTAATGAAATACATAAAAAGCAAGCAGGTCCGTTAGTAGTTACGAAAACTGTTCTGGTCGTTTAACTATTCATGAGCTTCGAGAGTCACGCATAATTAATGAGCTCTGCATTTTTCAAAACTTTTTTTTGAAATTTGAAAACTTTTTTTGAAATTTTGCAAACTTTTCAAACTTGACCAAATTTTTTCAAACTTTTTGCATTCTTCATGATTTTTCGCGTACATTTCAAAAATGTACACATGTTCATCTTTTTTGACAATAGTAATTAAACTTTTTTCCGTTTTTCCACCAGGACAATCTGCGAAAACACATGTTGCCTCCTTTTGATTGATGTGGGTATACGGTAGCGTAACCCTGTCATTGATAGTATTGTTTGAAAATTTACCCATCCATCATATTCTGCATGACCTAAATATGTCAAATTACAAATGTACTCTCTTACATAATAAAGTATATATTGTGCAACAGCCGGCAAGATGCCAACTTTTGATTAGCCGTAACCGAGAGGCGGGCCTAATGGTATAGGCGTGGCCTATCCGCTACCATCAATAAGAGCTCACGTTCCTAGCATTCATCGTTTACTTTAGCCTTCGTTAGATTCGTGAGAATCTATATGTCTTATTTTTTTTTTCTAATTTGATTTTATCGATATTTTTTTTTCAGGAATGATATTCTCAGGAAACAGCAAGGAAGGAGCCAAGGAGAAACGGAGGCATGTGGCCACCAATGTGAGTTCTCATTTTACGTTTATATATTCATGTATTCAAATTTAAAGACCGCGTGGCTCGACGAGCAAGTCGCAAAGTGTAAAGTACCACGGCGTGAAGAGGCCACGCTCGAGCAGAAATACCTCTTTGAAAGTGAGGTGCTGAGTGTAAGAATGTGCTACAATTGTCGTAGCGAATCGCGCAACATCCAAATGGCGAACCCTACCGACCGCGACGCACAGAGGATAGGTAATTTGATCTACTTATATAATACAATTTATATATTTAAATTCGTTGTTTTTTTTTAGTGCTCGAAATTTGCCCTCAGTGTGCCTATCACCTGAAACGCCAGAACCAAGTGTCTTGGTTTAATTTCACACTAAAAAGGTTGCCAAGGAGGCGGAGGAGGCGGCGGCGGGGCGGAAGAAGAAGGACGCAAGGAAACGGGTTACCCGCACAAACGAGCCCATCAAAAAAATTGAATATCTCAACAATGGGAAACCGACTTGTGACGGACTCGAGCAGTGGTTCAGAGGAGAAGGAAGAGGACGAGGTCGAATGAGACAATTTTTTTTTATTTAACTCAGTTAATTTTTTCTAATTCAATAAATTGTATGGCAAACGATTTAGAAAGTTGATAGCAGGCCTAATATTGGTCATGGTTTTCCTTTTGGGATATTTCTTCGGGATACTGTAGTTGAAAAAGTGTGCACTGCGATTGCAGACTGGTTTCGCTTTCGGGAATTTTCTTTTCGTAGTTCTGTTGAGAATATATAGTGACCCCTCTTTGGTCGGGTGCCCCTAAAAATGTGTGTGTGTGTGTGTGTGTGTGTGTGTGTGTGCGGGGTGCTACCGTATACCCACATCAATCAAAAGGAGGCAACATGTGTTTTCGCAGATTGTCCTGGTGGGAAAACGGAAAAAAAAGTTTAATTAATATTTTCTAAAAAGGTGAACATGTGTACATTTTTGAAATGTACGCAAAAAATCATGAAGAATGCAAAAAGTTTGAAAAAATTTGGTCAAGTTTGAAAAGTTTGCAAAATTTCAAAAAAAAAGTTTTCAAATTTCAAAAACAAGTTTTGAAAAAGTTTTTCAAATTAAAAAAAGTAACATCCGGTCATTAAAAATTACCGCACAAATTAATTATTACCGATCTCATTAATTATGCAGAGGAGCAGCATTCATGCAAACCAGACAGCTTCTCAGCTTCCGTAACTACTTCCGTTCGTTGTTCTGGCATCTACTTTTGGAAAGCTCAACAAACTTTTTTCATCTGATAACCTGAATCTTCATTGCCAAACTCCGTCGCTCTTCAACAGCTTTGGTTCAGTTTGATCCAAAACCAATGATAGTTCTATCACCATCCGTATCAAATCATCCTATCTTCTTCCAACACCGCCCTGCTAATAAATCTCGCTAGCCAACAAAATGATATATTCGCAACATGCGCAATCCGCTTATCAACAACGACGCAACAGCGCTATCAACAAACAAAACATCTTTCTCCCCCCATTTCCCATTTTCATATAGGTGATCATCAGCAGATATGTGAAAAAAAAATGGCAAAGCCCTGTTGTTTTTGTGTGATCGCACTGTTTGAAGACTGGTTTTCTCGCCGTTTAATCATTAACTCAACGTCCTCGACACGTTGAGGAGAATAGAGAGGGGGAGGTGGAGGAGGGAGAGGCAAGCCCATCAAATCAGCGCATCGACCTCGTTTAATGCATGAAGATTTTGGTTTTTCTTGTTGTATTCTGGTATTGTGAAGGGGTAGGGAATCGGGAGATTGTTCTAAATCTTTGAAATTTTTGGTATTCTGGATGGGAAAAGTTTGATTTTGCAGATATTTAATCTTCAATTTTCATCTTCTTTCTCACCTATCTCATATTTTGCACCTTTTGCCCTATCCTCTCCCATTCTTCTATGAAAAAGTTCTCCCCCACTCGTACCTCTAAATATTTGCCTTCTATTTGCCCTCCTCCCCATTCCAACTTTCTCTCGTTAGCCCCAAATTGAACCGAACCACATTCCACCCGTTCGTATGACCGGAAGTTTGTTTTTTTTCAACTTGAAAAAGTATATAGACCCCGATTGGAACCGGTTCTGTTTTGGTCCAATTAGTTGTTCAGTTTTCAGTTTTCACTTTTTGACCCTATTTGTTATAAATTTTCGTTTTTTAAACATTATAACTGTTTTTGACCCCCTTGGTTTGACGATCTTGGTTGCTCTTTAGTGTTTTACACCGGTGAAAAAAGGAGGTAGAAAGAAAAACGGCAAAAGAAAAAGCGACCAACTTCTTCGAGCTGTTTCATGTTTGCTCCCACTCGGAAGTTGGTTAAAGGGGGGCACCTACGCACTTACCATGCTGGCTTGCGCACTGTCTTTTCCTCCCCCCCATCGACTTACCACGGCTTTGTTTGTCCTTACACTTCGCTTCGTTATTTTCTTGATTTTTTTTTGGTAGAATTGGTGGTGTGGGAGTAGATTGTGCGGAAAATTTGGTTCAAATTCAATTTTTTATAGGTTTCGATATGCTGAAACAAGATGTTATGTTTAAAACTGGGTGTTTAGGGCAATTTTCCGCGTTTTTAAACATATTTTTCATTCATTTCACTCTATTCAAGTTGGTATTCTTATATTTCTATTAGTTTCTATTGTCCCTACTATATCTAAACATTCCACGTTTCAAGTTCCACCCTAAACCATTCCCTCCCCCTTTTCCAATCGTTTCCACCCTTAAACCACCACTATCTCTCCCCCTCCCCTATCCCA
The DNA here is from genome assembly GCA_963572205.1 of Caenorhabditis imperialis. Taxonomy (NCBI): domain Eukaryota; kingdom Metazoa; phylum Nematoda; class Chromadorea; order Rhabditida; family Rhabditidae; genus Caenorhabditis; species Caenorhabditis imperialis. Next base: position 11,290,390 of record OY751544.1, on the reverse strand, counting down.
TTACAGACAAAACAATTCTCAAAGGTAATTGATAGCAAAGAGATAAAATCTGATCGTTGATCAATTGCCGTGGCTAGGTATTTCGGTTTTGAAAAAAATTCCCCCCTACTCTCGTGACTCACTTCAATTTAGTAGGCGTTACCCGTGGCGGTGTTCCGAAAAACGGGAGGCCACACCCTTTATTGTCATTTTATTGATCAGGCGCACAACTTTTTCCTGGGTAAAACCTGTTGAAGATTGAAGTTTGACCTATTATCTTTGTTTACTTGCCTTGTTTGCAGTTCTTTACCTTTTTGGGGACAAGTTCACATGCTAATGAGACAATGTACTAACTAGATGGTTGATAAAAGTCCCCGCAGGTTAGCAATGCGGAGATGCCACGCCTGGCCCCCATTTACTTTGCCATTACACATTGATTGTTCTCGTTTCTTTCCCCTTTTTCCTTTTTCCTTTTTCTCCTTTTCCCATTTTTCCCCCATATCGTTCTCCCGATTCTCGAGAGAAGAAGGAAAAAATGAAATCAGTAGAGAAGACACTCCCTGTTTTCCACCCATCTCTTTCGTTCCATAGCCCCAGTACACAACACTGAATTCCTTGCAGCCATGGAGATAGCACTGCAAGAGGACAGCAAGGGTATCCTCTACGAGGGCTACACCAAGGCCTTCAAACAGTGCATTTTCGAGGAGGGAGATGTGGAGGGAAAGAACGAACGATATGAGTTCCGGTGGGTTATGGTTTTAGAGAGAAAATGAGGATTTGACAGAAAAGTAGGCAAAAAATCATAGTTACATAGTAAAATTCGCAGAATTTTGCTGAGATGGTCAAATTTATACGTTTCTGAAGCATTTTACAGTTGTTTAGCTGCTCAAAAACTACAAAATCAGAAAATTTAGTTCAAAAATGTGTTTTTCCAGTTGTGACTACGATCTCGAGTGTTGCGGACGTACCTGCTGTATTCCACAGGCTGCCACTATGCCACTTTGGTGAGTTCAGCCTTTTTGTTATGCTAGGCTTATCTGTGTGCAATTAAGCATGTTATGAGGATACTTGGAAAGCTGATAGTACTGAAAATGACAAGTATTCCATAGTTAGTGTCTAAAGCGAGTGTTCATAGTGTAGGTGATATCATTTGATGTGCAAATTTTATCTAGTGAAGTTCATCTGTTAAATTAACACCTATTTTTTCAGTCTTGTAGAGTTGTAAGTAGATTTGCAATACTTATGGTTTATGAAACAAATTACCGATTAAAATGTCTATCAGTTTGTTTTCATGGTGGTTTTCAAGACAATTAAGTACTGTAGTTCAAATCAAGTCAGTACCGCTCAATTGTTCACAAAATTTGCCGTTTTTAAGCCATGAACTCACAAAATTGCTTTTATTTGCTTTGATTATCAGTTACCAGATGTTAACTTCATAGAGAAGTTTCCCAATCGTGAACGAATCTAACAATTGAGTACTTTATTCATTATCCCCTCTTCATTCCGTATCTATTGATGCAGACACTTCTTTACAATCAAAGATATCAATATCAGCTCCACAATACTTTATTCCAGGTTGATGATCATCCTCATTGTGGCGGCTCTCCTCCTTCTTCTCTGCCTCTTGGCACTTCTCGCCTACTACTTCGCAAAATGGCTCAAGTCTCGTCCGAAGAAGGGTTAGTCCCCCTTCTCCTATTCCAACTCCCCCTTTAACTTCCTGCTATGAGCATGACCTAACCCAGTTTGAACCCGTTTTGCAGAAGTGAATGACTCCTCTACCACCGGTAACAAGTACGCTGCCCTCCGTAACAATGGTGATGAGTACGCCTTTGCCCACGAGCAAAAGTACAGTACTCCAGATGACATCTATAGTGCATACGGTAGAAAGTATGAGACAGGGAGTAGAAACGGAGGGTATAATGGGTACCGGAATGGAATGGGCAATGGAAGAGGGCTGGATATCGAGAGAGCTGGACCGGATGATGGATACCGTAGAAGAGAGTACGCGGTGACTCAGAACTACATGAGAAGACCTTCGAACAACATGTACGATAGTGACAACGGAAGTGTGATCCGGCATGGAGTGCATGAGACCGTGGAGGAGAGCTTCAAACAGGAGATTACCTATGAACGACCAGCGTCTACTGATTCTAGAGAGATGTTGTGATTTTCCTATTAATGTTTTCAATTTACTACGGCATGTTGTACATTTACTTCTTACGTAAAATCCTACTTTTTCCAGTTCTGATAATTGTGATAATCTTTCCTCATATCCTTCCCCCTACAATCCCAATCATTCCTCTTCTACCAATGCTCTATACTGCCTGTTTTCCACGTTTTTTTGTAACGTGTGCCTTGAAATAAAACAAAATGGACCCGAGATCAAAATGAAGCAAACCGAAGATGAAAATAGGAAGAGATAAAAGCTGATAACTTGATCAATAATGAAATTTGAAGATTTTATCCTTGAGAATTTGAAACTTACATAGTTTTTCTGTTAATTGCTTCTATCCACATTAGGAAACTTAATTTTTGGAAACTTTAGGCTTTTATTATAGTTTGCTATCACTATTATCAAGTCCAACTTGTTATTAGCTTATTTTTAAGTACCAAACACTACGAACTCCCCCAAATCTCATTAGAAAACCGTTCTCCATTTAACCTACCCAAATTCAGAAAAATTCGTGCCGTCTCCAATGCAAGAGACCACCCTGATGATGCCAAAGCCGGTGCAAATCACGCAGAGAAGCGAGGACGAGATCAGCAGAGCCTCGGTGGCCCACCATGTCGAACCGGCGCCACTCTCACCGCAAAGAGCCCACCAAGCATTCTACAGGTCTACCACTGAACAGATCGCTAGTTATAACCCTGTTGAGGACTAAATTATATCAAAACTTTTGAAAAAAACTGATTTGAATAGAAAATTCGAAAATTTACGCAATTATCCCGAAATTCACTACCAATTTAGTCATTCACTGTCACTGGGACCAGATAAAGTCCTCTTTCTCACAATTTCTTCAGTTATCAATCATTTCTATCACTGCCAAAGTTTTGAGATTTCTAGTTTCCCAAATTGTTTCACCTCTTTTTACTCTGAATTATGTCTGTAATTCAATTAATCATCACTTTTTCTTCTTTTCAGTTGTACAATAACTTGAAATAAATGGTTTTTGTATCAACTTGAAAATGAGAAAATTTTTTGATGAATTGGAGTGCAAAAAAATGAGGAAATTCGCAGAAATATTGAGATCTAGTCATCAAGATTACAAGAAACATTTTGAAAAGGGTTGAGGTTCAAAACTGACAAGATTTTGTTTTCAGACCATTTGTAGCTGATGACGTGGACGACAAGGATATGCCACCACCGCTGCGTGGCTCTATCTCTTATCACTCGGTCAATGAGTTGACCAATTCTCAGTTTGGAACTATCAAGTGAGTCTTATTGGCCTCTTTGTAGTTTTGAATACCTCTACAACAGTGAAAAATGTATGATAAAGAGGTGTTAAACAATAAAGAGGGTCAAAAACAAGTGACCTTCTATTGAATGCAACTTTTTGAACCAAACTATCAAAATCGAGTCCCAGAATCAGTAATATAGATCAACATGAACTCATTGTAAACCTCATTTCTTTTGATACCCATTAGTTACTATTTCTCTCTACTCTCATATATTTCTCTTTTCAGAACCGTCGAGAAGCCAAAGGATCGCAGCTCGGAACGCATGTACAAAAGACCTGGATTTGACAACGTGCCATCCTACTAAACCATCCCATTTACAAAAATTCCCCACCCTTTTTCCTCTAGGACGCAAACACACACTGCCAGTAAATTTTGTCTTGATTATTTGCTTTTTTTCAAAAAATCTAATAAATTTTTTGCATTTCAAATGATTTGTTTTACAATCTTACAAAAGAAAAAAGAAATGCAAATAAAAACCTTTTCCCGCCAACGAGCACAGTTTCGTACAGTGGTGTCAATTGCAAGTGTGCTCTACCGGACATGTGTACCATTTGAATCTGGCACCGCAATGAGGTGCGACCCGATTATCGACATTTGTTGTTTGCACGCGCGGTCATTGCTCATTAATTACTCATTTATCGCTCATGTGTTATTTGTTTGGTTTTCTTTTTTATAGTTTTATGAGCCGCGTTGTTTTTTTTGTTTTTCTTCAAGTTTACAAGAAGAATTGATAAACAGATGATAGTTATTGTAGAAAAATATAGGATTTTATCATTTTCGAAAAAAAAACTCGTAGAATTAGTGATTCTCGACAGGAATTCAAATAGTTTGCAGTTTCCATTGATTTTGATAATAGATTTTGAAGTTTGGGGGGGGGGTTGATTTTGAATCATTGGCGGAAAACTCAAAAAAAAATTTTGACACTAGAAAACTGACAGTTATCAATTTTTTTGGTTCAAACATGATACAATTAATATGATCCAATGAGTTACCCTAGCGCGGTGGTCTCTTTTTGCTTTCACTTTTACTCACCCGGTGGTCGAAATGCACTTTTTGTCATAACAATGCACTTCTAACTTTGCTTTTTTTCATCCTATCTACCTCCTCTTTTACTTGCTGATATCTTTTAGTATCTTTGTTCCATTACCTCAAAACAATACTTTCAGAAACTTCCCAACTCAAGATGTCCGCCCACCATGACGACGACAAGTTCACCGCTGAGGAAATGAAGCAGGCAGTGGAGACCGGAATCGTCCCCTCAATGTGGTTCTACGCAAAGGACGACGAGCCGCTCGACAAAGAAAAGGTCTCCGAGATCGTCGAACAGTTCAAGGAAATCGTCGACCAAGTCGTCCAAGAGAATCCCGAAACTCCCCGCTCTCCTGGAAATGATGATGAAGCGGAACCAAGCGCCAAGCGACCACGCCCATACGTGACCATCCAGGCGTCCTCTCGCACCATCGACTGCCTGAGGCTGAGGAAACTCCCCGAACTCCCAACCGACGAGAAAAAGAAGACGGAATTCCTCGAGTGGATGTTTGGGTTGTATCCAGAAGGAATCCAAGGCTGGGGAAACGACTACGCAAAAGTCACCGAGAAGCAGCTTTTTGGAATCATGCGCACGATTCTGGAAAACAACCAGAAGGAGCAAATAGATAACCCGGATTATATCTATTATGCTCTCTACTGCCTCTTCCCCCAATCCTGGTCACAGCGGGAGCTGACCGAAATCTTCCCGAAGCTGTGCAAGAAGTTCGCGGAGGAAGGATTTGAGGGAGAGCCCCTGGAGCCGTGGAGACCGATGGAGCAAGAGGAGGAGCAGAAGTGTGTCGAGTGCAGGACACGGCTCTGTGCCTTCCATGGTGAGTTTCTCTCTTCAAAAAGTGTTTCGTCCCACAAAAATAACTGAAATCAATTTTCAGGCATATCGACACACAAAGCCACCACTGAGGCAGGACACTACGTCTTTGTCCCGCTGCCCGGCAACACGCAATCAGCGCCTTGCTCATCCGAATGCTTCAAGCAAATGTCGAAGCACAGAGTGAGAAAGCTCTTCGACGCAACCGATGCCGATTGGAAGAAGCAAATGGCTCCGGCGCTGTTCACGCAGTCGGATATCGACGAAATTGAGGATATCAGCAAGAAATTGTTGGTGAAGACGTTCCTCAAAGCCGATAAAATGGTAGGTTCAATTCAATTTCAAAACTTTTATGGTTTTTCAGGACTTCTGCGAATTCTTCGAGAACGCCGTCTGCGTCTCCGACAGCGTCGCCAACTGCAAACAAGCTTATAAGTGCTTGCTTGCAGTGGCCACCCGCAACGAGCACCCGCGCCTAACAAAGAGGCCTCTGTAAGTTACAGTTCCTCTTGCATTCACAAAACCTCATTCTTCCAGCACCTACGACCAGAAAGCGTCTCGATTTGCGGCGCTCTACCACAGAGAAGAGAAGATGGAGCCCGGAAAGGTCCCACTCGCCAAAGGACCATGCAGCCATGATGGAGAGTGCAGCCCGGACAATGAGAATTGTTTCTGCGGAGACGGATACTGCTCGTCCATGTGCACATGCGCTCCGAACTGCAAGAGAGCTTTCCCCGGCTGCAAGTGCAAGCCCGGAAAGTGCAGAGGCAAGGAGTGCCCGTGCTTCTTTGCACAGTGGGAGTGCAATCCGGAGACGTGCCGGAATTGCAACTGTGGAGAGGACACTGAGGGCAGTTGCTCAAACACCGGCATCGCTATGATGAAGGAGAAACACGTCTTCACGGGTCCTTCATCGATTGCTGGAACCGGACTCTTTGCCGGGGAGAAGATTGAAAAAGATGAGCTCGTCATCGAGTATGTCGGCGAGAAGCTCTACCACGACGAGTCGGAGAGAAGAGGGCAGCTCTGCGACTACCTGAAGCTCAGCTATCTTTTTTGTGAGTCTTTGTTTTTTTTATTTGGGGAAAGAACACTGGAAAAACCTGAAAATCTCTTTTTTCAGCGGGCCCAACCGGAGACTCCATCGACGCAGCGCGGATCGGGAACAAGGCGCGATACGCCAACCACTCCACCAATCCCAATATGTATGTTAAGCATATTGCGGTAATGGGCACCATGAGGATCGGCTTCTACGCCAAGAAGAATTTGGAGGAGGGCGATGAGCTCACCATCGACTACCAATATAAAGAAGATCAGTTTGAGAATATTGGGTTCATTGCGAAGAAAGATGCCCCCGGAACGAGCAACGGATCGTCGTCGTGATTGGAGCTGGAGGAAGCTTCATTTCTTTAGTGAGTTTCTGATTCTTGTTTCCCAGTTCATACTCTATTTTCAGAAATATCATATTTGCTCCCGGTGAACATAACCATGTTCATATCTTTGCCTCGGACGAGCTCCACAACTCCACAGGCTGCAGAAAAAGCAAATCACTTCAAATTCAGCAGCTACATCTTCAAAAACTGACATCCTGAAGGATGCTTTTAATTTAAATTGTTCAATTATTTTATCAATTATCATGTTTTTTGTTATTATTTGTTAAAAAGTTGAAGTTGAAATGAATAAATGGGTCACTGATAAAACACCAGTTGTTGTTTGTTTTAGCACGTATCCTTTACATGTTTCTAAACATGGCAAACTTTGGAATGAGTCAAAATAATATGAATACAAATATGAATCATCCATAACATAATACAAAGGCGCTCTCTTCAACACGCTTCAGTATTACTATTTTTGGAGCGGCTGTGCTGCTCACCAGTGAAACTATTATTATTCTGAAGATTTTTGATTGTGTGGAAAAGAGCTACTTATAACTCTAATATACAACAAGTGTGAGTTCATTCTAATGTCCTCAATGTTTTTGTATTGATACTAGGTAGAAGTCAAACTGTTTTGAGCGGTACTTTAAAAAATTAGATTTAGAAAAAGGTGATAACCATCAAAAACAAGGATTTGATGAGGTTAGCTTGTAAATCACCTGGAAAACTGTTTTAAGTCCGTATCATAACTCATATTCAATAAAAACTTTAACAGGACGTGATGAATGGAAGCTGTGGATACGTCCGGACTATTGTGAGGGAGTTGTGAGGAATCTCAACTAATTACAATCCAATGATTCCATTGAATAGTTGTCCACAAAGGCTGAAACCCATTCCGGTTTCAATAGATCTTTGCAATGCTGTATTTGAACCATTTTGTTTGTTTCTTTGATTGCTCTAATATGCAATTGAATCACTATAATTTTGAAAAGTCAAGCTGGACACCAAACATGGTCATGAAAGTAAAATTTGCCTTTAAAACTATAATAATTGAGTGAATTCCAGGAGCGATTCCCAAGCACGACATCGTTCTAGGCTCCATGGAATATGTTAATACATCCAAGGCAAAATTTAATCTCAATTTCTCTTTGTAATTTTCCATATTTTATCAAAATAAATCCTCGAAACTTGATACGTTTTTTGTTATTTTTAAGATAAACGTACGCTTGGCTGAAACTGGAAAAACTGAAATGAATAACCTTGTTTATGAAAGTGTCAAATTACAAGCCTCCCACTATTCTCACCCAGTATAAAACTGAACGCATTCCCACACCTTGTTTCAATTTCCTGTTTACTGCGAACAATTGTTTCAATCTGGCGGCCGCCACGGGAAAGGAGAGGAAGACGGCGCCCAAGGTCTGGTCGCACAAACAACAACAAACGTGAGATGGATTAGAAAAACGGAACCTGGCTTTGAGTTCGGGGAAGTGTCATTTTCTACGTTTCAGTATTAGTAAAGAAAGAGAGTGAGTTCAGATTCAGATCCAATTACCACCCCCTCCCCACCGAACAGAGTCATTTTTCAACCAGTCTTCATTTTTTATTGCGCGTTCAGTGAAGGTTGACGAGAGTGAAAACAACAATCACGGTGGTCACTTCCTCTCCCTTTTCTCCTCGTGTTTCGCCGTCTAATTCGTTCCGGCCGGATTCTTAATTTGATGTTTCCTCTCTTTCTGAGTGTCTCTTCAGATTTTCCCCACGATTTTACAATTTTGTGACAGTGATTTATGTGGAGTTTGAAAAATTGAATTTGGAATTGGATGGAGTGGGAGTGGGGGGGGGGAGTGGTTGTAAGATGTTGATGCTGAAACGTAGTGATTTTAACGTCGAAGAGAGTAAGGATAAGTTGTCAAAAGTGGTATTCTTTCTGTTATATGTCCATCTGAAGACTTCTATACTCTTTCAATAACCAGTTATAGCGTTAACGCAAAGTTTCAGTTTGATCCGATTTTTAAAAGTTTAAAAATTTACCATACCTAGCTAAATATATCCTTTCGTCTTTGGCTCGTTTCTAAAAATTCTGTAAATTATTAGATTTTGAATAGGGTTTTTGCCGTTTTGTTATCAGTATATCATCAATTATCAGTGTGCAAAGTTTCAAAAACGTACGATTCTTAGAACTGTCAAAAATTGGCTTACCAATCTATAAACATCACTAAAATCCTCTTCCCTCCATTCCTACAATCCTTTTACAATCCTGAACTCAATTCCAGCACATCACCAGACCAGAATTTTTCTCTTTTTTTGTCTTCTCATCAATTCAAAACGACCTCGGACAATCTGCGACTTATGCAAAATATAATCCGCAATAATCGGGTTTCCCCCACTTCCAAAAAGTTGGTGCGCCTCCGTGCCGTTCCAAATGAACATTTGGCGACTACATGCACTTTTTCGTGTTTTAATGATCCCCATTTTTAATATAAAACGGACTGGTAGATGGGGGTGAATGGAGGACCTCTTTGGAAGACCTCCCACGATGAAAAAGTGCTTTTCGGGATGGGGATGTTTTGAAAATGGGAAATTGTAGTTACAGAAACCGACATTTTTGTTATCAAGATTTATATTTCTCTTTTATTCAGTTCTTTTCCCAGTTTTCCCTCCATTTTCGCACTTTTTCACAACCTTTTCAAGATACCGATTTACTAATTTTGTTCACTGTTCACCCATCTCCTTTCCTTTCTTTATTTCCCCTCATGTTAATATCCGGAATAGAGTAGAAAACGGAGGAATACGGAGAACGTGTCCATATTTATGAGAGAGCGAGAGAGGGATGAGGAGGAAAATAGAAATACGGACAATGTAGTTGTTGTTCTCCCTCTTTTCGCCCACTATGCCATGATTTATACTCATAGCAACTGTTCGTTGCGCCCACCGCTTTTCAACTTGCCGACTTCTCTGGGTGGATATTTTTTGTGGTTTTACTTGGTTTCATGGGAGCTTTTTGTTTTAGCAGAAATTTTGTGGTTTTAAAGCTCTGAAATCTGTACTTTGTTAGATTTTCGTTGTTTCTTGATGAATTACTTATATTCGCTGTTGTTTTCATTTTAAAATTGCTGAAAATAATTGGAAATAGTTAAAATGTTTGATTTCAGAACGATTCATCAAACTAGTTTAACACGACACGGAAAACTGGAGCGTTGAACAGGTTAGTGCTGAACTTGAACGAATGATTATGTAAAATGATGGGCAACCCCCTTCTTTTTTTGAAGTATTAGGTTTTCAAAGCAAAAAATGTGCAATTTTAACAAAAAAAAACGTGGAGATTGCTGATATAGTCGGTTGATAAACATGGAAAACTGCTGAATAGCTAGCACAATCAATGTTTTCATAGAAATCAACAAGTACTGTAATGAACAATAACTTTAAAGTTATAAACTACAGTATCCAAGAGTGAGCGGATTAGTTTTCATGCCAATCACACGAGTGGAATCTCCGCGAATCCAAAATTTATGAACCATTACTTCCTAAAACTAATTAAAAGCGTTACTGAACCCGTACAAATACCTTGACTCAAATTAACTAACACAAAACAAGTATAGAACGTTTTTTGATAATTTTATACTAGAAAACCCTAAAGCCCCTTGAAAAGCCAGTCAGAAAACTCTTTCGCAACCCCCGATGCTGGTTATCTTTAATTTAGAAGTTTCGAGACTCGAAACTCGACTTTCATCGACACAAAGTCGTAAACCATTTTAATAAGTGATAAAAAGTGCATATTACGATGCTACTGGCGCCAGCCCTTCGAGGTAGCTCCTATCACAGATTATCGTTATCAAAAATCAAAATTTCTGCTCTCGGTACTCATTAGTACTGATCACACTATTGCCCTTACTCCTTCCCTAGTTCCCATCAACCATCATTTCCCCCTTACAGAATTAAAACCACTCTCCTCATTTGGTGTCTCTCCTTACCCTTCCCTCTCCCTCGCTTATCGTCCGTTTCCCCCCGTACCGGGACATCGTAAACCATTTTCACATGCCTTCATTTTATTTGTCTTATTTTATAGTCCTCCATCGGTTTGTGGTTTTGGGGTTCAGCCGTCTTCCTCTTCCACGTCAGCCTTCTTGTTCTTTTGGTTCCGTTTGACGTGAAATTACACATTTTTGTTGAACAATTTGTGGTCTGGTCAGAGGGCAGAAAAGAATACAAATGTTCGTGGTTGGTTGCTAGGGAAGTGGAAAACAAGAAGCTCTGGGCTTGGTGTTTGGAGCTTTTATTTATTTCGTAAGTGGTGGAGTGTATTCTCAAAACGGAAGTTGTATTCATTTCCGATTTTGAACTACGGTAAGTTTGGTTTTCATGTTTTGTGCTTGTAAACAAAAATATGGGATGGATGTCGATTGTTAAGTTTGTGGCCAGGATAAATGACTGGAATAGACTCAAAATCACTTGTGATCGTCTGTAGATTGCATAATTGATAAAATCTTGCGGGAAAACCAAGAGAAAAACAACGATTTTCTCAATTTCTGCGAGTTGGCGTCAAATTCAGCGCAGACACCATATTTTTTAGCACAGACACCGCATGTACAGATATATAAGATAAGATATTTACATGTGAGATAGCAGTTTTTCATGTAAAGAGTTGCTTTTGTCGATCAACTCATGGTTTTTTCACTATCAGAGTTCAGGTATGATATTTTTAGCAGCAATCACATTTAGACTATTCATAAATTTGCAACACAGTGTGCTTTAGTTAGTCTAAATAACAAAACACTGATTGCGAAGCGTATAACCTGCCAAAACGGGATCAGCAAACAATTTCGAGCTGATTTCTCACTTTTTCTTGCAAAATTTCAATTTTACTTGCTATGATAGAGCTTTTTTTCATTCCCTCAATCATCGAACAACTTTTTATGGTTGTTCACCATAGTACAATGTATCACATTCTTCAGAAATTAGGCGTTCTGTCAAAAAAACTGAAATTTGCATGGTAAAGACTTCAAGATAGTCAATTCGACCTAATTAGCATAATCTGAAGTTCACATTTCTAGATTGTGTTGATCAAACTGCAAACTTTTATCGTCAGCATGTCAATGTTCACAATTCTCCTCTACAAGACCAAAACCTCAAACTACAGCTAACAACTTTCCTAGCCTTCTCTAATTGACTCCGATTCTCTCACGGTTTCTCACCTCTCACGGTCTTTCAAAAGAGTTGCACTTTTATTTATCAATGTCACAAAAATGCGCCTGACCATTGTAATAATTGGAAGAAAACGAAAGAGAGGGTCCTCTTCTCCCCATCAACCCTCGTCCCCCCGCCTCGCCGTCCATCTGTCACTCAGGGCTCGCGGAGCTCAGGGAGGAGGGATTAGTGTGGATATCAACAGAATGTTTACCAATACACTGGGTCACACTCAGTTGTGTACTTTTTCTATGTTTCTTTCAGTAGTAGTTCTGATTTGAGGTAGGTGTTAGGTAGTCAGGACTTGATTCAGGTTAGCTAGGTCTAGAAAGATTAGAAATAAAGAATCACAAAGGCTGCAGTTGCCAGTAAAGTGTTGGCCAACACCTTTTTCTAAAATTTTTAAAAACAAGCGCTGATATAACATTTCTGACTCGATTTTCTTCTAACTCTTGTAAATTTACCAAAGTTACTAATTGAATTCTGTCAAATCCTAGAAGAGAATGACGGAAAACAAGAGCATAAAAAGTAGCCAAGTCTTTGATGTTGCCGAAACGTCCAGATAACGAATGTATGTGTTTTGGTGCTCGGAGAAGTGTGTGTATGGCAACTTTTGGTATAGAGATTTAGCAGTTTGATGAAAAAATGTGATAGCAGTGCTGATTTTTTGTTGAAGTTTAGAATAGTGTAGTTGGTTTTCGGGAGAGTTGAAATCGAGGAGTTGCAACAGAGAGAAATACATTTTGTTCCTAGAAATGATGAAAAATAGATTTCTGATCCACTTATGATCTACCGAGCTTTTAAATGAGCTTTTTTTGAATCTTTATATACAAATTTACTAAAAATTGCCTTTTCAATACTCTAAACACATAGTTCCCAGAAAATTCACATAACTTGCACATCTTATCACCTAATACTAGTATTTTATTGGTCTATCTACCCAAAAACCAAAAAAAAAAACCTTCTTTCACAACTCTCCCATCTCACCCCCTCTACTCCCCTCCTTCAGGTCATAAATTCGGAAATCAAGAAAACGAATTCAAATTTATCTATCATCTCGATCAAACTGATAACTGATACCCATCGTCCATTGTTTATCACTTGTGTTGTTTCTCGCACTTTCACTTTTTTCTCCCCCTTCTTTTCTTCGCAACATTTTCACCCCTGTTTCGTAATGCCTGAGGTTCATTTGTTTACTTGTTTTTGTTTTGGAAATTGGGATCTCTTTTTGTATGAAGTTAGTGGAAATCATCTCTAAAAATGCCAAAACCAGCGTGTTACTACTAGTTGTTCAATTATTCTGTCCAAATTTGAACAAAATTGCATTTTGTCTCAAATTTTTGCCAACCCCCTAATGAGAAATGAATACCTAAGTCGGTTGCATGATGAAATTTGACAACGCAATTTGCTTGACATATTCCAAACCAATCCATCAAACATTTCGAGTCGAAATAGTCGCTGGCACAGAAAAGGGGCAAACTGGTGATAAGACGTCTAACCTCAATTTTGATGGCGAGAAAGCGGCAATTTATTCGACTGATAAGAGGGCAACCCCCTTTTTTGCTTCTAGAATCTTTTCATTTTGGTTTTTGTGAGGGAATGGGGGTTAACTTTTCAAAAATTAAAAATAAGATGAAAAATTGAGAAAAAAGAACATCTGTTGGCAGTAGAAGTATCCAATTTGCACTCGACCAATTGTTTTTTACTGGCAACAGAATGAGCCATCTGTCATTTCATTTCATTCCTCTAGTTATTCCGAGTTTTTTCGACGATGAGACTCATCTCATTTTCAGGACACACTTGTTACATGGTGTCAAGTTTCTAAAGTAGCAACAAGAATTTACTTTTTCCTGTTTTCTTTAGACATTGCCAATTCAAAGACTCACAATTCAAATTCATGTTTCAGCCTCTCCCATGGAGCTGCTCGGGTGGCTGAAACGGGTCAAGCCGTACACCAAGAAGCTTCTTCGCCTCTACTCAAACCCGGAAAATGACTTGGTGGAGCTGATTAATACACAAAACGATGTGGTGTGGACGGGGTGCAAAATGGACAAAACGAGTTTGGTGAAGGTTGTGAATATCATATCGGGACTGATGGCTGCGGGAAAGGTGAGCGGAAGGGGAAAACGGTTAGAGTGGGTTTGATAGGGAATAAGGTAAAATAGGATTCTTTTCAAGGGTGGTAGTTTGGAAATTGTGGTTTGAGAAGATTTGAGCAGAAAAGGCAATGAGACGCTTGTTTGAACATTATTTTCATAAAATTAAGCAAGTTATTCATATTATCTAGTAGTTCTGCTAGTATTGGTGCAAAATTGACTTGAAAAGTATCCAAATTACTTGAAAAGTATCCAAATTGCTGAAAATGAGCAGCTTCGTAAATCGACAATGGGTCTCGCAACTCCGTTAGTCAATAATGAGAGAGTACAGAGAAAATAGAGCGTTTTTCACGAAAATATTGCTAATTTTGAACAAAATTGACAGAATTTTAGGAAAAATGAATCTAAAACTGATTAATTAATGATGGGTTTGAAAAATCGACTTTGACTAATGTCAAGTTAACTTGCTCTAAATTTTTCTACAAGCAAAACAATTTAATTTTGCATTTTTGAATGTTCATTCTCTTTTTTGCGTTTACAATACCCTATTAGTTGTCCGCCGCTCCAAATTCCGCATGTTGTTTAGTCAGTTGAGAGATCCATTCAAAAATCAACACTCTAAACAACGTGCACACGGGATATCGGAACGTCGTTGCGGACAAACAACACGGTTTTCGAACGCATAATGTGTTTCTTTCTCCCATTTCTTCCCCGCAAGATCATTGAAACAAGTGATCCTCCCAAGCCAGTGATTTTTGATCCCACTAAATCCCCATTGATCAAATCCTCATGATCATCCTACTTCAGATGCAAGCAGCCGCCGATTTCTGCACAGAACTCGCAGAAAAGTGTTTCGGCAAGTCAGAAGACAATCCGTACCGCCTGATGCTACTCTCGATTGCGATGGTGAGTAATCGTGATTAATGGACGCCTCTTATCTTATTTTCTCATCTTTGGGAGAAGAGTGTGATCATTGAAAACAAAACACACACAGCTGTTTCATGGTGGTTTTGATGATGGTTTAAAGCCGAGACGTTACACTGAAAGGCGTCTGGCTGTCTATGATTATGAAAGATGAGAGGTAGATCAAAAGTGTAGATGTGCTGAAGATCGGGGGGAGGGGGGGGGGGAAGAAATCAAGAAGTTTTTGTAGGGAAAATGGGTTTATCTTTCAGATAGCAAAGTGCGAGTCCAAATTCTACGATCTCAACTTTTTCCGACAACGACGGAAAGAAAATCCACTCAAACTACGCTACCTGCTATGCCAGTTCGTTTTCCCGTCTACTTTCCTCAAAAAAAATGATTTTCAGAGAATCTACCTTTGCCTTTTTGGAAATGGAACCCACCATTTTCAAAATCTCGGAGCTTTTGACAATGTGCGAAGAGTTTTCGCATTTCGCTTGCTTCCGTCAATGTCATGTGAACTTTATGAAGAACTTGGCAGCGATTGATGAAGATGAAGATGTCGACTGGTTCGATAGAGTGAGAGTCCTCGAGGCATTGATTTTGGGATTGATTCATGGTGATTCCCTATCTTTGAATACAAAAAAAACTTGAAATTTGTATTTCCAGATAGCGACATCGCTGGACGATTCATTCAAACCGAAAAGGAACAAAAATTGTTCAACCAGAAACTCAAGCTACATCCAGAACCCCATAGCAGTCAGTACTGCTTCTCTTGGTTCAACCACCTCCACCATCAGGAGATCTGCAGCCGTGGAACAGCAGCGATGGAAGTTCTCCGTGCTGATCCAGCGTTTCAGAACTTTGAAAAAGGCTTGCAGAAACAATTAGAGGAATCCATAGCACTAACGGAGGCTACTCCAGAAGAGGTCGAGATACCGAAAATCAGGAAGATTCTGCGACCACGCAATCCAGGCGCAGAGGAAGAAGCCAGATTGAAACGGCTTTCCGGGCAGGATTCTGGAGTACTTGTGGACGCGTACACTCTACAGAAAGATGAGAAATCGAAAAAGACCAGAAAGTTATACGAACGGATGTATGCGACAGATGTGGACGATATGAACTACTCGGTTAGGCTGAAAAATGGGAAGACGTTCAGCGATTTGAACGCTGCGATAGTGAAGGAGAGGTCGAAGGCTCGAAAAGTAAAAGAAAAGTTCTTTGACGGAGGTGGAGATTTCGCACTCGATCCACGGAAACGAATGAACTCGCAGATGAGGAGAAAAATCCGACTTATAGCCAGAAAAGTGATGTTCTCGGCAAGAGAAATCCAGGTGGAGAAAATAGAAGACGATGAGTTACTCAACAAAGCTTACCCTGTCAACGATGACGAATGCAGTGACGATGAGGAAGCCCCCAACCCATTCATCCGTCTGGAAACCTTGGAGACACTACGAAGAAAGAACATGCGGAAATTCGGCACATTGAATGCAATGAGCGACGTCAAACAAGTCGTTTGGTGGGAGAACGCAAGGGATGAATTGCTGGCAAGTCGAGCGATCGAGAACCATTGTGTGAAAGTGATGGGGGAGAGCAGTGAACCGTTCAATGAGTTGGAAGAGTATCTGGGGAAGACTGAAGATGGAAGTGGAAGGAATCGGATGGCAGAGTCCAAGAGGAAGACGGAGTGCAGAATTTACAATGAGGATTTGGAAAGGGATAAGAGGATGGATGATGGGTGCTTGATGGTGTTGGTAAGTAAAAATAGACAGCATTGATCATAAAAATAACTCAAAGTATCATTTACAGCCCACCAATCCATTCAAAAAGTCTTCGAAAACCCAAAAACGTCAACCAATCGGACTTAACTCTCTTGTTCTGCAAAGTTTTCGCCGGAGATGCGTCGATGAGCTCCTCATACTTCTACTAGCAATGAGAGCTCAACAACAGCTTCAAGATGGAAATGTAAGCTCAACTCCATAAAAAATTTTTCAATTACAAATTTCCCATTCAGATCATCCGTTCAGTTGCCTATCTTATGCTGATAGAATACAAGTTAGCAGTTCTCGCGCTTTCTCCAAATACCGAAGTCGGAAAACGAGAGAATAAGTTTGATCCGTACTTGCTTCACGTCTACAAATGCCTTCTTGCCAAGTTCCGCTTGTATGCCACTGATCTTTATGGAGATAGCTGTTTGAATCCAGAAGAGCAAATGGTAAGATACGAAATCAAAGGTTCCTATGTCTAATGTCTAAAATTTCAGTTACTGGACTCCGACGTCAACTCAAAATACTTCAATTTGAACGAGAAATGCTTTGAATTCTGTCGTGACACCAAGGCTCTATTCTTCTGCATCTGCGTCCGTGGAAGAGTTGTCCCGTTGACCTCCTCTAATTTCTCCATGGATCGACAAAACGTGGAAAAGCAACACGAGTTCTTCTTCGGACTGGATAATACCAGCAAAAACACCCACTTGTCGAGCTTCTGGAGACTTGAAGTGGCACCAATTGTATCAGTAAGTCTTCACGTGAAGTTCGTCTACAAATTCGAACTATTTGTACTTTCAGGGCCTCATCCATATCACCAGTCACTTTTTGTTGACCGGTATCGACAAGCAGAGTCCGGAACAATTGAAACAAACTATTGAAGAGATCGATGGGGTATCGGAGGAGACAAAGGAGTGGCTGCACGTGGTCACCAAGAAGGGTGTATTGGCGCAGAGAACCTATAAGTCACCAGTGGATACAAATGATGTCGAGAGGAACTGTGTGCCCATGTTGTTCCAGTTGCCGTCAAAAGTGAATACGAGTTACAATACAGTGCATATGGTGGTGAGTTTTGAGAAAACAGGGTTACTATCAAGGAGTCTTCTGTAAATCTAAACAAAACTGCCGTAAACCCACACTAACCTCTTGTAAATCTACACCTGTTCTACGTAAAACAACACTAGCTCCCCGTAAACCTACACTAAAGTCCCGTAAATCTGATAGTCTCTCGTTAATCTACATTAACCTTGCGTGAAGCAACACTTGCTTCCTGTAAATTTAGCGTTCCGTAAACCTACACTAGTCTCCCGTAAATCCAAACGTTCAATTCTTTCAGAATAGCGACTCCCTGGAATCAATTCACAAATCAACAACCAAATTTGTGCGCGAGAAACACGAACTACGTAAAAAGCCAACTCCCAAGAAGTCAAACACAACCCCCAACACGAAAAAGCCAACCATAGAGAAATGTATCGACGTCCAGTACAACAAAAATGAGAATTTAGTGAGTTCACACCACTTTTAAAGCCTCAAATTATTCCAAAATTACAGACCTTCTTTGGCGAGCCCATCGAGAAGAACGTGTACATGGTGGCGGTGTACAAAGGAGAGAAATCGGAAGAAATTCCAAGAATCAGTCAGGGAATGAAAAGCTTGTGCCGCAGAATCAGGTCGCAATCGGGATTCATTACAATTGACAAGTTCCACTAATAATTTTATTTTGTTATTTAATATTTACCATGCTAGTCAGATACCGTTTTTGTATTTCTTTGTGAAAACCCGTGCAATCCATCCAAAAATCGTATAAAAATTGATGATCATCAATAAATTATTCAATGAATGTTGACTTTTCAACTTTTATGCTGGGAAACTTCGATTTGTCAAACTAAATACGATCAACAATGAGCATCACTTTCCAGAATTTCAGTTTCCAGGTTAAGTTCAATCTTTTTCATGGAATTCCATGTATTCACGGTGGATTTCACTTTGTAGAAGTATATATTTGCATTTAACAAAGCAAAATGACCATTGAAGTAGAGAAGAGGGTGGGAAAAACAAGAAAACCGGGAGATGTGGGAATGTGTGTTTATACAAGAAAACCCAGTAGTTTATTATTTCCACGGATTTTTGATCTTTTGTATGGGCAGAGTTTTTTCATGTTTCTTCTTTTTTGCAACTTTTTGAACTTGAATTTCTTTAGAATGAGTGAATCTACAAAAACTTCTCGTAAATCTACGTTTACCTCTTGTAAATGTACACTTACCTCTCGTAAATCTACACTGACTTCCCGTAAATCAACACTTGTTGTTCCCTTCCTTCCAAACGCTCCAAATACTGTCAAAAGTCACAATGTTCCATTCCAAAACTACACTTTACTTATTTCCGGTGAGTAAATGGTCTGAAAATCAAAAAGTTCACTAATACTCATGTAATACGCATACTCTGATAACGATGAACTTTTCTATTTTTTCCAAGCACTTGTTTGAGATAAATTGCGAATGAATAAGATGGGTAAACAATAAGAAGGCAATTGGCAACATTTCTAGGATGGTTCCGGGTTTCAATGACTTCCGTGATTTCGGAAAATATGGCGAATTGTGATGACAGTGCTTCCTACCGTAAATCTACACCGAACCTGCGTAAATTTACTTTAACATTGCTTAAATCTACACTGAACTCCCGTAAATCCACACTAACCTCCCGTAAATTCGCACTAAATCCCGTAAATCTAAACTAATATCCTTAAATCTGCATCAGATTCCCGTAAATCTTCACGAACCCCTTCGTAAATCTACACCAGCCCCCGTAAATCGAAGCTAACTTCCCGTAAAACTACCCTACCCTCCCGTAAACCCACACCAATCTACCGTAAATCCACATCAACTATGCTTTGTACCCTCTCTTGTCGCCCGCTACCTCAAAATGGATCTATTCCAAATTCAGAACATAAAATAAGTAATTCTCTCCCCAATTCTCCTGCAATAAACAGGCGGCACTCCGTTTAGACTTTGCGCCGTTCCCCCTCTTCTGCCCTTGTACATACATAAATAAACAATTTGGTACATTTTGTACCCCTGTCGGCAGTTTTTCCCTCAGTCTTTCGTCCTCCTGACAAATTCCACGAAAAATTCGCTTTCACTCTGTGTAAAATGATGTTTTAGTGACCGTGATTCTTCACAGAAGCTGAAAGTTAATTGAAAAAACAATTTTAGTGAGGGGAAATATCACGAGATGGAATTTTGATTGGAATTTGTACAGTACCCCCTCGTTTCTCGATTCTTCCCCCAATTTCTCACCAAAATTTGCTCGTCAAGTATTTGCTCATCATGAGCAAATGTGCGTTTTGGAAAGGTTATCCCAACTTGATGACCAGCGTCATTGTTGGTTATTACAACAACTTGGCATTGGGCCAAATATTGTTTGATAAGCGTTTCAGTAGAAAATTATTAAAAATTACAAGTTCAATAGAGAAAAAATAGTAAAAGACGGAGAAAGTGAATGACTGGCACCAAGAACAGATTTCTTTGCAGTTTTTTTTTTGCTAGGGGGAAGGAAAGACTAACTATATTGGAACATTGTGCAGTTGCGATATGTTTGTATAATTTGTTTACTTCTCACTGGTTTTCTAAAGAAAATCGGTTAGTATATTGTTTTTTTCTGCATTTTCAATTGCAGTGCACCTACATTTTATTATGATCTGAACGAGAACACCTAGAAAAGTGTCTAAATTGAAGTATAGGTTAGTTTTTCTCGATTTTTCAATGGTTTGCCGGTAAAAATAATACTTTCCGGCAATGTAGTGCCTTTTAGAACCATTTTTGTCAAAAAAAAACCTCAAAAAATCTGTAAAATTGAAGAAAAACGAAAAATTCGACGTTTTTCTAGTCCCTCCCCCCTTTATGTAGGTCAAATTGCATATAATGAAGGAATCACATAAAAACAAAGTTTTCTTGATTTTGAAGACTATTTTTTAGATCTAATACTCCAGAACTTTTAAAAATTGAAGTTTCACTATTTTTCCACAAAAATGTAAATTTTGATTTTCGAAAAACATTTTTGAGTGCAATGGAGCATTGCTTCCTGAACTTTCTAACTTTTTTCTCACTTTTTTCTATTTTCTTGCTTTTTTCTTCACTTTTTCCAGGATTTTCATATGCAACTAACCCCATAAATCACTTTCCTATAGGTCACTATCCCTTGGGCAGTTAACACATCCTCTCTCCCTTTCCGCCTGGTCAGATGACACCTCTGTCCACTTCTCACCCGCAAAACATGTAATTTATGTGCTCCTCATCGCGTTCAAATTCCCTCATCTCCTGATCACAAAGCGGTGTCGTAGATCAAATCGGCCAGGCGGCTCGTTTACGAGTGCAGACGATCGGTACACACAATAACATTGAGCTGCTAATGGGGCCTTTTTGTAAATTAATGGGATGGATTTGGCAACGAGCGCATCAGATGCGGGGAGGAGAAGTTTCAATGCTATAGTGGAATTTCATTTGGTTTTGATAAGTTTCAATTTTAAAATGTGAGGTTTTGGCGTTTTGAAGTGCGACGAAGGTGCTAATTTGTTGGTTTCTTTGTTTCTTATGGGTTAGAGTAGTCTATATTTGGTTTCTGATGTAAAATCCTTGAATATGTCAGCTTTAACAAAGAAATTGAAAAGAATCTTCCTGGAAACAGTAGCTATAAGGATATTTTAACAAGAACAAACCTTGGCTATTGTCATAGCTAGGCATAAAAAAGTTCTGTAACATGAATAGCATTGGTCAGAGTATATTCACAAGAAAATGAAGTTTTTTTTAAACTTTTTAGTTATGAAAATACTTTTTGAGGCATTTTACAACAAAACTTCATCAAAATCCCAAGAATAAACTATATTTGAAACTTCCAGGTTTGTATTCATGCAACACATTCCAGTTCTAGTGCACCAGAATGGTCCCCTTGTCAAAATCACCAGTCCTTCACTCTTTTTCTTGGAGCTTTACCACTTTTCTGACTTAATTTTGATAAAACTGAATCTACTTTCACAAAAATCCTCCCCCATTCCCACTAATTACTTGCGATAACTTCCGATTGCCACCTCCCCCAAAAAGTGTCAAGTTTCTCACCAATTCCCCCTGACCGGTCCCTAAATCAAAGAGAAAGATATCAGATTGCGTTCACCTTTTCTCTCCCCTCCCTCCTCCCGATGGATAGGTTTTGCCCTATTGAACCGCAGGGAAAGCGCGAGAAATCATAGGATATTGAATGTCACATATCTGATATCAATTGATTCCGCTAAATTTAACAGATTCTGATAATTTTATTATTTTTATGTTTTTCTTTTTAATGCCAGTCAAATCTTCTCTCTATGTGTGTTTTTATGGGTTAACTATGCCTATTATGATATGATAAAGATTAGGATGAAACGCATTGGAAACAAGATTCCTATCAGTTTTCGTTTAATGCGATATCAGTGTGGATTCTTGACCACCCATTCTCTTTCCTCTCGCCTTTTTTGTTTGAAAATAACCATTTTCAAATTTCTTAAGAGCCCGCGCGACGAGACCGCCTCTCAATCACCTTGCACTTTCCTTTATCAACCACGCCGCAGCTGTCCTTGTCGGTGTGCACTTTTTATTTTTGTCAAAGAGAATTTGAATTTGGTGTGCGGTGCACTGGGGGGGGGGGGGTCGTCTGGGACGGGAACAGGGAAATTTTCAAATGGGGTAAGAGGGGTCTACTAATAAGTATGAAGATATTTATATCAATCGACGTGGAATTCTGTGATGAATAGGACTACAGCACTAGATTTTGAAAATAATGTTGTTTGAAGTAGTTATGAGCTTTCAAAGTTGGGGTGTTTGAATTTATTTGAAAAAATATAAGTAAAAGAGCACATTGTGAGCTTATAACTATTCCTAGCACCGATATGGTTAAAATTAAAATGATAACATAGTTTTCAGCACAAAATTCATTGTGAAATCATTTAAATACCCCAATTTTCATGATAGCTTGTCCTTTTCAACTTGGATTTCTTAAAATTCAATTCCACGTTGTTTCTGGTGTAAAATTTTTCCTAAAACTCACTAATATAGCACAATGTGATCAAAAATTGAAAATTCTTTAAAGTTCCTCGTATTTCTCACGTTTTTATCAGGAATCCCGATCATTTTCTCACTTTTTTCCAAACTTTCAAGATGGGTTTTACTGATATACCTTTTCTTCTGGGTTTTTGGAATATTCTAGGATATGCTAACGTTTTTCTTTTAAAATCCATTTGAAAAACTGATAAAACTAGAGAAAATCAAGTATAGATTTGAAAAAATTCAAAAAATCGCTGAAAATCGTGGAAAAAATCAATTTTTGTTTGCAAAATTAAAGATTAATCAAGAAAACCTCAATATTGTTTAGATGTTTGGCTTTTTTGACAGATTGACAAGTTGCACATGTTGCTCATATTTATTTTGATTTCCTCATTTGCATATGAAACTCAACTCAAAAACTCTCGACTTTTTTCTCGAGTTTTCACAATTTTTCATGTTTTTTAACTAACTTTTTTGTGGAAAATGATATTTTCTTTCCAGTAATCATTTAAAAACAGAAAAAAATTTTGAATGCATCGATGTTCTTTTTCCCTTCCCCTTTTGAATGATGAGTCTGAAGAGATGAGGGGGGAATGGACAAGAGTGCTTATCCAAATTTATGAATAATCGAGTAGAAGTTTGACACATTCAGCTCTTTTTTGTTGATGTGTTGCTATTTTTGAGTTCTTTTTGGTGTGGGTTTTGTGCTTTTCAAATTTTTTTAGACTATTTTTATTACTTCAAGTGATTTTGAAAAGTTCCCTTGTTTTCCCATATCAAATCACATAATTATTTTTTGAAGAATCCTGAAAATCTACTCTTTCTTACAAATTTCAAATCTATCATTGATTTGCACTTTGATTCGCTGCACTGTAAGCTCCATTTGACTCCGCCCCTTTGTCCCTCTTTCCTGACTCCGCCCACTCTTGGCAAACAGTCCGCTCGTTTCATTTCACTATCAGTTGAACGTGAACGACGTTTGTCCTACTAGTATTCTTTGTCTTCCATGTGGTTCGATAGTTTCCATCAGAGGTATGTTAATGAGACTGGCGGGTGGTTAGCATAGTTGAAACTGATGGTTTATCAAGGTTCACGGGAACTTGAAAGCAGTTTAGAATGAGAAAAAGAGAAGAATGAGCATCATTTTTTCATCCTAGGTTAGTGAAGTCTGATTATCCGAGTGACTGACCCTCTGCCTTGAGAGGTCGACAAGTGAATTCCAATGGGAAGCATTTTTATATTCTTCTTTTTTTATTCCCTATTCGTTCGAATGAGTTAAAGTGAGGAATGACATCGATAGAGCAAATTTCTGGCAGATTCGGAGCTTTTCAACGACATCATGTCAGGTAGGAAGGTTATAGAGGATATTGGAGAGGGGTGGTATGAGAACTGAGGGATTACGGTAGCTAGAAACATGATAGAATGAGATGAAGGGCGTGTGGAACTTATTTATAGTAGCGATGGGATCGACAGTATGTAGGAAGTGATAGTATCTTAGGAAATCGAAAGAATGGTACTAAAAAGTACTCTGATGTTGATTAGTTGCTGTCCTCTGTTGTTTATCATCTTAGAATCACATACCAAAGTGATTGAAGTATTGAGAAGCATATAAGCGAACTTGCAATACTGTTCGTACCGTGAAATGCAATTGATCTACATTTTTCCATGCTGAAAGCTGGAATCGTGTCTTCTGAGTGGTTAGCCTACCTAGTTTATAGTCTTCCTAGATTGTTCCAGTTATACCGAGGTCTGGAAATCATCAGGTGCCGATTATCCTAGTTCTGACGGTTTTCTCATTTGGTATAACTTTCCGGTGGCAGTACGTTTAACAATTGATAATCTAAAAGGACACTTGGCTGATTTTAAAGACCCCAATAATTCTAATTTCCTCAAAGCGTATCACGGTGGACTTCACGACTCGAAAAATCGGTTCTGAACGTGTTATTTGGGTCCGAAGTGCCAATCCGTGGTGTATTATCTCTTGAAATGTGGCTTGAGTATAGTGCCTTGCATGGCATTTCCACGTGGATTGCAATTTCTGGGTGAAACCTTTTTGTTCTGGCTGAATCTCAAGCAAAGACATGTCCTTTTTGGCACTTTAAAGCAAAATAACTCGTTCAAAACTGAATACTGTTAAAAATAAAGTATTGAAGTCATGAATCCCATCGCAAATCCCCTCAACAGTACAACTGCCTATTTTATCAAATTTAAATAGATCTTACTACCAACGTACTCTATCTGACTGTGAAGAATCATATTTAATTCCCATTTCGAGACACCCAAACGTTTCCCATGCTCCCTCCAGTTAGTTAAACGTGAAAATCCATTAAAATATTGTTTTCACTCCCAAAAAAAAAACACCCAGAATCAATGTTTCTATTATCCCTGTCATAAATCATCTGAAAACTTATCTATCACAACCCAAGTACCCCCCTCCCCCACCAAAAACAACACATTCTCCTTGTTTACACCGTTCTCTCCACCCCAAAAATTCCCCCTTCTCCTTCTAGATCTTCTCTATCTCCACTGATAACAATCAGCTATGCTGTATATCTTGCCATCACTACTTACCACCAAGTTGCATTGTCATAAATAATGGCGGTCTCGAAAACTTTCTCTCTTTATCTGTGTTAACTTGACCCGTTGGCGGAGAAATGAGAAAAAGAAGAAGAAGAAGATGGAGATGTTGAATGGTATTGGTTTCAGTTTGAAGTTTTAGGTTTAGTTTTACACCGTTTCCTTCGGTCGTTGAAGAGGGGGAAAGGGGGAAAGAGAGAATGATAATGATACATCTTTGTGTCTTTTGGGGGCGACAATTTTTATTTTCCTTTATTTTCTCGTATTTTCAAGTTTCTCACTGATTTGACTGGTTTTTCCAGTGATTAGTGTGAATGTAAGGGGTGCAGGTTATGGTGGATTTTTGTAGTTTTTGTTGGATCTTGTTCTTTTTGAACATAGATGTTGAGTTTGGTTAATTTTCATTGTGGGTAGAGTTCTGAGAGCTCAAAATTAGCGTTTTTGAACTTGTTTTAAGTTTCAAAGTTTCAGTTTTTATACTTCCAAGAGCCTGGTAGCTCTGAAGCAATTTAAAGCTTCAAACACAAGAAATTTTGTTGGAAAATTCAAAAATTATCAGTTTTGACATCAATTTTGATCATTCCAACAGTTAAACGTGCTGCAAACAGGCTTAGAGTGACAAAATTTACTTCAAATACTATCGGACTCTCAAAAACCAAGTGAAAAACCTTTCCTATCTGACTACATTAATGTTTTTGGCTTCCAAGTTTCCCCCCCCCCCTCATAAAATATCGAAAATCATCCAACCCCTACTCTTTACAGTGACAAAATTCCACAACTTAACCCCATCTCCCCTTCCCTTCCAAGTGTAAACTGTCAGAAAAACCGTTGAAATGCGCCATTCTCGATTCATCGGAACACCTTGATTACCCATGAAATGTTACCACTTTTTGGAAGAACGCGCAATGAGAAATGAGAAGAATCTGTTTTCTGTTCCGATCGTTTGCGCGCCAGAATGTCGTTTTCCGACATTGCCTTTTCACAGTCAGGTGTTGTTACTTCAAAGAGATTACCGCGATTTTTTCCCCAATATGTTTTCTAATTTTTCACGAAAAGGGAGGGGTCACTTCCCCAAATTCCAGGTCTAATGACAGTATGACTCAAATGTTTCATAACTACTGAACACCTAAATAGAGAGTAAAGTAATTGAAAAACTTGAGGTCGAATCTCTTCCCAACTTACCGGTCAATTATGTTCTTCTCGCCATTGAACAGTATTGTAGACGGGGGACAATTATGGCCCTCCCCTCTCTTTTCCCCACTAATTGTTGTGTTCCGGTGTTTAGTTCTGGCTTTATGATTATTAACTTTTCAAAGTTTTCCAAATTTCCCTCCAGTCATGATAGCTTCCCTATTTTGCAGAAGCTATCGGCTTGCCGACGTCGAACACGCCAGGACCATGACGGTGAAAAACGAGGGATTAACCGTAAGAAGGCGATATTCAGGAGGATTTTAAAAGTTTCATGTTGCAGTCGTTTGCTGAAAATCCAACAAAGAGTGTGGAGAGAGATGCACTGGTCGAGGCGAGCTTCACAGCTCCGGAGAGTGTGGAGAAGGCTCATGTGGCTCCGAAATGGCCGTGGTGTAAGAGCAAATGTCAGAAGATGTGAGTAGGGGATGGGGATTTTGGTGGGAAGGGGAATATGAGGTACTAGAAAATAAAATCAGAGACTGGGTATATTTACTACAAAAAAATCAGCGAATTTCTTGAAAAATATGCTCTTTTTGGCTCTGAATGGTCGTAAGGACTCTCAAGTTACACCATTCTGTCTAATACCATTACTAACAAGGCTAGGTGTGTGATAAAAAACATGATTTCTTCTATATTTTTAGTGTGAAAATCAAATTTCAATCCAAAAACTGAATGTGAAGTGAGTTTTCGGGCCGGAATTTCATTTTTCACTTAAAATGGCATGGTTTCTGTCACCAGCTATGGCTAATTCATTAAATAATCCTATAGAATTACAATAAAAATGTATTCAATGTATGACAATATATTCCAGGGGACCGTAAAGATATGATGAGACTGTAAAAGTCTCGAAAAGCCAAAAAAATATGAAGAAAATACTATTTTTCCAATCTTTCAAGTGCAAAACTGTCTTAAAACTCCAAATATTTCATAATTTCAGGCTTCCCAACTACGTCATTGCCATTCTCATCTGCTGCCTGGTTTTCTTTGTCATTTTTGCTATCTTTGGAGCCTTCTTTCTCTTCTCGGTAATTTCTTCTATACTTCTCTCTTCTCCACACACCTCAATCTTCCAGAACTCGTCTCCAGCGCCACAAGAAGCCACCATAGTCCACACCCTTCCATTCGACCACCCCGATGACGCTGCTCAAGCCCAGCTGATCCTCCCCTCAGCTCACACCCAACACGCTCCAGTCCCCGAGGATGAGTACGAGTATCAAGAGGAGGTGCACACGACCACTGATGG
The DNA here is from genome assembly GCA_963572205.1 of Caenorhabditis imperialis. NCBI lineage: Eukaryota > Metazoa > Nematoda > Chromadorea > Rhabditida > Rhabditidae > Caenorhabditis > Caenorhabditis imperialis. Next base: position 11,262,687 of record OY751544.1, on the reverse strand, counting down.
CACTACCAGTGGCACTGACTTTGTGGAGTTTACATCAACTACTGTGGAAGAGCTTCCGAGCACCCCACCGACTCCAATGACCTTCAGTACCACCAGAAGACCAATCCCGGCTACCACTAGAGTGTTGACGTCCACTTCTTTCCTGGACTTCCATCAGAATTTGGATGGAGAAAGATCGGAGACGTGCCTAGAGAGATATGCACTTGGATCCCCATCTGGAGTGTACAATGTGACGGCTTCCAAGACTTTCGAAGCGTTTTGTGACATGGAGACTGATAATGGTGGATGGACTGTGGTGCAGAGGTATTTCTTAGTTTTTGACGAGCATCTCCCTAAAACCATCAACTTTAGACGCGAGGACCGTGACGGTAGCTTCCACAAGCGCACCATGAAAGAGTACACCTTCGGGTTCGGCAACCTCAAAGGAAACCATTGGCTCGGACTCGAGAAGCTCAACCTCCTGGCCCCTCTGACTCGCGCCCCCGCCGTGCTCCGCGTGGAGATTGATGGAGAGACCTGCAACTCCAAATGCACCCAACGCTACGCCAACCATTGGTACGGAGAGTGGCCGGTTCAGTTTGGCAGTCGGGCTGATGGCTACAAGATCATCGTGGGAAGCATGCTACAGGGCAATCTGACGTTGAATGGAACGGATCCGATGGCCGAGGCTAGCGAGAACCGCTTCTCGACAGTGGACTTTGATCAGGACGCGAGTGCCATGAATTGCGCCCAGTTCCGCATGTTGGGGTAAGTCCGAGCTCTAGTTAATTAGCTACATTTCCTCATGTTCCGGTTCAGTTCACCAACCCCCAAATTCCCACCTGCCTCCTTTAATCCTTCCCTCTTCCAGACCCTGGTGGCACGGAGCCACCTGCTCCGACGTCGGGCTCAACGGCTACTACCAGACGATGTCCGAGAAGTACGACATCTCCGACAAGAACCAGAACGGAAAGCGTTACTTCGTCTGGGCCATCGACCGCACTCGCTTTGGAGAGGGTCAGATGATCATCCACGTGCGCAAGTCCACCATGCTTCTGAAGTCGATGGTTTTGGAGAAGAAGTAGAAAATGAAATGATTTTCGATAAAAACGGCTAGATTATTACCAAAATTCCACAAACCTTCTCAGGGACCCATTGCCCCTTTGCTCCATTGCCTAGTTTTTCGACTTTTTTCCCCATTTTCATCCCATTTTTTGTCCCAAAAAGTAAAATAATTGTTTCCCCACGAGTAATTTCTTGAAATCTCGCTATTTATAGTTTTAATTTTGCGTTTTTTCCCTTTTTTTTACACGTCGTGTACTTTTTATTCTGATTTTCGTTTGATTTTCATCCAAAATATGCATCGCCAAGTTATCTATGACAATTTTTTATCTTCCGAAGTATAAATTGTATGAGTAAAGCTGAAATTTTATGGAAAATTGTATGGAAATATCACATATCAAAAAAAGAGGAAGTGATTAATGGAACAAACAAAAACTTCGTTCAAAATTAGCCTCAAAACTACTAAAAACTTGAAAACCTCTATTCTAATAACTGGAAATTACAAAAATTCTGTTTTTAAATGACTTTTCGCTACATTTTACAGCTAAACTCACATTTTTCTCAACACTCACCCAAAAATCGATGACCACCATTCGAAAAACCAACATTTCCAGCCCTAATCCCTCCACAGGTCGCCTAAATCGAAAACACCTATGCACACCCCTGTTGCAAATGTGCGGACACTCCTCTCTCCCCCTCTCCATTCACCCCACTCTTTCTCTGCTCGCTGACCAGAACCGCGACGCGCGACCGCGCTCGCCGACGACGGAAAACAGTGCACTACGTTCGAATTGGTAGCGCGGGTGCGACGTCGCCTTATTTCTGGACCACAGTCCTCATTCTTTCTGTCAGACTTGTGTCTATTCTTGTCTTCAACCTTTTCTTAACATTTTTCTCAACAATTTATCGTGTTTTAGGTCGATATGCCGGAGGCTGAACGTGGAAACAAGCGAGCCTTCTTCGACATCGCCATTAATGGAGAGCCCGTTGGCAGAATAGTGTTCTCGCTTTGGAATTTTGCATGTAAGTTGATAATTTGGAGGCAGATCTAGGAAAAAAATGAAGAAAAATAAACAAATGAGGACAACAAAAGTGAAAAAATCCAATGACGTCCAAAAAGTCGATAATTCATTCGTTTTTGACGCAAATCAAACTTATTCTAGAATTTTGAAGGATAAAATAGTTAAAAAATCATTGATGGAAGCAAAGTAAAAGTAGAAGCTAAGAGATAATTAGGGCTAGAAAAAGAAAAATTGAGGAACAAGAGGAATTTTGAACGAGTCTGATATTTTGACGGCAAATTTTGGTCTAACTGACGTCGACTGATAAAAACCGATGTAGTATCTGAAAAAAGTCGAAAGATCCCAGCAGTTTTATAAAAATCTTCATAACAAAATATAAATTTTGCTAGAAGATATGGCGTCGGCGACGACGACCCTTTGCCGGCGCCGTCGTCGTTTCGGGCGTCGCCGTCACCTCAACTTGTTGTTTTTGATGCTCTCAACAATTCGGTTCCATTATTAAATTCAAATGTGAATACTTATCTTAAAATTATCAGAAAACAAAAAAGTTTTGTTAAATTTATGATGTTTTGCTGAAAAAAATCACCGACGTCAACTAATCTGTCGGCGCCCCCATTGGAATAGTACTTGATAGTCTTTTAGTTGCAAAAACAAATATCATTTATCAATACCATAACCCCAAGACCATAATCTGAAAGAATCCTACAACAAATCCTTTTCCAGGCCCCCGGACAGTCGAGAACTTCCGCGCCCTCTGCACCGGAGAGTTGGGCACTCTCTTCGGCCACAACGCGCACTACCAAGGCAACATCTTCCACCGTGTCATCAAAGGATTCATGATCCAAGCCGGTGACATCACCAGCAAAAATGGACTCGGCGGATTCTCAATCTACGGCAGAACCTTTGACGACGAGAACCTCTCGTTGAAGCACAGGAAGCCGTACCTCCTCTCCATGGCCAATAAAGGACCCGACACCAATGGATCTCAGTTCTTCATCACCACAGAGACCACACCTCACCTCGATGGAAAGCACTGTGTCTTCGGAGAAGTGATCAAGGGAGTCGAAATAGTGAAGCTCATCGAGAACATCGACACTGGTGACGAGGACAAGCCATTGCACAAAGTAGAGATTGTTCATTGTGGTGAGATGGTCAAGAAAGGAGAGGCCGCCAAGGAAGCAAAGAAAGCGGAAGAAGAGGAGCACTTTGAGCCGCCAACCAAGAACTGGCTGATGAGAAGATCGAAGTCGCCGGAAGACAAGAAAAGACCAAAGCGGGAGAACAGCTGGGATAGAAGACGGCGGCAGAGGTCCAGAGATCGTCGGGATCGTCGGTCTCGCTCCAGGAGCAACAGCCGAGGAAGAGATAGAGAGGATCGTCGGGAAGGACGTGATCGGGAGAAGAGAGAGGTGAGTGGAAGGAGAAATTCGAAATGGGGAAGTTGAGCCAGGTGGAAAGGGGTGAAACAAAGCGTGATAAGGCAAATTGAATTAATATCGAACTCAAAACTAATGCAGCTGTGTTGCGCCTCAGTCTGTCGGACTTAAAAAATCGAAGCAGCTACGACAAAAAATGAGCCGACGAGAGCCAGGGAAAAATTGTAATGCCAAACTGATAAAAACCTAACTTTTGTGGCTCTCTAGCAATACTCGAAGTGCTTTTTGTCGTCTTTAGTATCTTTTTTAGGTTTCCGAGAATTTCAGCTCATTTAGCTCTGATAAACTGCTACCCATTTTCTACATTCCCCCATAAAAACCCCCTCCATACCTCCAGTACAGCCTCCCTTTTTTGAGCAGATTACGAAGGGCTCTTTTGACGTATGGTGATTAGCCAAGCATAACTCTTCTCTAACTCCATATCTGACAGCCATGCATGAAAACGAATGAAAATTCTAATCTCCTTGTTATGCTATGACCTCATTTAATCCGATCAGTTTGTGAAACTCTCCACCCCACTATTCCTCGATTTGCAAGCTCTTCCACAAGCAGAACACGCAGATAATTGCTCTGTTTTCCGCGCCCAGTAGCAAATGCCATAATGCGCACGTAGTCGCAGCGTCTGAACATGATTTCCTGTGACAGGAGCCCCTTTTCCACTTTTTTGATGCTCTTGGATCATTATGAATCACTACCTATTTTGGGATATCGGGTGGATTAGCCAACACTTATGAAACTAATCTCTTTTGTCCTCGTTGGCTCGTCATAATCCAGTAGTGTGATATTTTGTTTTTGGTTAACTTCACTCGGCTTCAAGCCTAATTTTTCTTCTATTCGCTATAAACGTGAAGTGTTTCAGACGGTTACCAAGGATGGCATCAAGGTGCGAGGCAGGGGAAAGCTGACCTTCCGTGGGACAATGGCTCGATCTGTGACACCGCCGCATTGGAAGAAAGAGGAGGTGAGTAGAGTTTGAATTGAAAAAAACTGCTAGAAGATGGGGGAGCTGGTGAAGCTTATTTTGAGACGGTTCACCTCATTGGTGAGCAGAGAAAATTGGGTGAAAGCAAAGATTCGTCAACTCGATAATTGTTCTAGGACTTGTTGTAGAAGTTGAAAAAAGGTCTAATGCTAGATGTTCGTTGAACTCCGAAAAAGCAGCTGTGAAATAGAACATCTGAAGTTTTTTTCAATTCAGAGATCTATAAAGTCCGTTAAGATCCCATCTTTTCTTGTTAGAGAATCAAGGGTAGTTTCGCTTCTGGTTTTGCTTCTAGTTTCACTTCTAGTTTCACTTCTAGTTTCGCTTCTAGTTTCACTCCTAGTTTCGCTTCTAGTTTCACTCCTAGTTTCGCTTCTAGTTTCACTCCTAGTTTCGCTTCTAGTTTCACTTCTTGTTTCGGGTTTGCTTCTAGTGTCGCTTCTAGTTTCACTTCTAGTTTCACTTCTTGTTTCGGGTTTGCTTCTTTCTAGTTTCGCTTCTAGTTTCACTTCTAGTTTCGCTTCTAGTTTCGCTTCTAGTTTCACTTCTAGTTTCGCTTCTAGTTTCGCTTGATCTAACATTGCCACTCTGAAAAGTTTCGCTTTCTTCACAAATAATGTGTTTTTGGTTAGGCTTTGAGAATTTTCTATAAATATGGTCATTGATAGTTTTGACGTCGCTGATTTTGAATCTGAAGTCAGAATTTCTGTAATTGATCTCGTTTTTGAGAAAACACGTATCAAAGCCATTTTCAGTGCTACTTTCTCCACCACATTTTTTCTCAAAAATGAGATCAATTACAGAAATTCTGACTTCAGATTCAAAATCAGCGACGTCAAAACTATCAGTGACCAAATTTATAGAAAATTCTCAAAGCCTAACCATAAACACATTACTTGTCAGCCTTATCTAGGTTCATAAATGTGAGTTCACAAACCTACCACCTCTCATTTATCCTCCCTAATCTCCATTTTTTCAGTCCAAGAAACTCACCCTCGAGGAGCATCAAAAGAGAGTGGAGCGTGAAGAAGAGCGACAGAAGTACCGTGAAAAACGAGAGAAAGAAGAAGCTGAACGTCGCGAGAAGTACGAAAAAGAACGGGCGGAACGTGATGCGAGACGTGAGTTAGAAAGACAGGAACGGAAGAAGCGCGACGAGGAGCGACCCCGACGCTACACATCTCCATCCCAAAAGAAGCCCAAGGAGGAGGTGGAAGAGTCGAAGGAGAAGTCGAAGTCCCCATCGTCGTCCAGATCTTCATCGAGGTCCTCTTCGTCGTCGAGGTCGTCGGATTCTGACTCGGATTAATGTTGTGTTGTGATTTGTTCTTTTTCCATTTTTTCTTCAAATTCATATGTTTGCTTTTTGTCATTTATCAATTTCTACCAATTTTGTCAATTCCTTCTCAATTTCCACCGATTTCCACTGTTTTCCACTGATTTCCACTGATTTCCAGCAATTTCCATCAATTCTTTAAAGCCAATCACTTAATTTTCTTAATTGTTCATGATTGTCATCATTTGTTGTCTTTGCCTATCTCTCTTTCTGTAATTCTGACGTCTAAATACAACTTACCACTTTCTGAATGCCTTTTTTCTTCAATTTTGTCTATCCTGCACGTTGTTTTCACCTATTCTATGGTTTCAGGGTGCACGATTTCTATATGGCACAATAAGTTTTAAACGGGTTGGGGGATTAGTAGTTTGTTCAGGTACAGTAATCCAGAATCCAATCATCATGAGCTCTGTCAAAATGTCAAATCGAATGGATGGAAAAGATGTTTTCTGCATGATACTAAAAACTTTGTTGAGTTTCTCTGCTAATGTGGCTACTAAATCACCGGACATCTAAAAATTCAAAATTATGTCACCTTTCTGTAACTTGATCACCTCATTCCTCCGTGCTTTACCAGTAATAAACATCTTCACAGCTTCCAAATATTCTGATCTGATATTTTCACCCTCCCGGTTCATTTTTGACCGCTTCATATCAATATCTTTCTTTTTCTGTGATTCTCATACTTCCAATATATCCCCCTTTAGTTACAGTAGGCAATGGAAGAGCCATACGATAGGAATCGAGTGCCGTTCGTACTGCCAGAAGACATTAAGAACAGTGGGTACGAAACGGAGGATGATGAGGAGGAGGAAGAGCCCGAGAGTGATGAGTCGATGAGCTCCGAGTCGGAGGACGAGATGGTGGTGGAGGAGAGAATGTGCCCGTTTTGCTCCAGTGTGCAGACGCAAGTTCGTCCAAGAATGGAGATGGATGATGAGATTCAAGGGGATGGAACGTGCAGGTACAGAATTTTTAGAAGATTCTGATTTAAGATGGTTTTCCAGCCTCCCAATCCCCCACGCCACCTATGGCCCATACCGCATCTTCTTCGACATGGAAGTCAATGGAAATTTCGTCGGCAGAGTGATCATCAAGCTTTCCAAACAGTTCTCGGGGTGTAGAAACCACGTGGACTCGCTGTGCAAGGGTACCGCGTTGAGCCAGCACAACTTGACTATGCATTACACGGGGACTCGAATTCATCGAATGGAACATGGACAGTTCTTGGAGGTATCTAGACTTCTGGAATATTTCACATAGTAAAAGGACGTGGTTCAGGGAGGAGTTCTCCACCCGATGCATCCGCAGTACATGCCGCCGTTGTACACCGAGAAGCCCGTGCAGAACGCAGAGTGCTATGATAGCTTCATCATGGTGGCTAGGAAATGTGTGAGTTTGGGAACGACAACTTTATTGAGGAAATGGGAGACAAAAATGAAGAGAATGACAGGTTGAGATGAAATTAATGACATGGGATCAAAGTGAGAACATGGAAGAACCCGATGATAGAAAACAACGAGAGAGAGAGAGAGAGGGGCAGTAACAACAAAAAAGAAATAAAGAAAATGATAAAAATGAACATTATCAGTATTGAATGTGAGATTGTGCGGTTCTAGGAGGGAAAAGGGTCCTATTGGAATAACAAAGTTGGTTTTAGGAACTTTAAGAGCCACTTTTTCCTCCCTAGAAAACCAGAACATCCATACTAGATTATTGTCCACCTCCAAGAGCGAAGTAGTTCACTGGCAACTGCGAAGCTCTGTTCACCGAATTGCTAACCGTTCTGCATGTCGGGCACTGAAGCGTTCGGAACTGATTGAGCAGGTGATCGATGCATCCCTCGCAGAACGTGTGACCGCAATCTGTAAACCATCAGTTGATTTAAATTGACTTAAACTTCAAATTTCTTACGAGTGATGCGTGGCGTCACGTGCGATGCCTCGTACTCCAAGGTGCAAATCGAGCACTCCTTTGTCGGATCGGATGGCTCTCCTCTCTTCACCTTTCTCTTCAGCTGCCTTGCTTTCTTCTGGGAAACCTTCATCTCGCGGATGGTGGGCTTTAGCTTTTCGTGTAGTTCCGAGACGTCCTTTCGGAGCTCTCCGTTGGAGTATTCGAGATATTCGGAGTGTTGGACGTCAATCGACTTTAAGAGCAGATTGTTCTCGTATTGTCTGTCTCGATTGTTCTTCTCCAGGTAACTCACTCTGGCCCTCAGCTTCTCGTACTCGGCTCTCACTTGCTTCACATCGAGCTCCGACTCATTCGGGTATTTGTGGACGGCGGGGAGACGGCGGAGAAAGTTGGCGTATTTTTTTGGCTTGATCGCCTTGGGCTTCTCCTCGACGTCTTGCTCGATCAGACGCACTGGGCGTCGGATTTGACGGTTGCGGTGATGGGTCCCGGAACGGGTCTTGGGCATGGTTCTGGAATTAGAGTGATCTTGAGAGGAGTGTTAGGAAAAGAAAGATAAAAAAGTAGAAGAGGAGAGGAAAAAAGAATTGAAATTTTTGAGAAAATTTGATAAAAAATTTATAAAAACGAGTGTTCAACCTACCGTAGAGCAACCTAATGACTTTACACTAAAGCTACAGTATGCCGGAAGTCCCAAAATCAGCTATCATCATCAATTCTACAGATTTCGAAGGATTTTCACCCAATTTAGTAGAATTTTAGGTGGATTTTAACGTAGCCAAATTTTTTTTCTAATTTCTTATCTCTAAATTCTAACTTTTGCCTAGAGGAATTTTTCGATAATGAAATGAAACGATTCTTCTCGAAATAGAAAAATCAACTGCTTGTAAGGTAAGTTTGAAGTACGAGCGAGGGTGAACCGTCCGGCGTTGCACCTGCCACCAAAAAAGAGTGCGAATTGAGAGTGTGCGAGGGGAAAAAAGGAGACAGTGTGTTGAATTGGGCCCTCCAGGTACGGAAAATCGATATTTTGGAGATTTGAGGATTGATGGAAGTTAGCGAACTTTTTCAGTGGATTTTGAACTGATAGAAGATAGAGATAGCATCTGAGCTGTTTTTCCTTATCAAAATTGAATTCTACAGTACATTTATTGGTTGATATGTGACAAAACCATTGAAACTCTAGTTAAATGCAATAAAATACACTATTTCGCCGGTTTTCATGGCTTGAAACTATATTTTAAAGCTGAAAAGAGCTATAGATGGTCGAGAACGGGGTAGCAAGACAGATTGCACAGTGAGCGCAGAAACGGCCAATTTCACAGTCCAATCTCGCTAGCCAACTGCGTCTTATCTCTCTCATCGAGACAACTTACGTAATCGGGACCCCTCGGTACCCACAGGTACCAATTGACACCAGACACGCTAGATAACTCACCAACTGTCAGAAATAAAATCTCAAATCGGATAAACATCTAAACAGTGCAAATCTGATGTCAGCAATACAAAAAGTAACTAAATTTCAGATTAATGACGACTTCGGTGGCGCTCGCTTCATCATTACCACCACGAACAATGTGAAGCACTGCGACCCGGACCTTGTTCCAGTTGGATGCGTGGTTTTTGGAATGGATATTCTGGAGAAAATGATGACGATTCCCAGCTCTCCAACTGGACATTTCAACCACTTGATCACAATTGCCCATTGTGGATCTATCAAGATTGCTTCTCCGCCAAGGTAGGTCAAAAACAAAGATATTTCTATCAGAGATTGTTTAGTTTGATTTGGAGCAAGCACTGTGAGAACACGTGCTCCTGGAGCACCTTCCAGAAGAAGCTGGAGAAGGAGAAGAAGCTCAAAAAGAAGACTGTGATCATAGGAAGCTATGGAATGGATCCGCAGGATATGGAGGTGAGTACCGCCGTCTCTCTACCCCTATCTCTCCACTGACCGCCACTCATCAAACATTACAACTTGCGATCGCCACTCTCTTCCCGACTGACCCGCATTCATCACCGCCCGCCGAATTGTTCGCAGACATGGGGGTATAGCTCAGTGGCAGAGCATTCGACTGCAGATCGAGAGGTCCCCGGTTCAACTCCGGGTGCCCCCTAGTTCTTTTTGCGGCTTTGAAGTGATGAAGCGGTGGAGGTGTTTTTGTGATTTCGGGGGGATTCTGACTCAAAGGCAGAATGTTTTCGTGGCCAATTTTAGAATGCTCTGGTGGAGCAGAACGGCAAGGGGTTCATTACCTGGAATTCAATAAAGTTGGTGATATCATCGAGGGGTGTGAATAATGGGATGATTAGTATGGGTGAAGAAAACTACAAAATACAAAAAATTTAGAAATTTTTGGATTGAAAATGGGATAATGATCATGTAAAATAAGAAAAATTGTGAAAGTTTGGAAGATTATTATTTTTTGAAATTGAAGTGACTGGAAAAACTGAAAAATATCTTTTTTCGAATAAAAAATCAAAAATTTTCATTTGAAAATCCGAATATAAAAATATAAAAATGCAGAAAAAATTTTTCAAAAAACGTTGAAAAACGGTGAAATTTAACCAAATTTTTTAGAAAAAATCTAGAAAAAAGTTGTTTTTTGGAAAAAAAAAATTCAAAATTCAAGAAAAATCGAAAAATTTTCCAAAAAAAATTTTTTTTTTCAATTTTGAAATAGTTTTATCAAAAAAAGGCAAAATTTTGAGAAATTTAAATAAAATTCCTAAAATTCCAATGAAAAGTCAAAAAAGTATTGCAACTTTTGAAATTTTCCAAATTTTTGAACAAAACACCAAAATTTAACATAATTTCAGAAGTTTTGAAAAATTCAGACCTAGTTTCAACGAATTTAAAACATAAAACTCAAACAATTTTAAAAACTACTTTTCAGCCATCATTTTTATAAATTCTTATCATTCTTCATCATAATAAATTTCGTAAAACAATCATTTTTCCAAACAAAAAACCCCATTTCCAGACCTCTGAATCTTCGGGACCTCAACCATCTACCTCTTTCGACAAGAGCATGTGATTCCATTTACCTCGACCCCTCAAGGAATATATACATTTTTCAACTCCCCCTTTGTAATAAACAACTAATTATTTATTCTAGTAGAAATTCAGTCCGTATCATCATTCCAACTTCCTCTATCCCCCAGTAGTTTTCTCTCTCTTCCCGGATATCTCGAACATTCCTCTAGTCAGACCCATAATGCAATAGGAACATAATGTGATTATCATAGCATATTCAACTATTCATTCATCCCGAGGGACTTTGAGGGTGGCATTTTCTATAAAAAGATCCATTTCCGTCGCTAACTTTGAACTTTTCTCCTGTTTATTTATTTATTTTGTTACAAAAGTATCTGATTTCATTTTTTATTCCCTTTTGTTTAATAGTAATATATTAATAAATAAATGAAATTTGGTGACCGGGACGCATAAATAAGGCCACCCACGCCCATTCAAGGTACTTGAGAAGTGTTGGTGGGTGTGAAAAAGGAAATGATATTAAAAAGTGCGACATGTCTAGTGCACACGCCTCTCGAAAACGTTTTTCCGTTTTAGTTAAAAGCAGAAACACAATTTGAATCATTTATTCTGACGCTCAAGCTGGTTTTATCAAAGAGAGAAGGGGGGAAAGTGTTTCTTGTTTGTGTTTACAAGAGTTTGGAAGACGAAAGAAGAGAACACAGAGTTTGCGGGGGTTCGTTGAAGGGCGGATAAATAGGAGAGATTCTTTGCATTTTTTTTTATGACAACGACTTTAAGGGGGGAATCCTTTTCATATAATTATAATTAACTAGTGGTGCTCCTTGAAGCCCTTGAGGTTTCTGAACACCGAGCGCAGCTTGTTCGAGTTCTGCTTGAACGAGGCGCGCTTGTCGAAGCCAAAGCCGGCGCCGTCGAGCGAGTTGAGGGCACTATAAATGCAACTGTTTTATCAGTGGATTGGCAGCATCTGGATTAGTTTGACCTACCGCTTATCGAATCCGAATCCCTGTCCATCGAGGCTGTCCAACGCACGCTTGTCGAATCCGAATCCAGTTCCGTCGAGAGAGTTGAGAGCTCTGGAATCCAATACTTCAACCTCTAAAGCTTGTTTTCTTTCTACCGTACCTCTTATCAAAACCGAATCCAGTTCCATCGAGCGAGTTCAAAGCACGCTTCTCGAATCCGAAACCCTGTCCGTCGAGGCTGTCAAGTGCACGCTTGTCGAACCCAAAGCCAGTTCCGTCGAGGGAGTTGAGAGCTCTGTAATTTTCATCCATTATTACTACTACTTCCCAATGCACTTTATACCTCTTATCGAACCCAAATCCCTGACCATCGAGGCTGTCAAGCGCGCGCTTCTCGAATCCGAATCCAGTGCCATCAAGAGAGTTCAAAGCACGCTTCTCGAAGCCGAAGCCAGTACCGTCCAACGAGTTGAGTGCTCTGAACCAGGAAATAGAAATAGGCCGATAATTGTTTTAGCTGGACCCCAGAGATCAAAAGTGTATATTCCTAATGGACCGAGTGCAATCAGATTAGGGGACCCACCTCTTTTCGAATCCAAATCCGGTTCCGTCGAGGCTGTCGAGCGCGCGACGCGGACGTCCTGTAACTGAATTACATCCCCAGACTCAAAGCTAATACATTATTTGACCTACCTGCAATGGCTGCAGTAGAAAGAGCGACTAGGAGGACAATACGGTGCAGCATAGTGCGTGTGTTACCCGGGGAAAGCACTGACGACTGAAAACGTGTACAAATTGGTATCCGGAGAGCCGCTGGTGGGCGGAGTCAATGTTCTTTTAAAAGGGAGGAAAAGGGAGTTTCGCAAATAGAACTAAACCGCCGCCTGTGTGACGTTACGCCTCGACTAATTGAAAAACGGATAGCTCCGCCGGAGGGGCGTGGTCAGGGAGTGCATTTCGGAAATGGAATCTTTCGAAATTCACGTAGACATGTGAGGGTGGAAACTGATAAGCATCTGGCACGAAGGAGGCTTCTTTGAGAAGCTTCTTGGAAAGTGATAGGGGGCCCAAATAAGATGATTTCTCATTTACATGTCTGAACATGTTGTCCCGGATGCTGCTGGAAGCTAGAATGACATCGTTGTTGTCTTGTTTTGATGACTAGAAACTCCGAAACTTCAAATGATTCATCCACCCTAATAGAACCAGCTGGAAGAATGAAATTTCACCTTTTCAACATTCCACCTGTAGTGACCTAGGAGAACTAGAAGAGACTAGAAGAGAGCAGGGCTATGGTAGTCGATGAGAAACTACGTAAAGGATTCAAGAAGAGAGAAGAGATCGGATTGGAAACCGAAGAGAGGGAAAAAAATAAGAAAGTGAACTGAAGGGTGCCTGTGGTGCGCCGTATTTATATATGTGCCACGCCCCGCCCCTTTTGCATCCACACCCACCACTGGAAAAAACCGCAGAGAGAGATGGATGGGAAGAGAGAGCAAGAATGCACTCAATATGTATGGAAATGAGGGCTACAGTAGGAGGATTTCTCATTTTGCCATCTATTTTCAAATTTTTTCAATTTCAACCCAAATTTCGAAGGCAATTCCGTCACGAGATGGAGAAAATTTGAATTTAGATTGACGCCTCACTCCATTATCCGGTAACGGTTCGAAATTTCCATTTAGATGGGCTTTTTTAGTGCAAGAGCAATTACTTTTTCATATGACTCGTGCTGAGTGATCGCCTGATTAAGCAGGTGGGTGTAAGCGAATTTTCAATGAGACTTAGCAAAGATCAGTTTGAGAAGTGCGCGTAAGGCTTCTAGGACTTTTAAAATTTTGAAAGTGTATAGGACATAAGGATTCAGATCAAATTATCAGATCGCTACGGTCACTACTACTCCCAAAAGCTTTTAGACCAAAAGATTTATAGTGGGGACCCACCTAGACCACCAAAATATCCGGTAGTTTCGTTTTGTTTTTTTCCACCCAGACCCGGAAAAGTTTCGTCCACCTCTTCCATTCCCTGCCAAATTGCCCCTCGGTTGATTGATTACCACCATGTTTTCTGATATCCTAGCCTAGCCGGGCAAAAGCTTCCTAGCAACGAGCGTGGGTGAAACGTGGTGCCGTTGATAGATTGGTATGCGCGGCACGTCATCCATCGAGTCACGTGACGAGAATACTGATCGGCCAAATGTTTTTGGTTGTGACTAATCAGCTAACGAGCGATCCTTGGGGGGCTGGAAGTCAGCGCGATGTGTACTTTAACTTCCGAGTTTTTCCGGTTGATTGGCGCGAGACATGAGTAGGTCAAATGTGCGTCATTATTTCATAAGGAAGTTTGTGGCTCTTCTTGTTTATCAGGGGGTGTTATAGAGGAGGTCAAAAGTTTTTGACCTACCTTTGAGTCACCCCCAAAACCCATTGTCCTCCTTCTTTCAATAGAAAGCTGGAAAACAAACGTTCCTGTGAACTCGTACTTTTCAACGGCAGGTGCATTGGCACTACCGACAAAACAATCACGTCTAGAACAAAAGAGAACTCGGCGGTATTTTTCACTCCCACACTCCCACGGTATTGTTTTCGGCTCTCATTCTCATTTAGGTGGTCTAATCAGAACTAATCAAATTTTGATCCGCCGCGTGCGTCAAAACAAAAAGAAAACAATCGGGCTGAGTGGGGGGGGGGAAGCGTTGTATAGATTGGGATGGTGAATCATGCACTTTGAAGGGATGATTTTCGACTAATTTTTGGTAGCAAGGGTAGCAGGGAACAGACCGTGTCAATAACAATATGAATTAGAGATGAGCAGGCAATTTTCAGAATGCTTTTTGAATTCCTGAATTCTGAATTCTGAATTCTGAAGCCAGAATTCTGAAAGCAGAAATAAAGGTACAACAATAAAACGGCAACGTTGGAGGTGACGTGAGAAGTCTCAGGTTTCACCTAACTTCCAAAATGGTGTTTTATTTAGATTTCCGTTTCTATTAGTGCCACTCGAGTACACATTGACCTATTCCCTCAAAAAATTCAAACATGGAAAGTTAGTCATCGAGATGTCCGATGTCCTCGATTCAAGCTAATCACCGAGAAACATTTTTCCCATGCGATGAATCCAATTTTCCAAAAATTTTGCTAATTTCCCCGGATTTCAAGAACCTGCGAGAACCTTTCGCGTGTGCACGTAACAGGCCAAATAACAGCGGGAAGCCCTTGCGAATCGCCAGACAAAATCTGGGGGAGATTTATTTCATTTCCATATTTCCATAGCGAAATGGGCCCAATTTCGGAGGTGACATGTGACAGAGAAAGGGCAGAAGTGAGAGACGATGGCAATTAAGCTACTCATCGTCATCGTCGTGGATTTATGGGCTGTGACATCATTTAGAAAGGCGGGAAAGAGCCGTGAAACGAAACATTTTCATTGTCGGGAGGGAGAAGTGAAAACTAAGCTATTATCTAGGGAAAAAGAAGGGTTGGGTTGGGTAGGTCAAATAAATCATAGTAGATAGATCAAAGAAGCGTTTCTTGGTTGGTTTTCCAGGGTTCAGAGTACGTTTGGTGTAGATCGAAAGCTATGTTTTGTACGGAAGATCTTTTGTATGATCACTCTCCCATCCTCCTTATTAGCTTCTTTGGCTCACATGTCTGTACAATAATTCGTAGCATTTTCTGACTTCTATACCCTTTTTCATCTTTCCAAAACGTTCCAAAATCGTAGAAAATAATGAGGACGCTACAAACTATAGCTTCCACAAAGCGCCCCGAAGCACGTAGGAGGATAACTGATGACTGCTCTGCTGCCCAACCCCCAATTGTACTTTACTTTTTCCCCGTCCCAAAAAAAACGGACTGAGGCAACATTGACAAATTGGTAAAGGGGAAATCGGGGTAAAAGAAGAAGAAAAACCAGAGAGTTCGAATTCCCGGAAGTAAAGGAAAAAAAAAATTTGGAACGAAACTAACTTAACCCTCTCCCGAAAGTCCCTAAAGCCCTCACGTGGCAAGTGTTTTGTTTCGGTCCCTGGCACCGACCACCCCGTCATTACTGCCAACGTCGGGGTCCGTTTATTCAATTTGGTTCTCATGGGACCCAAGTGTTTCACATCTTTCCTCCACTTTTTTTTGTGAATTCCTATCCTTTTTTTCGTTGGAAGTGAGAACTTTTTTTTGGTGATCTGAATCATCAAAAAGGGGGTCGGAATTCAGTTTTCGGTTTGGGTAATGGATTATTCATATGATAAATGGGGGAAGAACCGGGATTAAAGTACACACAGAACCATAAATTGTGAAGGCACGAAATTTTGGGCTCTTTTTTTTTGGCTTTTATAGGTGTTTTGACAGGGAGATCTGGAAAATATTAAAGAAGACCATCTTTTTCAAGAAAGAACGGCTTCATATTGTGATTCTTCAAAGATCACACAGATTTTTCCATGTATTGTCTTCTCTTGGTGTTGTTTTGATGTTGTTTTGCTCAGTTTTGCTCTGCGCAGGCTGCTTCTTACGAGTAGCCATGGATTTATCAAGTCTACACCAAAATTTCATGATTTTTGAAACATGACATGCAGAGCAGGATTGCCTCCAGATTAATTTCTGATTTGGATGGAAAACAAAACAAAAACAAGTCAAAAATCTAGCAGGTTTGTTAGAAATCAGAATATAGTGCACTATTCGGGGATTCTTGTGGGGGTTTTTAGGTGAACTATTGGAAAACAAAGGAAAACAGATGGATTCTCAAGATTTTTCCATAAAATTTATGAAAACCGATAAAATTAAAGGTAAAAAGTACCAAAATGGGGGAGTACTAGTTTTGGATGCTATAACATGAGAAACAGTACTTTAAGTACTTTGTTGGTGGATTTTGAAAGGTGTTTAGGTATTTTGACTGTTCTTCAGTGTTAAAATGACATGCTGAAGTCATTTTCAAAGTTTTTACAAGATTTCAAATGCAAAGAGACTTCCAGTGTTACTGAAATCATGATGCCCACACTTTTTTGCATCAATTAGTACAAAAAACTTCATATTTTCAGGTTTTCCTCTTTTAAAGAACTTGACCTAACTTCAGATTATATTCACACCCAAAAATAAAAAACCACGACTTCATTACAGTAATCCCAACTCACCCTCTCTTCTCTCTCTCTCCAATTTTCCAGCTTCACACAAACTACACACCTGCTCATAACCCAATCCCAATCCACCACCTGAAACACGCTCTTTCAACTCCTAATTGAGCTCTCAATCAGAAAAGTCACACACCTCCAACAAAAAACACATGAGAATTGCGGATAAACACCAACGATCACTCTATTTTTCCCTAAACATTCAAATTGGAATTAGAATTTTCCTTCTCAATTAACTCGTAGACAAGTTCAAGAATGTTAATGAGGTTTGTGGCGATGAGAGAATAATGAGAGCAGCATTGTTTTTCCCGGAAAAATTTAAGAAAAAACGGATAAGAAACGGGAAGAAAACGAAGAAGAAGAAAATGAAGTCAAGCAAGGAAACAAAAAGTGCAAGGGGAAAACTCAAGAAATGAAATCATTTTGTTATTGTTTTCAGTTTTCACTGACTTTTTTCAGTGCTCCTCAAGTCATTTCACTCGCTTTTTTCGTTTTAAATGTGTTCAGTACAATGGCTCATGTTTTTATTTCTGGGAATCGCCGGTCGTTTTCATGAATAGCAGATATGCATAACTTTGTGTTCAAGAGACAAATGTTGGTCCGTGTCTGGGAATGACGAACAATGAACGAGGGGGTGTGAACAATGGTTATTTAGAGTTCGCAAATTATTTTTGAGATTTGGTGGGAATGGAGGATGAATGAAAAGGCTCGAGTCAAAAATAAAATACAAAAAGGATGGATAGTAGTGAAAGGAGAGGGGGAAGCTTTGGAGGACTGAAATTCCAAGAAAAACTGGAAAAACTTTGAAAATCACTTTCTCAAAGGTGTGAGCTGCCTGGAATCGCTTGGAAAACTGGTTTATTGGTTTTGGAAGCTTTTACAGGGTTAAAAAGTGCATACAAATGGCATTAATGATACTTTTCGCAATCACTGCTCATCTCACTTTATCACAAGTGATGACAAAGCCAGGTACCCAAATCTAAATAGTCCCAGTCGAAAATTTACAGTTTTCTAGTGGTTTTCAGTACTTGAAATGCACATTTTCATGCTCCAAAACCGCAAAATCCTTTGATTCTTCTGGAAAACGTATACTAATATGTTCAAGCCATGTACATTGGTTAAAAGTCCTCATTAACTTATCAGCAACATATTCTCCTTTTCATTATTTTTCTTCTTTTACCCCCTTTCATTTCCTCCCATTGAATCCATTTAATCCTCCCCAGCAATCAACTTGAACGCTGTTCCATCCCTTTCTTCTCCCCCCTGAAACTCATTAATCTTCGTAAAGTCCAAATTGCTCTGCATCTCCCTTCACTTTGATCATTGACCAGAAGCAAGAAAAGTGGTCGAATTTGGGTAACTTTTACGAGAATTCATTGCCCCCTCCCCATTGTTCTAGGAATTGCAATGTTTCAACTAAACTGAATTAGTTGGAAAAACAAACGAAGGGAGGGTACAAAAAAGGGGGAAAGGAGGGTGGGGGGGGGGGTCCCATAGATGAGAAACGTCAAGGACCAAGGTGGTGAGAAAAAATAGAAGTTTCTCACGGAATATGTGTAAAAATAACTGATCGGGAATGAGAAAGGGGGTATTTTTTGGTATTTTTGGCTACTGGAATGGGAAAAAATAGTAAAAATAAACCAAAACTTATACGAAATCATGGGAAAATCATTGGTTTTAACAGAAAAGGGACCCGTTCCTGTTTGTCTTAACATTTTGAGCTCTAGAATGCACCGAATCTGAAATAGCAGTTCAACATCATTTTAACAACGTCAAATACACTATACTTCCTGTGTAGGCGTAATGAACTTTGTGTTGTCCACTCCTTTTTTCCATATCCTTTTCAATGACCACTCATCCGTCGCCCACGAAAAAACAACAAATTGCGAGAGTGTTGTCTGTCGCTTGCCCCCTCATTATCCTAACTTTTGACTTCCTCGCATCCTCCCCATTTTCTCATTTTTCTCTTGATTAATCACCAGTTATTCATTTATCCTCCCCTCTCCATCCGTTTTTTTCGAAAGGGTATACTTTTTGAAGAGTAGTCTGGGGGCCAAAGTTAACTGGTGGAAGAGGGGGAAGAAAAAGTGAGAAGGGGGATGACAAATTGAAAGGGGGGATAGATCTGTGATGATATTTGGATGAAAAATTGATGAACGACATTTATCTTGTATCTTTGAGAATGAATTGCACTTACATGACTACATTTGAATGTGTGGAGTTTGGGAGGATTATTGGAAGAGGAAGGGAAGGGGTTGGAAAAAAAGGGGATTGTGAAGGGGTTCGGTTCAAAGACAGTGCACCTGATCTGGTTTCAAGATACCTAATTTCAAAGGATGAATGAAAACACAGAACTCAGTTTGTTAGCATTGAATGCTCAAAAGAGTACCAAGAATTGTTGTTCTCAATGGAACATCAACAGAAATCATTGTGCTCAAAGCTGAATGAAAGCGCAGAACAACTTGAACAAATAGCCTGATAATCCTAATCTGAACTTCATAACTCCAAGTTAAACAACTGACGATCTTGCTGAACTTATCAATTACAAAAATTCAGTTCAAGAAATGCAATCAAACTTTCAAATTTCAATCTATGTTTTGTTGTACGTATAACTCAACTTATAGTGAACTAGTTTTATTCTTCATTACAAACATATAAAAGGTTCACAAGTTCCTTTGTAGGAGAGTAAATGAAATTATTATAACAGAAAGAGCTTGTTCTTGAATACCTAAAAAACAGTATATCTTTTCCCATTCAATGATGGCATTAAGACTCACATTTCGAGTGTTTTGGATGTCGTGCCACGTTGGCCTAGCAGACCTGATCGAAGCGAACTCCGCGTAATTGAACTGGTACACAACATTAAGCATTCAGAATAATAGTGAAACATATTTATCTGTAATGTTTTACTTGTAATCTAGTTGATGTTCAGTTTTCTTTCTTACTTAAACAAGAACTTCAGATGACATACTGTAGGTAGTGAGAAGATTATCGAGGAAGACATATATAGTATTGAAATACAATTGTGATAGATCATCGGACGATTTGAAGAAAGTGATTCAACATAGAATCAGAACATCCTGACTCAATAAAACATATAGACGTCCAAACAGTGTGTCAATGTTGTGCTGGGAGCTATACAGCGGTTCAATATGAAATAGTACAGGGAAAAACATTTAGTGGGACTTTCTATGTCAAAAACTATTGGGCAAAGTGGATTGAAACAATTTTCATCCAGGACATTCCGAAGGATGCCAATCGTTGAGCAGACCTCCAGGTTAGTTTTTCTAATTTGTCTGCTTCAACAATGATTTGATTTCAAACCCTATGCTAATTATGTTGGTTTGATTCAGATTCTGCTCCGTTGGAAACTGTAAAATGTATTCCAGTTTCTTCTCGGTTATCCAACATTTATCAAAGCATTCACTTGATCTGAATCACCCAACCGTCAACTCAATGATAGTTCCCAACTTGTGTATAGTTTCCACCCACTTTACTACAGTCCACTGATCTTACGTGAGAATCAGTTTCCGATTCTTTGTTCAAAGGCCATACGAAATCAGCAGAGAACAAAAATAATCGCAAAGTGAAAATGAACACAAAACACATCGGGAAAAAAAGGTTTCTTCTAATCAAGTGACATCACCGCCTTCTCTCATCCGCCCCATGAAAGACCTTCGTTTAAACCGATCAGTAGTGAAAAAAAGAGAATATACTCTGTTTTTAGTTTGATTTGATCCTCTTTTCCGTTTTCAAGTGATCACTGTAAGAAAAGAAGTAAATACAAACAACCCGAACTATTTTTGTAAGAATATCAAAAAATCGGTGGAGGAGATGAAAAATACAGAAAAAGTAAAGAAATCGTGTGATTTTTTGGGGGGGGGGGGGGGGGGGGGGAGATGTCTGGTTTCAATATGGTCGTAAAACATTAACTTTTCAGTATATAATGCAGTTGATTGTGAGGGCAGCTGATATTCTGTCGAAGAAGTGGAGGAAGTGGAAGGCAAAAATGGCAAGGAGAATGTGAGTTGCTTTGAAGTTTGTGTATACTTTTATGATTATAATTGTGAGAATATGGTTTAACGTTAATTGCCTGCAAGGTGGTGGATAGTAGCGGAAATCAGAGATGCAGTAGCTAGGCCAGTCTTTCAACTTTGCTCGATTTTTATAGTTTTCTATGATTTTTTGTTGATTTTTTGATATTTTTCAGCAAAAAAAGTTGGAATATGATTGAAAAATGTGTAACAGTTAGTTTATTGCGTGAAAAAATACTCTGAAAATCATTCAAACTTATAAAAACAGAACAAGTCGAGAGCAATAGTGAAACTGGGAACAAAAAACTGATGCAGCGAGAGAGAAAGAGAAAAGTTGGATTTCAACGCTTTTTTCGATGTTTTCTAGCGTTCGAAATGTAAAAATGACATTTGTCAGTCAAAAATCATCAAAAATCATCTATAAATCATATATCTGTGAGAAACTCTGTAAAAACCCCAAGAAAACAGTACTTAATTTCATTTTTCTGCAAGTTGTCGTCCAATCTTGCACAGACCAGGCACTAGTTTTTTTTGTATTTCACCATGCTTATATTGCTGAAAAATGTTGAAAATGGAGTTGAAAATGTCAAAAAACTCCAATTTAAATTCAAAAAACCTTAAAAAACAAAAACTCCATGCTTTTTCCCCATAGCAACTGCACCAGAACCCTGCAATTATCCCCCAAAAACTTCCATATAAACAAATTCACACTCCCTTCTAAAATTCTTCTCGAATTACCACTAAACTCTACTCTGGAGCCTTCTTTTGCTCGAACTTCTCTTTGTCATATAACCAGAAACTCTTCTTCCTACCTGTCGCACTTTTAAAAACCATGCCGACTACAAAAACAGGGCGGAATCCCTCTCCGATGAGCAAACAATCTCTCCTCCCTTCTCCCTCCTTTCCCTTTCCAACTATGACTGGCATTTCACTGATTTTTTGCGGGTTTTTTCATACTTTTTCTGGTATTTTCTGATATTTCTTGTTGGAATTTCGTGTGATCAATCAAAATGTCATTTCTGAGAAAGTAAGTTCAAATTTTTTCGCCTTCCTTAATGTCAGGTTACTTGATTTCTGCTGATAGGGTGATGTAAACCGACTGGCAGAGACTAGAAAGTTTCTGGTTTTTCATTCCTTTAAATTAGGTTGTTTCGATGGTTTTACTGTTGTTTGGCCTGATAATAGTGGGGGTCTGTCAAATTTAACAGTGGAAAACTAAGATTTGAGGAGAAAATGTGAAGAATTAGTGTATAAAAGTGCATTTTTAGTTCATTTCAGCACTTCTTCCTACTAAAAATCACCTATTTCAACAAAATTTCTGATGAAACATGAATTTTCTAATACAAGTTTTAATTCCATTCCATTTCCTTGTACATTTCACAACACCACGTGGCAAATGACTCACCACTTCCTTACTTCCTCGAACTTTTCCTTTTCCCACAATTTCTCCACTTTTTTCCACCGTTCGCTCCGTTTTCCTGCCCTCTCTCTCCCAGTTTTCTATACACAATGGCGCAACACACTTTTCATGTTTATTCACTATGTGTGTCGCCGTACAAAACGGAGGTACTTGGCAGAATCGAATGGAAAATCATAATAATAAGCGGTTTTGACATGTGGAAATCAAGAAGGGGTTTGAAATGAACTAGAATTGGAAGGGAATAGTAGTTTGAAAAAGTTTGGGAATTTGAAAATTTGAAAAAAAAAAATTTTCAAAAAATTTTTTTTTAATTTTTTTGATTTTTTTTGTTGTTTTTTGTCAAAATTTTAAATTGTTTTCAACTGTAAAAAAGTACAAAACTGTTAAGTTTCAAAATTTAAAAGTGTTTTTACAGTACTGTTTGTTAAGTGATCCGTGAAAAAACTGAAAACAAATCGGTTTGTGTTTCGATGATTCATCACTTTACTTTACAAAATATTGAAGTAAACAGTTTTTAGGAATTTTTTGTAATGTTCAGATAAGTAGTTTGAATATAAAGGAATTTTTGAAAATTTGAAAAAAAAATTGAAAAAAAAATTTCTGGAAAAAAAATTGAAAAAAAAATTTTGAAAAAAATTTTGAAATTTTTTTTTTGAAATCACTATTTTCCAAATCTGTCACAGATTTTTTGCTGTTTTCTTAAAATCTCTGTAAGTAAATGAAATTTTAAAATAGAAAAAAAATTTTGAAAAAAATTTTTTTTCTAAAAAAAATTTACTAAAATTTTTTTTCAAAATTTCCCTTCACGTTTTACAAATCACCATTTTCCCCTTCTTTTCCTCATATTCTCCTCCAATTTTAGTCATTCTCTACAAATTCCTAGCTATCCATTGTTCTGATAGGATTACACAACCCGATAGTCCCCCTCTCCCCCTTTTCTCTGTTCCATTGTACAATACAGCGTTGTGTAGTTGGCGAAAAACGTCCACAATTACAGATACTGATAAGATAACAGTTATGGAAGTATTAGATGCTCTCTGTCTCTCTCTCTCTGCCTATCGTATCTTATGATGACAACGGAAAACATGAGCTCTTTGTTTGTTTTTGAATCGAAAGGAGTTAAATCGAACTGAATCGAATGGCTACAATGAAGTGAACACTAACAGACAAATAAACTCATTTTTGACATGGAAAAGAAGAAGAACATAAAAACGACATGGAGATGCTTCCATTTAATTTCGCCATCTCTCAATTCATCCTTTGTCTCGTTGAGGTCTCTTTTTCCTCCCCCCGTTGTCAATGACATTCCCTATTCCACCCCGCAGACGAATTTGTTCCATCGTATCAGTTGCCCCCCTTTCTCTTTCTGTTTCTCTCCGGGATTAACATGGATGAGAGGGAGGTGGAGAGAGAGAGGTTGAGATGGGAAACAGAAGTGATATCGAACAGTAATTGAGTGTCATCTCCGGGAATTTTGCGGTTTTGGGCGGTTTTTGTGGTGTTTTTTGTGTTAAATTTGAGAATGTGGGGGTAAAATGGTGGTTGAAGTATAGAAAAAGCAGAGAAAATGCAGATTTTTGACAAAAAATGTGAAAAAAATGGTTTTTCCGAAATATTTTTTCAAATTTAGCATGATTTTCAAGTTCAAATGATAAATTTTCTTAAAAATTTCAAATTTCTTCCAAAAAGTTTTTTGTAGATCAAAAAATACCCGTTTTTTTTTCAACATTTACACAGAATTGGTTAATTTTTTTGCAATTTCAACTACTCTCGCAAAAAATTGCATTAAATTTACGTTGTTTCTATACCTAAACATCGAACATACAAAAAGTGGCTCTTTTCAAAAACATCACCAACTTTTTATCATTTTCTTCTGAAAACCTTTCACAATCTATAAAACTATACGATTCCTCACCATTTCTCCACAAAAGCCATCTAAAAAACAGCTACTAGTTATCCCGATCGAAAATGACCATCGGTCCTCAAGCACCACAATTCCACCCAAAAAACGTCATTCTTGACAAAAAAAACTGATGCGAACAGGTGTGGATAGGCATTTTCCGTCGCATCCACTCCTCTCTATCTCTCTTACGTAAACCGGTCTCTTCCCGATCCTAAGGGTGGGGGAGGGCGACAATTCCACACAGTGTACATAGGGCACGCCACACACGTTTTACAAGGCTTTTCCCTTTCTGCCCTTCCACTTTCTGCGCCAATGGCACTGGTCATTCATTTTTGCGAGACTTTCCGAAAGAGGGGAGGGAATACGACGCAATTCCAAATCACTTGCGATCTAGCTGTTTCTTCGCGTTTCTTCAATGGCGCTAGGATCAAACTAAGGACAGTTGGGAGAAGTTATAGAAGGCGTTTCAAGTGTTTTTCTCCTAGTTTGTAGCATATTTTCCGCATTCTTCCATATTGAAACCTCGCCTGTCAATCAAGAAAAACTACTGATAGCGGACTACGCTTAATATGTACAACCTAATTTTTCCTTCCAGAAAGATGACAACTGATGTTTAATCGCAGTACTTTTCCCAATGGTTCCACCTTTTCTGGACTTTCTCCTTTAGACCCTTTCTGTTTGCACACGAATAACACTTTCCAGTCTACACCCTCCTCATTTCCTATACTCTCTTCATCGTCCCATTTTACTGATAACATCGCTTATCAGTCGAATGAACTCTAGCGTAGTCTGCTCTGCCGTATTTATTAGCTGTGACTTGGCACCGCCTACCACTTCTCCCATTTTCACCTGTTCCCTCTTTCTGGGGAGCCACGCTAATAATTTTCTATAGATTTTTTTTCCAGGGATATGGCGGACAGTCCCAAATTTGCACTGGCGACGTTCGTGGTGTACGCCTTTGTGCTGTACAATGTGAACAGCTTCATGTGGAAGTTCGTGTTCGTCGGATTCGTCGTGTTCCGGCTGCTGAGGACTGACTTCGGGAGGAGAGCTCTGGCTACAGTGCCCAGAGATTATGCGTGAGTTACTTATATGTTTTTAGGAGCGGTTTTTACAGAAGTCATCTAAAAGAGAAAGTGTAGAGTTTTCTCTAACCTTGACCGATTCAATTCGTTTCCGAATAAAAGTGCAAACATTTTGCATGCATAGCGTAGTGTGAAAGGGGAAACATTAAAGCCTAAAAAGAAAGAAGATAAACTGGTTCCAACAATAATACTATTGCAGAGGACTCAAGCTGCTGGTCACCGTCAAGACTACAATCAACAGTTTGTTCAAGAAAGATCGCCCGATTCACGCCATTTTCTTGGATCAGGTTTGTCAGGCTAGACTCTTTCCCCCTCTTGCTATCAGTTGATATTTGGCCCAACCTATACGTCCAATACCACCACAAAACAGAGAATTTTCAGGTGAAAAAACACCCGCACAAGATCGCAGTGATTGAAATCGAGACGAAGAGACAGTTGACCTACCAGGAGCTCAATGAGCTTTCCAATCAGTATGCGAATCTTTATGTGGTAAGTTCTCCCTAAACAAGTTGAAGGGCTGATCATTTGATATCCGGTAGCAAAACACAAAACAGACGGTCATTTTCCCATCGTAATCACCTTGATCACACTCGACACGACCACCGACCGACAAGATCACAACAATTCCGGGTGCATACTGTCCCAAAACACACTTGTTACAGGCCGAAGGTTACAAGATGGGTGACGTCGTCGCGTTGTTCATGGAGAACAGCATCGACTTCTTCGCCATCTGGCTGGGACTCTCCAAAATCGGTGTCGTGTCCGCGTTCATCAACTCAAACTTGAAATTGGAACCGCTGGCGCATTCCATCAATGTGTCCAAGTGCAAGTCGTGCATTACCAATGGCAGCTTGTTGCCCAGTAAGAAAATAAGGGATGGACCTGGGTAAAAGATGAAATTTTTACAGTGTACAAAGCGGCTATCGAGAAAAAGCTAATCAGTGAGGATATCAACGTGTTCTTGGCTGGAAACGATGTCGATGGAAAGCACAGATCCCTCGGACGCGACCTCCACTTGTTCTCCAAAAATGAGCCAGCTCCAACCCCTGGACTTGACTTCAAGAGCGTTCTCTGCTACATCTACACCTCGGGAACCACTGGAAACCCAAAACCAGCGGTTATCAAGCACTTCCGCTACTATTGGATCTCAATGGCCTCTGGAAAGGCATTCGGTATGCTCAACGACGACATCGTTTACATCACCATGCCCATGTATCACTCTGCCGCTGGAATTATGGGAATCGGAAGCTTGATTTCCTTTGGAACCACTGCCGTTATCAGGAAGAAGTTCTCGGCTAGCAACTTCTGGAAGGATTGTGTCAAGTACAATGTCACCGCCACCCAGTACATTGGAGAGATTTGCAGGTATGTTTTCCCGTTTTTTGAAGGGTATCAAATCCAAATCACAATTGTTCAGATACCTCCTCGCAGCAAAGCCATGCGAAGAAGAGAAACAACACAAGGTGCGACTGATGTGGGGAAACGGTCTTCGCAGCCAGATCTGGAAGGAGTTCGTCGGCCGCTTCAACATCAAGAGAATCGGAGAGCTCTACGGATCCACCGAGGGAAACTCGAACATTGTGAACCTGGACAACCACGTCGGCTCGTGCGGTTTCATGCCTATCTACCCCCACATTGGCGCCTTCTACCCGGTGCGTCTTATCAAAATCGACAGAGCCAGCGGCGAATTGATGCGTGATAAGAATGGCCTGTGCATTCCCTGTGTTCCCGGAGAGACCGGAGAAATGGTGGGGGTCATCAAGGAGAAGGACGCTCTGCTCAAGTTCGAGGGATATGTTAGCGAAGGGGATACTCAGAAGAAGATCTACAGGGATGTGTTCAAGCATGGTGATAAGGTAGGGTAGTAGCAATATGCTCTTCAATCAATGATCATTCCAGGTATTCGCATCCGGAGACATCCTCCACTGGGACGAGCTCGGCTACCTCTACTTCGTAGACCGCTGCGGAGACACTTTCCGCTGGAAGGGAGAAAACGTGTCGACCACCGAGGTCGAGGGTATTCTCCAACCTGTCATGGACGTCGAGGATGCCACCGTCTACGGAGTCACTGTGAGTGCTGATAAGACTACATGTAGTGTAGAGGCTGCAAGTTCAAACTTGTAAAGATGACAAACTTTATGATTGACAGAATACTCAAGTCAAACTCAAATATGAAAAGTAGTAAAACATTTATAGGTTGGCAAAATGGAAGGACGCGCTGGAATGGCTGGAATCGTTGTCAGGGATGGTACCGATGTGGAGGTAACCAATCAAAACAAAAAAGTCACACTTTCAACATCAAAACAATCCATTTCAGAAATTCCTTACTGACATCACCCACCGCCTCACTGAAAACCTTGCCTCCTACGCTATCCCAGTCTTCATCCGTCTTTGCAAAGAAGTGGACCGCACTGGTAAGCCTTCACCACATGAGGAAACTTCCAACAACTATGAATCATGTTCAGGAACCTTCAAGCTCAAGAAAACCGACCTCCAGAAAGCCGGCTACGACCTCTCCCTCTGCAAAGGAGACCCAATCTTCTACTGGTCCGCCGGCGACAAGGCCTACCGTCCGCTCACCGAACAAATGCAAAAGGATATCGACACCGGTGTCTACAATCGTATTTAAACCCCGTTTCTTCCAACCCTACCCTATTCAATGACGCATTTCTTTCTAGTGCCATTTTCACCACTTTCTCTCACCCTAGTCGATGGTATTTTTCAAAAGTTTCTTGATGCCTTTCAGGAAAGTGCCAAAATTTGCCTACAATCGCCAAAAAAAAATTCGCCCCGCTCAATTTGACACCCCTTTCCACACCCACCCACGAGTATTAGTATTGCTCGAAGACTTTTATATTGTAAATTTGAATTCTGTTGACTTTCACTGTGATGCAACACTAATAAATTGATGTTTTATTTGAAATTTAGTAGTGGAAAACGGCAAAGACGAGGACTTCGCACCAAATGGAGCCCTGGAATGTGGAAAGTACTGATAACAAAAAAAATCGAAAATGTCTACCGTGACAAAACGCTGGTGGACGTAGGAGTCACAATCTTCATCCCAAACACACTGGATCGCGGTTCTAGAAACGGCAATCATGAGATTTTTTGATCTACTTCAAAAAACTCACGTCGCACCATTCCCAACCTGCTCCGTAAGCATTGCCTGTACGACATACTTGTAGCGTGGAAGTTGCAGTCCTAAATATCTCAATCTCCATATAGCTCCCATATAATAATGAGCCCATACCTTTCAACCTATCCCTTATCATCACTGATATCTCCTTCGATAACTTTTCAGACTCTTCCACATTGTAAGTACTCAATCCATCCAACTTCTCATGGAGAACCTCCTGCACAACAGTGCTCACTGTTTTCGGGCGGAATCTGAATGAAATTGACAGTTTTTGATGAATGTTATCAGAGAAACTCACTTTTGTCCCGGCGTCGGTCGCAAAACGAAGTTTCTGTCGTTGGTGTCCTCCATTTTGTGAACGGAAAGAAAGTGCGGGATCAATAGGAGGGGTGGGGGCGCACTTGCGTCCGTGTTGCCATGGTAATTGTGCGCAAAAGGGAAAGCGGAGGGAGCAAACGGAAATTGAATTTGGAAGGGGAAAGAGGAAATGGGAAAGAGGGAGTATGCAACAAGGAAAAAGGGTTAAATATATCATGATATGTTGAATTTTTACTAAAAACAACTAAAATTTATCAAACCTTTGATATGCACTATATTTTTTGTTCTTTTTAGGTATAAAAATGTCAAAACAAGCACGTTGTTTCAAGATTCATTAAAAATACATATATTTTAATAATTTTGAGTCAAATTTGATTTACCACAACCTTTCCCCTGGTTCTATTAGGCTGGCCGATAAGTAATGTCGTATTTTGCACTTGACAACTTTCATCATAAAATGAGTTAAGCACATCATTAGTCAGAAATCTTTTGCAATTATTATCTACGATAGTTAACCTACGTACTCACAAAAAATAGCTGTCAGACTTAAAAAACTGGGGTAGCGTAGAGCGTCAGAAGGTGATCACTCAAACTACTCATTTTTTTGCGGTTTTTGCATTTTTTCTTGGCAAGGAGAAGCAGAATTAGCCCAAATAAGTGGTGATAGTATAAAGCCATATCAAGACTGTTAGGCGACAAAAGCACAGATTCCTCGCTCAATCGTAGAGTTTTTTATAAAGCGATCTTCTCAACGTGTAGATGTGCATTATAGTGTGCAACTTTAGAAAAGGTCGTATCCACGTTTTGATTCTCAAGCACTTCATAAATACTGCCGAATTAGGTTTGGAACAGTCTTGTGTATACTATTCAACTTGATTTGAGCACCTCATATGCTCCAAGCCTTCACTATTCCACCACAAACAGAGCATCTGATTTTTTCATGTATGCCAAGTTTCGGAGTCGGTTTTGTAGGTTCATCATAACCATATCAGTTTCTTTTCTTGGTACTGATATCATGGAAGATCCATCTTTCATTCGACATAAAAATGGAGACGTGAAAACCACTCGTTTTGAAATGGCGGCCAAGAGTACCAGTCAAAGTCGCGTTTGAAATTTTTTCGGAATCGCCAAGTTTGTGAGGTTCCAATTTTCTACTCCTGTTTGAGTTTCCCATCTTTTGCGAATATTGTACAATGGTGGAATCAGTGTACTCTAACAGTTCAAATAACTGTCGATATGTCTGACACAGAGCCCACGCGACGCTGCTCTTCAGAATGTCATAATCTATGATTTAAGGGCATATCCTGTGTTTTTCGTCTTCTAGATTTTTATTTCGATTACGAGTTTTTCGGAATTATCTTGAAACTATCCTTACACTACTAGAGTACTGAGTAAAAATCATTTCATGGACATAGACGACCTTTCTTTCTTTCTGGAAGTCGTGCAACATGACCGCCCGCAACCTATTTTCAAGTCGGTCATTTTCTACGGTGTAGTACTTTGTGGAAATCGGTTGAAATATGGCATGCAGCATATCATTCGATGCGCAAAGAAATGCTCTTTCCGGTGATTATAAAAACATAACAGGAACTCGCTATTGAACGGAAAAAAACGGTTGTCAAGTCATGCGACATTACTTATCGGCCAGCCTAATACTTCCATTCTAACCTTTCTAGTGATATACAGAACAACTTTTACTGATACTAACAAAAAATTATGTGTATCCGTCGGGATTTCTGTTGGTAGCGGACCCTGGACATGTCCTTAGCTCTCGGAATGATCCCAACCTTCGCTGACTACCCTTGTTTGCGATGGTCCTGGAGACGTGAGGCTGTCTACCACCCTGCGTCTCTCCAATTGGTGTACTCTCTCTCTCTTTCTCTCAAAGAATGTTCTAGATGTGTGTGTTGGACGGTCCGAATGGGAAGGACTGTTCATTCACGTCGCTCGATCACCCCATGAATGATTCCGAAGAGCTCAGTCCCACTACTCATCGTATTGCTATGAATACCAGAGACTGTGATGTCGCTTGCCTTGTCCGCGAGAAGTTTCCTGCGCAGGAGAGATAAAAAGAAGGTTTGTTGTTTTTGAGTTTTCATTACGGTTAACAACAATAACGTAACATTCACATTCAGACAAAAAATTCAACAGGAAAACAACACGGCGGATTTGAGAAAGTCAAGAAGAACGCAAAGAACGTCTTTCTGCCAACTCGTTTTCTGACTGAGAAACGCGAGGAAGATCGGGGAAGCGAAAATATAGTTGCCGGAACCACAAGTAGCCGGAACGATTAGAAGCCGGAACCACGAGATGGTGGAGAAACAAGGGATAGGCGAGAAACGAGGGAGAAAAACGTCTCTCTGCCAACTCGCAACTGATTGTGGAACACGAAGAAGATGGAAATCGGGGAGGCAAAAATAGAGAGTGCCACCCGAACCTCTGCCAAGCTATTTGTTCCCGAGGACGGTCTTGATGCCGTTCGACGTCTCAACGAGAACGACGAGAAGCCGGGACGACGAGAAGCCGGAACCACAAGTAGCCGGTACGATGAGAAGCCGGATCAACGAGATGGTTGTGAAACAATGGATATCCGGTACGATTAGAAGCCGGAGCCACGAGATGGTCAAAAAAAATGAGATCGCCGGTACGATGAGAAGCCGGATCAACAAGATGGCGGAAAAACAAGGGATAGCCGCGCTTATCAAGAGTGAGATAGAAAGCTATGCGAAGCAGTTGCTTTAGAGCTGCGAGGCAAGGAGGACGTGGACCAAAAGTTGAAAGACTTTGTCGGTTAGTTAATACGTTCTATCCAAACCATGTAAACTCCTATTTCAGACCAGAAAATCCAAAAAAGGAATACCACTCCTGCTGCCAAAAAAGAGCCGTGCAAGTGATGAACAAGGAAGAACGTATAATGGTAAACTAGGAAACCATGTCCACTGTTTGATGACTTCCCACAAGTGATCCGCAAACTTGTCAAAGGAAGGGGAACATACGAAATTATAATAGCGGACTATCGAAGCATAAGTGCCAAGATGGAGGAGTTAACAGGAGAGGAGGACCATACTATTACAAGATGCATGGTCAAAGGGTCATATTATTTGATCCGGGAAACAAGCCTTGAGAAGATGCTCAAGTCGAGCCAGTCGAGTAGGAATTGGAATGTTCTCCACATATGCAGTGGAATTCCAAAGATGACGTTCTCTACAAATGTGAAGGGATTTGAAAAATGCCCTTCTCCACATATCTGGTGGAATACCAAAAATTAGTTTTTCTACAAATGTCTCGGGATGACACATCGAACTTTACGTTCGATACGTCCGACAGAAGCTGGAAGCCAAGGAAAATCAGTTCACAACAAATCGGACGCATGTATTTTGTGAGGCAGCGGGATCAGATCCAAGGGAGCCATGTTGAGGATCTGATTACCGTTTGCAATCAGAATTATGACCTTATTTGTGGACGCAGCAAGTGAGGATATCTATCCGACAAAAGCAAGTGAGGATATCTATCCGACCACGAAGACCATGGTGTGCCAATGCAAATTCAAAGGTTGATGTCAAAAATGCAATGAGATCAACGACACGGAACTTATCTGGTACACGTTAGTTTAACAAGTCAACAAAGCTATATGCTCATATCAATTTTTCAGATACCTGACAACAATGTGCAAAGGTTTTGAAAGTCAGGGATATTCGACAATCAGGCGGGTGTTTGGCAGCAAAGATTTTTTTGGGATGTGCACGGCAGGAGCTCTGACATCAATGCTCTTTTCTGCATCCCGAAACAAAGAGGGATTGGAAATAAGTGAGCCAATTCTGCATATGATTCCATCGAATGATGAGAGAATTTCAGATAAACTGGACCTCATATGAGTCTCGGTGGCCTTTCCGAAGGGGTGTC
Organism: Caenorhabditis imperialis; assembly: GCA_963572205.1. NCBI lineage: Eukaryota > Metazoa > Nematoda > Chromadorea > Rhabditida > Rhabditidae > Caenorhabditis > Caenorhabditis imperialis. Next base: position 11,230,069 of record OY751544.1, on the reverse strand, counting down.
TTTTGAAACCCTCCGAGATGTCATCTAATGTATTGAAAGTGGAGGTATTGATTTTTTAGATCTAGACAATCCAAATGACCCATTTTTCTAGATACCTCAATCCGCAAAACTGCTCGACAGGAAACTGGATTTTCGGTATGGCCCAGGACATAAAAAGGAGGATTCAGAATTTCAACTTCCGGTTCGATTGTATATCATTCGAAAGCTCTTGTTTCAACGAGTTCAGAACTGTGTTTCATTTTTCCATTGAGCTAGGGAACATGGAATACAGTTCTGAACTCGTCAAAACAAGAGCTTTCGAATGATTGTATATCATTCGAAAGCTCTTGTTTCAACGAGTTCAGAACTGTGTTTCATTTTTCCATTGAGCTAGGGAACATGGAATACAGTTCTGAACTCGTCAAAACAAGAGCTTTCGAATGATTGTATATCATTCGAAAGCTCTTGTTTTGACGAGTTCAGAACTGTATTCCATTCTTCCTAACTCTATGGAACACAGTTCTGAACTTGTCAAAACAAGAGCTTTCCAATGATATACGTCTCATTGTGGAACACTGGGAATTCATTGTCTGATTTATTGTTTTTCAATGTTTTATTCATTTGTTGTATTTTATTGTAAATTCAATAAATATATTTGTGAATAAGTTCGGGTGTTATTGTTTGATGATGTTATATCAGGCCAAAGCCAAATGGTTAGCCGGCGTCAAAAAAACTAAACAAAAATCATTAACTTTATTCGAATCAAAATAAACATTTCAATAAATGATATCCTTCACGGATATGAATATCATGGAAAAAAGGAAAAAAAAACGGAAATGTAAAAAGAGATCGAAGGTGTGGAGAACATTGAAAACACCGGTGAAAAGTTGAATTTTAGCGTTGAAATCGTAGAAATGTTAATTTTTTTGGAATTATACAGTTTCGCCGGTGTCATCTCGCACCCGATGAGAACACATCACAATATGCAGAATTTCACGATAGAAATGGAAGCTAATGAGAGGGAAATGAACACGGGGAGGCATATAAGGCTAATTTTTAAGGGAATGATCAAGTGGGACATTAAAGACAAGAACAAGTACAATTGAGACACTGAAAAAAGCTAACTAAAATATGAAACAAGCGTAGTTTTTATACAATGCAAACAAACACAAAAAAATCTTAAAATCATCAAGCAGAAGCAAAAATCGGCAAGTTTTCTTCCTGCCCATTGTCCGGAAGGAAAGTAAGTGGTGGCCTATTCACATCCTCATAGAACCCTGACTCAGTGACGGATTCTTGAGATGGAGGAGCCGGGGGATAACTTCCTGACTCCGCTTCACTCGTCGGCGTCGTTGACTCTTCTGGAGGCACTCCGTTTGGGTATCGGAGCTCGTAGAAGACTGGATGATCCGCTAGCTCAGCAGCAGTGATTCTATCAGCGGTATCGCGCCTCCAACAAGCTTCCATCAGCTCGAACATGTTTTGAGGGCAGTATTGAGGCTTTTTTAGTTGGAAGTCTGGAAGAAAGGGTTTGCTAACAGTGTTTTCTTGGGGAGAGATGTGTAAAAATTGCTTCAAAACTAACCTGATGGTGTGTTAACAGTGTATGTTCCCACTTCCAAGTTGCTCATGTCACTGTACGGAGTCGTTCCGAACGAGTAGCACTCCCACATCGTCACGCCCAACGCCCTGAACACAAATAGAACCTCCAGACCTTCTGACTTCCTTATCCTTACCAAACGTCACTGGCGAATGTGAACTTTTGTTGTTTAATGGATTCCGGTGACAACCATCGAATCGGCACTGCGGCTTTGGGATCCATTGAGTAATAGTCCATAGAGCTGTACAACCGACGCGACATTCCAAAGTCGGAGATCTATAAGAAATTCATAGAAAAAGCCATCAAAGAGGATAGTGACCTTGACTTGAATTGGTTTCCGCTCCTCCCAACACTTGCAGAACTCGTCGGAGATGCCGGAAACCAAGCAGTTCCGGGCAGCGAGGTCTCTATGCACGACTTGCTGCTCCACCAGGTATTTGACTCCTTTTATGATCTAGAAAAGTTGAATTTCGTGTGGGGGTTTCCTGGAAAAGTGGCTGGCTCACTTCGAAAACAATCTTTTTGACCTCCAAACAAGTCAATCCGGGCGGATAATGTATGTACTCGCCCGTCGGCTTTCGCTCAGTCAGATATGTTCGTAGATCCCCTGAAAATCGTTTATTTTTAAGTACATCAGACTAAATCTTCCTCGATCTATTTCTAGAGGCCCGGAAACTGACACATTATCCGTTCATCCGGTCCGTTTATCTGATCAAAGAATTTTTCTTCCCCTGTTTTTTCTCTTCTCTTTGAATATTGTTTATCCATTTGAGATGTGAAAACCCCTAACTACTACAATTCTGTTCTTTTTTATGCTTAATGTGTTGTTAGCGATTTGGCTATCAGAAAAACAAGAAGGAATGAAGTCCCGACGGAACGTCTGGAACTGTACAATAACATGTCTGCTGACAAGCTTTGGTGTTTTTGAATAACAATAAAAAAATTATATACCCACCGAGATTCATGTGCTCGACAACAATCAGAAGACTCCTGGCGTCCCTCGTCATTCCGAACATCTTCACAATGTTCGGATGGTCCAAGCGGAACAATGTACGAGCCTGAAACAATATGTGTGAAAGCATCTTCCTTTTTCCCTCTACCTCTTTCTCCAGCTCGGTGTCAAACTGCCGAATCGCTTTCACCGCCAACGACCGGTCGCCCGTTTTTTCCCACGACGCCGCATACACGTCACCGAATTGGCCCTAAGAATAAACGCTCTTTGCTAGGTTTGATCCTTTGGCTTACACTTCCGATCTTTTCGTGGATCTGAATGAGGCCGATCTCGATGAATGGAATCGAGACATTTGCATACTCGGATGCCAGCGAAGACCTTTCTTCTGGAAGAATGAGGGGATTAGTAGCTTATTATTCATCGTGTTGGATCGAACCTAATCTTAATAACGTTTCTTCTGTCTCCTGACTTGCACGTCGGGACTGCATTTCTTGAGCCCATGAGATTCGCTTTCGGAAGTTTACCATCTGAAAGATTGAAGATTGAGGCAGGTGGAATAACATTTGAATACATATAATGTTCAAAATTCAATACCTTCTGCCTCAAAAACTCCCTCAACTTCTTCTGGAAGTAGATTGCAAACGCCGCCAATGTCACAAGAACAAAAAGGATGAGCATCACAACAAAGAACACAAAGTCGTCGTAGTCCTCCGTGATCATGATGGTCTCCGAGTTGGAGGTCTGCAAATAAAGTTTACTCCCACGCATTCAAAAGTTGAAAACATCAAAATTTCCACTTTTCAATCTATCATTATCCCCCAATAATTACCCCCAAATGCGAAACGTGCTTCTCCACAGAATCACAACTTCCAGTAGTGCACACTTCGAACCGAAGATCGCCAGACAAATGGTCGCCTTCTGCAGCGTCCTTCGTAAAGATGCGATATGTTCTTTGGTAGAAGATGGAGCTGGAAGGAGAGGTGAATTTGATTAGAATAGAGGAAGTGGAAATAAAAAAGTACCGTTTCTCCGGTCTGACAATGAGACTTGAAAAGAAGACCGAGTCTTCTTCAAGGTCCAGGATGTTGAGTTGGGAGAGATTGCCTTGGTATTGGAACTGAAAAGAGTTGTAGTTTGGATTCTGGAAGTGAAAATTTGCTTATTTGTCTTGTTTTTAGTGGTTTTTAGTGAAAAATTGTGGATTTGTTGTAGTTTTCTTGTGAAAAATACCCACAATTTTGTTTCAGTAACCTGGGACTTGTTCCAAACAAATTTTTGTGACTATCTGAACTTCTGATGCTACTGGATCATTTTATAAGAATTGCAGACTTATTCTTACTTCCACACACCATTATGTCCTTCCATTTACTATTAAACCTGATTTGCTCGTTTATCTGACTTAATTTCCAACGAAACCCATATTAACCAACCCAATTCTCACCAGAAACGCAACTTTGAAAGATCAGAACTCAATCAAATGGAATTATCGCGTAAACACACACGTTATCCTCCATGTGCATGGCTTTAATAACTTTCAGAATCGACTCAACTACACTCACTTTCAGCAGATCAAAAACCTCACCTGCGTGATGGCCAAAGTGACATTGTCAATGGGATAACCCTGCACCACCAGTAGATCCGTGTCCCCACGCGTCTTCTCCACAAACTCGACCTTGACCGGAAGATTCACTCGCAGCTGCAACTAGGCTTTTAATTAGCACTCATCATTTGCACAACTTTCTTTTTCTTTTTCTATTCTCTTCTATTTTCTTTTGCTCATCCAACTTCCTTAATTTATTCTATTTTATCTTATTGTTTGTGACATTGAGTCAACTTCAACAAGCTTGGTGAATATGAATATGAAATCACAAAATCTATGGTTTCCCAGAAAATTTAGCACAGAACATGATTGAAAAGAGAGGAGAGGTAGGTAAATTAGGTTAAGATGCTAATCTATCAACTTTCTAGGAACGAAACACAATTCAACCTTGATCTGTCCTTACCTCTACAATACTGGTGAGATAGTTGACACAATGCCAGCACCGAAATGCGATGTAGCCCATATCCGCTCTCGTCAGATTGGTGATGATCAAATCCGCGCTCGTCTTCGTTATCACCTCTTTGTAATTGTGCTGGTTCTTCGCGTAAGCCCATTCGAAATATGGTCTGGAATAGTGCCATTAATCCCTTTTGTTGTCGTCAACTTTATTTTTTTTTTTGCTAATCCATTTTTCATTTTTTTTTGAGAATCCCGAAATAAACGTGATTTTTGAAACTTTTGCTAGAGAAAAAGTACACTGTGTTCAGATAATTCACTGCTTTGCGAAATTGCAATGTTTACGAAAAATTATAGGATAAACCCGTTAATTGTGACGGTGGAGTTTCTGTGTTATCAAGTGATCAACTCTACTGGAAAATCTACAAAAAATTTTGCAAAAAGAACGTTAACGATTAAACCACAAAATGGTGGAAATTGGGAAAATGAGAGCGAAAAGAAAAACAAATAACTTCCTGCTCGTTTATATTTTAGTACTTCACTTTTTATAGTGACGCAAAAACGAAAGGAATTCGCCACAGACAGCTGATTGACTAGACCATCAACAAACTCACTTTTCAATGCTCCGATTCAAAAACCGGTCGTTAATATCCACATGGATGGTGACGTTCTCGCCCTTGTTGCCTATTATCATCGTCTGATTCAACTTGAGGCTCGCCTGATCGCAATCCGCTATACACTTCCGGAGTGTTAGCGGCTCCTTGACTCTCTCGAATGAGCCATCCGCCCTCATCCATTGGTTCCTGCACGTGCACTCTATGGGGCAGTGGGTTAGGTCCAAGGTTTTTAGCGTCTCCGTGAACACTTTCTGCCAGGAAAGGGTGGTGAGATTGCAGAGTGGGAGGTTGATGAATTTGATGTTAGGGAACATCTCCGCAATTCTCCAAGGCAGATAGTCCACAGTGCAATTGAAGGTGATATTGCTCACAGATAACCATTGTCCATATTCCACTCCTTGATCATCGAGCTCTCTCATCTCCGAGCAGTCTTGTATCACAAGATTCCGGCTAGTGGTGTTGATAACAAGAGCACTATCACAGGCAACAGTGTCTCGATTCAAAGGCCTGCATGCTGGTTCAATAAGCGTGAGGTTACCGGCCAAACCGGGTGAGTAGGTGAGAATCAGTAGTGTGAGTAGGATGCGGAGAGTCATCTCCGTGTGATGATATCGATGGAATCGTTGTTTGCTATTGATGGTGGACAGTACTGATATGATGAGCAGCAAGAGCTATGAGAAGGTACTGAAAAACAAGGGGATAGTTGATAAACGTCGATACTGAAAGTATGAGGTGAGAAAAAGGGGCGGAGTCTTAATAACATTATAGTGAAAGTTGAGAAGGCGGAGATGAGATTCCAATTGGAATGTATGAACACGAACACCTTTTTTTTAGATCTTTAGATCTTTTGGGCATCCCTTGGGCATTTCGTGGTCATCAAATTGAGATTAAAATATCTCATATCACATGTTCTTTTTCCTACACGCACATGATGCTTCTGATTAGCATATCACCCTGCATTAAAAACTACGCTTTCAACTCAACAGAGGACATGTCAGAAGATGACAAAAAAGCAAGTGATTAAAAGTGGGAGAGAGAGGACCAAGAAGCGATAGGTTGCGAAAGGAGGCCAGGCAAGAAAAGTGTTTAGTATGTATGCGTGTCTTGCCCGCACGAAGACGTGTGACAGATAACGGAGACGACAGACCGAGAGAGGTGGCTCACGGGGCAGAGAGAAGCCCAACGGAGCTGAAAACGGGCGGGCGAAAACAACGCAGACGACGTGGCGATGAAGAAGACGAAGTGAGCCCACTTTCTCTCTCATCCCTCTTCAAACGTGTACCGGACACAACGTTTTCACGTCTGCGAATCTTGTTTTTTGCCATAATTCACGTGTGTGTCGGGAGAAAGAGACAGAGAGGCTCATGACCTCATATTGGAACGGTTCAGAAGACGTGAGAATTTGAGAGGTTAATTTTAGAAGTGGGATGATAATAGAGCAAAGTTCGTTTAAGAGCGTGAGATATTCTGTCTAGTGAAGCATGTAAAAAAGAAAAAAATTACCATAGTTTTTAATTGGAAATAAAACATTAACATTTTTAGATATTACAAAAACTAAAGAAAACATCATAAATCCTCAAAACTTCTTGATTTATTTCCCACACTTGACCAAACTGCACTCGCAAGGAAAAAGTTGGAACCCTCCCGAAATGAAATGAGAAAAAAGGCTAACCAGTTTTTTGGTCCGACCCCCTTACACCAACGACCTCGATAAATATGGATGGGTGAGCAAAGTAACAAAAGGCACTTTTTGCGAGAGTATGGGTTAATTAGTTAATTAGTCAGGCGTAACGACGCTATTTTTGTAGTTTGGTGCAAGATCTATTGATCTTGAAAAAGGTAGGTCAAAAACAAACGATTATGGTGTTTATTTGCACCATTTGGCACCAAGAATCACAAACAATTTCGAGAGCTATTTCCAAAAATTATTATTCTTTTTCATTTTTATGAATCCACCTGCCTCGCAAACTCATAAAACTCGTGTGGAAAAAGTTTTGGTTATTATAAAAGAAAAGAAAAGAAAACGGCAATTCGTTGAGAAATTGGTTGGATCATAATAAATTAACCTTGCCATTTATCGCAGTTGCAAATGGAAAAAAAAGCGGAGAACTTTGCTCGTTTTCAAGATGAGAAAGGATGTGCTCTTTTGAGGATGAGCGAATTTTTGGGAAAGGGGGGTTGAAAAGAGACATTGGCACCTCATTACTCGTTTCTAAATGAGAGCAGCGGCATCGGGAAATGAAGGCGAGAATTGGATCTTTTGTTGGAAGAAGAAGAAGAAGAAGAAGAAGAAGAAAACAAAGCAGAAGAAGAAAAGAAGAAAATGGAAGATTAGGTCAAGTAAATTTCAAAAAAGTTGGAATTTTCAGACAGCTTACTCAAATAATCTCTCGGGCTTCCACTATAGTCGAACTTTGTCATTTGTGAATCTGAAAACCTGACAACAAGATTTCTTGTTTTATTGATAAATGAAAATGTGCTTTGAACTGAAAAGTGCAAGGCAAGTCAAACGATAAGAATACTGGCACTAGCTAGCAAAACGTGGGATTAATCCGGGAAAACACGACAACTTATATATACACACATGAAAACTGCAATTTTGTGCAAGTTTTATTATGATTAAAAGTCGTTTAGTGTTTGTAATAGTGATAGTTAGGATTACGGTAAGACACAAAATCAACTTCTTAACATAACTGCTGCTGTGCCCACATTGCACAATATTTATGATGATTAAAGTCAGCACGCAACACCCATTCACCCATTTACAGCTTTTCTGCAGGTTTTGCAGAAGTAACAATTCAAGTGCTTTGAAAGGGGTTATGTTTGCAGGGATACTGTAATCTGGTTTTGGTTTTCATTTTTTTGAACCTTATTAATCTTTTTTATTGTTTCCAGTGAATTCCATGTGCCCTCAACGGCTATTTACCCGCAAAACGCTTTCTGTTTGGCATTTACCAATTGTTTATAAATTTTAACTGATAACGTTGCTCTTTGCTTTTTATATTGCTGAATCAACAATACTCCAAATACCGAAAAATTCCTCATGCTTAGTCGCTCTTCAGTTCTTAAAAGTCATCGTTTTGTTCATAACTTCTTTACTTTCCACTTTTCCCCATTTTTTTTCCAAAATTTAATAAAAATCTTTTAATTCAGGTAATGATTCCTGTTGTTTGTATTGTAGCAATTGTAATGTATACGACAACGCTGGCACCTTCGGTCGTGGTAGGTGCAATCTTCCTAAAAAGCCTTATACGTCCATGTCATCGTGAAAGAATTCCAAATACAGAGGAAACGGAGCCTGAGGAGGCGGCGCCTGAACGAACTCCAGCAGGTAAGTAAAATAAATGGATTTTCAAAAATCGTCATTTTTTCAGGAAACAGGGTTGCTGACCTCAAAATCTTTGCTCAACGACTTGTGTGAGATATTGGAAACATTGAACCCATTAGATCTTTACTATTACTAACTGATGAATTCTGTGTGACTGTCGGGATCTCTGTGTGGCGCCAACCCTAGCGCTAGCCATTGGAATGAGCCCAATTTTTGGTTACTGCCATTATTTGACCCTGTAGTGATGCCCGTCTAAACTAGAAAGCGGTAGCTTTAATTTGAAGGCTACTTTATCTGAAAGTTTCTGAAAATGGCCTTGCATGGGGTCCCGAAACCGCGTGCTATTGTACGCACCTGCGCTGCCCTTTTTAAGTGTGTCGGGGTGGTCCCGGCGGTTACGCGTGCAGGCGGTGTGCAGAGGGTCAAGGGTTCGATTGTTTTAGAGTGAAAACTTTCTTACTTTCTTTGGAAAGGGTGTATTGGGACATTTTGGCAAGTTCCCGGCCTCATAAGAAGCCAGCCGGAGAGCTGCGGTAGCAACTCGATCGGCTGGTAAAAGCTTACTTACTAGTTATGAGTTTTCATGAACTCAACGTTTTGAAAACTTGGCTCGTGATAAATTTTACGGTACTCATGAAGAGTATTACGGTTCTAGGACGAAGTTGAGGTTCTATTAATGGTTTTTGTATGGTTAAATGGCTGTTTTATACTTGTCTAATACTCTTACTAACAAGGCGCACTGTAGAAAAACGTGACTTTTCAAAGTTAAAATTGAATTTCTATTCAAAATCTGACAAGGAAAGTCATTTTAGACGAGAGTTGAGAATTTTATGAAACTTTGCTCAATGATAGTCCTACTCTTCCTGATTCCAAAACTGTTTTCAATTTTTGCCCGATCCTCCTCTCCGCCGAGTTATGAGCTCTCAAAGTTCAAAAAATGACGATTTTTGCAACTTTGGACCACTTTTTAGATCACTTTGAAGCCTCCATATAGATCCAAAGTTATGTTGCGCACTTTATAAAAACTTGGTCTACCTCATGTAACAGTTCTTTGAAGTTTTTTAAAAATTCAATTTTTTCGAAAAATTTTCCATACAGCTCATCATTTTTTATGAAAATCAAAAAATAACTTTTTTGGTGAAAAAGTTACTGGATTATGTAGAGCAAGTTCTTATGAGTTGCGCAACATAACTTTGGAGCTATATGGAGGCCTTAAAGTGATCTAAAAACTGGTCCAAAGTTGCAAAAGAGAGCTCATAACTCGGCGGAGCGGAGGATCGGGCAAAAATTGAAAATAGTTTTGGAATCCGGAGGAGTAGGACTATCATTGAGCAAAGTTTCATAAAATTCTCAACCCTCGTCTAAAATGACTTCCCTTGTGAATGTCAAAGTGCGCTTTTGGATCAGAATTTCATTTTTCACCTGAAATGTTATGATTTTGCCATTAACAAAGCCTAGTTTATAAAAGAACCAATAGAAGTCCAAAAATGTGATGGATCACAAAAAACCCACACTTCCTATTTTTTCAGAGTCGAAAGAGAAAAGTACGACTGATGGAATAGCGTTGCACATTTTTATTTGTATGTAATCTGTTAAGTATTGTAGCATTACTGTATTGGTCTTTGCTTTCCCATTCCTTACTGAATAAACACATTTTGCAACAGTCTTCCTTCCTGTTCGCCGAGCCATCGTGACAATTAGATAAGAGAACATGTTTATACTCCTTCCAGAGTTACTTTCACTTACAGAAGAAACTCAACAACAAGTTAACAGAGTTGTTCTCGTTGCAATATTAACTTTTGCTCTGACGTTCTTAACTGAATAAACAAATTTCGCAACAGTTTTTCTTCCTGTTCAGAAAGTCGTTAAATTGACTCACGTTCATATTTTGATAAGCCTACACTCCTTTTTCAGTCACTTTCACTTCCAGCTGTACAGAATGACCATTTTCAATACTGCAGCTCTTTTTGTCACCTCTATTCTGACAGGAATTACTTCTGGTGTCAACAGTGTTATGATTATTCCTCCCAAAGTGAACACAGTCAACGGTATGTGAGTTTTAGGTCAGTAAAATGAAAACAAAGTGTTTTGTTTTAGGAAACCAGAAAAATGAGGATAAGACAACTTCAAAGGCAGCGTGAATTCAATCGTTTTCTGTTTTCTTTTTATCACCATATCAAACATCAATATTTGAGCAATAAATCATCATTTAACACGTAAACAAAATAACTATGAGCAAGAATGCGCTTATACAAGAAACAATTGAGAACATGATAATTCTCTTTTCGAAACTATTCAATATGTTGAACTTCGAATCGAAAACGATCGTTAAAGTTTTTGTTTTCACTGGTATTCTCGTAGGCGCTGTCCGGTATTTTTTGAAGCGTAAATATCGTGAGTTTCTTCGATTTTTTTTAGAAATGTGTTTTTTTTTTGTAGGCCTAGAACAAGGAATGTCTGATGATGCAAAACGATTCGACGACGACCTAAAGTGAGCTTTTAAAAGTTTTTTTTGAATTTACATTTCTTTTTTTTTACAGAAAACTTCGAAAATCCTGATTACTTTCTCGCAATGTTTGTTACTTTTGATCTTCACGATGGGTTCATGTTTTTTCAAAGCCAAGTCAGATTAATGATTTATTGAATCTTGAAGTTGCAAAGAATTTATCTCTTCACGGATCAATCGTGAGGTGGCGAACTGTCACTGTGCTTCTCACTGTTTTTGTTGGTGCATCCGGATCCAGAGAGTGGAGAGCGAGAAGAGTTGTGTGCAACCTGAAAATTATGATTTAAGAGGGGTTTTTCAGTAGGATAGTTCACCTCAAGATTCTTTTAAATAAACCTGGCGCACGTGGCACCAGGGGCAAGGGTTGGAGGCATTGAATGCGGCTTTTCGTCTTGATAGAGACAATCAGGTCGTTGTCCGTGATTGTTAGACAAACGTGGTGATCCGATGGTGTTTTCACGGCTTTTTTGGACGAGAAGTGGCCTTTTGACATCTGAAGTTGTGACATGAGTTCCAAAAACGGAATATTTATAGACTTACTTTTTGTCCGTGCAGTCTTGCCTTGTGGTATCGTGGAGTAGGCTCCGGCGTTAGGTGATTGGGAGCAGTGCGTTGGGCGTCGGGCGTCGGGCGTCGGGCGGCTGGTCTTGGGGTATCGAGGGTTTGGTGATTGGGCATCGTGACGTCGTGTCGTCGTGCATCTTTTCATCCTTTGGTGTATGATGTGGCAAGTAGTGCAGGCTGAAGAAGAAATCTGTCATTAGATTTAAGTATGTGTGAAAAATTACGTACCTTCGGGTTTCAAACTGCGGGGTTCCATTGGGTGTCCGGTGATCGGGAGTAGGCGATGGAGTGATTCGGCGTCTGGGCGTCGGCTTTGGTTTTCTGGTTTTTTTTCCGGCGTCTGGCGTCGAGGTATCTGGCGTTGTGCGGTCCTGCATTGTGGCATCCTTCAGTGTATGGGCATCGTGCGTCAGGGGGCGAGACGTCGGGCTTTTAGGCGTCGGGGGTAGGGCTTCGGGCGTTCAGACGGTTGGGCGTTGGGCTGTCGGGGCATTCGGATGAGGGTGTCTGGTTTTCAGGGGCTTCCGGGCGTTGGGTTGCTTTAGGCGGGCGACACGAAAGATCTGAAGTTGTGACATGAATTTTAGAAACAGAACATTTATAGACTTACTGTCTTTTCATGTCGTCTTGTTTCTTGGCATCCTGGAAAGATGTGAGGAGAAGTGAGAAGTCTAAAAAAAATGCCATTAATTTGAAGTATGTGTGAAATATAACGTACCTACATTTCGGCTTCGGCGTTTGGGAGGTGGGTATCTAGCTTACGGCTTTGGGGTCCAATGATTAGGCGTCAGGTGATCGGGAGTGGGCGATGGGGTGATTCGGCGTTTGGGCGTCGGCTTTGGCTTCAGGTTTCGGGCTGTGGGAGTTCGGTGCTTCGGGATTAGGGAGGGGGCGCCGGGCGTCGATGTATCTGGCGTTGGGCTTTATTTGTGCGGTCTTGCATTGTGGCATCCTTCAGAGTATGGGCGTCGTGCGTCAGGCGGCAAGACGTCGGGCTTTTAGGCGTGGGGTAGAACTTCGGGCGTTCAGACGGTTGGGCGTTGGGCCGTCGGGGCATTTGGGTGAGGATGTCTGGCTTTTTGGAGCAGTCTGAAAAAATGCCATTAGTTCGAAATATGTGTGCAATATAACGTACCTGCATTTTGGCTTCGGCATTTGGGACATGGGTATCTGGTTTACGGTTTCGGGGTCAGATGATCGGGCATGGGCGAGGGGGTGATTCGGCGTCGTGACGTCGGCTTTGGCTTCTGGTTCTGGCTTTTGGCTTGGGGGTCGTGTCGTCGTGCATTTTGGCATCCTTTTGTGTGATGTGGTGAGTAGTGCAGGCTGAAGAAGAAATCTGTCATTAGATTTTAGTATGTGTAAAAAATTACGTACCTTCGGGGTTCAAACTGCGGAGTTTCATTGGGTGTCCGGTGATTGGGAGTAGGCGATGGAGTGATTCGGCGTCTGGGCTTCGGCTTTGGTTTTCCGGTTTTTTTCCGGCGTCTGGCGTCGAGGTATCCGGCGTTTAGATTCGGCTTTTGTTAGGCATTGTTCGTGGGCGTGTCAGTTCTCCGAAAAGAACCTCAAGGGTGATTGGATGATTGGGCGATTGGGGTTTCTGGGGGTGACAGACAAAAAGGTGTCTGGGCGGGGAAGTTCTCAGAAGAGAACCTCCTGGGTGATTCGGTGGGATGAGTCGGGCTTCAGGTTTCGGCTTTGGGGTGGGAGACAGAAAATTGTCTGAGAGAATATCGGGGTGATTGGGCGTGGGGCATCAGGGCCTTTGCGGCTCCTGGAGGCGGGAGGACACAAATATGTGTTTGGGAGAACTTCGGGGTAGTTGGGTTACGGGCGTTAGGTCTGAACTTAAGCTTAGGAGTCGGACACGGGGAGGAACAAAAAAGGAGAAAGGGAGATGGGAGCAAAAGTGCTCGGTGGAGAACCTTCTGGGTGAGCATCGGGCTCTAGGGTTTTTGGGTTTCTATGGTAGGGAAACACAAGAAAAGGGTCTTGGAAAGTCTTGGGGAGGATTAACAACAGGTGCCTAGCATTTGTGGCACCTGGAGGGGGGAGACATTCAAAGAGAGGTCTGGGCGGGGGAAGTATTTAGAAGAGAACCTCCTGGGGGATTGGGCGAGGATGTCCGGTTTTTCGGGTTTCTGGGGATGACAGACAAAAGGTGTCTGGGCGGTGCAGTTCTCAGTTTAGAACTGTGGTGTCCATTATTGAGCCTTTTTGGCGAAGACCGCCTTGAAAGAAAGCGGAGGTTTATCCCATCTGAAATAAGAAATTTTGAAGAAGTTTGAAGAAAGAAACGGTTTTGATTGGCATCGACGCTAATCCTAAACGGGCACATTTCTTTTATTTAACGTGAACTAAACAACGTGAAAAATATCCTTATTACGAGAAAAATGGTTTAGAATGGATTCAAAAACCATCTCGAATGTGCCTCTCGAATCATGCAACTGATATATAAGCTGCGTCTACGTGGTTACCAACGCAGCCACGTAGTTTGTGGTCTGCATACACCATGTATGCATACACCTGATATCACGCGAGCTTCTCTACCAAAAAGCATGCAAATTTAGTTTTCGACACGCCCGTGCATCCGCAACGCTGATAATCGGGATAAGACGGGAAAAGATAGGAACCTTCTAAAGGCGGATAATCCAAAGTATTTGAAAAGGATTAAAGAGGTGAAGATGAGAACAAGAGAGCACAATGAGAAAGTAGAAGTGGGCAGTCGGAATTGTATCGAGAATGGCCGCGTTTCCGATTTTCACCCTAGATTCGTGGAGCAGTGTGGAAATTTCATTCTCAGGATGCAAGTGCTAGTCGTGGAGTGGATTGTTAAAGATTTTATGAAAGTGCGGGAGTTGATAGATGTCCAATAAAGGAACAGATGCCAAGAACACCAGTGACGGCGATCAGCCACATTCACAACACGTTTCTCTTCAACCAATCCACGTGATTGCAATCCGATCAAGAATCAGAGAAGATCCAACGGCAGTACCCGTGTTTGACATCAATCCAGCTAAAGTTTCCTGTCAGTGACTTTAGTGAAATGCAGTACAACTTCCGGATCTCTCCCTACCGAAAGTAGATGCCCGCCTTCTATCATCGTCTCTGTTGTCCTTCTTGTTGGAATCTTCATTGTCATCCACCTTGGTCGCCAATATTGAAACATACTCTCATTTGTTCCTTTAAACCCCAGTTCCACTACATTTTTTAGATTCTTTTGACCATGTTCCAATGGGATGTGTTACGTTATCACTTCCGATTGCTCATTGTTTTTCTCTGGACCAATGGCAAACTCCTGCTCCATCTTAGCTCCATCTTGTTTTTTGTTCGTTTATTTCACTGAACACCCGATCGCTCCTATTGCCTTTTCATAGAAAATCCACTTTAAGTACTCCACCAATAGTTTCAAACCAACCCCAGTGATTTTTTTCAGGTGGTCGTCAAAAAACTTTTTATCTGCAGTTAGTGACGATGTTCCACTCCGTCTACACATCCAGGACCTTGTTTTTCCGAGTTAACAGGTGGAGGGTGTCAGAAAGGTAATATTCTGACAGGTGTCAGAAAAATATTCTGACCACCTCTCACAGCGGGGTGCCGTAGTTATGATACCCTTTACCCTCTTACGCAAGTACCATAACTACATCACCCCGCTGTGATAGGTGGTCAGAACATTTGTCTGACACCCGTCAGAATATTACCTTTCTGACACCCTCCACCTGTTAACTAAAAAAGAGACTGTGTTAACAGGATAAGTATGTCTATTTCCTCAACACATGTATTATAACTAAATAAACCCACCCTCTCTATCATCTTCAATTCCTTCAGATTTCCAGGTTTCTTACCTTTTGATTGCCAATGTGTCATCGGCCCATCGAGATGCCGCAGCTCCTCATCCGTCCCTCACATCACATGTTTGCCCTGAAATGAAATAAAGTGTACAAAAAATGAGAACAGACATGAGATCATGGGAAGAAATAAGGGAAATGACAAGAAAATGTTCCAAGATATTAAAAGTAACTGAAAATTCCGAATTGTGAGTTTTCACGTGCTCTAGGATGGCGTCCGTAATAAAAAACTTGTAACCCACAAAGTTATCAAGTTTTTGATACTTATAGGCAACAGAAAAACTTCAAAATATACCGAAACAAGGCTGATTTTCTGAAAAAAAAAACTCCAGAAAAGGTGGGGTACGCAAACACCACACGGTGCAGACACATCAGATTCGACGACATTTGGAAAATAAAAATACTGCAAATAAAATTTTTTTGGAGCTGATTTGTCGGATTAACGGAATAAATGAACTTTTTGTCAACAATTGGTCTTGTAAAAGATAAAGTAACTGAAAGCTATGAAGTTCCCAGGGAAACAAATAAGTTTTGAACAAAAATGAAAAAAAAAGTGAGCATTTGTCGTTTTCACGCACTTTACAATGGAGCCCGTTATAAAAAATGCAAATCTCAAAGTTATCGAGCTTTTTATACTCCGAGGCAACAAAAAAACTTTAAAATTTAACGAAATAATGCCGATTTGATAGAAAAAATTATTAGAAAAATTGGCAGGAAACGAGGTTTTCATACAGCACACGATGCAGACACACCATTTGAGTGTTCTTTTCTTTTGTTTTACAGAAAACTTCGAAAATCCTGATTACTGTCTTGTTACTACACATTCTGTTTGATCTTCAGGATGGGTTCATGTTTTTTCAAAGTCAAGTCAGATTAATGATTTATTGAATCTTGAAATTGCAAACAATTTATCTCGTCACGGATCAATTGTGAGGCGGCGAACTGTCACTGTGCTTCTCACTTTTTGTTGGTGCATCCGGATCCAGAGAGTGGAAAGAGAAGCGTTGTGTACAACCTGAAAAATATGATTTAAGAGGGGTTTTTCAGTAAAATAGTTCACCTCAAGATTATTTTAATAAAACCTGGTGCACATGGCACCAGGGGCAAGGGGTGGAGGCATTGAATGCGGCTTTTCGTCTTCATCGAGACAATCAGGTCCGTGATAGTTAGACAGACGTGGTGATCCGATGGTGGTTTCACGGCTTTTTGGACGAGAAGTAGCCTTTGAGGATCTCTAGTTGTGACATGAGTTCCAAAAACGGACTCTGTCCGTGCAGTCTTGCCTTGTGGTATCGTGGAGTAAGCTCCGGCGTTAGGTGATTGGGAGTAGTGCGTCGGGCGGCTGGTCTTGGGGTGCCGCGGGTTTGGTGATTGGGCGTCGTCATCGTAGTATCCTTTGGTGTATGATGTGGCGAGTAGTGCAGGCTAAAGAATTAAAACTGTCATTAGATTTAAGTATGTGTGAAAAATTACGTACCTTCGGGTTTCAGACTGCGGGGTTTCATTGGGTGTCCGGTGATCGGGAGTAGGCGATGGAGTGATTCGGCGTCTGAGCGTCGGCTTTGGTTTTCTGGTTTTTTTCCGGCGTCTGGCGTCAAGGTATCTGGCGTTGTGCGGTCCTGCATTGTGACATCCTTCAGTGTATGGGCGTCGTGCGTCAGGGGGCGAGACGTCGGGCTTTTAGGCGTCGGGGGTAGGACTTCGGGCGTTCAGACGGTTGGGCGTTGGGCCGTCGGGGCATTCGGGTGAGGGTGTCTGGCTTTTAGGGTTTCCGGGCGTTGGGACATCAAGGCTGTGGGTTTTTTCAGGCGGGCGACACGAAAGATCTGAAGTTTTGACATTAATTTTGAAACCATGAGATTTTTAGACTTACTGTCTTTTTATGTCGTCTTGTTTCTTGGCATCCTGGAGAAATGTGGCCAGAAGTGAGAAGTCTGAGAAAATGCCATTAGTTCGAAGTATGTGTGAAATATAACGCACCTGCATTTCGGCTTCGGCGTTTGGGAGGTGGTTTTGAGTGTTGGGCGTCACGGCTTTGAGTCTTGGGCGTCGGGGAGTCGTGGCGTTTGGCGTCAAGCTTACGGTTTATGGCGTTGGGGTTTGACTTTAGGGAGTCAGGAAACATATCTGGGCGTGTGAGTTCTCCGGAAAGAACCTCAAGGGTGATTGGATGATTGGGCGATTGGGGATTGTGGGGGTCACAGACAAAAAGGGGTCTGGGCGGGGAAGTTCTCAGAAGAGGACCTCCTGGGTGATTGGGTGATTGGGTGTCCAGGCTTTAGGGCTTCTGGGGGTGACACACAAAAAGGGGTCTGGGCGGGGAAGTTCTCAGAAGAGAACCTCCTGGGCGATTGGGTGATTGGGTGTCCAGGCTTTAGGGCTTCTGGGGGTGACACACAAAAAGGGGTCTGGGCGGGGAAGTTCTCAGAAGAGAACCTCCTGGGCGATTGGGTGATTGGGTTTCCAGGCTTTAGGGCTTCTGGGGGTGACACACAAAAAGGGGTCTGGGCGGGGAAGTTCTCAGAAGAGAACCTCCTGGGCGATTGGGTGATTGGGTGTCCAGGCTTTAGGGCTTCTGGGGGTGACACACAAAAAGGGGTCTGGGCGGGGAAGTTCTCAGAAGAGAACCTCCTGGGCGATTGGGTGATTGGGTGTCCAGGCTTTAGGGCTTCTGGGGGTGACACACAAAAAGGGGTCTGGGCGGGGAAGTTCTCAGAAGAGAACCTCCTGGGCGATTGGGTGATTGGGTGTCCAGGCTTTAGGGTTTCTGGGGGTGACAGACAAAAAAGGGGTCTGGGCGGGGAAGTTCTCAGTTTAGAATTATGGTTGGGTGTCTTTGTTTAGAGCTTTTGGGGCTTTGGAGATGGGCGACAGAAAAAGTTTCTGGGTGGGGAAGTTCTCAATAGAGAACCTCCTGGGTGATTGGGTGATTGGGTTTCCAGGCTTTAGGGCTTCTAGGTAACAAACGAAAAGGTGTCTGGGCGGTGCAGTTCTCAGTGTAAAACTTTGAGGTGGTTGGGTGTCCATTATTGAGACTTTTTGGCGAAGACCGCCTTGAAAGGAGGCGGAGGTTTATCCCATCTGAAATAAAAAATTTTGAAGGATTTTGAAAAAGAAAACGGTTTTTCATTGGCATTGACGTTAATTGTAAACGAGCACATTTATTTTGTTTAACTTAAACAAAACAACGTGAAAAATATCCTTTTTACGAGAAAATTTTTTTAGAATGGATTGAAAAACCATCTCGAATGTGCCTCTCGAATCATGCAACTGATATATAAGCTGCGTCGACGTGGTTACCATTGCAGCCACGTAGTTTGTGGTCTGCATACACCATGTATGCATACACCTGATATCACGCGAGCTTCTCTACCAAAAAGCATGCAACTTTAGTTTTCGACACGCCCATGCATCCGCAACGCTGTTAATCGGGATTAGACGGGAGAAGATTGAAACATTCAAAAGTCGGATATACCGAAGTATTTGAAAAGGATTAAAGATGTATAGATGAGAACGGTTGAACATAGAGCACAATGAGAAAGTAGAAGTGAACTGTCGGAGTTGTCTTGAGAATGACCGCCTTTATGATTCTGACCCATGAGTTGTGGAGCAGAGTGGAAATTTTTCTAGGATGCAATTGCTGATCGGGGAAAGGCTAGTTAAAGTGTCTATGGTTTACATTGACTCCTGGTGGACTACTTGAACTGAAATCTTCATTGAGAGGATTCAAGAAGTGTGCGGGACTTGGTGAATGCCCAATAGATAGAAAAACAAAAGCAGGAAAAACCAGTGATGGCAAACAGTCACTTTCTACCGTCTTCAATCGAAGAATCGTCATTGCGAAAATAAAAACACCCCAAGCGCATGCAATGTTCTCTCGTTACCGTAACCCGAGGTGGATTCCACTTTCTATCGCCATGGCTGTATCAAATTATACTTGCACTAGTTTCTTCAACACCCAGCGCCACTACATTTACCAGACTACTTTAACCAAATTTAAATGGGCTGTATTACGTTACGCCCGATTGTTGTTCACTGCTCTCGGGACTCATGGTAAACTCCTGTTCTATTTTATTGCCGTCTTTGGTGTTCCTTTGTTTAGTCTGATTGCTCCCATTTGCTTTTGATCGGGGCTCCACTTTAAGTACTAGACCAGCAGCAAATGCGTTCCATGAGGAATTTCTTTAACTGTCCCACGACTAGCGATTGCATCCCAATGCATCCCCAATCATACTTCTTACTTATGTTCAATTGATGAGGTTGTTCTATTCCGTCTACGCATTCAGGATCTTTGTCTAATTAGTGAACAGGTTGAGGGTGTCAGAAAAATATTCTGACCACCTCTCACAGCGGGGTGCCCTAGTTATGATACCTTTTAGCCTCTTACGCAAGTACTACAAGTAGGGCATCCCGCTGTGATGGGTAATCAGAATATTACATTTCTGACACCCTCAACCTGTTAACTCAAAGAAAGAGTGTGTTGAAAACATATAAATGCTATCTTCGTTAACACCAAGACTTTCAGTTTTCCAAATTTCTTACCTGTTGATTGCCACTGTATGATCGGCCCGTCGAGATGCCGCAGCAACTCATCCGTCTCTCAAATCACATGTTTGCCCTGAAATAAAATAAAGTATACAAAAAATGAGAACAGACACGAAATCATACAAAGAAATAAGGAAAATAACAAGAAATTGTTGAAAAATACTCAAGTGGAAGTAATAATTCCAAAATTTGAAATTTCCCGTGGTTTACGATGGCGTCCGTGATAAAAAACTTGTAACTCACGAAGTTATCAAACTTTTTAGACCCCGAGACAACAAAAAACTTCAAAATATACCGAAACAATGCTGATTTGCTAAAAAAAAACTCCAAAAAGGTGGGGTAAAAAACACCACGCGATGCAGACACGCCAGATTTGACGACATTTGGAAAATGAAAATTCTGCAAACACGAAATTTTGTCTAAAACAACGGAATAAATGAACTAGTTGTCAACAATTGGTCTTGTAAGAGATAGAGTAACTAAAAAACTATAAAACTCCTATGGAAACAAATGAGTTTTGAGCAAAAATGGAAAGAAAAATTGAGAAATTGTATTAGGTTGGCAAAAAATTATTTGCACAAAAATGGGTGTTTTTTATTTTTCTTGTAACTTTTATTCTGGTAAAGTGGAATTGCTAACATTTTGAACATAATAACTCATGATTGTGGGCTATCATTTGAAATGGTCACGGATGTCTGCCTTCCAAAACACGGGAGCTGCGACTCAAAGAAGCCGACCCATGCCGTTTTGAGGCCTGTGTACTAATTGGGACGTAACTTTTTTTAAAAAATTCTGAGAGGGCTCAATCAAAGGCCATCAGAAAGTAGAAGGTCTGAGAAGTATTTGACCGCAAAACCACATTTTAATCTAGCTCCTCCTCTCCGCTCAGAGTCATTCTTTCTAAATTAGTCGACGCTTTTTCATAGAAAAAAATACCAAGATGAGTTCTGTTAGACTTTCTCGAAGGGCAGGAAAGAGCAAAACAAAACGTTTGAAGTTAATGGTAGCCTGGATGCTTCTCTTTCACGGTAGCAACATTGGCATAACCTGCCGATCGCGCTCCAGGAGAAAGTGTCAAAAGCAATCCAGTCGGCAATAATTGTGATGCTATTATCAGTTTTCCAACTATTATTTCAGCCAACAAGTTTGCCTATTTGGCCCTTATTAGCGGAGGAAAAAACCCATTTCATCAAAATCGCCTATACCTAAAATAGTGAGGTTCACATTTTGCCACATATTTTTGGTAGCCAAGATGGTGAAAGTTGTATTGATAGTCTAATAAGTGAAGGCTAGTGTCACTGTCAGTTTGCAAGTTACCGCTTCCTGCTCCTGCTCCCTGTCAGCGTGCAACAGTTCGTCAAAGTTGACTAGTACAGAAGTTGCCTTCATGACTTGCTTCTGCCGGAGCAGCGCGACTGAACTAATTTTACCAGTGCAATGGATAGCAGTACTAGTGTCAAAAATAATGTTGATAAAAAAAACTATCTCAATTGCCTGGGCGCCAGAACTCAACTGATTGAAGATGGTCAGTGAAAACAACCGTTCACGAAAATCGTTCGTGGTTTCTTGCACAGTGTGCGAATGAATGTCGAATAAGCATTGGAAGAATGTTGTGATAATTTACTATAACATCACAGTAAACATTTGTTCCAAAAGATTAAAAACTTTTCTCAGAGACGATTTTTCAAAAGTGTGAAAAAAATTTTTTGCCAACCTAATAG
Source organism: Caenorhabditis imperialis (assembly GCA_963572205.1). Classification (NCBI taxonomy): domain Eukaryota; kingdom Metazoa; phylum Nematoda; class Chromadorea; order Rhabditida; family Rhabditidae; genus Caenorhabditis; species Caenorhabditis imperialis. Next base: position 11,208,410 of record OY751544.1, on the reverse strand, counting down.
TTTTCACGCACTTTGCGATAGTGTCCGTTACAAAAACTTGAAAATCTCAAAGTTATCGAGCTTTTCATACCCCGAGGCAACAAAAAACTTGAAAATATAACGAAACCATGCCGATTTGCTAGAAAAAAATTATTAGAAAAATTTGCAGGAAACGAGGTTTTCATACAGCACACGATGCAGACACACCATTTGAGTGTTCAATTCTTTTGTTTTACAGAAAACTTTGAAAATCCTGATTACTGTCTTGCAATTTTTGTTACTACACATTCTGTTTGATCTTCACAATGGGTTCATGTGTTTTCAAAGTCAAGTCAGATTAATTATTTATTGAATTTTGAAGTTGGAAACAATTTATCCCTGCACGGAACAATTGGGAGGCGGAGAGGTGCCATTGTGCTTCTCAATTTTTTGTTGGTAGCATCCGGATCCAGAGAGTGGAGAGAGAAGCGTTGTGTACAACCTGAAAAATATGATTTAAGAGGGGTTTTTCAGTAAAATAGTTCACCTCAAGATTATTTTAATAAAACCTGGTGCACATGGCACCAGGGGCAAGGGGTGGAGGCATTGAATGCGGCTTTTCGTCTTCATCGAGACAATCAGGTCCGTGATAGTTAGACAGACGTGGTGATCCGATGGTGTTTCCACGGCTTTTTGGACGAGAAGTGGCCTTTTGGCATCTGAAGTTTTGACATGAGTTACAAAAACGGAATATTTAAATACTTACTCTCTGTCCGTGCAGTCTTGCGTTGTGGTATCGTGGAGTAGGCTACGGCGTCAGGTGATTGGGAGTAGTGCGTCAGGCGTCAACGGCTTTGAGGTGCCGCGGGTTTGGTGATTGGGCGTCGTGACGTCGTGTCTTCGTGCATCTTGGCATTCTTTGGTATGATGTGGAGAGTAGTGCTGGCTGAAGAAGAAAAACTGTCATTAGATTTAAGTATGTGTGAAAAATTACGTACATACCTTCGGGTTTCGAACTGCGGGGTTTCATTGGGTGTCCGGTGATCGGGAATGGCGATGGAGTGATTCGGCGTCTGGGCGTCGGCTTCAGGTTTCTGGTTTAGGGCTTTGCGGGTAGGGCTTCGGGCATTCAGACGGTTGGGCATGAAACCGTCGAGGCATTCGGATGAGGGTGTTTGGCTTTTTGGGTTTCCGGGCGTTGGGACATCAAGGCTGTGGGTTTCTTCAGGCGGGCGACACGAAAGATCTGAAGTTTTGACATTAATTTTGAAACCATGAGATTTTTAGACTTACTGTCTTTTTATGTCGTCTTGTTTCTTGGCATCCTGGAGAAATGTGGCCAGAAGTGAGAAGTCTGAGAAAATGCCATTAGTTCGAAGTATGTGTGAAATATAACGTACCTGCATTTCGGCTTCGGCATTTGGGAGGTGGGTATCTGGCTTACGGCTTCGGGGTCCTCCGATTGGGCGCCAGGTGATCGGGCGTGGGCGAGCTTTTGGGGGTCAGAAAATTTATCTGGGCGTGTCAGTTCTCCGGAAAGAACCTCAAGGGTGATTGGATGATTGGGCGATTGGAGAGTGTGGGGGTGACAGACATTCAAAGAGGTGTCTGGGCGGGGAAGTTCTCAGAAGAGAACCTCCTGGGTGATTTGGTGGGGAGTGTGGGGCTTCATGTATCCGGTTTCGGCTTTCGGGTGGGCGACAGAAAATTTTCTGGGAGAACATCGGGGAGAATAGGCGTGGGACGTCAGGGCCATTGCGGCTCCTGGAGGCGGGAGGACAGAAAAAAAAGATTGGTTGTCCAGGCTTTAGGGCTTCTGGGGGTGACAGACAAAAGGGGGTCTGGGCGGGGAAGTTCTCAGAAGAGAACCTCCTGGGTGATTGGGTGATTGAGTGTCCAGGCTTTAGGGCTTCTGGGGGTGACAGACAAAAGGGGGTCTGGGCGGGGAAGTTCTCAGAAGAGAACCTCCTGGGTGATTGGGTGATTGAGTGTCCAGGCTTTAGGGCTTCTGGGGGTGACAGACAAAAAGGGGTCTGGGCGGGGAAGTTCTCAGAAGAGAACCTCCTGGGTGATTGGGTGATTGGGTGTCCAGGCTTTAGGGCTTCTGGGGGTGACAGACAAAAAGGGGTCTGGGCGGGGAAGTTCTCAGAAGAGAACCTCCTGGGTGATTGGGTGATTGGGTGTCCAGGCTTTAGGGCTTCTGGGGGTGACAGACAAAAAGGGGTCTGGGCGGGGAAGTTCTCAGAAGAGAACCTCCTGGGTGATTGGGTGATTGGGTGTCCAGGCTTTAGGGCTTCTGGGGGTGACAGACAAAAAGGGGTCTGGGCGGGGAAGTTCTCAGAAGAGAACCTCCTGGGTGATTGAGTGATTGGTTGTCCAGGCTTTAGGGCTTCTGGGGGTGACAGACAAAAAGGGGTCTGGGCGGGGAAGTTCTCAGAAGAGAACCTCCTGGGTGATTGGGTGATTGGGTGTCCAGGCTTTAGGGCTTCTGGGGGTGACAGACAAAAGGGGGTCTGGGCGGGGAAGTTCTCAGAAGAGAACCTCCTGGGTGATTGGGTGATTGGGTGTCCAGGCTTTAGGGCTTCTGGGGGTGACAGACAAAAAGGGGTCTGGGCGGGGAAGTTCTCAGAAGAGAACCTCCTGGGTGATTGGGTGATTGGGTGTCCAGGCTTTAGGGCTTCTGGGGGTGACAGACAAAAAGGGGTCTGGGCGGGGAAGTTCTCAGAAGAGAACCTCCTGGGTGATTGGGTGATTGGTTGTCCAGGCTTTAGGGCTTCTGGGGGTGACAGACAAAAAGGGGTCTGGGCGGGGAAGTTCTCAGAAGAGAACCTCCTGGGTGATTGGGTGATTGGGTGTCCAGGCTTTAGGGCTTCTGGGGGTGACAGACAAAAGGGGGTCTGGGCGGGGAAGTTCTCAGAAGAGAACCTCCTGGGTGATTGGGTGATTGGGTGTCCAGGCTTTAGGGCTTCTGGGGGTGACAGACAAAAAGGGGTCTGGGCGGGGAAGTTCTCAGAAGAGAACCTCCTGGGTGATTGGGTGATTGGGTGTCCAGGCTTTAGGGCTTCTGGGGGTGACAGACAAAAAGGGGTCTGGGCGGGGAAGTTCTCAGAAGAGAACCTCCTGGGTGATTGGGTGATTGGTTGTCCAGGCTTTAGGGCTTCTGGGGGTGACAGACAAAAGGGGGTCTGGGCGGGGAAGTTCTCAGAAGAGAACCTCCTGGGTGATTGGGTGATTGGGTGTCCAGGCTTTAGGGCTTCTGGGGGTGACAGACAAAAGGGGGTCTGGGCGGGGAAGTTCTCAGAAGAGAACCTCCTGGGTGATTGGGTGATTGGGTGTCCAGGCTTTAGGGCTTCTGGGGGTGACAGACAAAAAGGGGTCTGGGCGGGGAAGTTCTCAGAAGAGAACCTCCTGGGTGATTGGGTGATTGGGTGTCCAGGCTTTAGGGCTTCTGGGGGTGACAGACAAAAAGGGGTCTGGGCGGGGAAGTTCTCAGAAGAGAACCTCCTGGGTGATTGGGTGATTGGTTGTCCAGGCTTTAGGGCTTCTGGGGGTGACAGACAAAAAGGGGTCTGGGCGGGGAAGTTCTCAGAAGAGAACCTCCTGGGTGATTGGGTGATTGGGTGTCCAGGCTTTAGGGCTTCTGGGGGTGACAGACAAAAGGGGGTCTGGGCGGGGAAGTTCTCAGAAGAGAACCTCCTGGGTGATTGGGTGATTGGGTGTCCAGGCTTTAGGGCTTCTGGGGGTGACAGACAAAAAGGGGTCTGGGCGGGGAAGTTCTCAGAAGAGAACCTCCTGGGTGATTGGGTGATTGGGTGTCCAGGCTTTAGGGCTTCTGGGGGTGACAGACAAAAAGGGGTCTGGGCGGGGAAGTTCTCAGAAGAGAACCTCCTGGGTGATTGGGTGATTGGTTGTCCAGGCTTTAGGGCTTCTGGGGGTGACAGACAAAAAGGGGTCTGGGCGGGGAAGTTCTCAGAAGAGAACCTCCTGGGTGATTGGGTGATTGGGTGTCCAGGCTTTAGGGCTTCTGGGGGTGACAGACAAAAGGGGGTCTGGGCGGGGAAGTTCTCAGAAGAGAACCTCCTGGGTGATTGGGTGATTGGGTGTCCAGGCTTTAGGGCTTCTGGGGGTGACAGACAAAAAGGGGTCTGGGCGGTGCAGTTCTCAGTTAAGAACTTTGAGGTGGTTGGGTGTCCATTATTGAGACTTTTTGGCGAAGACCGCCTTGAAAGGAGGCGGAGGTTTATCCCATCTGAAATAAGAAATTTTGAAGGAATTTGAAAAAGAAATCGGTTTTTCATTGGCATTGACGCTAATTCTAAACGGGCACATTTCTTTTGTTTAACTTAACCTAAACAATGGGGAAAAATTAGTTTCTACAAGAAAAATGGTTTAGAATGGATTGAAAAACCATCTCGAGTGTGCCTCTCGAATCATGATTCTGACCCAAGAGATGTGGAGTAGTATGGAAAATGCGTTCTAGGATGTAAAACTCGGGACTCATGGTAAACTCCTGTTTTATCTTGTTGCCGTTTTTGGTGTTCCTTTGGTCAGTCTGATCGTTCCCATTCCCTCTTGATCGGGGCTCCACTTCAAGTACTTCACCAGCAGTAATGCTTCTCATAAGAATTTTGTTCAACTACTGCACGACTAACTGTTACATCCTAATTCATCCCAATCACACTGCTTACTTATGTTCAATTGATAAGGCTGTTCTATTCCGTCTATACATTAAGGACCTTCTTTTTCTGAGTTAGCAGGTTGAGGGTGTCAGAAAAATATTCTGACCACCGCTCACAGCAGGGTGCCCTAGTTATCAAGTAGGGCATCCCGCTGTGATGGGTAATCAGAATATTACATTTCTGACACCCTCAACCTGTTAACTCAAAGAAAGAGTGTGTTGAAAACATATAAATGCTGTTTTCTTTAACACCAAGACCTTCAGATTTTCATGTTTCTTACCTTTTCATTGCCACTGTATGATCGGCCCGTCGAGATGCCGCAGCCCTCATCCGTCCCTTACATTACAAGTTCGCCCTGAAATAAAATAAAGTGTACAAGAAATGAGAACAGACACGAAATCATACAAAGAAATAAGGAAAATAACAAGAAATTGTTGAGAAATACTCAAGTGAAAGTAATAATTCCAAAATTTGAGTTTTCCCGTGGTTTACGATGGCGTCCGTAATAAAAACTTGTAACTCACAAAGTTATCAAGTTTTTTATATCCTTAGGCAACAAAAAAACTTCAAAATATACCTAAGCAATGCTGATTTGCTGAAAAAAAGTCCACAGAAAATGTGGGGTACGCAAACACCACACGATGCAGACACACCAGATTTGACGACATTAGGCAAAAATGCTACAAATAGACACTTTTAGTGCTGATTTGTCTGGAATCACTAAATAAATGAACTTCTGGTAATAAATTGGTTATTGTAAAAAATAGAGTACTTCAAAACTATAAAATTTCCAGAGAAACTGTTTTAAGCAAAATTGGAAAGAAAATCGAGAATTTGTGGTTTTCACGCACTTTACGATGGCGTCCGTGAAAAAAACTTGAAAACTTCAAAGCTATCAAGCTTTTTATACCTTTAGGAAAGAAAAAAACTTCAAAATATACCAAAATAATGGTGATTTGCTGAAAAAAAGTCCACAAAAAAGAGGGGTACGCAAACACCACGCAATGCAGACACACCAGACTTGACGATATTTGGAGAATAAAAATGTTGCATATAAAACCAGTTTGGAGCTGTTTTGTCTGAAACAACTGAATTCATTGATTTTTTGGATTTGATTGCTCTTGTTAGAGATAGAGCAACTAAAAATACATTGAATTGTCAAGGAAACAATGGGTTGATGACCAAGATTGGAAAGAAAACTCGATATGACTACAAAAATATTACTGTTTATTGCTTTCAAGAACTGTTTTAATAAGAAAAGACAAAATAACCGATATATGGAAGACTAGATATAAGAAATTACGAGATCACAAAATACGCTCATTCAAAAAGTTTTGAATCAAGAGCAGTGTCCAACGATATACGTTCTCGACACGTTGTGACGCTCAGGATCTTGGTGTCCTTGGCCCTTCGATACTCCACCACCCTCTTCTTGTCGTTCGGCAGCACCTTCTCGGAATACCGGAAGTTCCAACGGGTAATGATCCGTTTCCCCGCCTTCCACTCGTTGATGAACTGCTGTGGATCAAAATCCCCTTTTACGGGAACATTGATGACTTCGAAGTAGGGGTCCTTCAAGAAGCCAGTGATCATTGTGAAGTCGACAGGTTCGGACAAACAACAGTTCATCGCATTTGTCTGGAATTATAACGTTTAGAGAAAAATCGAAGGGGGTAAGTAACTCACTCTATTCATCATCTTCCTGAAAGCAACGTCTATTATCGGGAGCACAACGCTATTGACTTCAATCTTCGTGGACTTTGGGAAGAGCTCGAGAAGTTGGTTGGCCTTTTTGTAGTTCTTGAACAGGGAGATGTCGATCCACTTGACCTTACACTCCATCAACTTCTTCCGCAAACCGAACTTGTCTTCTTTCCCATCAAGAAGATTCTGCACGACTTCTGGAAATGAGTGCTCCACGAACCGCAGCGTGTGGATGTTTCTGATCGAGTGCATGATTTGCATCAATGACAGCCAATTGTATCGTTGGAATTCTTGATTTTCAAACGTGATTTGCACACAGTCGACTCGCCATTCCAAATTCTTCACTTTTCCGTGTTGGAACATCACTTCTATTGGCCCTTGGATAGGCGTTTCTACTCGTGGTGCTACTCTTTTCATTTCATCTTCGAACCACTGATTTCTTCGCTGAACTACTACTCGTTTTTTAATTGGTTTCTCCACTTGCTCCACTGGTTCCACTTTGATTTTGATCTGGAAAACCATTAAGTTATTGTATTTCGTGTCGGCTTTCAACTCACTCTTTGTATAAACTCTTTAGTATCTATAACTTGCTCCTCTTCCAGCTCTTCTTTGATTTTTTTGGGCTCAGAAGTCTCTGGCACAATTGAGCACTGCGGAGCTAGTGCAACTGGTGGTTTTGTGACGACGACAGGCTTTGGAGCAACAGGAGCAGCGGGAGCAACCGGAGCAACAACCTTCGGCGGCGGCTTCCCACGCAATGCAATATCCACTTCTTCCTCAGCTCGATGATCTGTTTTTCGTTTTCCCATTATCTGAAACATATATTGACTTGATTTTAAAAGGAAACATGATGGAAACTCAAAAAAAAGATACAAAAAACGAGAAAAAACGTATCAATTCTAAGAAAATATCCACAAGAGTTTCCATGGCAACCAGGGAGAAGTAGGGTGGATGTGAGCAAATGGAAAAAAAGGAATTAATAACAGGGGCGGTCAGGCAGTCTCGTCTTGAGACCGTTGTTTTCCATTAACGGGCCATGGGTAGTCATTAGAGGCGAGAACATGCGTTCGATTTTTGCAGGTGTCTCTTTGGTATTGGTAAAATGGACAGATTTCCTATTACATTAACCAAAATTCTTATTGAAAATCTTTTAAAAAAATTATTTTTTACTATTTTGAATTTCATCAGATTTCAAAATTTTTGCCAAAAAAAAATTAAAAAAAAATTTTTTTTTTTCAAATTTTTTTTAAATTTGAAAATCAAATTTTTTATTTTTTGTATTTTTTTCTCAATTTTTATTTTAATTTACTATAAACTTTCAAAAAACCAAAAAAAAAGATGAGTAAATTTGATAAAAATGCGAATGGCCTAGAAAACCACCGCCTGGCCTAGAAACCCCCATTTCCTCGGCCATTACTTTTTTGAAAAGAACAACGCAAAAAAACGCAAATTTTCAACAACAACGTTCATTTTTACAGTAAAAATGTACATATAACTCGATATTTTGAACAAAATTCATAAAAACAATTAAAAATTCAATTTTGGTATAAAAAATTTTTTTTTTTTGGTTTTTGGATGGAAAAATAGGATGAGATACAGAAATCAATGGAGATTGGGTGAAATATGGCATGTACCGGTCAATGTGTTGTAAAAGAATGTGAGATCAGTGCAAGATAATGACTGAGATTTGGGAAAGAGGATTTTGATGTGAGGATCAGGGAAATTTTGGAATGGAACGAGGTAGAGAATTGAAAAAATGAAATATATCATAGAAAACAATGATAAGCGGGAGTAAGTGTGATCAACAATTTGTAAACTAAAAATTAAGCGTTTTTACAGAAGCGTTCGTCTGGAAATGATAGAGGGACAACAAAATTGGAATATTCTAGAACATTTGATGGACAAAAACTGGTTTTGGAGTTTGAAATGGAACAGGGAAGATCGGAAAGAGAATCATGACATTGTAGGAGATGAGAACAATCGGATCAATTGGAAGACAACAGCGTATGAGCTCAAAATGACTTGTGGACGGGTGAACTGGTGTATGGAATGGAGAAAAGGGAGTTTTGACATCAACATGTGAAAATGAGGATCGGAGAGGAGGATTGTGGCAGTGGAGGATGCGAAAATGAGAATCGGAGAGGAGGATCGTAGCAAAGAAGGAGATGAGAGCAATCGGATCAATTGGATGACAACAGCGTGAAGGACTTGTGGACGGGTGAATGATCGGGGAGGAGGCTTGTAGCAATGGAGGATGCGAAAATGAGGATCGGGGAGGAGGATCATGACAAATAAGGAGATGAAAGCAATCGGATCGACTAGATGACAACAGCGTGTAAGCGAGGTAGAAAATTGAAAAATGGGAGGTTTGAGTTTGAAATGGAACAGGGAAGATTGGGGAAAAAATCATGACATTGTAGGAGTTGAGAACAATGGGATCAATTGAAAGACAGCAGCGTGAAGGACTTGTGGGTGGGTGAACAGGTATATGTAATGGAGAATGGCGAGTTTTGACTTTGAAATGTGAGAGTGAGGATCGGGGAAGAGTATTATGGCGATGGAGGATATGAAAATGAAGATCGAGGAAAGAATCATGACATTGTAGGAGATGAGAACAATCGGATTAATTGGATGACAACAGCGTATGAGCTCAAAAGGACTTGTGGACGGATGAACTGGTGGATGGAATGGAGAAAAGGGAGTTTTGACTTCGAAATATGAGAATGAGGATCGGGGAGGAGAATTCTGGCAATGGAGGAGATGAGAACAATCGGATCAATTGAATGACAACAGCGTAAAGGACTTGTGGGCGGGTGAATGCTCGGGGAGGAAAATGAGGATTGGGGAGGAGGCATGTAGCAATGGAGGAGATGAAAATGAGGATCGGAGAGGTGGATCGTGGCAATGAAGAAGATGAGAACTATCGGATCAATTGGATGACAACAGCGTATAAGCTCAAAAGAACTTGTGGAGTGGTGAACTGGTGGATGGAATGGAGAAAAGGGAGTTTTGACTTTGAAATGTGAAAGTGAGGATCGGGGAGGAGGATTCTGGCAATGGTGGAGGATTCTGGCAATTGAGGAGATGAGAACAATTGGATTGACTGAATGACAAAAGCGTGAAGGACTTGTGGACGGGTTAACTGGTGGATGGAATAGACAAATGCGAGTTTTGACATCAACATGTGAGAATGAGGATCAGGGAGGAGGAGCGTGGCAATGGAGAAGGATTGTGGCAATGGAGGAGGATTCTGGCAATGGAGGAGATGAGAACAATCGGATCAATTGAATGACAACAGCGTAAAGGACTTGTGGGCGGGTGAACTGGTGGATGGAATGGACGAATGCGAGTTTTGACTTTGAAATGTGCAAGTGAAGAACAGGGAGGAGGATTGTGGTAATGGAGGAGGTAAGAACAATCGGTTTAATTGAAAAACAACAGTGTGAAGGACTTGTGGACGGGTGAATGCTCGGGGAGGAAAATGAGGATTGGGGAGGAGGCATGTAGCAATGGAGGAGATGAAAATGAGGATCGGGAGGAGGATCGTGGCAAAAATGGAGACGGATCGACTGGAAGACAACTTGTTGTGTGTTCAAAAAGACTGTGAATTGTGAAGCGACAGGAGCAATGTGCGCTGGAGAGGGCGGACTCTGGAAAAAATGAATTCAGACCTCATATCAGCTACATACTCACAAAAATTACTCACCTTTTTCCTAGAAATCCATTGACGGAATTGGGCGGAGCTCAATGCGAGAAGGTCCTGGCTGATTTGGATCCTCATCTTCATTGTCTTCCATAGAACTGTCATTTCCTTGACTGCCCGCCGCCTTCTTCTGCTGCTCGTCCAGCCACTCTTCACGGAGTTTTTTGTACTCTTTGATGACGGTCGTGGAGCACTCGATCGTCCAGTGCTGTCCGTCCGAGAGCGTACTCAACTGATGCTGGAACTGCTTCTCCAGTTGCCGCTCGAAAATCGTTCTGGCCGTTTGACGGAGGAAGCCCACCTGAAAAACCACTCTTTTAGACACATCTGGGAAATTTGAAAAACTCACCAGGAACCGAGTCTTGAACTCGTCGCTGGCGCCACCGGGTCGGAGTCCTCTCTGACAGACAAAACTAAAAAACTGATTGCTTCTCTTGTTTCAAATAATCCACTCACAGTCTCCAGTACATATTGTACTCCTCGTCCTTGGGAAGAGAAGCAAGGTGCTCGACGAGCTTCTGGACCTTCTCGAGGTCTGATAAATTCTCGTCGACTCCCACTTGTCCACCTGTGATTCTTCTCTCGAGGCCCACGGCGAGGAGATGGTTGAATTGCATCTCCTCCACAGTCGACTCGCTGTCAAACTTTTCGCCGGCCTCTTTCTGCAATAATTTATTTTTCAACTGAAAGGGAGTGCAACCAACTATTCCATTAATGTCTTCCTGTTTTTTCAACGCTATGAGCTTTTCAATGGCGGCCGCCCAATTCAATTCATTGTAAAACTCCTCGCTGCTTACTGCTGGAAGCTCGGCGACTTGTGGAATCACGTCCAACTCCAGGTCTTCGAGATGGCGCACGTCTTCGTTCTCCAGCGTTGGCATCGGGCGGAGTTCAATTCGAGAAGGTCCTGGCTGATTCGGATCCTCCTCCTCATCCTCGTTGTCATCCATAGAAATGTCATTTCCATGACTGCCCGCCGCCTTCTTCTGCTGCTCGTCCAGCCACTCTTGACGGAGTCTCTTGTACTCTTTATTGACCGTCGTGGTGCACTCGATCGTCCAGTGCTGTCCGTCCAAGAGTGTATTCAGCTGGTGCTGGAACTGCTCCTCTAGTTGCCGCTCGAAAATTGTCCTGGCCGTCTGACGGAGGAAGTCCACCTAAAAACCATTCATTTAAAAATATCCCGAGAACGTGAAATCCTCACCAGGAACCCAGCCTTGAACTCGTCACTGGCGCCACCGGGTCGGAGTCCTCTCTGACAGACAAAACTGAAAAACTGTTTGCTTCTCTTGTTTCAAATAATCCACTCACAGTCTCCAGTACATATTGTACTCCTCGTCCTTGGGAAGAGGAGCAAGGTGCTCGACGAGCTTTTGGACCTTCTCGAGGTCTCCCAAGTTCTCATCAACTCCTACTTGTCCACCGGTGGCTCTTCTCTCAAGGCCCACGGCGAGGAGATGGTTAAACTCCATCTCCTCCACAGTCGACTCGCTGTCAAACTTTTCGCCGGCCTCTTTCTGCAATAATTTATTTTTCAACTGAAAGGGAGTGCAACCAACTATTCCATTAATGTCTTCCTGTTTTTTCAACGCTATGAGCTTTTCAATGGCGGCCGCCCAATTCAATTCATTGTAAAACTCCTCGCTGCTTACTGCTGGAAGCTCGGCGACTTGTGGAATCACGTCCAACTCCAGGTCTTCGAGATGGCGCACGTCTTTGTTCTCCAGCGTTGGCATCGGGCGGAGTTCAATTCTAGAAGGTCCTGGCTGATTCGGATCCTCCTCCTCATCCTTGCTGCTCACTGCTGGAGGCTCGGCGACTTGTGGAATCATGTCCTGCTCCAGGATTTCTGAATGGCGCTCGTCTTCTTCGTTCGTCATTGTTGGCATCGGGCGGAGTTCAATTCTAGAAGGTCCTGGCTGTTTCGGATCCTCATCTTCATCTTCATCGTCATCCATAGAAATGTCATTTCCATGACTGCCCGTCGCCTTCTCTTGTTGCTCATCGAGCCACGCTTGGCGGAGTCTCTTGTACTCTTTTATGACAGTCGTGGTGCACTCGATCTTCCAGCGTTGTCCGTCCGAGACCGTAGACAGCTGATGCTGGAACTGCTGCTCCAGCTGTCGCTCGAAGATAGTTCGCGCCGTCTGATGGAGAAAGTCCGCCTAAAAACCATTCATTTAGAAATATCCCGAGAACGTGAAATCCTCACCAGGAACCGAGACTTGAACTCGTCGCTGGCGCCACCGGGCCGGAGTCCTCTCTGACAGACAAAACTGAAAAACTGATTGCTTCTCTTGTTTCAAATAATCCACTCACAGTTTCCAGTACAGATTGTACTCCTCGTCCTTGGAAAGAGAAGCAAGGTGCTCGACGAGCTTCTGGACCTTCTCGAGGTCTGATAAATTCTCGTCGACTCCCACTTGTCCACCTGTGATTCTTCTCTCAAGGCCCACGGTAAGGAGATGGTTGAATTGCATCTCGTCCACAGTCGACTCACTGTCAAACTTTTCCCCGGACTCTTTCTGCAATAATTTATTTTTCAACTGAAGGGGACTGCAACCAACTTTTCCATCAATCGCTACCTGTTTCTTTACCGCGAGAAACTTCCGGATGGCGGCTAGCCATTCCGTTTTGCTGAAAAACTCCTCGCTGCTCACTGCTGGAAGCTCGGCGACTTGTGGAATCACGTCCAACTCCAGGTCTTCCAGATGGCGCACGTCTTCGTTCACTATTGTTGGCATCGGGCGGAGCTCAATTCGAGAAGGTCCTGGCTGACTCGGATCCTCATCCTTATCTTCATCGTCATCCATAGAACTGTCATTTCCATGACTGCCCGCCGCCTTCTCCTGCTGCTCATCGAGCCACGCTTGGCGGAGTCTCTTGTACTCTTTCATTACCGTCGTGGTGCACTTGATTGTCCAGCGTTGTCCGTCCGAGACCGTAGACAGCTGATGCTGGAACTGCTCCTCCAGTTGCCGCTCGAAAATTGTTCTGGCTGTCTGACGGAGGAAGTCCACCTAAAAACCATTCATTTAGAAATATCCCGAAAACGTGAAAACCTCACCAGGAAATGAGCCTTGAAATCCTCGCTGGCGCCACCGGGTCGGAGTCCTCTCTGACAGACAAAACTGAAAAACTGTTTGCTTCTCTTGTTTCAAATAATCCACTCACAGTTTCCAGTACAGATTGTACTCCTCGTCCTTGGAAAGAGAAGCGAGATTCTCGACAAGCTTCTGGACCTTCTCGAGGTCTGATAAATTCTCGTCGACTCCCACTTGTCCACCAGTGGCTCTTCTCTCAAGGCCCACGGCGAGGAGATTGTTGAATTGGATGTCCTCCACAGTCGACTCGCTGTCAAACGTTTCCCCGGTCTCTTTCTGCAATAATTTATTTTTCAACTGAAGGGGACTGCAACCAACTTTTCCATCAATGGCTTTCTGTTTCTTCAACGACTGCCACTTTTCAATGGCGGCCGCCCAATCCATGTCATCGTAAAACTCCTTGCTGCTCACTGCTGGAGGCTCGGCGACTTCTGGAATCACGTCCAACTCCAGGTCTTGGAGATGGCGCACGTCTTCGTTCGCCAGCGTTGGCGGAGCAACTTCGCCACTCTTTTTCAATGCGCCATGGTTCGTCAATTTTGAGACTACATCGGTTTGAAACCACTTTAAATTGGCTCGGATATTGAATCCCATGTCCGTGATCTGAAAGAAAAAAATTTTACACCACAAAACGGAACGTTTGAGAATTTAGCCTAATTTCACCCAAATGTGTACGTTAATCTCCTGATAATTGATAACTTACGTCCGAGATAAAAAAGCAGGGGAAGCGGGTCTCGAAGTTGGCAATGAACCGCTTCATCGTGGGGAACATGGTTCCTCTGATTGGGCAATGGATCCACGGCCCATCGACCTCCTCCGGTGCCCTTGTGCCTCGGCTTCTTGGCGGCGACATGCGGAGCTTCGTGTGCGGGCTGCAAACAGTTCAATATTTTTTCCCCCAAAATTGAGTTCAACTCACTAGCCGCGCACGTAGTGCCTAAAGCTCTTGTGAAGGAGCAAAATTTGTTTCGAAAGGTTCTTCTCCTTCTCCTCTTTGCTGGCGGCCTTCTTTGCGACATGCGGCTTGGCAGGACCTGTAAGATTGTTTGGTGAGAAATCTTTTTTTTTTAATTTCATTTGAGTTTTACCTGCTCGCGCCTTCTTCACTCTCAGGACGTTTCTTACGGAGAATGCGGCACTGAGAACATGTTGAGCCACAGCCAAGAGCTCCTCTGAAAAAAGTATATTTTTAGAAAATTGTCTAATGTCGTGAAACGGGGTGTTCACTGTCTCAAAAATGACTTCTTTCAAAGCCATTTTTTGATTTTGTTGCTGTTTTTTTTTGAATAGCAAACGTCTATCTTATGTTCTAGTGCGCTCCATTGAACCTCATGTAAGAGAGTACACGATCCGGCAAGACGAAGATTGTCAGAGATCGTGTACTCTCTCACCCAAAGTACGATGGAGCGCGCTATCACATAGGGTAGACGGCTTTGCTTTCAGCACTTATCTCGTGGATTTGTCTCAAAATTTTGCATCGATTCATACTGGCCATATTTTTTTAAGGAAGCACTTGACTAAAAAACAACTCACCAGGATCCGAGATGGTGATCAGCCGATCACTGTGGAACGAGTCCAGAACTTCTTCTCGGTCCATATAATTCACGATGACCTCCCCGTCGTCCGCCGGAAGGGGTCCTCCCTCATCTTCACTGGCCACCAGATCCTCCTCGTCCTCCTCCTCCTCCACGTTGCGCTCCTCGGCGACGGTTGGGGAACACGATTTCGGGTTGGCAGATGTGGACGGCTCTTCTTCTGCGGCATTCTCCTTCTCTGCTGTTTTTGCCTTCTTTCGTGGCGGCTCCGTAGGCTCTAAACGATGAGAATTTTTTGATTGCGAGTGATTTTTTTAAAATTTACCTTCATTTTGCTGCTCATTATCTGTCTGGACGTTCGCGCTGCTGCGCGTTGTCATGATAGATAGAGTACTGGAATGTAATAGGATTTAACTTTTAGAATAGAATTTTAGGGGAGCACAAAAATTTGAATAAGGTGGCTGGGGGACGGCCGATTTGGTTTTCCCGCCACAATTGCCCACATTTCAAAAAAGGTAGCCGACTGTCAAAAGAAAAAAGTTTCCACTCAAATTCAACGCCTATTAAGTTAAAAATTAGAATAATCGGATCGATATCCATCAAAAAGTAAACGAGAAAAGCATGCCACAACATTTGTATATAATGGTGGACTGTGCAATGACACCCCCCGCCCACTCGTCTCGCCCCGCCCCGCCCACGTGTGCTCGCAACGGTTGACTAGTTGACCGGCGGAGTGCGAGCCCGATCAACCAGATGGTTTATCGGTACAACAATTAGCGGCTTAGACAGTGCGGAAGGTGTAAACGTTTAAAGGAAGCTCGCAATTTTGCCGCGCAGCTGTTGAGTTTCTTGGAGATGGCGATTAGATAACAAACTGTGCGAGAAAAACGAGCATATGAGACAAAAAAAAAAGAAAAAGAAAAAGAAAATAAAAGTGCGCGCCAAAAAGGTATTCAAATCAGCCGCGCCGCTAAACAAAGTGCGACGTATACTTGGAGTCTCATAAGTACAAAAAATCAATACCAAACTGAGTGTGCGTGTATTGGTTTATTGTTCGCGTGCAAAATAAAGCATATTTTGAAAATAAACATGATAATTCGGTGAATTTCGGTGAAAATGTTCACAAAAAAGAAGTATCGAGATCGGTGTCCATTACAATTTGGTGCGGGTACCCGAGAACGCTCAGGATTTTGGTGTCACTGTCCCGAAAATATTCCACCGTAGTGTTCTCTTTTGGGAGCTCTCCTTCTTGGTATTGAAACGCCCATCTCGTGATGTTCCTCTTCCCAGCTTTCCATTCTTTGACGTATTTGGTCGGGTCGAACTTTCCCGTCACGGGGACGTGCAGTGTCTCCAGGCAGGGGTCTTCGAGCCATTCCAGGATGAGCTCGATTTTGACGGGGTCCCCGAGGCAGGTGACTGCTCTCGCCTGAAATCATTTTCGTATAAATGTGTGGACTATCTGTGTTCGGTTGCACCCCCGAGTAGAGAGGGAGAGAAGGGTAAGGCGGGAGGGTGTCGGCGGACCCAGCAAGGGGGAGGGGTGAGTCCAAGACGAGCACGTGAATCACTGGACCACAGTCGGCTGGTAGAAAAAAAGTGCGACAAAACAGCTGGGGACTTTCAAATTTGAGAAGATTGGAAGGTAAAGACGCAGAATGTACTCGGAATCAGTGTACACCATTAGTAAATGAGTTAGTTCCAATAGCAGAAATGAGATTTTACCCTTCTATCTATTGCTAAGTTTTTGGTGACCGTTTCCGTCGAAAAAGTAGTAGTTTTCTCTTCTATATCCACATTCTCTCATAATCAGTGCCCAGTGCATTTCAAATCCTCCATTGCCTGTGAGAGGGCCAAGGTGCGGTAGCTAGGCCACCCTTCGCAGCCGCCCTTTTAAATACTCTCGATTTCCTTCCTATTTCCTCAAATTTGGTGATTTGTCAACGATTTTCAAGCGAAAAAACGAAGAAAATGTCACAAAAAGTCCATAAAATTTCGTTTCTGTGAGCAAATTTTCAAAAATCGACACCAATTCAAAAAAAAAAGACTGCTTCCTCCGCAACCCTCTCGCTAGCAATGACCAACTACCCATCTAAAACTCACTTTTTTCACCACTTTGATAAAATGTTCATTCTCCACTGGCAACACGACGCTATTGATCTCGACCTTGACGGACGCCGGGAATAACTCCACGATTTTCACAGCCTTCTCATAGTTTTTGAACAAGGAGATGTCGATGCACTCGAACTGACACTCCATCAGTTTTTGTCTCAAGTCCAAGGTGTCTTCCTCCCCGTTCATCAGATTCTGCACTTCTTCTGGTAGCGAACACTCCACAAAGCGTAGAGTGTGAATTTTCTTGAGTAGATACAAGATTTGCACCAGGGAGAAGTCCGTGTACTGTTTGAACTCTTGGTTTTCGAAAGTGATTCGCACGCAGTTCAGGCGCCACTCCAGATTCTTCACTTTCCCATGGGCGAGCTTCACGCGACCTTCTTCATATGGCTCCTCTTCTTCCTCCACTATTTCTTCTTTGATGGCAATCTAAAATGGAGTGAACTAGATTGAGAAAGTTTCCAGCTGAAATTCACCTGCGGAACACTCTCCTCGACTTGTTTCTCTTCCTCCTCATCAGGCGGCTCTTGTTTAATTTCTTTCTGCTCAGAAGGTTCCGCTGGCTCCGACAACAAGTCGGGAGCTGACTGATCTCGCACATTCCCCTTCACATCTACCGACTCAGTTCTACTGCTCATTTCGAAAAGTCTGAAAAAAGTAATAATGGCTAGTAGGGGAAGAAAAGTGAGGCGGAATAATCCTGCGGTGTGCTTATCTGGCTTTCGCATGTGACTGTTGTCATGGTGACATGGCGAAGGGGGAGAAGGGGAAGGGTGTGCGGATGAGTGAAAACAAATTGGAGCGTGAGAAGGATATCGAGGCGCCGACAAGTTCACCGGGTTAAATTTATTTGAACAAACGTGTCTATATTCAAAATAAGTTTATTCAAAAAGGAGATAGGCATGGAACGGGGGAATTATCTTTGTTTTAAATAAAAATACATAAAAATCAATCAAATCTTTTGGGGGGGGGGGCGATCAACCTAACCAAAAATTCCGTACGAACCACTACTCGCAGTTCTTCAATAATGATAAAACGTTACTGTGTTAGAGGCTTCTGCCCTTTAGTTCCTACTCTGAATGAATCAATATAAGTGGAATATGGATGAGAGGTAAAAATGTGAAAACAATACCAAAATTTAAAAATAAACCACATCCTTAGCGGGGAGATCTCAAATGAAAAAATAAATTTCACGCAATACAAATTCACAACTTGTTGTATCAATATAAAAACTCCACACTGTGGAGGTGCTCGGACATGAGCAATCTGATTACAAAAAGGGAACCATCTTAATCTTGAATGGGGAAAAGGGAAAACGGGGGAAAAGGGAAAAGGGGGAAATGGGGGAAAAGGGGGAAATCGGACAATGGGGGAACGTAATGGGGAGAAGCGCTCTTCTTCCTTTGTTGTTATCCTACTGCAACAAGCCCTGAGACTGATCTTTGCTGTAATTTAAGTTATTTCAAATCAAACAGTCTTCTCCGTTAAACTAACCATGATGGAGACACATCCATGTCATTGGCGTCGTCAGCATGATTTGCGTTGAAATTGTTATTGGATTTCAGATTCTGAAATTTGTGTATTTTGCTTATTCGTTTTTGAAGTGATTACTACTTACGGTATCGGGCGTCGTGTTGGGTGTTGGTTGCTCCGCGTCCACGCGAACGAAGACGTCGCTGTCCATCCAAATCTCACACGGACCAGAGTTGGCAACGGAAACTATAACTCTGTCGTCAACGTAGTCTTGGTAGACAACGCGACCCTGTTGATGTTGTTTCATTGCAATGTGGCCGTATTCGAGCTTGGACTGTTTCATCACATTCATGATGGAGGCGGCTTTCTCTTTGTTCAACGTGTTTTTTGAAACGAAGGAAATCACGTGGATGTCCGATGAGCCAAAAAAATGCCTCTTTTTGAAAGCAACAGTACTTAGTGAGCCTGGAAAAAAGTTTTTCATTGCGACGGATCCTAAAGCAGTCCCGCAGCCAAAAAAAACAAGCTAATTTTTTGGCCACGGCCCTAATTTTGTGCCGCGATGACAAGCTCATACTGTAATCACTTCTTCAGCGGCTGCGTTCTGAAGCGAGCTCTGTTAGTAGTGGGCCCTAGCGCTGTCCCATCTATAGGAAAAAACCCAAATTTGGACTACGACCCTTATTCGGTGAAATTAGCCCTGTGCTGCCTCTCAGAGAATGAGAAGTGGGTCAGGGGTTTGACTGGCAAAATTAATTGGGTGAATTAGAAGCGAACAGAATAGCTGCGTCACTGGTTGCTAGAGTTTTACCACTCACTCTCGAGTTTACCACTCACCAACAATTGATTCGTGAGCGACGGATCGACGAGCACAATCCACTTCTCCACGAAGAGAAGGCACAGCTCCAGCAGCGACCGCACCAAGTCCAAATCCAACATATCCGCGATCAACATTTGGCTCTTGTGTCAACGAGAGTTCGTCTTTCACATACCCATCCTTGGCGAAGACTGCGGATTCAGTCATCTTCGACTTTGCATCAGCCTTTGGTGGTGGACTGACAGCCGGTTCTGAAGAAAATAATGAGTCAAAATCCTTGTTTTAAATCACTCACTGGTGGCACGCGCAATATTGTCCAGAGAATCACTATTTTGAATCAGCATGTGGCGAGAATTCATTGTTTTTATGCAAAGAAGAAATAATTTGAATAGCAAATTTCTTCCCGGAGAACGGTAGGTGGAACAGCGGAAGCTGACACCACACGAGACAAGAAAACAGCGAGAATGGCAGCAATTCCTTCAGCCGCGAGAGACACAACTCGATAATTTTCTGCGCGTCGAGCGGAATTCGTGGCGGGACCCGCCGAGAGGCAAAAAGGGACACCCCTTTGAATGGTCTGCCTGTCTGCGTCTCCTCTTCCACAGACCATAACATATACCAGGTGTTAATAGAAACCAATTAATTCGCTGGAAAAAAAGAACAAGAGCATGAATATACGTCTTCATTCTGGCTCCAATCAAACAAAACTTTATCGAAAATTGCCACACTTTTCAGCTTTTTTTCGTGCATCGCGGAATTTACCGCTTGAGTCCTCATTTTTGAGAGTTCTAGAATTTCTCTGTTTCTGAAACTTTGCAAAATAATTCAAGACAATTAATTGAACACAAAACAGCAAAAAACTCAATCAAAATCTGTCAGTTTTCAGAATTTCGGTGAATCAGTCAACACCCGACGACAGGGTCACATTGTTCGCCGACAAAGCTCATTTTTGAGAGTTCTAGAATTTTCCTGTTTCTGAAACTTTGCAAAGTGATTCAAAACAATGGATTGAACACAAAACAGCAAAAAACCCAATCAAAATCCGTCAGTTTTCAGAATTTCGGTGAATCAGTTAATACTCAAGGATTATTCGGTGACTTTACCTGAAACGATACATCGAAGGGTTTTGTATGCTCGAAGTTCTAGTTTTTTCCAGTTACTCTTTTCCCTGACAAAACGTGTCGGTTGAAAAACGTAAATGTTATTCGAACTATGGTTTGTGATATGTTGTGACATTCACCAACCGCTCGCCAAAACATTCAATCCAAACTCTGTAATTTTTTTCTAAAGTCTGGTGAATGTGAAGCTTTCCACAATGAAAACTTCATCAATGAATATTGAAGAAGAATTTGGAGATAAACTTGTGGAAATTTTCGAAAGGTTAGCGTACTATGGAGACCTCACTGTTCAATTTGACAAGGTGTTCTCCCCAATTTGTTTTCTCAACTATCTGCTACAATTTATTATCACTTTTCAACTCCGATCAGATGCTCAGTTTGTGTTTCTCACCGGAATCTCACTTGTAACGTGCGTTCAGTACGCAATCAAATGCCTCAGCTATCTGAATGTATTCAAAACTAAACATGAGCCAGGATCGAACTGTGATGATTCATTCAATTCATATTTCCTCAGTGTATTTGAATTCACATTCAAAATTTTAAACCTCGGATTCGAATCTTCCCAGTTATTTTGTTTAGTGATAATGTCGGTGATAGAGAGGAGCCGCTGCTATTATCCAACTTCAGTATTTTTGCAAAAACTGACAACGAGTGCCAATGCTGTCATAACCATGTGTTTGGTTTACTCCGTTTGTATCTTTTTTCAGTATCTCTCTTTTTTCTACGCATATAAAATCAAACCAGCGGCAGCTCACCGTTGTTACTATCAAAATGGAAATGAAACTGTTGAAGATACACGTTATCTGTTCATCATCGAACTGGATGCGGATCACCTAGAAGTGACACACGTTCTTGACCAAATTAAAGCTCTTTTTTCTGCTCTTGAACTACTAGTTTTTCCCGTTTTAGTGGTAATTTTACTCAAGTCTTGGAAAATAAGCCGGCAATCTTTGAATGACCTAATTTCAAACAAGTATGTTTCGGAAAGCAGTGAATTTAAATGTCAAACTTTCCAGCCATGAAAGTGTGTCCCATTTGTTGGCAACTCTGATATTCTTACAATGGTTGTGTGACATTCCCGCTGTTTTCTTCTCAGTCTGCACAGAAAATGGGTATTGTGGAATATCAAAACCATTTATGCGGTAAACCAAACACTTTTCTTTTGGGAAAAGTAAAATTCTTTAGATATTATGGAGCAGCCGTTATCTTTTTCGATTTTCTAGTTTATATGATTTTCTATACCTTCAGCTTTGTCATTTACTTCCTTTCTTGTCCTGTATTCCGCCACAAAGTGAGAAGTGTTTTGCGGTGTCACAATCGAATTCATCTCGCCGGAATTCAAGAAATGGCAGGAGAGTAACATAGGTTATCATGTTATTTTCAAAACGCTAATATTATATTTTGGGTCTAAATGTCTAGACATTTTTCGAATCAAAGTTGGCGAAAAACTTTTCCCAGAAAAGTTTATCTTATCCAACAACCAAGGCAGTTTTGCTTCTATACTTTACACGATGCTTACGTCCTTGATGAAAATTATTTTTACTCCCGGAGCTCTGGATTGCGATGAATATCACTACAATCATTTATTGGTTCATTTTTTCGTTCCTCTAATTGGAGTATACTTTTTTTCTATAATTATCATGTATCCAATCTACGTGAAAGTTTATCATGGAAACAGGGAGATGAATAGAACGGTTAGTAAGTTTTCAAATTGCATACCTTTGTAGCAATCTTTATTTTATGATCATATTCAGCTTTATTTTTATTCCTAGCAATTCCAGACCTCAATTTACCCAATAGTACGCCATTTTAATGTATTGGTTCATCTATCCCAAGCTCTGAATATCTTCAACATTATCATACTGGTCTATATTATCGACTCTTTTGATGTGTAGGTCGTATGAGAATGTATTCAAAAGTTGCTTTAACAAAAACTAGTTAAAACATTTGCCATAAGTCAAGTTTTCAGACGTACACATTCGTTTTCTTATATTGGTTGTATTATATTTTCTATCAGCTACACTATATTCTCGATATTCTTTGGAGCTCAGCACATCTTTTTATCTGTTCTCGCAGTGCAACGATTTCTATTATTTTGTTCTTCAAATTCCGACGCTCAGTTTTTGATCGGTCGGAAAGCGTGGCTCATTTGTCGATTGGTGATCTATTTTCTTTTGTGTTTCACCAATGGTTCATTTGTTATCAAGTGTTTCTTTGCTATCTTTAATCTGGAAATGCTCGAATTTGTGAATACGTATGATAAGGTTCTGAGTTCAATACGTAATCAATTGAAAGTGTTGTTTCAGAGAGTCTACTACGCGATTCATCTTTCAACTGTGTTATGTGCCACGTTGTACCTGCCACTACTATGTTCTATCCGCAAAATGAGTTATCTCCAGTCGGCAAGAGCAAATCGACCGGAAAAGTATGTGATTTGTCAAACAATAATATTAATAATTTTCAAACTGGTAAGTTTTGATTGAAATTATTTTCATTGTACCTTTAAATTCCAGTTCTCTATCCCCATTGCGTACATTCTCGGTAAAATCAATTGTAAACTCACTGAAGAATTGGCAAGTTGCACCTCTAACTGCGAAAACAATCAATCTGTTTCAGCTTTATATATCAATGGTCAGTGTTGATCTGTTGACAACTCAATTCATCGTTCAGTTCGCTTACTTGTATTGTAGCCGACAAAACGTGGAATCTGCAATTTCCTGCTGTAGCTTGAGCAAAGTGTCACCGTCTGATTCTCACGTGGCTGAGACTACAAGACCAGCGTGAATTTGTTACTGTTATTTTGGCTTTTAAAGTGTATTTTTCATAAAAGATGTTATTTGTTTTTTTATATTTTGTAATGAAGTCAAAATTGATAAAGATGTTCTTTGGTTTTGCCACAGTAGATCAAAAAATACAACTTTGTTCTTCACAGAGAATGGCGACACACTTAAAAAAGTAAACCTTCGAGTGTGTTTTAGGTCAATGAAAAGCTTTTCCTTTTTCTTTGGTGAGTTTTTTTTCGGAGCTATTCAAAATGAACTCCCTTTTCAGGTTCCTGAACCTATTTCAAGTTGGTTTTTCTGCATTCTGCATTCACTGACCTCTTCCATTGCACACTTTTTTGAATGCGTACTTTTTTTTGAATGGGAATCTTCTTCCATTCGCAACAGAGCGTACACACTGAGATTGCGGCCCCGCCGTCCCGCCCATTCACGCCCATTTTTTACACGCCCATTTTTTACGCCCCTTACCACTTGTTACGTTCCTCCCCTCATTCCTTCTTTTTTCTGTTCCCGGTTACCTTTCTTTATATCGAAAACGTTTTGGTTTACCATTAGTAAACTCAAAATGTTTCGACTTTTATACTTTTTCTTCTCAATTTGTTTCTTACAGAAATGTCCGTTTACACGAAAAAAGAGGACATCTCCATTTGGAATTTCCTCCGCGATGAAGCTCCTCACCCAACAACTGGGGAATTTATTAGCAATCGCCTCTCAGATTCAGTGAATGAATTGGAATTTTGGAAGAAGTGTAAGGAGAAAATTGGCTCAACTCGATCTGCCACTAGTTTGAGGAACAGGTAATTCAGACAAAAACATACTGAAATCATAACACATTTGATCTCAGATTCCGCTCGTCTTCCTTTCTTTCACCATTCGACCTCAAATTGCCCCTGGATCAGAAAGTCCAGCTCGCCTATGTGTTCCAAATACCGATTAGACAATCGGATAAGAAAAAGTAAGTGTTGACTTTTATTTCTACTTATGTTATGATCAATTACAGGCTCACAAAACATGCTGCCATAACGCTGAGAAAGGGCAATCGCCTTTTGACGTACATGGACTTGGGATTCGAGGGCATGATTTTGTTTCGGGATCATAACGATGTTAATGATATCCCGGCGCAATCATTAAAAGAAGTAAAGTCGGAACCAATTGATGAGAAGAACAAGAAGGCCGAAGATGCTATAAATCCGACGATGCAGATTTCAAACAGCAGTAGTGTCAATGGGTCTACGGTTTCCAAAAACCAGAACGACTTGACGCAAGTCATGAAAGAGGCCAAGTTGGAGCCTATCGATAAGCCGAAGTTAAAATCAGGAGCCTCTTCGATGCAGAATTCGGCAAACAAACCGGAAGAAGCATCAGGTGCACTCGATCTGAAAAAAGGCCGCTCTGAAAAGCAAATCATAAGCGAAAACGAAGTGAGGAAAGATGACTCTTCTACGACATCGCCTGTTTCGGATGGATCCATTTCTTCTCATGGCTCCGCCCAAGTCTCGAAAACTGTCAAGACGCCACCAATTGAAAATCAAGAAAAGAAGAAAGCGTGCGATCCAACGCCGCCAAAACCAAAAACAGGAGACTCTTTGATGCAGAATTCGGCAGGCAAACCGGAAAAAGAATCAGTTGCACTTAATCTGAAAAAGGGCCGCTCTGAAAAGCAAATCGGAAGCGAAAACGAAGTGAGGAAAGATGACTCTTCTACGACATCGGATGTTCCTGAAGGATCAACTTCTTCTCATGGCTCCGTTCAAGTCTCGAAAACAGTCAAGACGCAACCAATTGATCAACAAAAGAAAGCATGCGATCCGACGCCTCAAACTGCCCAGCAGGACAATAATTTGGTTAATGATGACAATCAAGCCGATCTCCATAGTGACTGTTCTGTCACAACGCCTCTCAAAGAATGTGCCGTTCCCGATAAATCGAAGCAAAGCGTGGAGAATTCGACGTCAAAACCTGTTGATGAATCGAGAGAAAGGGAAGGAGATAATTGCAATCCGCTCGATTTGAAAACGAAGAAAACGGCCGAAAAGGGTGACAAGCATGCCGAGGACGATAGCGGGTCGTCTTCCACATCCACAAAGGATTTGAAGAGCAAAGACGGAAAGAAATGCTGTGAAGAGAAGAACGGAGAAAAGGTACATTTTAGTTTTTCTCATGATTTTCCTGGACACTCCTTCAATGACATCAAATAAACTCCAATTTTCAGACCAAAGAGGCGTCCGACGATGTCATTCTGATAGCCGAAGATCGCAAGGACGCACCGCCGGGTCGCAAAAGACCTGCTGCTCCAGGCACCTCGGCGCCCTGCCCAAAGAGACCCAAAATTGTTCTCGTTCGTCGTCCACCTCCTCCAGACATGATGAAATTCATGAATGAAATTAAAGGAGCCATCATTCAGTCCACTGCATCGACAGCAGAAGCGCTGAAAGAGTTGGTTTCTGCCAGCACGTGAGTTTTTCTTTCCATTTCGTAAATAACGATGATATATTCAGAGCTCAAAAAGCACCCGAAACTCAACCGAAGCTTTGTACCAAATCGGTTTTGGAAACCTTCAATTCGCTCATCGAACAGCTCAACAATCCGGAGCTGGATGAGGCAAAGAAGATGCTGGAAAACGCTATGGAGAGACATGAGCAAAGCGGAGAAGACACGCTGACGTCTAAAAAATTTTCGCTGATAATCGAAACCGTACTTACCATGCTGGGCCTGTGCTGATTATTTTTACCGTGCCCATCATCCTTCTTTCGTCCCACCACGATCTATTAATCAGTATTACTTTGTCATTTACAATTTCCCCAATTTCTTTCTCCTCTTCTCACTTTTTTCGAATCTTTCCTCTCTTACTATCATTGTCCATGTAACCCAAACAATTCATACCCTTATTTGTCCTTCTACCTATTTTTGTCTAATTTGTCGGAAAAATTTATCAACTGATTTACGAATTGATTAATGAATAAACTATTTATAGTATTTCAGTAATGAAGCTGTTCTATTCTTGCTCCCCATTCAGAAGCTTCTTCTAATGAGTTAACAGGTTGAGGGTGTCAGAAAAATATTCTGACGGGTGTCAGAAAGGTGATTCTGACCACCTCTCACAGCGGGGTGCTCTACTTGTAGTACATGCGCAAGAGGGTAAAAAGTGTCATAACTACGGCACCCCACTGTGAGAGGTGGTCAGAATATTTTTCTGACACCCTCCACCTGTTAACACATATGAAGAGGTCCTGAATGTGAAGACGGAGTAGAACAACCTCATCAATTGCTCATAAGTAATCAGCGTGATTGGGATGCATTGGGATGTAACAATTTGACAACTCGTGAGTGAGAATCAAAAACGTGGACATTCTCGAGACAATTCCGACTGTTATTTTTCACTCTCTCATTTTGTTTCCTTCAATCGTTCTTCTTATTTTAGACTTTTGTCATCCTCAAATCCTTTGGATTGTCCGACCTTAGAATGCTTTTATCTTCTCTTATCGCATTCTGATTATCAGCGTTGCGGATGCACGGGTGTGTCGAAAACTAAATTTGCATGTTTTTTGGTAGAGAAGCTCGCGTAATATCCGGTGTATGCATACATGGTGTATGCAGACCACAAACTACGTGGCTGCGTTGGTAACCACGTGGACGCAGCTTATATATCAGTTGCATCATTCGAAAGGCACATTCGAGATGGTTTTTCAATCCATTCTAAACAATTTTTCTCGTAGAAAGGATATTTTCACGTTGTTTACTTTAACATAAACTAAAAAAATGTGCCCATTTAGGATTAGCGTCGATGCCAATGAAAAACCGTTTCCTTCTTCAAACTTCTTCAAAATTTCTGATTTCAGATGGATTAAACCTACGCCTCCCTCCGAGGCGGTCTTTGCCAAATAGTGTCAATAATGGACACCCAACCACCTCAAAGTTCTAAACTGAGAACTGGATCGCCCAGACACCTTTTTGTCTGTCACCCCTAGAAGCCCTAAAGCCTGGACACCCAATCACCCAATCACCCAGGAGGTTCACGCCCGATCATCTGACGCCCAATCAGTGGACCCCGAAACCGTAAACCAGATACCCTCCTCCTAAACGCCGAAGCCAAAATGCAGGTACGTTATATTTCACACATACTTCGAACTAATGGCATTTTTTCAGACTGCTCCAAAAAGCCAGACACCCTCACCCAAATGCCCCGACGGCCCAACGCCCAACCGTCTGAACGCCCGAAGTTCTACCCCCACGCCCGACGTATCGCCGCCTGACGCACGACCCCCATACACTGAATGATGCCACAATGCAAGACCGCACGAATAAAGCCCAACGAAAGCCGAAGCCCAACGACCGACGCCGGTCTCCCAAATCCCAAAGCCCCGAACTCCCAACGCCCTGAACCAGAAGCCAAAATGTAGGTACGTTATATTTCACACATACTTCGAACTAATGGCATTTTTCAGACTGCCCCAAAAAGCCAGACGCCCTCACCCAAATGCCCGACGATCCAACGCCCGATACGTCTGAACGCCAAAAGCTCTACCACTACGCCCTTAACCAGAAGCCGAAGCCGACGCCCAGACGACGAATCACCCCATCGCCCACTCCCGATCACATGGACACCCAATGGATCCCCAACACTCCAAAAGCGGATACCCGCCCAGACACAAGCAGTCTGAAACAAAAAGGTACGTAATTTTTCACACATACTTAAATCTAATGACGATTTGTCTTCTTTAGCCTGCACTAGGTTCCCTCCTGAGAACTGCCACGCCCAGAACAATTTTCTGACTCCCAAATGCCTAGGCCCAACGCCCTAAACCGTAAGCCTGTCGCCAGAAGCCCCGACTCCCCGACGCAGAGGTCAAATCCGGAAGTCCCGAAGCCTTAACGCCCATAGTACACGCCCCCAAGCCAAAAACCAAAGTCCATACACTCCATGATGCCACAAAACCGAAGTTCAGCCCAAAAAAGAAGCCAGACGACATGAAAAGACAGTAAGTCTATAAATCTTCTGTTTTTAAAATTCATGTAACAGTTTCAGATGTTCCGTGTCGCCCGCCAGAAGACACCCACAACCCCTAAGCCCAAAAGCCCAGAAGCCTCAAAAAGCCGGACGCCCTCACCCGAATGTCCGACGCCACGAAGCCACCCACTTCAAAAAAAACGACGACGAAACCGACGAAGCCGACGCCCAGACGCCGAATCACCCCATCGCCCACTCCCGATCAGTGGACCCCAAAGCCGTAAGCAAGATACCCACCTCCCAAATGCCGAAGCCAAAATGCAGGTACGTTATTTTTCACACATACTTCGAACTAATGGCATTTTTTCAGACTTCTCCCTTCTTGCCACATCATACACCAAAGGATGCCAAGATGCAAGGCGACATGAAAAGACAGTAAGTCTAAAAATCTCATGTTTTTAAAACTAATGTCACAATTTCAGATCTTTTGTGTCGCCCGCCTAAAGAAGCCCTCCGCCCTTAAGCCCCAAAAAGCCTGACGCCCTCAACCGAATGCCCGACGATCCAACGCCCGACGTCTATACGTCTGAACGCCAAAAGCTCTACCCCCAACGCCCTGAACCAGAAACCTGAAGCCGACGCCCTGACGCCCCATCACTCAAAGCGCAAAGCTCTTACAATCCACGAGGCCCAACGCCAGATACCTCGATGCCCGACGCCGGTCTCTCAAATCCCGAACCCCGAGTTCCAAACACCCTAAACCTGAAGCCAAAGCCAACGCCCAGACGGCGAATCACCCCATCACTCACTCCCGATCACATGGACACCCAATGAAACCCCGACACCCCAAAACTAGATACACCACCCAGACACAAACAGTCTGAAACCTAAAGGTACGTAATTTTTCACACATACTTAAATCTAACTACAGTTGTTCTTCTTCAGCCTGCACTACTCGTCACATCATACCAAAGGATGCCAAGATGCAAGACGACACAACGTCACGACGCCCAATCAACAAACCCGCGGCACCCCAAGACCAGCCGCCCGACGCCCGACTCCCGACTCCCAATCACCTAATGACGGAGCCCACTCCACGATACCACAACGCAAGACCGCACGGACAGAGAGTAAGTCTATAAATCTTCTGTTCATAAAGTTCATGTTACAGTTTCAGATGTTCCGTGTCGCCCGCCAGAAGACACCCACAGCCCCTAAGCCCAAAAGCCCAGAAGCCCCAAAAAGCCGGACGCCCTCACCCGTCGCCCGACGCCACGAAGCCACCCACTTCAAACAAGACTACGACGAAACCGACGAAGCCGACGCCCAGACGCCGAATCACCCCATCACTCACTCCCGATCACATGGACACCCAATGAAACCCCGACACCCCAAAACTAGATACACCACCCAGACACAAACAGTCTGAAACCTAAAGGTACGTAATTTTTCACACATACTTAAATCTAATGACGGTTTGTCTTCTTCAGCCTGCACTACTCGCCACATCATACAAAAAAGGATGCCAAGATGCAAGACGACACGACGTCACGACGCCCAACCACCAAACCCGCGGCACAACCAAAGCCGCTGACGCCCAACGCCCGAATTTGAATTACCCAATGCCAACTCCACGATGCCACAATCCAAGACCGCACGAACATAGCCCAAGGAAAGCCGAAGCCCAACGCCAGATACCTCGACGCACGACGCCGGTTTCCCAAATCCCAAAACCACGAGCTCCCAACGCCCTAAACCTGAAGCCGAAGCCGACGCCTAGAAGCCAAATCACCCCATCGCCCACTCCCGATCACATGGACACCCAATGGAACCCCGCCACCCCAAAACCGGAAACCAGCAGTCTGAAACCCGAAGGTACGTAAATTTTCACACATACTTAAATCTAATGACAGTTTTTTTTCTTCAGCCTGCAATACTCTCCACATCACACACACTCCTGGATGCAAAGATATAAGACGACACGACGTCACGACGCCCGATCATCACGCCCACGGCACCCCAAAGCCGCCCGACGCTCGACGCCCGACTCTCAATTACCGGACACCAAAGCCCACTCGATGCCAACGCAAGACCGGATCGGCAGACAGTAAGTCTATAAATATTCCGTTTAAGAACTCATGTCAAAACTTCAGATGCCAAAAGACCACTTCTCGTCCAAAAAAGCCGTGAAACCACCATCGGATCACCACGTCTCTCTGACAATCACGGACAACGTCTTGATTGTTTTGATCAAGACGAAAAGCCGCATTCAATGCCTCCAACCCTTGCCCCTGGTGCCACGTACCCCAGGTTTTATTAAGAGAATTTTGAGGTGAACTATCCTACTGAAAAACCTTCCTTAAATTACATTTTCAGGTTGTACACAACTCTTCTCTGTCCACTCTCTGGATCCGGATGCACCAAGAAAAAAGTGAGAAGCACAGTGACAGTTCGCCGCCTCACAATTGATCCGTGAAGAGATAAATTGATTGCAACTTCAAGATTCAATAAATCATTAATCTGAAAAAAACATGAACCCATCGTGAAAATCAACCAGAATTTGTAGTAACAAAAATTGCAAGAAAGTAATCAGAATTTTCGAAGTTTTCTGTGAAACAAAAGTTTTTTCTAGCCAGTCGGCATTATTTTGTTATAATTTTAAGTTTTTTTGTTGCCAGGTAAAAAAAGCTCGATAACTTTGAGATTTGCAAGTTTTCATCGTAAAGTGCGTGAAAACGACAAATTCGGAATTTTCGTTTTTATTTTTGTTCAAAAATTATTCGTTTCCCTTAATTTACTTTATCTCTTACAAGAGCAATTAATGACAACTAGTTCATTTATTCCGTTGTTTCAGACAAATCAGCTCCAAAAAAGCTTTATTTGGAGCATTTTTATTCTGTAAATGTCGTCAAATCTGGTGTGTCTGCATTGTGTGGTGTTGCGTACCACGCTATTCTGTTGAATTTGCCAATTTTCGTCCAGGAAACTGTTCAGGAAATATGTTTTCAACGGTCTTTTTCTGAGTTAACAGGTTGAGGGTGTCAGAAAAATATTCTGACGGGTGTCAGAAAAATATTCTGACCACCTCTCTCAGCGGGGTGCTCTGCTTGTAGTACATGCGCAAGAGGGTAAAAGGTATCATAACTACGGCACCCCGCTGTGAGAGGTGGTCAGAATACTTTTCTGACACCCGTCAAAATATTTTTCTGACACCCACCACCTGTTAACACATGTAAATGTATGGTTGGTCTACCTTGGTAGCTAGCGACCTGGATTAACATATTCCTTCTGTTTTTGAAGCGTCTAACAACAAAGTATTTATTGATAACAATAGTAAACAAGAAAGCAAGATAGAAAATCAGGAAACGATTCCCACAGTATCGGATAAAATACAAAACAAAGAGGAGAACAAAACATGACTCTGATGTTCTGCGGGCATTGAGTTGGTGGAGGAATGTCCTGCAGAAACTCGTTCTCCACTCGAGCGTGTTTCAGAGCATGTTTGTGGAGTGTAGAGGGGATCGATCAGGCCAGGGAGTCGGGAGAACTGTAAATATAATCAAATGAGAACTTTATTGTGTCTATATGGTGATTTACCATGGAGGTCCAGGGTGTGCATTCAATTACGAGCAGCTGGAGCTTGAGCTGGAGGATCATTGTCCTTCTCGCTGACCTGCGCGATGGTCTGCTCCATTTCCTCCTCTCGTTGCTGTTCGTCTACAATTTGTTGACGCTCACGCTCTGCTACCTCGATTTCCTCAGCCTTTAAAGCGATAAGATCTGCATCCATGTATTCTGCGCGAAGCATTTGGAGCACCTCGTCGAGCGTCACTTGATGCACATCCTCCAGTCCCTCAGTCTGGGTTCCCATAGATCTCGAGATCTCCTGTCCGTTCTGATCAAGAGTAACGTCGATCATCGAAGGTTGGGTGTCCTCCGCTTCCATCTCGTTTTGAGGGACATCCTGCTCCATGAGCTCCTGAGGGTTCTGCTCCATTTTGTGAGCGTCTGGAAGAACTTTTTTTGAATTTTGATTATCTGTGAAAGAGTTGAAGTGGAAAAACTGTCATATAATGAAGTGAACAAAGAAATCAAGGCTTAAGTATGAAGAGCTAATGGTCAGACAAAGGGCCATTTGTCAAGGCTGTCAGCGGCGCACTTCTCGGAAGAAGTGAATCGTCCTCTTCTGTGATATTATCCATTTCCGGCGGAGTGATAGTGCGCACAGAAATTGCAAGGAGGCGTGGCCATGGGTCTCGACGCGAAAGATACCGTAATTTTGTAAATCGGTCCAGCTTTTTGCGTTTTTCTAGCGTTTTTTGTGAAAATTTCAACTTCAAAAATTATTTTTCTCAATTTTAGATTTTTACAAGCTGGAAAAACTGAAAAAATTAACGAAAAACGACGGAAATTCGAAAATTACAAAAGTTTTCGTGGCGAGATCTTTGGCCACGCCCACTTGCAATTTCTGGGCGCACTATCACTCCGTCAGAAGTGGATAATATCTCTCGAGTTCTCTACTTCTTTTTTCACCAGAGCGCGAAGGGTGAGAGAAGCACGATCCGGGAAGACCCAGATTATCATGCGTTTTCCAAAGACACAACGCGCTATCCTAACACGTCTTCCAAAAACTCTTTGTACAATCATTCTCATGGCTTGAGTCGAAATCCCATTTAGACTTTATAATTGATTCCGGAATAAGAAATATCGTAATGACACAATGAAAATAATGACAGCTGCGAGAGGGAATTCAAAATAAAATATGAAAGTATTAAAGATTGGGAAAGAACATCCGACAAGCTCACTGGCCACGCTTCCTTGGATTCTTGCTCTTTCGTGTAGACTTCTTCTTCTTGTTGGGAAAAGCCGAGAACGATTGGCCTCCTCTATCATTTCGCATTTCGAAGTCGTTGGCAGCCGACGTCGATTGGCTTGATTGCAGCAGTTGGTCATGATGCGGCAGTCCGTATCCCTGGAAAAAATGGACCATGATACTTCAACTACTCCCTGCGCGGTTCACTGTCTCGCAAGTGAGAAATCGGCATCTCATCCGCAAGCGCACTATCATAAGGGACTGATAAACTTACTATAAACCCAGAACCGTCTGTAAATGGACGGAATGCAAGAGGTTTTACGACCAAGTGCTGCTGAAATTGAAACAAAAAGCTTCTTTGTAGTTCTTTTCGACGTACCTCTCCATTTGTAGATTCCACCGTTTCCGGAACAGCCATCTCGCTGCTAAGACCCTGAATCTTCGTGATAAGCTGCAAATTCAGCTCCATGGAAGTCATGAGCTCTTCGATTTGCTTATTCAAATCAGTTATTTTTCTCGCGAGTTTTTCGTTTTCCAAAGTCACTCCAGCAAGTTGCTTCTTGAGCGTTTCATTTTTCTCTTTAAGCACCCGATTTTCTTCCAGTAGATTTCGGATTCTTTCTCCTATGGGCCGAATTGATGGTGGCTGAAAACTGTCTTCATTGTGCATTAATCCTGTCCAATAGCTTACCTGATTATTATGTTCTCCGGCTGGCTTCTGCGGATTATCCATATTGCAATTGGCAGGTGAGCAGAAAATGGGGGAAAAGGTAATATGTACTACGAAGATGGAATGAAATGAGGTAAAGGTGTCATGTTGTGGGTGTGGCTAAATGCGTCAGCTTCATGGATTAGTGTCAGGCAATTAGATTTAGGACTACAAAAACGGTTAAAGGATTTGTGTCAAAATTAATGAGATTGAGTCTGCTGTCAGTGTTTTGTGGTTTCCAATGGAATTTGTGCCGGACTTGGCATGATGCCAAGAGTGACATGTACAATTCAGATACCAAAAGTCCTGATGAGCCACATTTTCTCCCAGAAATCCGACAACCGAAACAAATTTCAAGACATTGACTACTTTCAATAACATTCTCTTTCATTTTCTTCCCCCTGACGAGAGCTTTCGAATGCACTATATAAACAGGCAAACGGAGCAGTCTGTGTTTGATTTCTTCCAACTACAAAAGTGGTTGCGGCGCGGTCGCGTCGCATGAAGAGGTGGCGCCAAACGCCCACACTCGAGGGGAGACGCAGAGAAACGGCGCACATACCGTAGCATATTCGGCAGGCCGCACCCCTCTCTCCCGTCCTTCCTGTTGACACACGTACAGTGCGCAACCATGGCCGCGGCCTAGTTTCCGCCTGACACCCCGCAAACGCGCCCCTCTGGACTATTTGTTTTTCGAAATCCACAGTGGCAACGATTATTCGTTGGAATCGATGCGTTTGATTATCACTTTCGATTCAAACTGGCGCTGGAGATTTGAATCCAATAATTCAGATGGGAGCAATGTAAGTTTTTATCTTCTTTTTTTATCCATGACACAATTTTTTTGGAAAAGACTAAAAACCGAAAGTTTATCGATTTTGTCCGAACAAAAAACAGAAAAAAATCGCCAAGATCTTTTTCAGCTCATGAACACCGCTTTCAACTGAAACTGGTTTGCTGATACAGTCGCATCGATTTGGTCGCCGTCGCCGATATTTGCATCACTTTGGACGTCACCTGTGAAATAATTGATCCTTTTTTCCTGAAATCGTTGACAGTGAGTTATGCAAAAATCAATTTTTAATAGATCGATCAAAACAAACAAACAGCTCTAATTTATTTAGTAACTGAACCCAAACATCGTGAGACTATAAAAAATTAAAATCGTTAATTACAGATTGCTCCACTGCTACTGCTGTTGTTGCGACTGGAGACAATCTCGCCAATGCTGTCGACGTGGTCATCGGCTCCCCAGTCACCACCGCGAACCGCCGTCAC
Source organism: Caenorhabditis imperialis (assembly GCA_963572205.1). NCBI lineage: Eukaryota > Metazoa > Nematoda > Chromadorea > Rhabditida > Rhabditidae > Caenorhabditis > Caenorhabditis imperialis. The sequence continues at coordinate 11,173,673 of OY751544.1, read as the reverse complement.
ATCTCTGGCGGAGTCGCCACAGTTAGGGTGTACGTCGTCAACGCCCGGAGCAGTCCCAGCCAGCACTGTCGCGTCGCTACTACCGCCATCCGTAAAATGGTCACCCTCCTGGTTGCAGCAAGCGCGCGACGACATCAACGGAGAAGATGCCGGATTCATGAGTGTAGGTGGACACGACTCGGCAGTGGCCGAGTCGTCCCTGTCTTCATGAACGTCAGAAGAGACGAATCTGCAAGGATCGCAGGAGCAGCATCAATCTGATCTTCACTCTCGCTCCCATTCGATCGCTGCTGCTCCGACGAGCCCTGCCGAGTCGTCAATGTCTTCATGAACGTCAGAAGAGACGAACCTGCAAGTATCGCAGGAGCAGCATCAATCGGATCTTCACTCTCGCTCTCATTTGATCGCTGCTGCTCCGACGAGCCCTGCTGAGTCGTCAATGTCTTCATGAACGTCAGTAGAGACGAATCTGCAAGGATCGCAGGAGCAGCATCAATCTGATCTTCACTCTCGCTCCCATTCGATCGCTGCTGCTCCGACGAGCCCTGCCGAGTCGTCAATGTCTTCATGAACGTCAGAAGAGACGATTCTGCAAGGATCGCAGGAGCAGCATCAATCTGATCTTCACTATCGCTCTCATTCGATCGCTGCTGCTCCGACGAGCCCTGCCAAGTCGTCCCTGTCTTCATGAACGTCTGAAAAGACGATTCTGCAAGGATCGCAGGAGCAGCATCAATCTGATCTTCACTCTCGCTCTCATTCGATCGCTGCTGCACCGACGAGCCCTGCCAAGTCGTCCCTGTCTTCATGAACGTCTGAAAAGACGATTCTGCAAGGATCGCAGGAGCAGCATCAATCTGATCTTCACTCTCGCTCCCATTCGATCGCTGCTGCTCCGACGAGCCCTGCCGAGTCGTCAATGTCTTCATGAACGTCAGAAGAGACGATTCTGCAAGGATCGCAGGAGCAGCATCAATCTGATCTTCACTCTCGCTCCCATTCGATCGCTGCTGCTCCGACGAGCCCTGCCAAGTCGTCCCTGTCTTCATGAACGTCTGAAAAGACGATTCTGCAAGGATCGCAGGAGCAGCATCAATCTGATCTTCACTCTCGCTCTCATTCGATCGCTGCTGCACCGACGAGCCCTGCCAAGTCGTCCCTGTCTTCATGAACGTCTGAAAAGACGATTCTGCAAGGATCGCAGGAGCAGCATCAATCTGATCTTCACTCTCGCTCCCATTCGATCGCTGCTGCTCCGACGAGCCCTGCCGAGTCGTCAATGTCTTCATGAACGTCTGAAAAGACGATTCTGCAAGGATCGCAGGAGCAGCATCAATCTGATCTTCACTCTCGCTCTCATTCGATCGCTGCTGCTCCGACGAGCCCTGCCAAGTCGTCCCTGTCTTCATGAACGTCTGAAAAGACGATTCTGCAAGGATCGCAGGAGCAGCATCAATCTGATCTTCACTATCGCTCTCATTCGATCGCTGCTGCTCCGACGAGCCCTGCCGAGTCGTCCCTGTCTTCATGAACGTCAGAAAAGACGATTCTGCAAGGATCGCAGGAGCAGCATCAATCTGATCTTCACTATCGCTCCCATTCGATCGCTGCTGCTCCGACGAGCCCTGCCAAGTCGTCCCTGTCTTCATGAACGTCTGAAAAGACGATTCTGCAAGGATCGCAGGAGCAGCATCAATCTGATCTTCACTCTCGCTCTCATTCGATCGCTGCTGCACCGACGAGCCCTGCCAAGTCGTCCCTGTCTTCATGAACGTCTGAAAAGACGATTCTGCAAGGATCGCAGGAGCAGCATCAATCTGATTTTCACTATCGCTCCCATTCGATCGCTGCTGCTCCGACGAGCCCTGCCGAGTCGTCAATGTCTTCATGAACGTCAGAAGAGACGATTCTGCAAGGATCGCAGGAGCAGCATCAATCTGATCTTCACTATCGCTCTCATTCGATCGCTGCTGCTCCGACGAGCCCTGCCGAGTCGTCCCTGTCTTCATGAACGTCAGAAAAGACGATTCTGCAAGGATCGCAGGAGCAGCATCAATCAGATCTTCACTCTCGCTCTCATTCGATCGCTGCTGCTCCGACGAGCCCTGCCGAGTCGTCCCTGTCTTCATGAACGTCAGAAAAGACGATTCTGCAAGGATCGCAGGAGCAGCATCAATCTGATCTTCACTCTCGCTCTCATTCGATCGCTGCTGCTCCGACGAGCCCTGCCGAGTCGTCAATGTCTTCATGAACGTCAGAAGAGACGATTCTGCAAGGATCGCAGGAGCAGCATCAATCTGATCTTCACTATCGCTCTCATTCGATCGCTGCTGCTCCGACGAGCCCTGCCGAGTCGTCAATGTCTTCATGAACGTCAGAAGAGACGATTCTGCAAGGATCGCAGGAGCAGCATCAATCTGATCTTCACTCTCGCTCTCATTCGATCGCTGCTGCTCCGACGAGCCCTGCCGAGTCGTCCCTGTCTTCATGAACGTCAGAAAAGACGATTCTGCAAGGATCGCAGGAGCAGCATCAATCTGATCTTCACTCTCGCTCTCATTCGATCGCTGCTGCTCCGACGAGCCCTGCCGAGTCGTCAATGTCTTCATGAACGTCAGAAGAGACGATTCTGCAAGGATCGCAGGAGCAGCATCAATCTGATCTTCACTATCGCTCTCATTCGATCGCTGCTGCTCCGACGAGCCCTGCCGAGTCGTCAATGTCTTCATGAACGTCAGAAGAGACGATTCTGCAAGGATCGCAGGAGCAGCATCAATCTGATCTTCACTCTCGCTCTCATTCGATCGCTGCTGCTCCGACGAGCCCTGCCGAGTCGTCCCTGTCTTCATGAACGTCAGAAAAGACGATTCTGCAAGGATCGCAGGAGCAGCATCGATCGGATCTTCACTCTCGCTCTCATTCGATCGCTGCTGCTCCGACGAGCCCTGCCGAGTCGTCAATGTCTTCATGAACGTCAGAAGAGACGATTCTGCAAGGATCGCAGGAGCAGCATCAATCTGATCTTCACTATCGCTCTCATTCGATCGCTGCTGCTCCGACGAGCCCTGCCGAGTCGTCAATGTCTTCATGAACGTCAGAAGAGACGATTCTGCAAGGATCGCAGGAGCAGCATCAATCTGATCTTCACTATCGCTCTCATTCGATCGCTGCTGCTCCGACGAGCCCTGCCGAGTCGTCAATGTCTTCATGAACGTCAGAAGAGACGATTCTGCAAGGATCGCAGGAGCAGCATCAATCTGATCTTCACTATCGCTCTCATTCGATCGCTGCTGCTCCGACGAGCCCTGCCGAGTCGTCAATGTCTTCATGAACGTCAGAAGAGACGATTCTGCAAGGATCGCAGGAGCAGCATCAATCTGATCTTCACTATCGCTCTCATTCGATCGCTGCTGCTCCGACGAGCCCTGCCAAGTCGTCCCTGTCTTCATGAACGTCTGAAAAGACGATTCTGCAAGGATCGCAGGAGCAGCATCAATCGGATCTTCACTCTCGCTCTCATTCGATCGCTGCTGCTCCGACGAGCCCTGCCGAGTCGTCAATGTCTTCATGAACGTCAGAAGAGACGAATCTGCAAGGATCGCAGGAGCAGCATCAATCTGATCTTCACTATCGCTCTCATTCGATCGCTGCTGCTCCGACGAGCCCTGCCGAGTCATCCCTGTCTTCATGAACGTCAGAAGAGACGATTCTGCAAGGATCGCAGGAGCAGCATCAATCTGATCTTCACTATCGCTCTCATTCGATCGCTGCTGCTCCGACGAGCCCTGCCAAGTCGTCCCTGTCTTCATGAACGTCTGAAAAGACGATTCTGCAAGGATCGCAGGAGCAGCATCAATCGGATCTTCACTCTCGCTCTCATTCGATCGCTGCTGCTCCGACGAGCCCTGCCGAGTCGTCAATGTCTTCATGAACGTCAGAAGAGACGATTCTGCAAGGATCGCAGGAGCAGCATCAATCTGATCTTCACTATCGCTCTCATTCGATCGCTGCTGCTCCGACGAGCCCTGCCGAGTCGTCAATGTCTTCATGAACGTCAGAAGAGACGATTCTGCAAGGATCGCAGGAGCAGCATCAATCTGATCTTCACTATCGCTCTCATTCGATCGCTGCTGCTCCGACGAGCCCTGCCGAGTCGTCAATGTCTTCATGAACGTCAGAAGAGACGATTCTGCAAGGATCGCAGGAGCAGCATCAATCTGATCTTCACTATCGCTCTCATTCGATCGCTGCTGCTCCGACGAGCCCTGCCGAGTCGTCAATGTCTTCATGAACGTCAGAAGAGACGATTCTGCAAGGATCGCAGGAGCAGCATCAATCTGATCTTCACTATCGCTCTCATTCGATCGCTGCTGCTCCGACGAGCCCTGCCGAGTCGTCAATGTCTTCATGAACGTCAGAAGAGACGAATCTGCAAGTATCGCAGGAGCAGCATCAATCGGATCTTCACTCTCGCTCTCATTCGATCGCTGCTGCTCCGACGAGCCCTGCCAAGTCGTCCCTGTCTTCATGAACGTCTGAAAAGACGATTCTGCAAGGATCGCAGGAGCAGCATCAATCAGATCTTCACTCTCGCTCTCATTCGATCGCTGCTGCTCCGACGAGCCCTGCCGAGTCATCCCTGTCTTCATGAACGTCAGAAAAGACGATTCTGCAAGGATCGCAGGAGCAGCATCAATCGGATCTTCACTCTCGCTCTCATTCGATCGCTGCTGCTCCGACGAGCCCTGCCGAGTCATCCCTGTCTTCATGAACGTCAGAAAAGACGATTCTGCAAGGATCGCAGGAGCAGCATCAATCGGATCTTCACTCTCGCTCTCATTCGATCGCTGCTGCTCCGACGAGCCCTGCCGAGTCGTCAATGTCTTCATGAACGTCAGTAGAGACGAATCTGCACGGATCGCAGGAGCAGCATCAATCAGATCTTCACTCTCGCTCTCATTCGATCGCTAATGCTCCGACGAGCCCTGCCGAGTCATCCCTGTCTTCATGAACGTCAGAAAAGACGATTCTGCAAGGATCGCAGGAGCAGCATCAATCGGATCTTCACTCTCGCTCTCATTCGATCGCTAATGCTCCGACGAGCCCTGCCGAGTCATCCCTGTCTTCATGAACGTCTGAAAAGACGATTCTGCAAGGATCGCAGAAGCAGCATCAATCGGATCTTCACTCTCGCTCTCATTCGATCGCTGCTGCTCCGACGAGCCCTGCCGAGTCGTCAATGTCTTCATGAACGTCAGTAGAGACGAATCTGCACGGATCGCAGGAGCAGCATCAATCAGATCTTCACTCTCGCTCTCATTCGATCGCTGCTGCTCCGACGAGCCCTGCCGAGTCATCCCTGTCTTCATGAACGTCAGAAAAGACGATTCTGCAAGGATCGCAGGAGCAGCATCAATCGGATCTTCACTCTCGCTCTCATTCGATCGCTGCTGCTCCGACGAGCCCTGCCGAGTCGTCAATGTCTTCATGAACGTCAGTAGAGACGAATCTGCACGGATCGCAGGAGCAGCATCAATCGGATCTTCACTCTCGCTCTCATTCGATCGCTGCTGCTCCGACGAGCCCTGCCGAGTCGTCAATGTCTTCATGAACGTCAGTAGAGACGAATCTGCAAGGATCGCAGGAGCAGCATCAATCAGATCTTCACTCTTGCTCTCATTCGATCGCTGCTGCTCCGACGAGCCCTGCCGAGTCATCCCTGTCTTCATGAACGTCAGAAAAGACGATTCTGCAAGGATCGCAGGAGCAGCATCAATCGGATCTTCACTCTTGCTCTCATTCGATCGCTGCTGCTCCGACGAGCCCTGCCGAGTCATCCCTGTCTTCATGAACGTCTGAAAAGACGATTCTGCAAGGATCGCAGGAGCAGCATCAATCAGATCTTCACTCTTGCTCTCATTCGATCGCTGCTGCTCCGACGAGCCCTGCCGAGTCGTCAATGTCTTCATGAACGTCAGTAGAGACGAATCTGCACGGATCGCAGGAGCAGCATCAATCGGATCTTCACTCTCGCTCTCATTCGATCGCTGCTGCTCCGACGAGCCCTGCCGAGTCATCCCTGTCTTCATGAACGTCAGAAAAGACGATTCTGCAAGGATCGCAGGAGCAGCATCAATCGGATCTTCACTCTCGCTCTCATTCGATCGCTGCTGCTCCGACGAGCCCTGCCGAGTCGTCAATGTCTTCATGAACGTCAGTAGAGACGAATCTGCAAGGATCGCAGGAGCAGCATCAATCAGATCTTCACTCTTGCTCTCATTCGATCGCTGCTGCTCCGACGAGCCCTGCCGAGTCATCCCTGTCTTCATGAACGTCAGAAAAGACGATTCTGCAAGGATCGCAGGAGCAGCATCAATCGGATCTTCACTCTCGCTCTCATTCGATCGCTGCTGCTCCGACGAGCCCTGCCGAGTCATCCCTGTCTTCATGAACGTCAGAAAAGACGATTCTGCAAGGATCGCAGGAGCAGCATCAATCGGATCTTCACTCTCGCTCTCATTCGATCGCTGCTGCTCCGACGAGCCCTGCCGAGTCGTCAATGTCTTCATGAACGTCAGTAGAGACGAATCTGCAAGGATCGCAGGAGCAGCATCAATCAGATCTTCACTCTTGCTCTCATTCGATCGCTGCTGCTCCGACGAGCCCTGCCGAGTCATCCCTGTCTTCATGAACGTCAGAAAAGACGATTCTGCAAGGATCGCAGGAGCAGCATCAATCGGATCTTCACTCTCGCTCTCATTCGATCGCTGCTGCTCCGACGAGCCCTGCCGAGTCATCCCTGTCTTCATGAACGTCAGAAAAGACGATTCTGCAAGGATCGCAGGAGCAGCATCAATCGGATCTTCACTCTCGCTCTCATTCGATCGCTGCTGCTCCGACGAGCCCTGCCGAGTCGTCAATGTCTTCATGAACGTCAGTAGAGACGAATCTGCAAGGATCGCAGGAGCAGCATCAATCAGATCTTCACTCTTGCTCTCATTCGATCGCTGCTGCTCCGACGAGCCCTGCCGAGTCATCCCTGTCTTCATGAACGTCAGAAAAGACGATTCTGCAAGGATCGCAGGAGCAGCATCAATCGGATCTTCACTCTCGCTCTCATTCGATCGCTGCTGCTCCGACGAGCCCTGCCGAGTCATCCCTGTCTTCATGAACGTCAGAAAAGACGATTCTGCAAGGATCGCAGGAGCAGCATCAATCGGATCTTCACTCTCGCTCTCATTCGATCGCTGCTGCTCCGACGAGCCCTGCCGAGTCGTCAATGTCTTCATGAACGTCAGAAGAGACGATTCTGCAAGGATCGCAGGAGCAGCATCAATCTGATCTTCACTATCGCTCTCATTCGATCGCTGCTGCTCCGACGAGCCCTGCCGAGTCGTCAATGTCTTCATGAACGTCAGAAGAGACGAATCTGCAAGTATCGCAGGAGCAGCATCAATCGGATCTTCACTCTCGCTCTCATTCGATCGCTGCTGCTCCGACGAGCCCTGCCAAGTCGTCCCTGTCTTCATGAACGTCTGAAAAGACGATTCTGCAAGGATCGCAGGAGCAGCATCAATCAGATCTTCACTCTCGCTCTCATTCGATCGCTGCTGCTCCGACGAGCCCTGCCGAGTCATCCCTGTCTTCATGAACGTCAGAAAAGACGATTCTGCAAGGATCGCAGGAGCAGCATCAATCGGATCTTCACTCTCGCTCTCATTCGATCGCTGCTGCTCCGACGAGCCCTGCCGAGTCGTCAATGTCTTCATGAACGTCAGAAGAGACGAATCTGCAAGTATCGCAGGAGCAGCATCAATCGGATCTTCACTCTCGCTCTCATTCGATCGCTGCTGCTCCGACGAGCCCTGCCAAGTCGTCCCTGTCTTCATGAACGTCTGAAAAGACGATTCTGCAAGGATCGCAGGAGCAGCATCAATCAGATCTTCACTCTCGCTCTCATTCGATCGCTGCTGCTCCGACGAGCCCTGCCGAGTCATCCCTGTCTTCATGAACGTCAGAAAAGACGATTCTGCAAGGATCGCAGGAGCAGCATCAATCGGATCTTCACTCTCGCTCTCATTCGATCGCTGCTGCTCCGACGAGCCCTGCCAAGTCGTCCCTGTCTTCATGAACGTCTGAAAAGACGATTCTGCAAGGATCGCAGGAGCAGCATCAATCAGATCTTCACTCTCGCTCTCATTCGATCGCTGCTGCTCCGACGAGCCCTGCCGAGTCATCCCTGTCTTCATGAACGTCAGAAAAGACGATTCTGCAAGGATCGCAGGAGCAGCATCAATCTGATCTTCACTATCGCTCTCATTCGATCGCTGCTGCTCCGACGAGCCCTGCCGAGTCGTCAATGTCTTCATGAACGTCAGTAGAGACGAATCTGCACGGATCGCAGGAGCAGCATCAATCAGATCTTCACTCTCGCTCTCATTCGATCGCTAATGCTCCGACGAGCCCTGCCGAGTCATCCCTGTCTTCATGAACGTCAGAAAAGACGATTCTGCAAGGATCGCAGGAGCAGCATCAATCAGATCTTCACTATCGCTCTCATTCGATCGCTGATGCTCCGACGAGCCCTGCCGAGTCATCCCTGTCTTCATGAACGTCAGAAAAGACGATTCTGCAAGGATCGCAGGAGCAGCATCAATCGGATCTTCACTCTCGCTCTCATTCGATCGCTAATGCTCCGACGAGCCCTGCCGAGTCATCCCTGTCTTCATGAACGTCAGAAAAGACGATTCTGCAAGGATCGCAGGAGCAGCATCAATCTGATCTTCACTCTCGCTCTCATTCGATCGCTGCTGCTCCGACGAGCCCTGCCGAGTCGTCAATGTCTTCATGAACGTCAGTAGAGACGAATCTGCACGGATCGCAGGAGCAGCATCAATCGGATCTTCACTCTCGCTCTCATTCGATCGCTAATGCTCCGACGAGCCCTGCCGAGTCATCCCTGTCTTCATGAACGTCAGAAAAGACGATTCTGCAAGGATCGCAGGAGCAGCATCAATCAGATCTTCACTATCGCTCTCATTCGATCGCTGATGCTCCGACGAGCCCTGCCGAGTCATCCCTGTCTTCATGAACGTCAGAAAAGACGATTCTGCAAGTATCGCAGGAGCAGCATCAATCAGATCTTCACTATCGCTCTCATTCGATCGCTGCTGCTCCGACGAGCCCTGCCGAGTCATCCCTGTCTTCATGAACGTCAGAAAAGACGATTCTGCAAGGATCGCAGGAGCAGCATCAATCTGATCTTCACTATCGCTCTCATTCGATCGCTGCTGCTCCGACGAGCCCTGCCGAGTCATCCCTGTCTTCATGAACGTCAGAAAAGACGATTCTGCAAGGACCGCAGGAGCAGCATCAATCAGATCTTCACTATCGCTCTCATTCGATCGCTGCTGCTCCGACGAGCCCTGCCGAGTCATCCCTGTCTTCATGAACGTCAGAAAAGACGATTCTGCAAGGATCGCAGGAGCAGCATCAATCTGATCTTCACTATCGCTCTCATTCGATCGCTAATGCTCCGACGAGCCCTGCCGAGTCATCCCTGTCTTCATGAACGTCAGAAAAGACGATTCTGCAAGGATCGCAGGAGCAGCATCAATCTGATCTTCACTATCGCTCTCATTCGATCGCTGCTGCTCCGACGAGCCCTGCCGAGTCATCCCTGTCTTCATGAACGTCAGAAAAGACGATTCTGCAAGGATCGCAGGAGCAGCATCAATCTGATCTTCACTATCGCTCTCATTCGATCGCTGCTGCTCCGACGAGCCCTGCCGAGTCATCCCTGTCTTCATGAACGTCAGAAAAGACGATTCTGCAAGGATCGCAGGAGCAGCATCAATCAGATCTTCACTCTCGCTCTCATTCGATCGCTGCTGCTCCGACGAGCCCTGCCGAGTCGTCAATGTCTTTATGAACGTCAGAAGAGACGATTCTGCAAGGATCGCAGGAGCAGCATCAATCTGATCTTCACTCTCGCTCTCATTCGATCGCTGCTGCTCCGACGAGCCCTGCCGAGTCGTCAATGTCTTCATGAACGTCAGTAGAGACGAATCTGCACGGATCGCAGGAGCAGCATCAATCGGATCTTCACTCTCGCTCTCATTCGATCGCTGCTGCTCCGACGAGCCCTGCCGAGTCGTCAATGTCTTTATGAACGTCAGAAGAGACGATTCTGCAAGGATCGCAGGAGCAGCATCAATCTGATCTTCACTATCGCTCTCATTCGATCGCTGCTGCTCCGACGAGCCCTGCCGAGTCGTCCCTGTCTTCATGAACGTCAGAAAAGACGATTCTGCAAGGATCGCAGGAGCAGCATCAATCAGATCTTCACTCTCGCTCTCATTCGATCGCTGCTGCTCCGACGAGCCCTGCCGAGTCGTCCCTGTCTTCATGAACGTCAGAAAAGACGATTCTGCAAGGATCGCAGGAGCAGCATCAATCTGATCTTCACTATCGCTCTCATTCGATCGCTGCTGCTCCGACGAGCCCTGCCGAGTCGTCCTTGTCTTCATGAACGTCAGAAAAGACGATTCTGCAAGGATCGCAGGAGCAGCATCAATCAGATCTTCACTATCGCTCTCATTCGATCGCTGCTGCTCCGACGAGCCCTGCCGAGTCGTCCTTGTCTTCATGAACGTCAGAAAAGACGATTCTGCAAGGATCGCAGGAGCAGCATCAATCTGATCTTCACTCTCGCTCTCATTCGATCGCTGCTGCTCCGACGAGCCCTGCCGAGTCGTCCTTGTCTTCATGAACGTCAGAAAAGACGATTCTGCAAGGATCGCAGGAGCAGCATCAATCAGATCTTCACTCTCGCTCTCATTCGATCGCTGCTGCTCCGACGAGCCCTGCCGAGTCGTCCTTGTCTTCATGAACGTCAGAAAAGACGATTCTGCAAGGATCGCAGGAGCAGCATCAATCGGATCTTCACTCTCGCTCTCATTCGATCGCTGCTGCTCCGACGAGCCCTGCCGAGTCGTCCTTGTCTTCATGAACGTCAGAAAAGACGATTCTGCAAGGATCGCAGGAGCAGCATCAATCAGATCTTCACTCTCGCTCTCATTCGATCGCTGCTGCTCCGACGAGCCCTGCCGAGTCGTCCTTGTCTTCATGAACGTCAGAAAAGACGATTCTGCAAGGATCGCAGGAGCAGCATCAATCAGATCTTCACTCTCGCTCTCATTCGATCGCTGCTGCTCCGACGAGCCCTGCCGAGTCGTCCTTGTCTTCATGAACGTCAGAAAAGACGATTCTGCAAGGATCGCAGGAGCAGCATCAATCTGATCTTCACTATCGCTCTCATTCGATCGCTGCTGCTCCGACGAGCCCTGCCGAGTCGTCCTTGTCTTCATGAACGTCAGAAAAGACGATTCTGCAAGGATCGCAGGAGCAGCATCAATCAGATCTTCACTCTCGCTCTCATTCGATCGCTGCTGCTCCGACGAGCCCTGCCGAGTCGTCCTTGTCTTCATGAACGTCAGAAAAGACGATTCTGCAAGGATCGCAGGAGCAGCATCAATCAGATCTTCACTCTCGCTCTCATTCGATCGCTGCTGCTCCGACGAGCCCTGCCGAGTCGTCCTTGTCTTCATGAACGTCAGAAAAGACGATTCTGCAAGGATCGCAGGAGCAGCATCAATCGGATCTTCACTCTCGCTCTCATTCGATCGCTGCTGCTCCGACGAGCCCTGCCGAGTCGTCCCTGTCTTCATGAACGTCAGAAAAGACGATTCTGCAAGGATCGCAGGAGCAGCATCAATCAGATCTTCACTCTCGCTCTCATTCGATCGCTGCTGCTCCGACGAGCCCTGCCGAGTCATCCCTGTCTTCATGAACGTCAGAAAAGACGATTCTGCAAGGATCGCAGGAGCAGCATCAATCAGATCTTCACTCTCGCTCTCATTCGATCGCTGCTGCTCCGACGAGCCCTGCCGAGTCATCCCTGTCTTCATGAACGTCAGAAAAGACGATTCTGCAAGGATCGCAGGAGCAGCATCAATCTGATCTTCACTATCGCTCTCATTCGATCGCTAATGCTCCGACGAGCCCTGCCGAGTCATCCCTGTCTTCATGAACGTCAGAAAAGACGATTCTGCAAGGATCGCAGGAGCAGCATCAATCAGATCTTCACTCTCGCTCTCATTCGATCGCTGCTGCTCCGACGAGCCCTGCCGAGTCGTCAATGTCTTCATGAACGTCAGAAGAGACGATTCTGCAAGGATCGCAGGAGCAGCATCAATCTGATCTTCACTATCGCTCTCATTCGATCGCTGCTGCTCCGACGAGCCCTGCCGAGTCGTCCTTGTCTTCATGAACGTCAGAAAAGACGATTCTGCAAGGATCGCAGGAGCAGCATCAATCGGATCTTCACTCTCGCTCTCATTCGATCGCTGCTGCTCCGACGAGCCCTGCCGAGTCGTCAATGTCTTTATGAACGTCAGAAGAGACGATTCTGCAAGGATCGCAGGAGCAGCATCAATCGGATCTTCACTCTCGCTCTCATTCGATCGCTAATGCTCCGACGAGCCCTGCCGAGTCATCCCTGTCTTCATGAACGTCAGAAAAGACGATTCTGCAAGGATCGCAGGAGCAGCATCAATCAGATCTTCACTCTCGCTCTCATTCGATCGCTGCTGCTCCGACGAGCCCTGCCGAGTCGTCAATGTCTTCATGAACGTCAGAAGAGACGATTCTGCAAGGATCGCAGGAGCAGCATCAATCTGATCTTCACTCTCGCTCTCATTCGATCGCTGCTGCTCCGACGAGCCCTGCCGAGTCGTCAATGTCTTCATGAACGTCAGTAGAGACGAATCTGCAAGGATCGCAGGAGCAGCATCAATCTGATCTTCACTATCGCTCTCATTCGATCGCTGCTGCTCCGACGAGCCCTGCCGAGTCGTCCTTGTCTTCATGAACGTCAGAAAAGACGATTCTGCAAGGATCGCAGGAGCAGCATCAATCGGATCTTCACTCTCGCTCTCATTCGATCGCTGCTGCTCCGACGAGCCCTGCCGAGTCGTCCCTGTCTTCATGAACGTCAGAAAAGACGATTCTGCAAGGATCGCAGGAGCAGCATCAATCTGATCTTCACTATCGCTCTCATTCGATCGCTAATGCTCCGACGAGCCCTGCCGAGTCATCCCTGTCTTCATGAACGTCAGAAAAGACGATTCTGCAAGGATCGCAGGAGCAGCATCAATCAGATCTTCACTCTCGCTCTCATTCGATCGCTGCTGCTCCGACGAGCCCTGCCGAGTCGTCAATGTCTTCATGAACGTCAGAAGAGACGATTCTGCAAGGATCGCAGGAGCAGCATCAATCTGATCTTCACTATCGCTCTCATTCGATCGCTGCTGCTCCGACGAGCCCTGCCGAGTCGTCCTTGTCTTCATGAACGTCAGAAAAGACGATTCTGCAAGGATCGCAGGAGCAGCATCAATCGGATCTTCACTCTCGCTCTCATTCGATCGCTGCTGCTCCGACGAGCCCTGCCGAGTCGTCAATGTCTTTATGAACGTCAGAAGAGACGATTCTGCAAGGATCGCAGGAGCAGCATCAATCGGATCTTCACTCTCGCTCTCATTCGATCGCTAATGCTCCGACGAGCCCTGCCGAGTCATCCCTGTCTTCATGAACGTCAGAAAAGACGATTCTGCAAGGATCGCAGGAGCAGCATCAATCAGATCTTCACTCTCGCTCTCATTCGATCGCTGCTGCTCCGACGAGCCCTGCCGAGTCGTCAATGTCTTCATGAACGTCAGAAGAGACGATTCTGCAAGGATCGCAGGAGCAGCATCAATCTGATCTTCACTCTCGCTCTCATTCGATCGCTGCTGCTCCGACGAGCCCTGCCGAGTCGTCAATGTCTTCATGAACGTCAGTAGAGACGAATCTGCAAGGATCGCAGGAGCAGCATCAATCTGATCTTCACTATCGCTCTCATTCGATCGCTGCTGCTCCGACGAGCCCTGCCGAGTCGTCAATGTCTTCATGAACGTCAGTAGAGACGAATCTGCAAGGATCGCAGGAGCAGCATCAATCTGATCTTCACTCTCGCTCTCATTCGATCGCTGCTGCTCCGACGAGCCCTGCCGAGTCGTCAATGTCTTCATGAACGTCAGAAGAGACGATTCTGCAAGGATCGCAGGAGCAGCATCAATCTGATCTTCACTCTCGCTCTCATTCGATCGCTGCTGCTCCGACGAGCCCTGCCGAGTCATCCCTGTCTTCATGAACGTCAGAAAAGACGATTCTGCAAGGATCGCAGGAGCAGCATCAATCAGATCTTCACTCTCGCTCTCATTCGATCGCTGCTGCTCCGACGAGCCCTGCCGAGTCGTCCTTGTCTTCATGAACGTCAGAAAAGACGAATCTGCAAGGATCGCAGGAGCAGCATCAATCTGATCTTCACTATCGCTCTCATTCGATCGCTGCTGCTCCGACGAGCCCTGCCGAGTCGTCCCTGTCTTCATGAACGTCAGAAAAGACGATTCTGCAAGGATCGCAGGAGCAGCATCAATCGGATCTTCACTCTCGCTCTCATTCGATCGCTGCTGCTCCGACGAGCCCTGCCGAGTCGTCCCTGTCTTCATGAACGTCAGAAAAGACGATTCTGCAAGGATCGCAGGAGCAGCATCAATCTGATCTTCACTATCGCTCTCATTCGATCGCTGCTGCTCCGACGAGCCCTGCCGAGTCATCCCTGTCTTCATGAACGTCAGAAAAGACGATTCTGCAAGGATCGCAGGAGCAGCATCGATCGGATCTTCACTCTCGCTCTCATTCGATCGCTGCTGCTCCGACGAGCCCTGCCGAGTCGTCAATGTCTTCATGAACGTCAGAAAAGACGATTCTGCAAGGATCGCAGGAGCAGCATCAATCGGATCTTCACTCTCGCTCTCATTCGATCGCTGCTGCTCCGACGAGCCCTGCCGAGTCGTCAATGTCTTCATGAACGTCAGTAGAGACGATTCTGCAAGGATCGCAGGAGCAGCATCAATCTGATCTTCACTATCGCTCTCATTCGATCGCTGCTGCTCCGACGAGCCCTGCCGAGTCGTCAATGTCTTCATGAACGTCAGTAGAGACGATTCTGCAAGGATCGCAGGAGCAGCATCAATCTGATCTTCACTATCGCTCTCATTCGATCGCTGCTGCTCCGACGAGCCCTGCCGAGTCGTCCCTGTCTTCATGAACGTCAGAAAAGACGATTCTGCAAGGATCGCAGGAGCAGCATCAATCGGATCTTCACTCTCGCTCTCATTCGATCGCTGCTGCTCCGACGAGCCCTGCCGAGTCGTCCCTGTCTTCATGAACGTCAGAAAAGACGATTCTGCAAGGATCGCAGGAGCAGCATCAATCTGATCTTCACTATCGCTCTCATTCGATCGCTGCTGCTCCGACGAGCCCTGCCGAGTCATCCCTGTCTTCATGAACGTCAGAAAAGACGATTCTGCAAGGATCGCAGGAGCAGCATCGATCGGATCTTCACTCTCGCTCTCATTCGATCGCTGCTGCTCCGACGAGCCCTGCCGAGTCGTCAATGTCTTCATGAACGTCAGAAAAGACGATTCTGCAAGGATCGCAGGAGCAGCATCAATCAGATCTTCACTATCGCTCTCATTCGATCGCTGCTGCTCCGACGAGCCCTGCCGAGTCGTCAATGTCTTCATGAACGTCAGTAGAGACGATTCTGCAAGGATCGCAGGAGCAGCATCAATCGGATCTTCACTCTCGCTCTCATTCGATCGCTGCTGCTCCGACGAGCCCTGCCGAGTCGTCAATGTCTTCATGAACGTCAGTAGAGACGATTCTGCAAGGATCGCAGGAGCAGCATCAATCAGATCTTCACTCTCGCTCTCATTCGATCGCTGCTGCTCCGACGAGCCCTGCCGAGTCGTCCCTGTCTTCATGAACGTCAGAAAAGACGATTCTGCAAGGATCGCAGGAGCAGCATCAATCAGATCTTCACTCTCGCTCTCATTCGATCGCTGCTGCTCCGACGAGCCCTGCCGAGTCGTCCCTGTCTTCATGAACGTCAGAAAAGACGATTCTGCAAGGATCGCAGGAGCAGCATCAATCAGATCTTCACTCTCGCTCTCATTCGATCGCTGCTGCTCCGACGAGCCCTGCCGAGTCGTCAATGTCTTCATGAACGTCAGAAGAGACGATTCTGCAAGGATCGCAGGAGCAGCATCAATCTGATCTTCACTCTCGCTCTCATTCGATCGCTGCTGCTCCGACGAGCCCTGCCGAGTCATCCCTGTCTTCATGAACGTCAGAAAAGACGATTCTGCAAGGATCGCAGGAGCAGCATCAATCAGATCTTCACTCTCGCTCTCATTCGATCGCTGCTGCTCCGACGAGCCCTGCCGAGTCGTCAATGTCTTCATGAACGTCAGAAGAGACGATTCTGCAAGGATCGCAGGAGCAGCATCAATCTGATCTTCACTATCGCTCTCATTCGATCGCTGCTGCTCCGACGAGCCCTGCCGAGTCGTCCTTGTCTTCATGAACGTCAGAAAAGACGATTCTGCAAGGATCGCAGGAGCAGCATCGATCGGATCTTCACTCTCGCTCTCATTTGATCGCTGCTGCTCCGACGAGCCCTGCCGAGTCGTCAATGTCTTCATGAACGTCAGAAGAGACGATTCTGCAAGTATCGCAGGAGCAGCATCAATCGGATCTTCACTCTCGCTCTCATTCGATCGCTGCTGCTCCGACGAGCCCTGCCGAGTCATCCCTGTCTTCATGAACGTCAGAAAAGACGATTCTGCAAGGATCGCAGGAGCAGCATCGATCGGATCTTCACTCTCGCTCTCATTCGATCGCTGCTGCTCCGACGAGCCCTGCCGAGTCGTCAATGTCTTCATGAACGTCAGAAGAGACGATTCTGCAAGGATCGCAGGAGCAGCATCAATCTGATCTTCACTATCGCTCTCATTCGATCGCTGCTGCTCCGACGAGCCCTGCCGAGTCGTCCTTGTCTTCATGAACGTCAGAAAAGACGATTCTGCAAGGATCGCAGGAGCAGCATCGATCGGATCTTCACTCTCGCTCTCATTTGATCGCTGCTGCTCCGACGAGCCCTGCCGAGTCGTCAATGTCTTCATGAACGTCAGAAGAGACGATTCTGCAAGTATCGCAGGAGCAGCATCAATCGGATCTTCACTCTCGCTCTCATTCGATCGCTGCTGCTCCGACGAGCCCTGCCGAGTCGTCCCTGTCTTCATGAACGTCAGAAAAGACGATTCTGCAAGGATCGCAGGAGCAGCATCAATCGGATCTTCACTCTCGCTCTTATTCGATCGCTGCTGCTCCGACGAGCCCTGCCGAGTCGTCAATGTCTTCATGAACGTCAGAAGAGACGATTCTGCAAGGATCGCAGGAGCAGCATCAATCTGATCTTCACTATCGCTCTCATTCGATCGCTGCTGCTCCGACGAGCCCTGCCGAGTCGTCCTTGTCTTCATGAACGTCAGAAAAGACGATTCTGCAAGGATCGCAGGAGCAGCATCAATCGGATCTTCACTCTCGCTCTCATTCGATCGCTGCTGCTCCGACGAGCCCTGCCGAGTCGTCAATGTCTTCATGAACGTCAGAAGAGACGATTCTGCAAGGATCGCAGGAGCAGCATCAATCTGATCTTCACTCTCGCTCTCATTCGATCGCTGCTGCTCCGACGAGCCCTGCCGAGTCATCCCTGTCTTCATGAACGTCAGAAAAGACGATTCTGCAAGGATCGCAGGAGCAGCATCAATCAGATCTTCACTCTCGCTCTCATTCGATCGCTGCTGCTCCGACGAGCCCTGCCGAGTCGTCCCTGTCTTCATGAACGTCAGAAAAGACGATTCTGCAAGGATCGCAGGAGCAGCATCAATCAGATCTTCACTCTCGCTCTCATTCGATCGCTGCTGCTCCGACGAGCCCTGCCGAGTCGTCCCTGTCTTCATGAACGTCAGAAAAGACGATTCTGCAAGGATCGCAGGAGCAGCATCAATCAGATCTTCACTCTCGCTCTCATTCGATCGCTGCTGCTCCGACGAGCCCTGCCGAGTCGTCAATGTCTTCATGAACGTCAGAAGAGACGATTCTGCAAGGATCGCAGGAGCAGCATCAATCTGATCTTCACTCTCGCTCTCATTCGATCGCTGCTGCTCCGACGAGCCCTGCCGAGTCATCCCTGTCTTCATGAACGTCAGAAAAAACGATTCTGCAAGGATCGCAGGAGCAGCATCAATCAGATCTTCACTCTCGCTCTCATTCGATCGCTGCTGCTCCGACGAGCCCTGCCGAGTCGTCCCTGTCTTCATGAACGTCAGAAAAGACGATTCTGCAAGGATCGCAGGAGCAGCATCAATCAGATCTTCACTCTCGCTCTCATTCGATCGCTGCTGCTCCGACGAGCCCTGCCGAGTCGTCAATGTCTTCATGAACGTCAGAAGAGACGATTCTGCAAGGATCGCAGGAGCAGCATCAATCTGATCTTCACTATCGCTCTCATTCGATCGCTGCTGCTCCGACGAGCCCTGCCGAGTCGTCCTTGTCTTCATGAACGTCAGAAAAGACGATTCTGCAAGGATCGCAGGAGCAGCATCGATCGGATCTTCACTCTCGCTCTCATTTGATCGCTGCTGCTCCGACGAGCCCTGCCGAGTCGTCAATGTCTTCATGAACGTCAGAAGAGACGATTCTGCAAGTATCGCAGGAGCAGCATCAATCGGATCTTCACTCTCGCTCTCATTCGATCGCTGCTGCTCCGACGAGCCCTGCCGAGTCGTCCCTGTCTTCATGAACGTCAGAAAAGACGATTCTGCAAGGATCGCAGGAGCAGCATCAATCGGATCTTCACTCTCGCTCTCATTCGATCGCTGCTGCTCCGACGAGCCCTGCCGAGTCGTCAATGTCTTCATGAACGTCAGAAGAGACGATTCTGCAAGGATCGCAGGAGCAGCATCAATCTGATCTTCACTATCGCTCTCATTCGATCGCTGCTGCTCCGACGAGCCCTGCCGAGTCGTCCTTGTCTTCATGAACGTCAGAAAAGACGATTCTGCAAGGATCGCAGGAGCAGCATCAATCGGATCTTCACTCTCGCTCTCATTCGATCGCTGCTGCTCCGACGAGCCCTGCCGAGTCGTCAATGTCTTCATGAACGTCAGAAGAGACGATTCTGCAAGGATCGCAGGAGCAGCATCGATCGGATCTTCACTCTCGCTCTCATTTGATCGCTGCTGCTCCGACGAGCCCTGCCGAGTCGTCAATGTCTTCATGAACGTCAGAAAAGACGATTCTGCAAGGATCGCAGGAGCAGCATCGATCTGATCTTCACTATCGCTCTCATTCGATCGCTGCTGCTCCGACGAGCCCTGCCGAGTCGTCCTTGTCTTCATGAACGTCAGAAAAGACGATTCTGCAAGGATCGCAGGAGCAGCATCGATCGGATCTTCACTATCGCTCTCATTCGATCGCTGCTGCTCCGACGAGCCCTGCCGAGTCATCCCTGTCTTCATGAACGTCAGAAAAGACGATTCTGCAAGGATCGCAGGAGCAGCATCGATCGGATCTTCACTCTCGCTCTCATTCGATCGCTGCTGCTCCGACGAGCCCTGCCGAGTCGTCAATGTCTTCATGAACGTCAGAAAAGACGATTCTGCAAGGATCGCAGGAGCAGCATCAATCGGATCTTCACTCTCGCTCTCATTCGATCGCTGCTGCTCCGACGAGCCCTGCCGAGTCGTCAATGTCTTCATGAACGTCAGTAGAGACGATTCTGCAAGGATCGCAGGAGCAGCATCAATCTGATCTTCACTATCGCTCTCATTCGATCGCTGCTGCTCCGACGAGCCCTGCCGAGTCGTCCCTGTCTTCATGAACGTCAGAAAAGACGATTCTGCAAGGATCGCAGGAGCAGCATCAATCAGATCTTCACTCTCGCTCTCATTCGATCGCTGCTGCTCCGACGAGCCCTGCCGAGTCGTCCCTGTCTTCATGAACGTCAGAAAAGACGATTCTGCAAGGATCGCAGGAGCAGCATCAATCAGATCTTCACTCTCGCTCTCATTCGATCGCTGCTGCTCCGACGAGCCCTGCCGAGTCGTCAATGTCTTCATGAACGTCAGAAGAGACGATTCTGCAAGGATCGCAGGAGCAGCATCAATCTGATCTTCACTCTCGCTCTCATTCGATCGCTGCTGCTCCGACGAGCCCTGCCGAGTCGTCCCTGTCTTCATGAACGTCAGAAAAGACGATTCTGCAAGGATCGCAGGAGCAGCATCAATCAGATCTTCACTCTCGCTCTCATTCGATCGCTGCTGCTCCGACGAGCCCTGCCGAGTCGTCCCTGTCTTCATGAACGTCAGAAAAGACGATTCTGCAAGGATCGCAGGAGCAGCATCAATCGGATCTTCACTCTCGCTCTCATTCGATCGCTGCTGCTCCGACGAGCCCTGCCGAGTCGTCCCTGTCTTCATGAACGTCAGAAAAGACGATTCTGCAAGGATCGCAGGAGCAGCATCAATCAGATCTTCACTCTCGCTCTCATTCGATCGCTGCTGCTCCGACGAGCCCTGCCGAGTCGTCAATGTCTTCATGAACGTCAGAAGAGACGATTCTGCAAGGATCGCAGGAGCAGCATCAATCGGATCTTCACTCTCGCTCTCATTCGATCGCTGCTGCTCCGACGAGCCCTGCCGAGTCGTCCCTGTCTTCATGAACGTCAGAAGAGACGATTCTGCAAGGATCGCAGGAGCAGCATCAATCTGATCTTCACTATCGCTCTCATTCGATCGCTGCTGCTCCGACGAGCCCTGCCGAGTCGTCCTTGTCTTCATGAACGTCAGAAAAGACGATTCTGCAAGGATCGCAGGAGCAGCATCAATCGGATCTTCACTCTCGCTCTCATTCGATCGCTGCTGCTCCGACGAGCCCTGCCGAGTCGTCAATGTCTTCATGAACGTCAGAAGAGACGATTCTGCAAGGATCGCAGGAGCAGCATCGATCGGATCTTCACTCTCGCTCTCATTTGATCGCTGCTGCTCCGACGAGCCCTGCCGAGTCGTCAATGTCTTCATGAACGTCAGAAAAGACGATTCTGCAAGGATCGCAGGAGCAGCATCGATCTGATCTTCACTATCGCTCTCATTCGATCGCTGCTGCTCCGACGAGCCCTGCCGAGTCGTCCTTGTCTTCATGAACGTCAGAAAAGACGATTCTGCAAGGATCGCAGGAGCAGCATCGATCGGATCTTCACTCTCGCTCTCATTTGATCGCTGCTGCTCCGACGAGCCCTGCCGAGTCGTCCTTGTCTTCATGAACGTCAGAAAAGACGATTCTGCAAGGATCGCAGGAGCAGCATCGATCTGATCTTCACTATCGCTCTCATTCGATCGCTGCTGCTCCGACGAGCCCTGCCGAGTCGTCCTTGTCTTCATGAACGTCAGAAAAGACGATTCTGCAAGGATCGCAGGAGCAGCATCGATCGGATCTTCACTCTCGCTCTCATTTGATCGCTGCTGCTCCGACGAGCCCTGCCGAGTCGTCCTTGTCTTCATGAACGTCAGAAAAGACGATTCTGCAAGGATCGCAGGAGCAGCATCGATCTGATCTTCACTATCGCTCTCATTCGATCGCTGCTGCTCCGACGAGCCCTGCCGAGTCGTCCTTGTCTTCATGAACGTCAGAAAAGACGATTCTGCAAGGATCGCAGGAGCAGCATCAATCGGATCTTCACTCTCGCTCTCATTTGATCGCTGCTGCTCCGACGAGCCCTGCCGAGTCGTCAATGTCTTCATGAACGTCAGAAAAGACGATTCTGCAAGTATCGCAGGAGCAGCATCAATCGGATCTTTACTCTCGCTCTCATTCGATCGCTGCTGCTCCGACGAGCCCTGCCGAGTCGTCAATGTCTTCATGAACGTCAGAAGAGACGATTCTGCAAGGATCGCAGGAGCAGCATCGATCGGATCTTCACTCTCGCTCTCATTCGATCGCTGCTGCTCCGACGAGCCCTGCCGAGTCGTCAATGTCTTCATGAACGTCAGAAGAGACGATTCTGCAAGTATCGCAGGAGCAGCATCGATCGGATCTTCACTCTCGCTCTCATTCGATCGCTGCTGCTCCGACGAGCCCTGCCGAGTCGTCAATGTCTTCATGAACGTCAGAAGAGACGATTCTGCAAGGATCGCAGGAGCAGCATCAATCAGATCTTCACTATCGCTCTCATTCGATCGCTGCTGCTCCGACGAGCCCTGCCGAGTCGTCAATGTCTTCATGAACGTCAGAAGAGACGATTCTGCAAGGATCGCAGGAGCAGCATCAATCGGATCTTCACTCTCGCTCTCATTCGATCGCTGCTGCTCCGACGAGCCCTGCCGAGTCGTCCCTGTCTTCATGAACGTCAGAAAAGACGATTCTGCAAGGATCGCAGGAGCAGCATCAATCGGATCTTCACTCTCGCTCTCATTCGATCGCTGCTGCTCCGACGAGCCCTGCCGAGTCGTCCCTGTCTTCATGAACGTCAGAAAAGACGATTCTGCACGGATCGCAGGAGCAGCATCAATCGGATCTTCACTATCGCTCTCATTCGATCGCTGCTGCTCCGACGAGCCCTGCCGAGTCGTCCCTGTCTTCATGAACGTCAGAAAAGACGATTCTGCACGGATCGCAGGAGCAGCATCAATCGGATCTTCACTATCGCTCTCATTCGATCGCTGCTGCTCCGACGAGCCCTGCCGAGTCGTCCTTGTCTTCATGAACGTCAGAAAAGACGATTCTGCAAGGATCGCAGGAGCAGCATCAATCTGATCTTCACTATCGCTCTCATTCGATCGCTGCTGCTCCGACGAGCCCTGCCGAGTCGTCCTTGTCTTCATGAACGTCAGAAAAGACGATTCTGCAAGGATCGCAGGAGCAGCATCAATCTGATCTTTACTATCGCTCTCATTCGATCGCTGCTGCTCCGACGAGCCCTGCCAAGTCGTCCCTGTCTTCATGAACGTCTGAAAAGACGATTCTGCAAGGATCGCAGGAGCAGCATCAATCTGATCTTCACTCTCGCTCTCATTCGATCGCTGCTGCTCCGACGAGCCCTGCCGAATCGTCAATGTCTTCATGAACGTCAGAAGAGACGATTCTGCAAGGATCGCAGGAGCAGCATCAATCAGATCTTCACTCTCGCTCTCATTCGATCGCTGCTGCTCCGACGAGCCCTGCCGAGTCGTCCTTGTCTTCATGAACGTCAGAAGAGACGATTCTGCAAGGATCGCAGGAGCAGCATCAATCAGATCTTCACTCTCGCTCTCATTCGATCGCTGCTGCTCCGACGAGCCCTGCCGAGTCGTCAATGTCTTCATGAACGTCAGAAGAGACGATTCTGCAAGGATCGCAGGAGCAGCATCATTCTGATCTTCACTATCGCTCTCATTCGATCGCTGCTGCTCCGACGAGCCCTGCCGAGTCGTCCTTGTCTTCATGAACGTCAGAAAAGACGATTCTGCAAGGATCGCAGGAGCAGCATCAATCTGATCTTCACTATCGCTCTCATTCGATCGCTGCTGCTCCGACGAGCCCTGCCAAGTCGTCCCTGTCTTCATGAACGTCTGAAAAGACGATTCTGCAAGGATCGCAGGAGCAGCATCAATCTGATCTTCACTCTCGCTCTCATTCGATCGCTGCTGCTCCGACGAGCCCTGCCGAGTCGTCCTTGTCTTCATGAACGTCAGAAAAGACGATTCTGCAAGGATCGCAGGAGCAGCATCAATCTGATCTTCACTATCGCTCTCATTCGATCGCTGCTGCTCCGACGAGCCCTGCCGAGTCGTCAATGTCTTCATGAACGTCAGAAGAGACGATTCTGCAAGGATCGCAGGAGCAGCATCAATCAGATCTTCACTCTCGCTCTCATTCGATCGCTGCTGCTCCGACGAGCCCTGCCGAGTCGTCAATGTCTTCATGAACGTCAGAAGAGACGAACCTGCAAGGATCGCAGGAGCAGCATCAATCGGATCTTCACTCTTGTTCTCATTCGATCGCTGCTGCTCCGACGAGCCCTGCCGAGTCGTCCCTGTCTTCATGAACGTCAGAAGAGACGATTCTGCAAGGATCGCAGGAGCAGCATCAATCAGATCTTCACTCTTGCTCTCATTCGATCGCTGCTGCTCCGACGAGCCCTGCCGAGTCGTCCCTGTCTTCATGAACGTCAGAAGAGACGATTCTGCAAGGATCGCAGGAGCAGCATCAATCAGATCTTCACTCTCGCTCTCATTTGATCGCTGCCGCTCCGACGAGCCCTGCCGAGTCGTCAATGTCTTCATGAACGTCAGAAGAGACGATTCTGCAAGGATCGCAGGAGCAGCATCAATCAGATCTTCACTCTCGCTCTCATTCGATCGCTGCTGCTCCGACGAGCCCTGCCGAGTCGTCCCTGTCTTCATGAACGTCAGAAGAGACGAACCTGCAAGGATCGCAGGAGCAGCATCAATCGGATCTTCACTCTCGCTCTAATTCGATCGCTGCTGCTCCGACGAGCCCTGCCGAGTCGTCAATGTCTTCATGAACGTCAGAAGAGACGAACCTGCAAGGATCGCAGGAGCAGCATCAATCGGATCTTCACTCTCGCTCTCATTCGATCGCTGCTGCTCCGACGAGCCCTGCCGAGTCGTCCCTGTCTTCATGAACGTCAGAAGAGACGATTCTGCAAGGATCGCTGGAGCAGCATCAATCAGATCTTCACTCTCGCTCTCATTCGATCGCTGCTGCTCCGACGAGCCCTGCCGAGTCGTCAATGTCTTCATGAACGTCAGAAGAGACGAACCTGCAAGGATCGCAGGAGCAGCATCAATCGGATCTTCACTCTCGCTCTAATTCGATCGCTGCTGCTCCGACGAGCCCTGCCGAGTCGTCAATGTCTTCATGAACGTCAGAAGAGACGAACCTGCAAGGATCGCAGGAGCAGCATCAATCGGATCTTCACTCTTGTTCTCATTCGATTGCTGCTACTCCGACGAGCCATGCCGAGTCGTCACTTTCTACACGAACGTCAGAAGAGACGAATCTAGATTTTATTTGAAGTCAGAATTATAGTGCCGTTTTTTGGATATGGTGTATGTGTTCGAAACAAATTATACAAAATTGCAACTATAAATTACAGAACGTTGCAACCGCAGTTACTGCCGCCACTGATGTGCCACTGTTGTCGTCAACATCGTCCTCGCTCCCCGGGACCGCCGTCAAAAGTGCCAACCAATTCGCACGGAAACGTCTTCATATTTGGATTCTTCTCGCAGCTTTCGGCGACACAGAAGATTTTGGCGATTCTTGAGAATCACCGGTTTTTTGAAGTCGTTTTGTGTCTTTCTGTTCACACTGATGATGATGAGAATGATGGTGTTGTCAATTTTGGGTCAATTTCGTAGCTGATGCAATACGAAGTTTGAATAGGCTGAAATCCGACATCACAATCATTCCTGTCTTTTTTCAAGCAATATGGCTTAACAAAAGATGTTCCAAAGCAGATTTTGATGAGAGAGCCACAATAAAATCTGCTCTCAAGTCGGTCTGCTTCGGAATTTTCTACAATGCACAACTACACAACTAGGTTTAAGTGCGATTTTATGATAGTGAATTTGTGTTTTTTGAGTTTAGAACAAAAAATGATCGTTTATAGAGCTGAAAATCGTTAACCTGAAATCATTCGAAAAATTCACGGGACAAAAACGCAGTGGAAAGAGTTTAATTAAAAAGAAAATCTTACATTTTGAGTTCAGCACTTTTTGAAAATTTGCAGAGAAAATCACTTGACCTTATCAAAAGCAAATCTACTGTTGAGCAGTTTTGGTCCGAAAATTAAACCTCTAAACTGTTTTCTGAAAATTTAGACGCCAAAATATTCACAGTTCGAAATTTGAGCAAGTTTGTGCCTAGGGACACCGCTGTCAGCAAACAAAACGACTGTCCTTTCTCTAAAAAACTATTCTTCACCGAACGAGCCTATTGGCCAAGGTTTCCATCAAAGAGGGATTCCGCTATTTCTAAAAGTATGAAGATTTCTACATATATCGACGCGGTTCGTAGCTGAACTGTAGTACACCATTTTTCATGAAAGTCAGTTCGGAGCAAGTTTTGGTTCACGTATTTCTCTTCTGTACACTGAAAACTGTACATTTTGCAGTTTGCGTGAACCAATTTCGAAATTTCCACGTCGTCAAGGGTCAAATAGGCAAATTGGCCAATCAACGCCTACATAATTCTCCGCTCATTTTGCATACTTTAAGCTCTTATAACTTGCTCAAAAGTGAGTTTCATAAAAATGATGTACTAGAGTTTGATCCGCAGCCACGAACCGCGTCGATCTATGTAAAAACCTTCATACTTTTAAAAATAGCGGAATCCCACTTTTGAGTAAGAATTCATTTCATACAGTAACAATAGAATATCAGTACAAAACACAACAAAATGGGAAATTCTGGTTGGTTAAATGAACAAGAAAAGCTCTGAGGGACACCGACGCTGTACTGCAGCACGTTGAGATGGTGGAGGAATGGATCATCCTGCAGGAATTTGTTGTCTACTCGAGCGTCGTCGTGTTTCAGAGCAATTTTGGCGGCGTGGAGAGGTGAGAGCGGTCGATCGGGAAGCAGAATTCAGGTGTGGGCTGAAAATATGAGTTCATTAAAACTTTCACTTGATTACTAAATAATTTACCAATATAAGTCGGCTATGGATTCTGGCGTCCCGCATTGGCGTTGCCGTTACCGCGAGCCGGAGTAGAGTCGTCATAATCCGCTGGCACTTCCACCTAAAATTGGCATATTTCAGAGCAAATTTTTCATTCAAACCTCATAGAACTCTTCCTCAATCGGTTTCACGAGCACATAATCTCCGTTTCCGTCCTGAACTGCTCTCAATACGAATGTTCCTTTCAGGATTGTCTGAAAAATATCAGTTCCCTCCCCAGTTAATATCTTCATTGGTCTAACCTTTCGAGCTTTCGATGCCTCTCCACCGTTGCCAAGTTTCTGGTTCAGCTCCTCAGGAAGCAGTTTTTTGTTCTCGACTTGATTGGTCTTAACGAGGTTCTGCTCGTCTTCACTGGAAATGTTTTGGTGATTGGGAGCCTTGGCCACGTTGTTGTTCGGAAGCATTGTTCGGAGTCGCAGACGCGTTGAACTGTCCTGAAACTGAAATATAACTGAAAAATTTGCAAGAAAAATTCAAAAATGAGGAATGTTTACGTTAATGGTATGACCTTAAGCGCGTTGCATTGCTTGTGGCGAAACGCCGCCCCCTTTTTGCGGAGGTACTCGAGATTGGTGGTAAGACCTTGGAAATGGGCGAAAAGGGGCGGAGAGAAATTCAAAAAAAGCAACTTCTCGTGGAGGGATCTACTATGAACCAAGCAGTTTGAAAGAAAGAAAAGAACATGAGGATGAGTCATTGTTCGTTTATCAAGAAACGTTTTCATCTAACTTTGAGTGAATTCCAACATTTCTTTTTCAAACTTTTAGTCATGGTGTTTAGAATAGGGCGCAGATACAAAAAGCTATACTGAGTCTTCCAATAAACCAGCCGGTCGAGCTGCAGCTCTTCGGCTGCTTCTTATGGGACAGGAAATCCACCAAAATGTCATAAAACACTTTTCCAAAGAAAGCAAAAAAGTTTTCACTCAAAAAGAATCGAACCCCTGACCCTCTGCCCGCCATCCGCCCGCGTAACCGCCGAGACCACACCGATACACTTGAAAAGGCAGCGAAAATTTTCAGGTAAAATATCCTTCAAATTAAAACTATCAACTTCTAGTTTTGACGGACATCACCGCGGCACCAAATAAGGGCCGTAATCGAAAAATGGTCTTATTCCTATAGCTGGGGACAGCGCTAGGGTTGGCGCCACACAGAGATCCCGACAGATACACAGAACTCATCAGTTAGTAATAGTAAAGATTCCAACATTACCTTTCAAACTCGTAGAAATTGTGCCTAGAATACCGCGCAGATACGTAAAGTTATCTTGAGTCTGCTAATAAATGCTCCCAGTCCTGAAAAATGGACCCACAGGCAAAAAACTATAGATTGCCTATGCCAATGCGCCTCATGAAACTAAGACAGCACACCTTTCTGGCACCGTGCCACACCTTTTTGGCACCGTGCCAACCCTGGTGGACGCACCCCGAATGGCTGCCCGCAAGTTCCTCCCGCTCCCGTCGCGCCACCCACATTGGCTGATGTGAGACGCAGACGGGTTGAGAGTGACGAAATAGTACACAGATCACGGAGAGTCAACGAATATATGCTCGCCTCTGTTGAGTCACACCTTTTTTGTACCATAACTGTTTGCTTTTCTTGATAAGAGCGAGCGTGCCAGGGGTCCGCTTCCTCTTTATCGATGCAGATGGCTCGGGTCCTGGGACCATCTCTGACTACCATAACCCTCCCGAGTAACAACATATAAGGCGCAGATACAAAGCGCGATACTGAGTTTTCTAATACACCAGCCGGTCGAGCTGCAGCTCTTCGGCTGGCTTCTTATAGGCTCGGGAATTTGCTAAAATGCCCTGAAACCCCTTTCCAAAGAAAGCAAAAAAGTTTTCACTCAAAAAGAATCGAACCCCTGACTCTCTGCACACCGTCCGCCCGCGTAACCGCCGGGACCACCCCGAAACGCTTCAAAAGGGTAGCGCAGATGCTTACATGTGCACGCGGTTTCGGGACCCCCTCGCAGCAGGTAAAGTACCCTTAAAATTAAAGCTATCAATTTCTAGTTTTGACGGGCATCACCGCGGGGTCAAATAAGGGCCGTAACCGAAAATTGGGCTCATTCTCATGGTTGGGGACAGCGCTAGGGTTGGTGCCACACAGAGCTCCCGACAGATACGCAGAATTCATCCGTTAGTAATAATAAAGATACTCCCAGTTTTGAAAAATTGAACCAACGGCAAAAAACAATTGCCTATGCCGATGCGCATCATGAAACTGAGACAGCACACCTTTCTGGCACCGTGCCACACCTCTTTGGCACCGTGCCAACCCTGGTGGACGCACCCGAATGGCTGCCCCGCAAGTTCCTCCCGCTCCCGTCGCGCCACCCACATTGGCTGATGTGAGACGCAGACTGGTCAAGAGTGACGAAGTAGTACACAGATCACGGAGAGTCAACGAAAATATGCCCGCCTCAGTTGAGTCACACCTTTTTTGTACCATAACTGTTTGCTTTTCTTGATAAGAGCAAGCGTGCCACAGCGGCGGGGGTCCGCTTGCTTTTTATTGGTGCGGATGGCTGGGGTCCTGTCGTAGCCATGATTACAGCATGAGTAACAACACATTTCATTCAGTAACAAGCAACAATTGCTGCAAAATACAATAGAATGGGTGAAATGATACACAATAAAGGGTTAAATGAACAAAAAAGCTCTGAGGGACACGGACGCTGTACTGCATCACGTTGAGGTGGTGGGGAAATGGATTATCCTGCATTTGCTCGTTGTCTGCTCGAGCGTCGTCGTGTTTCAGAGCAATTTTGGCGGCGTGGAGAGGTGAGAGGGGTCGATCGGGAAGCAGCATTCAGATGTGGGCTGAAAATACGAGTTCATTGAAACTTTCACTTGATTGCTAGTAATTTACCAATATATGTCGGCTATGGATTCTGACGTCTCGCATCGGGAATGTCGTCGTTGCCTCTTAGACAGGACTGGGTGTCGTTTTGAATCTGGCGTATCATCATCCTGATCGCATTCTGGACATGCTCATCGTCTAAGTTGTCGTCGGTGTCGGTTTGCGTTGCAATGGTTCGTCGAATCACTTCTCCGGAGCCGTCTTGAGTGGTTTCCACTTCCGGGGCAGAGATGTTGTCGTTCGTGGGAGGGATTAGAGCATTGGCTGCAGGGAGCGGATCATTGGCTGGGGGTTTGAAAGGTCCATCCATTGTGCTGGAATTAGTTTTGATAGAAACTGGAGCAGCTCAAAAAGAGGTTAAAAGGACGAGTGAGAAAAGCAGCAAAACAATGAAATGACTCGAAGCTTTCCGAAGAGAGAGCGGAGAGAAGAGACAGTGAGCGTGGCCAACTTCGGAAGATGAGCCGCGGTCGTAAATCAAAAGGGACGGTGCTTCATTGAGTGAAGCAATCAGGCAGACAATGGGTCATATGTCAAAGTTGACACTTTCGACAGTCTCGTCTCTTCACGTGGTCTCTCGATTTCTCTCCGTCTCTGTGAGCGGCCCATGAAAAGAAAGAAGGGGAGGAGGGGAGAAGAGATCCCGCGCGCGGGAAATTTGAAATGATTTGAAATACCAGAAATGGTCTCGATCAATAAAGAAATGAGTTTGAATGGGATTACATGGTATCACAATGTGCAAAGTCACCGCATTACGGATGCACGACGGTCATGGTACTTGAAGATGGTGATGGTGAGCCAGAGTTTCAGTCACATTTTGGCGTTGAAATGGGGCCAAACAACTTTCGTTCGTTACTGCACTTATTGATAAAAGACTGGATGAACCTAGGGGTTGAAGCATGGACTTACGGCCACCACCGTCGACTGACATGTGAGCTACACTCTCCAGCCAATTATCTTTACTATCACTAACGGACAAATTCTCTGTGTCTGTCGGGATCTCTATGAGTAGTGGACCCTGGAGAAGTCCCTAGAAATAGGAATGAGCCCAATTTTTGGTTACGGCCCTTATTTGATGCCGCAATGACGCCCGTCCAAACTAAAAGTTCATAGCTTTAATTTGAAGGGTACTTTACCTGAAAATTTCTCAAAATGACCCTGCGCGGAGGCCCAAAACCGCGTACACACCTGCGCTGCCTTTTCAAAGTGTGTCGGGGTGATCTCGGCGGTTACTATGGGTTACAGCGAGCAGAGGGTTAGGGGTTCAATTCTTTTCGAGTTAAAACTGTTTTGTTTTTATTGGCAATGTATATTAGGGCACTTAGGCAAGTTTACGGCCCATAAAAAGCCAGCCAAAGAACTGTGTCAGCAACACGCCCGGATGGTTTAACCTTTCAAAACTCTCCACCTTTTCTCTGTATTATGTACTCTGAACTGCTCTCTTCCTCTTTTTTTTTCTTGTTTTAATGTTCATAGGTGCTCTGGTACGCTCCCTATCATCGATGATAGAGCCCTGTTATGCGCACCGGCGACAAGCGTCAAGAAGCAGGGGACAAGTTTCGCGGAGACCCAGACAGTAAAGACTTGCTGGCACCGTGCCGCCCTGGTCGGCGTCCATACAGTGGCAGCGCGCCCTCGCGCCGCTCGCGCCCGCCGCGCCGCCCACAAGATTTCGGTAGTGAGACGCAGACGGCTGAAGGGTGAAAAATCATGTACAGTGGGTTTCCACGAAAACATGCCGATCGCCTCACTCCTTCGTTTTTTTCTTCCTCCGTTTTTTTGTCAAAAATCATTAAAGTCTCACTTTTGATTCCTCCCTTCTCCGTTTTCTCGTTGCAAATTAATTACTGTTATCTAATATCTTTTATTTCAGATTGGACGTCTGTGATGTCCGCTCAGCTTGTCTTTTTTTCACTATTATTCTGAAACTTTTTATTGTAAGTTTCATTTTTCGAAAAAAAAAATCAATAATTTCGAAACATTTTCAGTTTTATGGCTGTGTCACACTGAAAGTGGAAAGCGAAAAAGGAAAACATGAGCGCAAAGGAAAATTTGTCGTGAGTGAAATATCAAAGTTTCAATTAATCATCATAAAATGATATTTTCAGAATGCCAGACGCTGCTTCAACATCAGACGATTCATCAATTCCGTCAACGAAATCGCAAGTTTTTGGAGTGTTGAGGTAAATTTAATTTTGGAAAAAATATGACATCCATAAATTTCAGAATGGCAGAGAAGAGAGCTCCCACACAACGATCACGTGAACGGAAAAGATGGAGGTAAATTATCATTTGAAACAAAAAATTTGATTAGTTATTGAGAAAATAGCTTTTGAAACCGAACTATCAAACATTTTTGATTGAAAAATTTGTTTTTCGTGACATTAACGAAAAAACTCGATCTTAATATAATGGTTCGTGAAGAAAAGTTTCAGTTTATTGAAAAAAATAACAAATCACAATCAAAGTTGATATTTCCAGATTGCACTGCTTCAGTCTCCTGTCGGTGCTTCACCAATTTCGACAGTTTTTGGAGTGTTGAGGTAATTTAATATTAATTCTGAGAAAATTTGACAACCATGAATTTCAGAAGGGTAAAGCAGAGAGCTTCCCTACAACGACCATGTGACAGGAAAAGATGAAGGTAAATTATCATTTGAAACTAAAAATTTGTTTAGTTCTTGAGAAAATAGCTCTTGAAACAGAAATATCAAACATTTTTGATTAAAAAATTTGTTTTTCGTAACATTAACAAAAAAACCCATTGAAAAAGTGATTTGTGAAGTGCAATTCCAGTTCATATTGAAAAAAAAACAATCACAAAGTTGATATTTCCAGAGTGCACTGCTTCAATCTCTTGTCGGTGCTCCACCAATTCCGACAGTTATTGGAGTGTTGAGGTAATTTAATATTAATTCTGAGAAAATTTGACAACCATAAATTTCAGAAGGGCAAAGCAGAGAGCTTCCCTACAACGACCATGTGACAGGAAAAGATGAAGGTAAATTATCATTTGAAAAAGATCAGTTAAAAAATAGCTGCTCAGTATCAAAAATATCAAACATTTTGCATTAAAAATCAATTTTGCGTAATCATCAAAAAAATCTGAAAAATTATCTAAAAAATCGAAGTCACAAACAAAGTTGATACTTCCAGTGTGCCCGACACACGTTCAACCTGCTCTCCGTGCTGCTTTTCCGACAACGCTTCAGCCAGTTTTTGAAGTGTTGAGGTAATTTTCATTCCGGAAAAAACTGACAACAATAAATTTCCAATTTTCCAGAGTGGCAAACGAGATGTCGGTGCTGAAACTACGCTATCACTCTTTTTATTAATTTTCGCTATTTTGTTTATATTTATATGAAGTTTGTAATATTATGACTAGAACTTTATCTTCGAAACCTTTGAGTTCAAATTGATTGAACATTCAATACATCATTAGTGTTGATCGATTTTTCTCTTGTTCGGCAGCTTTTCGATTTGGTTTTCAGGCTGATGCACGCAAACGCAAAAAGCATCAAGGTCTTTCAAGTTCATGTTCTTTTCTAGTTTTGAAAAAAAAAGATTTCCTTATCAAATGTTTTATTTCTATTATTATTTATCTTCTTGTTCATCGTCGCATTCATCGTCGCCTATGGTTCCTTCTTCTTCTTTTAAAAACTCGAAGTCCCGTCTCGATAAACCACAATCTGAAACAAACGATTAAAAACACATCATGATATGAGAACATTACATGCTACTTCAGACGCTTCTTCTCTTCCAACTCCCATCTAAGTCGCACAGAACGGTTAGAAAGGATGATCTGAAAAACAAAATAAAAATGAGAAACTCTCGGTCTATACTTACGTAGTTGTTGAGAGAGAACCCATCCCATTGTTGCTGAAAAAGAAAATTTCAGGAGTTTTCGAAACCGATAAAATGATAGAAACTCACTTTTCAAGATTTCTCTTTGTTTTGGAATCAAAAAATTTCAGAATAATAAGAATAATTGTTTCAAAATAATAAAATTGGAGAGACCCCCACAGGGAGTCTATAGAATGACTGTTTCCACTCTGATAAGACCTTTTTATACCCGATCCGTGAGTGTGGTGCTACATGGTGTCTTATCTATAAGAAGAGTAGTTTTGTTTGCAGAATTGCGTTTGTGTGGTGAATAGCACTGATAAAATGTGAAATGACTGTGAAATGGGAAATTGCAAGCGATTGGAGTCAAAATTGTATAGAAAACAATTCAAAGCCTTTTCAAATAAGAAAAGAAATGACGATCGACTTTTTGTTGTTTGGTTGAAGAAAAAACGGGAAAAAGCAATCAGAAATACCTGAAAAACTCACGAAAACTCAAAGAAAGTACTGTATTGTTTGTCAACAACAAAGCATTCATTATAACATTAAGTACTACCTGTCCGCTTTTGAGCTGTTGTCGACGCTGCCCTTAGGTTTATCACCAGAGTGGTTTGACAGCGAAGCAAATGAGTAAAAATTATATGATTATCATTTATTTTTAAAAGAACATAAGGAATTTTACTGTTTAAACAAACAAAAAAAAGAGATCGAATTCTTATTGTGTGTGATTGAGAGGGGTCCCATCACGTCTAGGTGTATTTGTTGGAATGGTCTATCTGGAAGTCCCTGGATTCGTCTGCTTCTCCTGAGGGTGTGCTCGGCGTCCTCGTCGACATGTCTCTCCTGTGTGGTGTCGTCGTTCTCCACCAACTACTCTTCGACGTCCTTCCATGCGAGAGAGTGAGTTGGTGACTGTGTAGAGTTCATTGAAGTCCCTGTCGCAATCGGACACAATAAAGTGTTCTGATCCTTCCGAATATCATCTCCGATCGAGGTGGGATGACTTCGTCGGTCAAGCAGACAACAGAGATAGGTGCGTTGAGTGGCCAGCTTCTTCTGGTTCGAGTAGTTTGATGGTTTATTGCCAATCCCTCTTCTCGAGCAAGTTGAATCCAACCATAAATCCAGTCTGGTTTACTGCTTGGTTGAAGTCCGATCCAAGTAGGCATGCTGCTGCTCTGTTGGAGATTATTTCGAACTTGTGTGAAAGTTCTATGTCTCCGATCTTGGTTTCTGTAAGAATTCAATGCTTTGTGTTGGGGATTACAGCAGAGTTTTCGAAACCGATAAAATGATAGAAACTCACTTTTCAAGATTTCTCTTTGTTTTGGAATCAAAAAATTTCAGAATAATAAGAATAATTGCTTCAGAAGAATAGAATTGGAGGGACCCCCACAGGGAGTCTAGAGAATGATTTTTGCTATTCAGATAAGACCTTTTTATACACGATCCGTGAGCGTGGTGCTACGTGTCGTCTTATCTATGAAAAAGGTAGTCTTGTTTGCATGAAAAATTGCGTTTGTGTGCCGGTAAACTCTGATGAAATGGCGAGTTGCATACGAGTGGAGACATTAAATGACTAAAATTGTATAGACAGCAATAAAAATAGGGGTTTTTATAGTTAGAAAATAAGCTAACAGACTTTATTGAAAAAATGGGCTCTGTATGACTTACAGGGTCCCAAGAAAATTCGAGAATTTTGTCATAATTGTCATGCCTGATAAATGGTTTAGAAACCAATCGAGAAATCGAACCAGGATCTTTTGAATCAGGTTCTAATCTTATTTCAAACTTTGTTTCATTCACTTTATCAGTTCTTTATATTTATTTTTGTAAATTAAAACAGAAAATATATTATACAGCATTTTTCCACCACGACTTCCTTGTCCTCCATCACCGTTCTAATCGGGTTCCTGCTCTTCGTCCTCCTCCTCGATCTATCCTTCGTGGGCTTTTTGCGTTTGCCTGAAACTGTTTTTGATAGTTTATCAACTTTTGACATTAATAAACCCATTGGACTATTGTCTCCTCTTCTTGGGTCGATGGGATTGGGAGATCTCGAAGATTGCCGACGCACAGGAAACATTGCGATCTTAAAGTTTTTGGTTTGATATTAAAGAGATAACTAAAGTCTTACCTTGTTTGTGCCTCTTTTAAGAAGACCAAATATCCAAGTGATGAGCACTACCACACGTAGAGCTTTAAAGATAGCTGTTTCGTCAATCTCCACTATTGTACCTAAAATTTCGGTTCACAATTTTATTTTGCAACGATGTTGCACTCACCGTTTCCTTCAAGCTTTGAAC
Source organism: Caenorhabditis imperialis (assembly GCA_963572205.1). Lineage (NCBI taxonomy): Eukaryota > Metazoa > Nematoda > Chromadorea > Rhabditida > Rhabditidae > Caenorhabditis > Caenorhabditis imperialis. Next base: position 11,137,900 of record OY751544.1, on the reverse strand, counting down.
CAAACTTCTTCGGCTGGTTCACCTTTGAATGCTTCTCAAGCTTCTGCGTTTTTTGCTCAATGTTGCCTTGAGTCGTTCGCGTTGCTGATTTTTTCTATTTTTTGTTATTTTCTACAAGAAGTCAATGGTTTTTGTTAAGCATTAATGTTTTGAAAATGGGATATGAACGTTTCACAATTTGTGCTGATTTTGCGTTAATAATATCAGGGGATAACTCACTTTTCAAAGCTTCTCTTTGTTTTGGAATCAAAAATATTTCAGAATAATAAGAATCATTGCTTCAGAAGAATAGAATTAGAGGGACCCCCACAGGGAGTCTATAGAATGACTGTTGCTATTCAGATAAGACCTTTTTATACACGATCCAAGGGTGTGGTGCTACGTGGTGTCTTATCTATAATGTTTTGCATTAAGAATTGCGTTTGTGTGCCGGTCAACATTGATAAAATAACCACAATGTGAAATTTGTATAGAAAACCATTCAAACTCTTCTTTTTGAATGATTTTATTGATTCGTTGAAAAAAAATGTATATGTATTCATCGTTACAAAAAACCGTTTCCATTCACATGATCCCAGTTCAATCTCCAATTAAAAAAAACTAGGTATATCACATAATTCAGCAAGCTGGGATAGAGATACAATAGAAAATTACACGGGCGGGATTTGGATGTTGCTGACTGTGAGACTGATACTGATATATTAAACATTATGATTGAATGGGGGAGAGATCTGTCAAATTGATATGTTTTCACGGGGCGAACCTAATTTGAATTCTTTTTTTGTTTGCTTATACATCTCAAACGTAGACGGCAGCTGGAGATGGATTAGAGCCAAGTTTCTTGCAGAGCCACTGGAAGCGATATTGCGGGAGGACTGTGACGGTGATAATCGGATTCAGGATCTGCAACTTGTTTTTGTATTCTTGTTTTCTTTCAGTAGAATCCTCCAAAAATATCTTTTAACCCGCTTATTTCCAAAATTACACCCCTTATCAGAACTTTCTGACTCACCGCGTTGAGAGATACGAAGTAGAGGCAAGTCCAGGAAAAGATAATACTTCCGCAGCTTATCTCGCCAGTTTCCTGAAAAATTCATTCTTTTTGATCGAACAAAACTTGAAATTACTCACTCTCGGCGTCAACTGTCTTTGAATATTGTAAATACGGTAAGGGAGAAGAGTGCCGACTGTGAAGATGGTGGTCATGAAGATGAAGTAGAAGGTTCTCAGACGAGTGGCCAAGGCGTGAGAAGAGTTTCCGTTTTCTAAAAGGATTGGGGTACAAATGAGGAATGGATCATCCTGCAGGAATTTGTTGTCTACTCGAGCGTCGTCGTGTTTCAGAGCAATTTTGGCGGCGTGGAGAGGTGAGAGCGGTCGATCGGGAAGCAGAATTCAGGTGTGGGCTGAAAATATGAGTTCATTAAAACTTTCACTTGATTACTAAATAATTTACCAATATAAGTCGGCTATGGATTCTGGCGTCCCGCATTGGCGTTGCCGTTACCGCGAGCCGGAGTAGAGTCGTCATAATCCGCTGGCACTTCCACCTAAAATTGGCATATTTCAGAGCAAATTTTTCATTCAAACCTCATAGAACTCTTCCTCAATCGGTTTCACGAGCACATAATCTCCGTTTCCGTCCTGAACTGCTCTCAATACGAATGTTCCTTTCAGGATTGTCTGAAAAATATCAGTTCCCTCCCCAGTTAATATCTTCATTGGTCTAACCTTTCGAGCTTTCGATGCCTCTCCACCGTTGCCAAGTTTCTGGTTCAGCTCCTCAGGAAGCAGTTTTTTGTTCTCGACTTGATTGGTCTTAACGAGGTTCTGCTCGTCTTCACTGGAAATGTTTTGGTGATTGGGAGCCTTGGCCACGTTGTTGTTCGGAAGCATTGTTCGGAGTCGCAGACGCGTTGAACTGTCCTGAAACTGAAATATAACTGAAAAATTTGCAAGAAAAATTCAAAAATGAGGAATGTTTACGTTAATGGTATGACCTTAAGCGCGTTGCATTGCTTGTGGCGAAACGCCGCCCCCTTTTTGCGGAGGTACTCGAGATTGGTGGTAAGACCTTGGAAATGGGCGAAAAGGGGCGGAGAGAAATTCAAAAAAAGCAACTTCTCGTGGAGGGATCTACTATGAACCAAGCAGTTTGAAAGAAAGAAAAGAACATGAGGATGAGTCATTGTTCGTTTATCAAGAAACGTTTTCATCTAACTTTGAGTGAATTCCAACATTTCTTTTTCAAACTTTTAGTCATGGTGTTTAGAATAGGGCGCAGATACAAAAAGCTATACTGAGTCTTCCAATAAACCAGCCGGTCGAGCTGCAGCTCTTCGGCTGCTTCTTATGGGACAGGAAATCCACCAAAATGTCATAAAACACTTTTCCAAAGAAAGCAAAAAAGTTTTCACTCAAAAAGAATCGAACCCCTGACCCTCTGCCCGCCATCCGCCCGCGTAACCGCCGAGACCACACCGATACACTTGAAAAGGCAGCGAAAATTTTCAGGTAAAATATCCTTCAAATTAAAACTATCAACTTCTAGTTTTGACGGACATCACCGCGGCACCAAATAAGGGCCGTAATCGAAAAATGGTCTTATTCCTATAGCTGGGGACAGCGCTAGGGTTGGCGCCACACAGAGATCCCGACAGATACACAGAACTCATCAGTTAGTAATAGTAAAGATTCCAACATTACCTTTCAAACTCGTAGAAATTGTGCCTAGAATACCGCGCAGATACGTAAAGTTATCTTGAGTCTGCTAATAAATGCTCCCAGTCCTGAAAAATGGACCCACAGGCAAAAAACTATAGATTGCCTATGCCAATGCGCCTCATGAAACTAAGACAGCACACCTTTCTGGCACCGTGCCACACCTTTTTGGCACCGTGCCAACCCTGGTGGACGCACCCCGAATGGCTGCCCGCAAGTTCCTCCCGCTCCCGTCGCGCCACCCACATTGGCTGATGTGAGACGCAGACGGGTTGAGAGTGACGAAATAGTACACAGATCACGGAGAGTCAACGAATATATGCTCGCCTCTGTTGAGTCACACCTTTTTTGTACCATAACTGTTTGCTTTTCTTGATAAGAGCGAGCGTGCCAGGGGTCCGCTTCCTCTTTATCGATGCAGATGGCTCGGGTCCTGGGACCATCTCTGACTACCATAACCCTCCCGAGTAACAACATATAAGGCGCAGATACAAAGCGCGATACTGAGTTTTCTAATACACCAGCCGGTCGAGCTGCAGCTCTTCGGCTGGCTTCTTATAGGCTCGGGAATTTGCTAAAATGCCCTGAAACCCCTTTCCAAAGAAAGCAAAAAAGTTTTCACTCAAAAAGAATCGAACCCCTGACTCTCTGCACACCGTCCGCCCGCGTAACCGCCGGGACCACCCCGAAACGCTTCAAAAGGGTAGCGCAGATGCTTACATGTGCACGCGGTTTCGGGACCCCCTCGCAGCAGGTAAAGTACCCTTAAAATTAAAGCTATCAATTTCTAGTTTTGACGGGCATCACCGCGGGGTCAAATAAGGGCCGTAACCGAAAATTGGGCTCATTCTCATGGTTGGGGACAGCGCTAGGGTTGGTGCCACACAGAGCTCCCGACAGATACGCAGAATTCATCCGTTAGTAATAATAAAGATACTCCCAGTTTTGAAAAATTGAACCAACGGCAAAAAACAATTGCCTATGCCGATGCGCATCATGAAACTGAGACAGCACACCTTTCTGGCACCGTGCCACACCTCTTTGGCACCGTGCCAACCCTGGTGGACGCACCCGAATGGCTGCCCCGCAAGTTCCTCCCGCTCCCGTCGCGCCACCCACATTGGCTGATGTGAGACGCAGACTGGTCAAGAGTGACGAAGTAGTACACAGATCACGGAGAGTCAACGAAAATATGCCCGCCTCAGTTGAGTCACACCTTTTTTGTACCATAACTGTTTGCTTTTCTTGATAAGAGCAAGCGTGCCACAGCGGCGGGGGTCCGCTTGCTTTTTATTGGTGCGGATGGCTGGGGTCCTGTCGTAGCCATGATTACAGCATGAGTAACAACACATTTCATTCAGTAACAAGCAACAATTGCTGCAAAATACAATAGAATGGGTGAAATGATACACAATAAAGGGTTAAATGAACAAAAAAGCTCTGAGGGACACGGACGCTGTACTGCATCACGTTGAGGTGGTGGGGAAATGGATTATCCTGCATTTGCTCGTTGTCTGCTCGAGCGTCGTCGTGTTTCAGAGCAATTTTGGCGGCGTGGAGAGGTGAGAGGGGTCGATCGGGAAGCAGCATTCAGATGTGGGCTGAAAATACGAGTTCATTGAAACTTTCACTTGATTGCTAGTAATTTACCAATATATGTCGGCTATGGATTCTGACGTCTCGCATCGGGAATGTCGTCGTTGCCTCTTAGACAGGACTGGGTGTCGTTTTGAATCTGGCGTATCATCATCCTGATCGCATTCTGGACATGCTCATCGTCTAAGTTGTCGTCGGTGTCGGTTTGCGTTGCAATGGTTCGTCGAATCACTTCTCCGGAGCCGTCTTGAGTGGTTTCCACTTCCGGGGCAGAGATGTTGTCGTTCGTGGGAGGGATTAGAGCATTGGCTGCAGGGAGCGGATCATTGGCTGGGGGTTTGAAAGGTCCATCCATTGTGCTGGAATTAGTTTTGATAGAAACTGGAGCAGCTCAAAAAGAGGTTAAAAGGACGAGTGAGAAAAGCAGCAAAACAATGAAATGACTCGAAGCTTTCCGAAGAGAGAGCGGAGAGAAGAGACAGTGAGCGTGGCCAACTTCGGAAGATGAGCCGCGGTCGTAAATCAAAAGGGACGGTGCTTCATTGAGTGAAGCAATCAGGCAGACAATGGGTCATATGTCAAAGTTGACACTTTCGACAGTCTCGTCTCTTCACGTGGTCTCTCGATTTCTCTCCGTCTCTGTGAGCGGCCCATGAAAAGAAAGAAGGGGAGGAGGGGAGAAGAGATCCCGCGCGCGGGAAATTTGAAATGATTTGAAATACCAGAAATGGTCTCGATCAATAAAGAAATGAGTTTGAATGGGATTACATGGTATCACAATGTGCAAAGTCACCGCATTACGGATGCACGACGGTCATGGTACTTGAAGATGGTGATGGTGAGCCAGAGTTTCAGTCACATTTTGGCGTTGAAATGGGGCCAAACAACTTTCGTTCGTTACTGCACTTATTGATAAAAGACTGGATGAACCTAGGGGTTGAAGCATGGACTTACGGCCACCACCGTCGACTGACATGTGAGCTACACTCTCCAGCCAATTATCTTTACTATCACTAACGGACAAATTCTCTGTGTCTGTCGGGATCTCTATGAGTAGTGGACCCTGGAGAAGTCCCTAGAAATAGGAATGAGCCCAATTTTTGGTTACGGCCCTTATTTGATGCCGCAATGACGCCCGTCCAAACTAAAAGTTCATAGCTTTAATTTGAAGGGTACTTTACCTGAAAATTTCTCAAAATGACCCTGCGCGGAGGCCCAAAACCGCGTACACACCTGCGCTGCCTTTTCAAAGTGTGTCGGGGTGATCTCGGCGGTTACTATGGGTTACAGCGAGCAGAGGGTTAGGGGTTCAATTCTTTTCGAGTTAAAACTGTTTTGTTTTTATTGGCAATGTATATTAGGGCACTTAGGCAAGTTTACGGCCCATAAAAAGCCAGCCAAAGAACTGTGTCAGCAACACGCCCGGATGGTTTAACCTTTCAAAACTCTCCACCTTTTCTCTGTATTATGTACTCTGAACTGCTCTCTTCCTCTTTTTTTTTCTTGTTTTAATGTTCATAGGTGCTCTGGTACGCTCCCTATCATCGATGATAGAGCCCTGTTATGCGCACCGGCGACAAGCGTCAAGAAGCAGGGGACAAGTTTCGCGGAGACCCAGACAGTAAAGACTTGCTGGCACCGTGCCGCCCTGGTCGGCGTCCATACAGTGGCAGCGCGCCCTCGCGCCGCTCGCGCCCGCCGCGCCGCCCACAAGATTTCGGTAGTGAGACGCAGACGGCTGAAGGGTGAAAAATCATGTACAGTGGGTTTCCACGAAAACATGCCGATCGCCTCACTCCTTCGTTTTTTTCTTCCTCCGTTTTTTTGTCAAAAATCATTAAAGTCTCACTTTTGATTCCTCCCTTCTCCGTTTTCTCGTTGCAAATTAATTACTGTTATCTAATATCTTTTATTTCAGATTGGACGTCTGTGATGTCCGCTCAGCTTGTCTTTTTTTCACTATTATTCTGAAACTTTTTATTGTAAGTTTCATTTTTCGAAAAAAAAAATCAATAATTTCGAAACATTTTCAGTTTTATGGCTGTGTCACACTGAAAGTGGAAAGCGAAAAAGGAAAACATGAGCGCAAAGGAAAATTTGTCGTGAGTGAAATATCAAAGTTTCAATTAATCATCATAAAATGATATTTTCAGAATGCCAGACGCTGCTTCAACATCAGACGATTCATCAATTCCGTCAACGAAATCGCAAGTTTTTGGAGTGTTGAGGTAAATTTAATTTTGGAAAAAATATGACATCCATAAATTTCAGAATGGCAGAGAAGAGAGCTCCCACACAACGATCACGTGAACGGAAAAGATGGAGGTAAATTATCATTTGAAACAAAAAATTTGATTAGTTATTGAGAAAATAGCTTTTGAAACCGAACTATCAAACATTTTTGATTGAAAAATTTGTTTTTCGTGACATTAACGAAAAAACTCGATCTTAATATAATGGTTCGTGAAGAAAAGTTTCAGTTTATTGAAAAAAATAACAAATCACAATCAAAGTTGATATTTCCAGATTGCACTGCTTCAGTCTCCTGTCGGTGCTTCACCAATTTCGACAGTTTTTGGAGTGTTGAGGTAATTTAATATTAATTCTGAGAAAATTTGACAACCATGAATTTCAGAAGGGTAAAGCAGAGAGCTTCCCTACAACGACCATGTGACAGGAAAAGATGAAGGTAAATTATCATTTGAAACTAAAAATTTGTTTAGTTCTTGAGAAAATAGCTCTTGAAACAGAAATATCAAACATTTTTGATTAAAAAATTTGTTTTTCGTAACATTAACAAAAAAACCCATTGAAAAAGTGATTTGTGAAGTGCAATTCCAGTTCATATTGAAAAAAAAACAATCACAAAGTTGATATTTCCAGAGTGCACTGCTTCAATCTCTTGTCGGTGCTCCACCAATTCCGACAGTTATTGGAGTGTTGAGGTAATTTAATATTAATTCTGAGAAAATTTGACAACCATAAATTTCAGAAGGGCAAAGCAGAGAGCTTCCCTACAACGACCATGTGACAGGAAAAGATGAAGGTAAATTATCATTTGAAAAAGATCAGTTAAAAAATAGCTGCTCAGTATCAAAAATATCAAACATTTTGCATTAAAAATCAATTTTGCGTAATCATCAAAAAAATCTGAAAAATTATCTAAAAAATCGAAGTCACAAACAAAGTTGATACTTCCAGTGTGCCCGACACACGTTCAACCTGCTCTCCGTGCTGCTTTTCCGACAACGCTTCAGCCAGTTTTTGAAGTGTTGAGGTAATTTTCATTCCGGAAAAAACTGACAACAATAAATTTCCAATTTTCCAGAGTGGCAAACGAGATGTCGGTGCTGAAACTACGCTATCACTCTTTTTATTAATTTTCGCTATTTTGTTTATATTTATATGAAGTTTGTAATATTATGACTAGAACTTTATCTTCGAAACCTTTGAGTTCAAATTGATTGAACATTCAATACATCATTAGTGTTGATCGATTTTTCTCTTGTTCGGCAGCTTTTCGATTTGGTTTTCAGGCTGATGCACGCAAACGCAAAAAGCATCAAGGTCTTTCAAGTTCATGTTCTTTTCTAGTTTTGAAAAAAAAAGATTTCCTTATCAAATGTTTTATTTCTATTATTATTTATCTTCTTGTTCATCGTCGCATTCATCGTCGCCTATGGTTCCTTCTTCTTCTTTTAAAAACTCGAAGTCCCGTCTCGATAAACCACAATCTGAAACAAACGATTAAAAACACATCATGATATGAGAACATTACATGCTACTTCAGACGCTTCTTCTCTTCCAACTCCCATCTAAGTCGCACAGAACGGTTAGAAAGGATGATCTGAAAAACAAAATAAAAATGAGAAACTCTCGGTCTATACTTACGTAGTTGTTGAGAGAGAACCCATCCCATTGTTGCTGAAAAAGAAAATTTCAGGAGTTTTCGAAACCGATAAAATGATAGAAACTCACTTTTCAAGATTTCTCTTTGTTTTGGAATCAAAAAATTTCAGAATAATAAGAATAATTGTTTCAAAATAATAAAATTGGAGAGACCCCCACAGGGAGTCTATAGAATGACTGTTTCCACTCTGATAAGACCTTTTTATACCCGATCCGTGAGTGTGGTGCTACATGGTGTCTTATCTATAAGAAGAGTAGTTTTGTTTGCAGAATTGCGTTTGTGTGGTGAATAGCACTGATAAAATGTGAAATGACTGTGAAATGGGAAATTGCAAGCGATTGGAGTCAAAATTGTATAGAAAACAATTCAAAGCCTTTTCAAATAAGAAAAGAAATGACGATCGACTTTTTGTTGTTTGGTTGAAGAAAAAACGGGAAAAAGCAATCAGAAATACCTGAAAAACTCACGAAAACTCAAAGAAAGTACTGTATTGTTTGTCAACAACAAAGCATTCATTATAACATTAAGTACTACCTGTCCGCTTTTGAGCTGTTGTCGACGCTGCCCTTAGGTTTATCACCAGAGTGGTTTGACAGCGAAGCAAATGAGTAAAAATTATATGATTATCATTTATTTTTAAAAGAACATAAGGAATTTTACTGTTTAAACAAACAAAAAAAAGAGATCGAATTCTTATTGTGTGTGATTGAGAGGGGTCCCATCACGTCTAGGTGTATTTGTTGGAATGGTCTATCTGGAAGTCCCTGGATTCGTCTGCTTCTCCTGAGGGTGTGCTCGGCGTCCTCGTCGACATGTCTCTCCTGTGTGGTGTCGTCGTTCTCCACCAACTACTCTTCGACGTCCTTCCATGCGAGAGAGTGAGTTGGTGACTGTGTAGAGTTCATTGAAGTCCCTGTCGCAATCGGACACAATAAAGTGTTCTGATCCTTCCGAATATCATCTCCGATCGAGGTGGGATGACTTCGTCGGTCAAGCAGACAACAGAGATAGGTGCGTTGAGTGGCCAGCTTCTTCTGGTTCGAGTAGTTTGATGGTTTATTGCCAATCCCTCTTCTCGAGCAAGTTGAATCCAACCATAAATCCAGTCTGGTTTACTGCTTGGTTGAAGTCCGATCCAAGTAGGCATGCTGCTGCTCTGTTGGAGATTATTTCGAACTTGTGTGAAAGTTCTATGTCTCCGATCTTGGTTTCTGTAAGAATTCAATGCTTTGTGTTGGGGATTACAGCAGAGTTTTCGAAACCGATAAAATGATAGAAACTCACTTTTCAAGATTTCTCTTTGTTTTGGAATCAAAAAATTTCAGAATAATAAGAATAATTGCTTCAGAAGAATAGAATTGGAGGGACCCCCACAGGGAGTCTAGAGAATGATTTTTGCTATTCAGATAAGACCTTTTTATACACGATCCGTGAGCGTGGTGCTACGTGTCGTCTTATCTATGAAAAAGGTAGTCTTGTTTGCATGAAAAATTGCGTTTGTGTGCCGGTAAACTCTGATGAAATGGCGAGTTGCATACGAGTGGAGACATTAAATGACTAAAATTGTATAGACAGCAATAAAAATAGGGGTTTTTATAGTTAGAAAATAAGCTAACAGACTTTATTGAAAAAATGGGCTCTGTATGACTTACAGGGTCCCAAGAAAATTCGAGAATTTTGTCATAATTGTCATGCCTGATAAATGGTTTAGAAACCAATCGAGAAATCGAACCAGGATCTTTTGAATCAGGTTCTAATCTTATTTCAAACTTTGTTTCATTCACTTTATCAGTTCTTTATATTTATTTTTGTAAATTAAAACAGAAAATATATTATACAGCATTTTTCCACCACGACTTCCTTGTCCTCCATCACCGTTCTAATCGGGTTCCTGCTCTTCGTCCTCCTCCTCGATCTATCCTTCGTGGGCTTTTTGCGTTTGCCTGAAACTGTTTTTGATAGTTTATCAACTTTTGACATTAATAAACCCATTGGACTATTGTCTCCTCTTCTTGGGTCGATGGGATTGGGAGATCTCGAAGATTGCCGACGCACAGGAAACATTGCGATCTTAAAGTTTTTGGTTTGATATTAAAGAGATAACTAAAGTCTTACCTTGTTTGTGCCTCTTTTAAGAAGACCAAATATCCAAGTGATGAGCACTACCACACGTAGAGCTTTAAAGATAGCTGTTTCGTCAATCTCCACTATTGTACCTAAAATTTCGGTTCACAATTTTATTTTGCAACGATGTTGCACTCACCGTTTCCTTCAAGCTTTGAACCAAACTTCTTCGGCTGGTTCACCTTTGAATGCTTCTCAAGCTTCTGCGTTTTTTGCTCAATGTTGCCTTGAGTCGTTCGCGTTGCTGATTTTTTCTATTTTTTGTTATTTTCTACAAGAAGTCAATGGTTTTTGTTAAGCATTAATGTTTTGAAAATGGGATATGAACGTTTCACAATTTGTGCTGATTTTGCGTTAATAATATCAGGGGATAACTCACTTTTCAAAGCTTCTCTTTGTTTTGGAATCAAAAATATTTCAGAATAATAAGAATCATTGCTTCAGAAGAATAGAATTAGAGGGACCCCCACAGGGAGTCTATAGAATGACTGTTGCTATTCAGATAAGACCTTTTTATACACGATCCAAGGGTGTGGTGCTACGTGGTGTCTTATCTATAATGTTTTGCATTAAGAATTGCGTTTGTGTGCCGGTCAACATTGATAAAATAACCACAATGTGAAATTTGTATAGAAAACCATTCAAACTCTTCTTTTTGAATGATTTTATTGATTCGTTGAAAAAAAATGTATATGTATTCATCGTTACAAAAAACCGTTTCCATTCACATGATCCCAGTTCAATCTCCAATTAAAAAAAACTAGGTATATCACATAATTCAGCAAGCTGGGATAGAGATACAATAGAAAATTACACGGGCGGGATTTGGATGTTGCTGACTGTGAGACTGATACTGATATATTAAACATTATGATTGAATGGGGGAGAGATCTGTCAAATTGATATGTTTTCACGGGGCGAACCTAATTTGAATTCTTTTTTTGTTTGCTTATACATCTCAAACGTAGACGGCAGCTGGAGATGGATTAGAGCCAAGTTTCTTGCAGAGCCACTGGAAGCGATATTGCGGGAGGACTGTGACGGTGATAATCGGATTCAGGATCTGCAACTTGTTTTTGTATTCTTGTTTTCTTTCAGTAGAATCCTCCAAAAATATCTTTTAACCCGCTTATTTCCAAAATTACACCCCTTATCAGAACTTTCTGACTCACCGCGTTGAGAGATACGAAGTAGAGGCAAGTCCAGGAAAAGATAATACTTCCGCAGCTTATCTCGCCAGTTTCCTGAAAAATTCATTCTTTTTGATCGAACAAAACTTGAAATTACTCACTCTCGGCGTCAACTGTCTTTGAATATTGTAAATACGGTAAGGGAGAAGAGTGCCGACTGTGAAGATGGTGGTCATGAAGATGAAGTAGAAGGTTCTCAGACGAGTGGCCAAGGCGTGAGAAGAGTTTCCGTTTTCTAAAAGGATTGGGGTACAAATGATGGTAGTATATAACCGCTTACCATCAGAGAGCTTGGTACGATGCGATGTCACCACATTCAAGATGTAAATCGCAACCCCCAACGACGTCAAACTTGGTGCGATGCATGCTGAGACAGTGAAGACGATGTACATGACAACCTTGTTCGGGAGAATCATAAGTTGACGGCAATCCTCCTCGCATCTGAAGTTCCTCACATCATCAAAATTATTTATCACTAAAAAACTTACGTAAAGCATTCCAAGTACCAGCAAAGAAAGACAAAGACAAAGCATCCGATCCAGACGAACAGGGCAAGAGTGACCCCTTTGAAGGATGTGACCATGTTGGCGTAGCGTAGAGGGAACTTGAAGTACAACAGCTTATCGGCGTTCAGCAGGATTAGACTTGCAGACGAAGCCGACAATCCGACCCATGTGAGGAACTGCAAATGAGCTGGTTTGTTGGTGGGGTCAATGTCGAGGTGATATTTTAGATGTGCCTATTTTCAAATCCCTATATTCTTTGAAAAATTCAAAATATTTCTCCCTACAAAAACTACAGAAATCCTGTAGAATTTCTCCATCTTATCGTCGCCTCCATCTGTCAATGGAATGCCGTTATGTTCTAAACTACAAACAAACCCCATTCTAAAAATAAGCGAACTAACATGTTGTGCGACATTAATCCATTGTGGCGGTTTGATGATTTCCTGCTCGCGGAGCTGTTCAATTGGATAGCAAAAGCTGGTGAGGAGAAGATCACCGAGCGTCATACTCAATAGGAAGACGTGCAGACATTCGTCACCCGTCGCTCGTCGGATGTATTTCACTGCTTTCGTCAGCACGTAGATCTGAATGAGGGGATGGATGAGTAGGTGTTCAGTTTTGGATGGTAATGATGAAGAGGTACTGTTAGGAATAGTGATAAGGTTGTATTTTATAAGAAAGAGACACTTCTACAACTTTCTAGATTGGGAATTAGACATGTTTCTTTGGTTTTTGATAAAGCTGGTTCCTTCACGTTGAAAGTACCATTCGTGATTGGAAATCAATACTACAAACTACAAAAACCCTTTCCTTCTACCTTCTTCTACCTTCTACCTACCTTCCTAATCACTTTCCATTTCCCTATAACTTTTCCCTTTTCACACTTTCATCTAATCATTAGAATTTCATAATCATTATCAACAATTTCAACAATGCATCCCCCCTTTTTTTAAAATTTCCTTTGCTCTATTGTCTTATCGTGCTCATAACGATGTGGTTAGTCACGGATACAAAAATTGTTTTGTTTTCTCTTTCTTTTCTCCGAATGATTTGTCCATGAACTTTTTCTTTTGCTTTTCTTTTCTGTCTGTGATTTTTGCTCACTGATTGACAAGGCATGTCTGATTGAGATCAGTGGACAGTACCACAATGACGCATTTAGAAAAGGGAAGGGTTATTTTAAGAGATTTCAGGTTAAGTATCTTTCAAATTAAAGCTATTAACTCATAGATTGGACGGACATCATTACGGAACCTTATAATGGCTCTAACTCAAAACTCGGCTCATTTCTATTTTGGGGACTTCTCAAAGATTGCATTGACACAGAAATCTCAACAGATACACTTAATTTATCCGTCAGTAGCAGTAAAAACTGTTAACACACCTGAAGAAACGTTGAAAAAAAGCAGGAGACCAGCAGGAAGTACTCAAAGGACTTGAGATAGTTCTCCATCACCCGCATCGTGAGAATCTGTAAATTTCAAATTTATCAAAAGCTAGGTACTTTTGTTTTGATAATTTGAAAGTTACCGTGGACTCGATGCAGATTGGCTCTTCCTCCATGTACGAGTTGTTGTCGTAGACGTTTTCGAACGAGTTTGAGCTGGAACTCGCTGTTACCGATGTCATCTGAAATCGTTAAATCTAGATTTTATACGCTTCAAGAGAAGACAAAGGTGAAAAGCGACGAAGAAAAAGAGAAGAGAGCAATTCACTAAAACCGGATCAAATCCGTACTAAAGTTCAGTTCAATTTCCATGAAAATCGTTCGTTTCCGGTGAAAAGAACCTTCAAACCATCTCTCCCTGTTATCAATAAGAAAAAACGGGGAGGAAAAGCAAAAAAGATGAGCTGTAAGAGGATTATCACTTATCCATCCCTGCCCCGCCGCCGACGACAAAGAAGCGGATCAAAGGAGTCGGGGGGAGGGGAGGAAAAGAAGAAGAGCTAGAAACCACAAATGCTTAGGGCAGAAACCTTTGGAATGAGGATGAGGGGGGAGGTGAAAGTGGTCTTCTTTATATAGAAGTAGAGTCTTCCAGATCATTCATGTCATTTTATCGTTTTTTACATCATCATCATCATGAAGAGCATCATAATCTTGTTGGAAATTGGAGTGAGAGGATGTGCCACGTCAGAAGACACGTGGCAACTCAAAAGTAGACATAGAAAATGTTTAAAAAATAAAGAAAATAAAAGAAATAGCCAAAGAAAAGGCCGACGAAAAAACAGAAGAAAAATCCAGAAATCTTCATTCAAAATTTCGCATTCTGAAGCTGTTACTCACGAGACACCCAATTATAACAGAAGAAAACAAAAGTTCCGCGTTACTCTTCCGATGAAGTGGGCGGCTTGTTTCAGGAAATCAACAAAAATCAGAGTGCTGCTCTTCCTAGTTCACCAGGAATTGAGAAGTGTCTATGAGGGTTAGGAGAGGTAGCAGTGGAGTGGGATCAGAAATTTCATGGGGTGAAGTAAGTCTGTGAACTCTAAAAATTATCATGAGCACAGTTCTAATGAAAGTATAGATGTAAGAAAAGTTGATTTTGAAATCATGAAGTAACTTATCATTCAATGAAAATTCATAGAAAGGTTCGGCCAGAAAGTTGGGAACTTTTTGATAAATTTTTTGTCACAATAAGATTTTTAGGTTCATACTAATCTAGGCTCATCATAATTATACTCCATCAACTCGAAAATTAGCACGATTTTGACCTACCACAAATTTACCAATGATACCACCTTTTTCACCCTTACTCCCCTAAAACCAAGCTTCATCTTCTACAGTATCCATTTCCTTATGACAACATTCCACCCACAAATAGCTCTTCAAACCAAATCTTCTGAATTTAAGTACATTCACATTCAAAGTAACAATTACCTAAAAGTGTCTAGTTTCATGAAAAAATCAAGACACACCTCAAAACTCGCAAGTTCAGAATGTACGCGCTCATATATCGGAAATCAAATTTATGAGCATGTTTCCTCTGAGTGTGAGCTAATCCAATTGTGCTCAAAAATCGGATACTCTTTGTTTTGGGGATTGATGTCATGTGGGATGAAAAATGTGAGGTGATTTTGGAATTGATAGATGAGGTATTGATAGATGAATGAAGGAATGGTTATTGAGAAGTAGGAATTGAAAAGGATGAAATGGACATTGAACAAGTCTAGCAAGCAAAAGTTTATAGAGTTATCAGTCGGGGACCATCCTACTACAAAAGGCATAAGAAAGTAAAAGATGAGCAATGAAATCAAAAGCCGCGCCCACACTAATATCCTCCTTTCTAGAATCGCGTCGAAAAAGGGGAAGAAAAAGAAAGCGAAAATTTGTGAGCGATTGTAGTCCTCAATTCTCGGAATGATGCGATACCACACACCTATCGCGCGAAAACTATTTCTGGCGAGCTCTCCTCTCGCCTCTAATCCCTTTTTGTGTGTGACACCGCCCGTTTTCAATACTTCGTCAGAATTTTCGCGATTATTCCGTGGGAATTGAGGGAATAGTTAGGTAGGGCAGGGCAAATGGAGGGGTTGGATTTGCAGAGTAAATGGGCTAATAAGGAGAACCGCTGCAAGGAAGATTCAGAATGCACTCCATAGGGAAGTTCAGAACACACAAACATTGGGGATGAAAAGATGAGGGGGAAAACTTCATTTCTGATGTGCAAACTCTCCTGGAGATCAAAATCTAAGAATACCCGCTCTAAACAAACAGAGCGGAAACTTTTTACAACCCTCAAATTTAAGTCCTAGGCCTGGAAAACAAAACAAAGAACTGATTTATTCTGGGCTCAAGTCGAAAGTCGAAATATGGAAAGCCGAAATATGGAGGACACAAATGTGCAAAAGATGTTGTATATGTACTCTGATAAGGCGAGAGGAAGTGGAGAGAAGGGGGAAGGGGATGTTATATCACAAGATTCTCTCCGGAAATTCATAATTTTGGGTGGTGGTGGTGGCAGATTGGATTTTTGGATTTTTGGTATTCCCGTTTTAGAAGTAAAAAATAGTCTTGAAATGTAGAGATTCATCCATGCGGCACCAAATAAAACCAGTAGATCAAATTCAAACTAAAACTATTGATAAAAACAAACAGTATCCTAAATCAAAAGATTTTTCCACCCAGCTAAATAAAAAATCCTTCTAAAACCCCTAGACTGGATTTGGTCTAACGCTTCTCAATCCGGAATCGCTTTGCACAATTACGTAATAAATAAAAGATAAAATGTTCGAGAAAAACAGCGTTAGGGCAACAAAACTAATTGTTTTAAATGAAATGTTATTTCTTTGAAAAACAAAAAAGAAAATATAAAAAATAAACTATTTGTTGAGGAAGAAACGAGTTTTTTGACTAAAGCCGGCAATTTTTGCGGATTAAAGTAAGTCTGTTTTTTAATTGTTTCAACGCGGAAGAAAAATTGGGAAAAAAAGAGTTTGGAGAAAATATTAAAGCAATTTTTGTTTTTGTTTAGAAGAGTACAAAGATTGATTGAGATAAATACGTTTTTTTCTTGGAAGTTTAACTGTTTTCAGTTGCTCTTGTAATTTTCTAGAGTCCAATGAAACAAAATTAAATCTAATGAACAAAGAATGCAGAAAAAATCAATTGGCAATTTTGAAAATTGCTCCTCTTTGGGACTCGAAGAGCCATCTAATTATAGTGTTGGAATGGACGAAAAAATGTTTTTTGGGGATTTTTAAAACGGCAAATTTTTGGAAAAGTTTCTTTCAAATTTCGTTGAAGTCGTCTACCTGACATAATTTTTCTTCTCACGATATCATTTTCCTTTTCAAACTACTACTACACATTAAGATCCTATTTTTAAAATGAAATGAATAGGTGAGAAATATTCAATTTTCAAAAATTCAACTCAAAAATGTCAATCACTACTAATATTCTGTTGCGAAGATTAATTACCATGATAATTATGATAATTAACTTGCTCTCATTATCAGTTGGCATGCAACAATAAGTAACATTCCCCCGAAATTACCAAAACGAGCAACCGACATTGAAAACAAAATGAAAAGTGAGAGAAAAAAGGCAATTCCCTAATTTCTAAAATTAAAAAGATAAAACGGGAAAAGGGCGAGCCGCCGGCTATCGAA
This sequence comes from Caenorhabditis imperialis, assembly GCA_963572205.1. Classification (NCBI taxonomy): domain Eukaryota; kingdom Metazoa; phylum Nematoda; class Chromadorea; order Rhabditida; family Rhabditidae; genus Caenorhabditis; species Caenorhabditis imperialis. Next base: position 11,120,741 of record OY751544.1, on the reverse strand, counting down.
AACAAAACAAGATGGACTCTGCCCTTTATCCATTTTCGTCCTTTTTCGGCAGCGCCCCGCTCGGTAATTATTTGATGTTGGATCCTTTTTTCACTTTGTGTGTAGGAGTAAGGCATCCATGACATCAGTAATTGTTGGTTTACAAGGCTAATTGAGAACGCAGAGCGGGTTTTTTGAAGAAGGGCAGAGTTTGGGAAGAGAGTTTTGGGATTGGGGAGTGAAAAGTGTTAGAAGAGGTAAGAAGAGATGATAATGGATAGGGAAATACTACTTTTGAAGTTGGGAAAGTAGTTTTTGTAGATTGAAGTTCGTTGGAAGCTTAAATGGTGAGAAAAATCTTTTGATCTACTAAAAATGGCAAATTTTTATCAATTTTCTTAATTTTTTATACCAATCAACTTGGAATTTGAAGCATATCATGTTTTCAGTACTTTCAGTACACTACAGTATACCAAAATGGAGCTCGAGCAAGTTAATAGCGTTCTAATCCTATTTTTAAGTAAAACTAAAGTGCTGACATCGTAATACGCAGCAAAAGTTAAATCGAATGATTTCAAATGCTCTTTTGATAATTTCATCATGAAAGCCATGCATTTTTTCCAACTATTTCCGTTTCGATTACATATTGAACTTCAAATGATGAACTACAAGTACTCACATTCCAATCTAATGTGAAACTTCCTAAACTGAAAACTCCAAACACCAATCGTCATAGTGTTGCCCTATGAAATATAGACGGCAAAAAAGAACAACGGCAAACGCCTCCTGAGAAATGTTCTCCAGGGACAAGATGCGCTCCGAAACCTTAGTTTCCTCCCTTTTTTTCAAGTTTTTGAAGCGAAAAATGGGCAATGGGAACTTTTTTGTGACATTCTATTAGTCCGCACCGCCTAGTATAACAAACCACTATTGATACAATGGGAATAATGACAAGTTGTGTAGTATGTGAGGGATATGGGGAAAATAGAAAAATAAAAAAGAAATTAGGGGGAGGGGGGGGGGGGGGGAATCTTTTTTGGGAAAAGAGACAGAAACAACAAAAAGTAAAAGTACACTCAATTATCTCTAGAGGGGCTCGTTTTCTGTGCCCGGGAAGCGTTCTTTTATCACGCGATGTTTGGGAGGAAGATTTATAGGAAAATAGGGAAGGGATTTTTGTTTATGAAAGTATTAAGATTAGAAAAAGTTAGATCTCAGGATGTTTTATTGTCATGTTTCAAAGTCATAAATTAAAAGTTAAGCACTTCTAAAATAAAAATATAAAGGACTAACTTGAAAATAATGATTTCTTTGCTTTTTCCTGATAACTTTTTAGAATGCGAATAATTGCAAAGCCAAAAAGTTGATGAAGTGGTAAGAACGTGAGAATTAAAAAAAATTTTCCTTTTTTTCAATTTGTATCTAAAAAACGTCCAGAAAAATACTTTCATGTACTAACCTTTTTCGGAACACTCATCACCCAACCACTTCCAACATCCCTTGAGGATACACCTAGTACTTTTACAGGACAAATTTCATTGTCTCTCTGACGCATTTACTCCAAAAAAGCAATGAAATTTGTTCTACTTGGCTGCAAAAACAATCCAGAGAGTTCCTTGAAGGTACCAAAGTACTTTAAAGTACCAAAGCCAAAAATAGAAAAATAAGAAAATGGAGCTTAAAAAGGTTTGAGAATAATCTCTCGTCTAGTGAAAACACGTTGAGAATGAGTCTCCAATTTCTCATGTGATAAGAATGCGAATATGAATAGAAAATAGAGGAAGAAGACGGAGATTGTGTGAAAAACAGAATATTGAACACGGATTTGGATTTAACCGGAACATGGAGCGGTTTTTAGAATACATTTTTATTTTTTATCACTTTCACTGATACAAAATCTTCCTATTCTCATCACGTTTTCCCTTAGTTTTTCAGATTCTTGAAGAAGTTTTTGTTCAATTCGCAAAAAGTTAATAATCATCAAAAACCAAAAGAAAAAAGTAAAAAGAATGTACCGAATGAACAAATGACGTCCCAAAAAAAGGTTGAGAAACTCGAAGAAACATTCTTTGCACTCTCACGTCAGTTTTTGCAAGAAGAAGGAAAAGAATATGCACAAAAACAATGGACCAATTATAGAAACATTGTGTGCGTTTGGTAGGAGTAGAAAAAACATATATTTGTTTCTGGACCAGTGCGTGTGAACGTGGGATGGAAGGAATAGAGTAGAGTAAAAGGTAGCGGTGAACGTTGGGGAATCAAGGTGAAGGTTAAGAGGTAGTGAGGAAATGGGGATGATTAATTAGAGAGGAAAGAGTGTTACAAAAGTGAGTAAGCTTTTAAATACAAATTATGAAGTTTCTCAAAAGCTATTACAGTCAGAAAGATTCCAGAGCAGTTTTTAATAGTTGCGAGAAGTACAGATAGCTTTTTTTGAATATTAACTAGTCGAAGTTGCATGAATCTTTCGGAGCAGATTAAAATTAGTCGCATAATTGACATCCAAGTATGAAACATACTCTTTTCGAGCAAGCATGATATAAATATCATGTCTAACAAGATTAAATTAACATATCTACTCTGTTCTATATTTGAAAATTGGTAAGATTTGAGCTGCTATACTTTGAAGCACTATATCTTCACCCCAAGTTTTTACTAGCAAGTTTCATGTACAGTTTTGAAATTATCATGAAAAGAGCTTTACAACATATATACGTTTTATTACAATCAGCTCACTCACCTCTGAAACAACCCTACATAACAAAACAGTAGTGAAAATAAAAAACATGAGAAATCAACAAAATCGCTAAATTTCTGAACTTCAATGATAACATAAACGTATAACTCTCGAAATTACAGCTCAAGTATACTTTTTCACCCCTTTTCTCATAAATTTCAACTCGATCAAAAAAAATCCCCTATTTTTTATCACTTCCAAATGGCCCAAGTATCTGCAGAAACTCAATGTCATTGGAATTTCAAAGCTTTTCAAAAAACTCAAGAAAGCATAAAATGAAAAAAAAATTGAGAAAAAACGCAAAAACTGAAAGAAATCCAGTATCATATACACTTTTTTCCCTCGCTCCATATTACCGATTCACTTGGTGATTCGGTAATACAAAATGAAGAACGCATGAATACGATGACACATCCGCATGCTCGAAAGCCCATGAAAAAGAGGAAATTGACCCGAAAAACTTGATTATGTCTGCGAATGTCTAGCAGATTAATGAATCATCGCGATTTGTACTCTTTTCTTGGAAACTGAAGAGAGTGTCAATAGAAAAAGTCGAAAATGAAATAAAAATAGAAAAAGAAATGAATGAAATGAAATGGCTAGTTTTGAGTAAGAGAGGATTAACGTCTTATATCAATGGAGTTGAGAGGAAATTTTCATATGGCTCGATGAGTTCGATGAATAAGATGAGCATGATTTGCACTTTTATCAAAATCAGAATCAAAATTTTGACGCGTTGATCATATGATTCTCTATCAAAACAACCCAATTTCCACCTAGCTAACCGAGTATTAACTGGGAAAACGTGACTACATTTAAAAATTCAAAATCTATAACGAAAAGTTGAACTTTTTTGGAATTTCTAATTACTCGTTTCGTGTCTTCTCTTCGACTCACACTTTCAAACTTTTACTCGTGACTGACGGCTTCTTGAAGATGTGTACTATGTGCTTTGTTATCTCGAGAGGCGGAGCCACATGACGTTCTGATTTTAATGATTAAAAGACATCATTTGTAGTGAGAATGGGTATTTTGGGATTGTGAGATGGAAATGAGTAATCGTCATCTGGAGATGGAAGGATTTTGATTGGCGTGGGTGATTAGAGTAAAAAAACAGTGGAAAAAAGTTGAGAATAAACAAAATTAAAAAGTTTCAGGGCTACTGATAAGAAAGGAGCAACTGAATAAAAGTGGAAAAAAACAAATCATTGTTTTTGTTTTTGATAACGGAATGTGTCGTTTCCATATTTTGTGCATTTCAGTCCAACTGGACCTTGCTTTTTTGAAAAACTTGGTTTTATTTAAATCAATTCAAAGTTCATATGGAATCTGATATTTCAAAAAGTGCGATTGAAAAGTTGAAAAGTGAAACCTTTGAAAACCAAAAAACCTGAACTTCAAAACGGTCTGTGAGTAATTATATCGTTTGTTTTGATTCAAACCTACTATTACTATAAAATCATTGTGATATTAAACTGGATGATTGTGATTTTTGGTATTGAAAGTGGTTTTTAAATGGAGATTAATGAAAAATGAAAGAAAACAAGAAAAATAGTGAGGTAAAAAGGGTAGGAATCAAGTTTTGAACTTGAAAATGCTGAAACTCATTAAATTTTGTGATATATGTATGTATATTGCATTGATAAAGGCAAAAATTAGTCTTGAAATGTTGGGAAAGAAGCTATTGATCCTTTTTTCTGAATTTTGCCCATTTTCTAACGTTTTTTCACAAGAAACAATAACACGAAGAAAAAGACATGATGAAGAAGAAAACTATACTCTTAACCTCGAAGAACCATGATATGCTGATAATTTTGATTGAAAAGTAACAATATAGAGTCATAAAAGTGCTCAACTCCTATTTTCATTCAAATCCCTAGCGGCAACCAGGAAAAATGGCAAAAGAATATGTAGAAACACAAAAAACTTCATTTTTACCTCTAAATTATGGATCCTCTAACAAATTTTCATTCAACACTTTCAAAATCCTATCAAATCACCTTTCCCCACTCATTTCTCCCCCACTACTTGCTTCATTTACACTACTTTCTCTCCACTCCTCCATTTCTCCGCTTTCTACTCACTACCGCCGCCGCCGATAACAAATACGCAACGGGAGTCCACTACAAGACGTGCAGTCATGTCCGAGTGGTTAAGGAGATTGACTAGAAATCAATTGGGCTCTGCCCGCGTAGGTTCGAATCCTGCTGACTGCGGATCTCTTTTTTTGACCATCGATGTGCTATTTATGAGGTTCGCTAGCTAGCTAGTAGTCTGGAGCAATATTGGAATGTTGCGAAATTGAGTGGAACCGGAATGTGAATGGGAGGAACAGTGTGAGTCTTTTATCTTGTGTTATATATTGTCAAAGTGTTGCACTTTTATGACAATTTTTGTGACTGGGGAAGAAAAAAGAGCTGGAACAATTATTGTTGGCTGTTTGGATGCAAAGTTTTGCAGACACACCTAGATAAACACAAAAAATGAATTATGACAATAGCATATGTCAAAAATGCGGAGATTTGTGGGTCATAGAGCTCAAAAATTGAATTCAGAACATCAGGAACATCAATAAGAAAATGATACTTGAGGATGAAGGAAAAATACGAATCGAAGTTGTTTCTATGTTATTTTTATACAGCTAGAGTTATAGAGAGCATTAAAGCACTCAAAATCATGCTAAGAAGCCTAAGACACAGCTGAAACACGTGCTACAGTAATCCCTTGAATCACAGCATACTATTTCACACCATAATAGATAAATTCAAACCTCCTTAAAGCTAATCACAGTAACTCCCACCTAAAAACACTCGAAATTGTACAAAATCCAGCTCGCATTACATCTCCACGTGAAAACACGCGACTCTCCGCAATTCCTCCCCCCCCCCCCCCGGATGTCTCCCAAATTTGATTTTCAACCCATCCCACATGACTATTGTTATTTCGAGTGGACCACTCTCAAGATTTGTTTTTATTTATTATGTTTCCTATCTCAAACGGTTCTCCTTTCCCCCCTAAAAGTATCCATTCACCAAAAAAGTAATATAGTCTCGATCCATCTCGCAACAATGGCGCTTTTTGTCCCCCACATGTGTTCAATAGCAGCGACGCAAGTTCAAACTATTCCTAAACCCCTCATGGATATATGTCCGGCTCCGCCCCTTTTTTAGTCGAGTCTCAAATGTCTTCCTTGTACTGTCCCTGAAGACAGAGAGTCACTCATTATTCCATAGCTATTATCCAAAACAATTCTGAATAATAGCGGTTCGCTCACTAAAAAGTGATTATTCTCAACGAACAGCTGCAAATTCGCCGGGCGTTGTCGTCTATTTTTGATCTATTCTCTTTCTACTTTCACACTGTTGTACTCGGACTTTATTATGCTGTTCCCACTCCGAGTAAGTTGCCGCTACTTCCGACAGGAAGCACTTTTTATTGTTGACATCACTTCTGGTCCCACATCTTGAGACCTTTTTGGGTGTGGAACCCCATTTTTTGAAGACGAGTGTCACGTAATTGCCCTCTTGAACATGAAATATTCATATTTTGTCTCCCATCGCCTCACCCACATTTTTCTCACTCCTCATCAGCTTATTCATGAAATATTGTTTGCAATTCTTTTTTTGGTGGAGGAATTAGCAAAATTGGAGTTAATTAATTTCGGTTTGGAGCGGGGGTTGGAAGATGAAAATGTTATGAAAATTGCAGTTTTTTCTTGGAAAATAAGGTCATGTTGATCAAAAATTGTGTGTCTTCCGGAAAATTTCTTAGAATTTTTATTTGTTGTATCATACGCCCATCTTTGCATAGGCGATTCTTTGAACTCTTGGGGTTCTTGAGCCATGCTACATTGAGCTCCTGCAACTTGGAAGTTGGGCAGGATGGAAGGATGGAAGTTGACTAGTGATAGAAAATGAACATGTGAAGTTGGTTACCGTATTTGGCAATCCGATCAAATTGAGAATGACAGTTCAAAGTGGCAGACAGTGTCAGCAATTGAGACAGATAGTTCGGAAATCTGTTTTTCTTACTATGTGATCTAGAATAGCCTGGAGCTTTAGAAAACAGTTGTATTGCTTCTCTAGAATGGTTGGCAATGAATCTGATAGACTAAATGGCAAAATAAGTCTACCTAACAAGTTAAACTTTGACAGTAAGGTTTTGATACGGTAATCTTTGAAACGTTCAACTTTCATGTCTTTTTGACAGAGGTGTTCATGACTACAGACTATGAAAATGAGAGATACGTCTTTACAGCTAATAGTATTGTCTTAAGGGAGTCGAAGGTGATGAAAATGATAAAATTTCTGATGATTCATTCAAATTTCATCCATTCTAGTAGCGACTAGGCTGGCAATTTTGTCATGAAATCCTAACAGTTTTAGAAGAATTTGATCTACCTTTCTAAACAAAACAAGTTGAATAGCTTTTGCAAAATGTTCAATTCTAGATGTAGATCGAATTGGTAAAAGTGAACAGGGTTCATCACTACCATCATTTCAACTCATTATTTTTACATTACACTGTAAGGCACTTAAGAAGCTTTGTTTTTACAAAGATTTTGTTTAACTCATTAAAAATCTGATCACAATTTCATTATATTAAAGCAAACATTATCATTTTTGTAAGCATTATCAAAACTTTTAAGTTTACAAGCGCTTTTTTGCATTTTCCGCTTTTACCTGTTATATTGCACAGAGTTTTATTGAACTATTATGATTTGCTGCGGGTTTTTATGGTTTTCATTGGTTATCGCAGTATAAAAGTAACAGCAGCTACCCATATTTCTTATTCCTTCTTCTTCTACCTTCTACCTTCTAACTTCTAACTTCAAAACTGACAAAAATGATGATTCGCTTCTATGGAGCAGCTGGGTATTCTAAAAGGGTAGGCTACTTCAGAGAACGTTCAAAGGATCCTTGCTCTACATTTCAATCCAAATATCCCCCCTAAAAAAAATTCCACAATCTAGCACAATGAGCTTTGTGAACTGTTATGGTTATTTTGGACTGCTATTTTTCCACAACTCCAACACCACAAAAACATTCCGAAAACACAAAAACACAGTCTTTCCACTCTTCCAAAATTAGTCCAATTTTGAAGGGAAACCCCCGTAACGGAAACCGACAGTTATTCCTTTATTTCCCCCATTTCCCCTCCAATTTCCGACATTTCCCCCCTCTCTCACGCGGTCCCTGACACATACACACATTTCAGTTATGTGAAAAACGGAAGCCGAGTGGAAGAAGAAAAAGTGCATGATTTGGTGTGTGTGGGGTGTCTATTGGCCTCCGTCCATAATACCCCGTCCATACACAGTTGTTCTTTGTGCCATTTTCGGCCCTCCACACACTTTTCGTTCACTTTTTCAGTGTGTGGGACTAATGCGATTTCTATCTAGGATTCAGAATTCAATGATCGAAGAATAGGAGGGGGCATTGTTGTAGGAATAGAGTTAGGTAGCAAAAGTGTAAGGGTTTCTGGCACTCTTATGGATATTTTTGGCTTTTTCACGCACTTTTTAATGAGTATTCAGTACTTTGCAAGGAAAACGGTAGGTAGTCTCGTATTACTTTGTTTGTGAATGTAAATCTAAATGTATTCTGATCGTGAGAACTCTAAAAATTCAAACTGCTCACGAGTAAGTCACGTTGAATGTGCTTTGAATGATCTAGTACAAGATTTTCTCTGAATTTCTCTGAATTTTTAGTTCAAATTTCTACTAGAAGATAGATCTAATTCCATCAAGACTTACTGAAAGTGACACGCTCCACTAATCTAAAATGATAATGTTTCAAAGTCTACAAACCACATAACATGTAGAGATTCATATGATCTCTCGATTTCTAAAATATCCTCACAAGCATATCCACTCCATTCTCTATGTCTAATTGGAGAACAAGAACATCAATCCCTTTCTCTCTTTCCATTTAGTCATTTCCTATCCCTTTTTTGAGTTGGCCAAAATCCCGTGATTTGATGCGAGCAGTCTGCCTTTTCTCTTTTGAAACACTTTTTGTCTCGGTTTTTGCGCAAAATTCTCTCACATGAGCCGGCGCCACCTAGCCAGAGATTCTCACGATCGCTAACCTCAAGCTAGACATCATCGTATGACCATAGATGGGAATTCATTCTGGTTCTTTTTGGTGGAAATCTGTTTTTTGGGCTGTCAGTTGTCTCAAAAAGCGTATTATTAGCAAAGCGACAACCTGAAATTTCGTCGAAGCACTCTCTGATTCACTTTTTGCTCACATTTAAAACGTGCAAAACGCAAAACCTTTTTCCAAAAATCAGTCTTTACCCCTTTTTGAACTTTTTCACCGGAAATGAGCAACACACGATGCTCATCGAGCCATGATACATTTCAGTTCCCAACACCGTTTTCCCTTTGAAACCGGACCCTCATTAGTGTTAATTTCTGTGACGTTTCTCGCACTCTATCAGCTCGAACAACGCTGCTTCTTTTTCCCTAATTAGGATGTGTACGCAAACGGAAAGAAAAACGAGACAAAAGTCAAGATGGCATGAATTAGTCATTCCTCTTGTTTTTTCGACTAGATATTCTTTCTTGAAATTTAGAATTTCTAAGGAGAATAAAAGGCCCTATTGTGTTTTTGTGTGTTCCACCAAACAAAAACGAATGGCAGTTCAGTTTCAGATGAGTGAGAACATGCTAGAAGTGTGCAACAACTCCACCGAGCAATGCCATTGTTTGGCGGTGATGTGTCCGATTGTTTACAACAACTCGGTCGAGGAAATGGAGTCGTGTCTCATGGAACACTGCTTTTTGTCCAAAAGAGCGTTGGATGATGACACTTTATACAAGGTTGGTTTATTTATGAAATTCATGAAAAGTGGTTTGTGAAATGGTGTATTTGATTTTCAAATTAGTAGTATCAAAATTATAGTGTTAACAGATTCTAAGAAAGTGGGGGTGGTGGAGATGGGATTCTGTGCAAACAACGAGCTTTTAATTGACAGGGTACTGAACCAATTTTGAAGTTTTGATACATGAATCAACGCAGAATAAGTAACCGATCACAACTTCAGTACTTCATTTTTCACAAAAATCCAGTTTGAGAAAGTCATGAGCTAGGATTTTCGTGAAAAATAGAGTACTGAAATTCTGATTTTCTACTCATTCTGCGTCAATTTGTATAAGAATCAGTTCAGTACCCTTCTAAATGTAGTAGTTAGGATACAGTAAATCATATCAAAAGGATTAGTTATGATCTAATTTGCTTTTCACTGCTCCATAGCCATATAACTCTATAACATAGAAGACACACTTTTAAAACTGGTCATCTTAACTCACTTCAACTCCCTAATACTTGAGCACTACGAAAATCAACTATTTTCCAGGTCACAGCCCTCTACATCTTCATGTTCCTAGTTGGAGTCATTGGAAACGCAACAACAGTCCTTGTGATCAGAAAGCATCCGTTGATGAGGACCCACACCAGGTACAAAGATCAAACTCCCCGACAAACTAGACTAATCCATTTCCATTTCAGCATGTACCTCCTAAACTTGGCAATTTCCGATCTGGTCACTCTATGCGTCGGATTGCCCTTTGAAATGTTCATGAATTGGAATCAGTACCCGTGGCCGTTTCCTAACTTTGTGTGCAACTTTAAGGCGCTCATTTCGGAGACTACTAGGTTTGAGGGAGTGAAAAACAAAAACTGATGGAAATGGTTACAGTTCGGTGTCAGTGTTGACTATTTTAATCTTCGCGATTGAGCGCTACGTGGCTATTTGTCATCCATTGTTCCTGGTGAATGCGCAGCTATTCAAGAGAAATGTGAGACTATTCAACTAAAAAAGTTAAACCAAATTTCATTGAAAAAAGTTCAGATCCGCAAAATCCTGACCTTCACATGGGTGTTCTCTATCGTATGCGCGATGCCATTCGCAATGCACCATAGAGCGGATTACTTATGGAAAAGCTGGCCGGAGACTAATAATAACATACCGGTAAGAAATATCAAAAACAAATCAAAGAAAAAAAACAAAAAATAAAAATTTCCAGGTAAAATCATCGAAACTCTGCATGATCGCAGTCATGTTCGAGCCGAGTCTAGCGCGAACTTTTGAGGTTGGTTAAACTTTCCACTTTTTCCTATTTGAAATGCACAAAATCATTCATTTCAGGTGCTGTTTCACTTCTCGGCTATTGCATTTTTTGCGATTCCACTTCTCGCCATTCTGATTTTATACGCAAAGATTGCATGCACGGTAAGGGGAAAAAGTGATTAGAATTTGGAATTTTAGTATTAGAAATTAAAAGATGGGAGAAGAGGGAGGGGGAGAGGGAGGGGAAGCGTGAAGAGGTAAGAACTGCAAAAAAGGAAGATTTTTCACGGTTGCGTGAGTGTTTCTAGCGTGACATTTTCGTTTTGATGTTTCAAAAGAGCAGTGATATTTTTTGAGGGAACTATGAAAATTTCGGTTTGAAAGCTATGACAATAAACCAAGTTACCTGGAGCATTCAGATCAACATTCCCACCAAATACACCCTAAAACCCACAAAAAACCACCAAAAACCATCTTACCTCTTACAATTTCCCACTTTTTCAGGTGTCCACCAACCGAAACGTGCAGCAGGGCGAATTCGATATCCCTGAAGATCAGCAAATGAGAATCAATGCGATTTTGTGTACGTTAAGCCTATCAGAGAATTGTACTTCTCCCGACAGTTGTAGTTTGTATAGGAAATATTAATAGAAGTGTACTAGGTCACATACGGAGGATATAATCTGATTTGAAAAATGGAGTGGCTTGGTTTAGTGATAAGGATTAGGCAAAAAGGGGGAGAAGAGAAAAAGAGAGGGGATAATCTTTTCTGGAATAGGAAAATAATCGGCCATGAATCAAAAATTAGGACGAGACGAGACATGATTACGTTGCAGTGGTGATCGTTTTCGCCTTCTTCATCTGCTACCTCCCGTTTCAACTTCAACGACTGCTGTTTTTCTACGTGCACAATGATGTGATATTGGCATGGGTCAATCAGTATTTCTATTTCATTTCGGGTAAGGATACGTGTGTTTTTGTTATGTAAACTGGTGAGAAGGAAGAAAAAAGGATGAAAGTTAGGAATTTTCTGGAGTATTTCAAGGGGAACGATTGAAAGGTGCAGAAAATGAATGTAGAGAGCTTATCTGCTTTTGAGATGCAAAAATGTCAGATTTCCCATGATTTAAAGTTAAAATAACGAAAACTCTCCAAAAACATGAAAACGTTTACGCTGAAATTGAATCAAAACGATATGCGCTCACCGCCAGAACGTATAACAACAAACTCTGAATCACATATATTTTCCTTCAATCAACAAAAAGTTCAGGCTTCCTCTTCTACCTTGCCACCATCATCAACCCCATTGCCTACAACCTGGCGTCCAGCAGATTCCGCAGAGCCTTCAAGGACATCATCATCGAGTACTGTTGGGGAGGAAACCATGGCACTTTCCCAAGATCTTCGTTCAGCAAGTACAGCTTGTAAGTTTAACCCACTGACATAAAAAAATCTATCAAATTTAGTGCTTCCAGGGCTCATACTCCACTCCGCCAGACCACGTCGGCACGTGCTCCGATGTTCGAGCCTGTTGCAAATGCTTGAATGTTGTTTCTTTTTTCTGTGAAATCATAACTGTAATATTGACAAAACATCAAGGTAGTACGGGGGATTTTTCTTTTGAATACGCATTATATTTGGTTTTCCATCCGGTTTTGTAAGAGAATCAATAAAAACATTGAAAATTTGTAGTAATCAAAAATTTGCAGGATTGTGGAAGAAAAACAAGTAGAAATGGCATTAGACAGTGTTAAAACCGGGCTAAATAAGCTGAAAAAGTTTCTTCTGGCCAAGAAAGTCGTTATCTGATGAGAATTAGGAGTGTTGTATTGAAAACTGGTAAAATTCTGATAAATTTTGAAGATGTCTTCTTAACAATCAAAGGCAACAACCTTTTTGGAAGGTTTGAAGAGTATAAGTTTGATATTTGTGTAAAAACAGTCATTTTTTTTGGTAGAAAAAAGGTTTAGAAGCATTTTAAAGTGATAGTTTCTTTCTTAAAAGTTGAAAATTGCTCTCATGCTGGTAAAAAGTAATTTTATATGCTTTAATAATCATAGTTTGAATTAAAACATAAAACGCTTCTGAAAATCAGTCTGAAATAAAGTTCCGAACGTTAAAATATAGTTTCTGGATTCTCCGAACAGTATGGGATTGGTTTGTTGTACTGTGAAATTGTATTCTGAACAATTATTGTCTTCTGCTACTTGCTTCAACAACATCTCATAAAACCATTTTTACCAACCCCTCTTCACCTATTTTTCATTTCCCCGAAAACTATTTATTGCTGTGGTCAAATGTATAAAATCTCCTAAATTTCCAAAATAACACAAAATGTATTACCCTCAACCAACCAACTTCCCGTTAGCTTTTTGAAGTTGCTTCCGGGAGAAAACGATTCAACGGTTCACTGCACAGGGTAAAGAAAATAATGCGAATCTGGAAAAAAGAATGATAACCTATCACTTTTTCCAATCCACAGAACTCCCTCTCTCTCCGAGCAAACTGCATTCTTGAAACCCAATCCATTGGTTGTGTTCCTTTTCGTTTATCCCTACCTCTATCTTTCAAACATTTCCCTCTGACTTTTTACTTTTTCTTTCAATTTGTCAGCAGCTTCCCTTTGTCACTTGGAATTTTCCTCCCCTCCCCATCAAATTGTTGTGGGACCTGCTCACCGATCGATCTTCCCCCACTTCACATTTTTCTCTCTCTCCCCTTTCTATCAATATCAAAAAAATTGGGGCGAAACGAACAATTGGCACCCCCGACGGATCTTGGCAAAAAGATAAAGGGGGAGGGGAAAGAGCAACTGAACAGATTGAAGAAGCTGCAAAAAGTGTATTAGTGTGGCCCTGCCGACCCGCCGACTCTCGGCGCTATCAACAACTTTTGCCAAGCACTTTCAATTGGTCCTTTCGGTTTTATGGCATGGGGTTTATACGTTTGGATAGGTTGCAAAGCAGAAAAATGAAAGAAATTTAGGTTTTTTTCTGTAAAATTAGATAGATTAATGTGAAAATGAAAAAAGAAGGTTCAAATCATTGGAACTATGAAGTTGATAATGCAGTACTTTTGTTTATAAGTTTATTTTTGTTGTTTCAAATTTCAAAAACCATCATCATGATCACCGGATTATGATAATTTCTTGTTTGTTTTCAACCCTATTTCTCTGAATATTTCTTTCATTTTTCTCATGTTCCACTATTTCCAACTCATCCTTCCCTTTAATAAACCCTCTTTCACATATTTCCCACCTCTTTCTGTTTTTGTTAGTCTTCGTTTTGTCACATATCGCACGTCAATCCCCCCGTTTTCCCCTTTTCTTTTCAACCTTGGCACATGCCAGTGATTTTTGAAGTCCCAATTGGCACCTCTTGGTATCTCAAATCCCAATTTCTTGCTCTCCATCTATCCTTTTCCCCCTCCGTTTAACCCACCCTCATATCTTCAGCGAAGTCGATCAAATTTATGATGGCCCCAATAACTTGTGCACACTTTTATATTGTTTCTTTCACTTTTTTTAATGTTAGATGTATACACATTTATAAAACGCAGGTACGAAAAGCGAAAAGGTGCCGGGGCGGGTAACAAAAACAGCCGGAAATGGCGATTCTTGCGGCTGGAGTTTCGAAAGTCCTTACTACGTTTCAAAAAACGTTCAAAGGTACGTCAGAGTGCACTTCTTTGAATCAATTATGTTCCTCTGCAACTATTGAGCTATGATTTTCTATCTATACCGGTTTATGAAAAAAGTGATATCAGGTACTTAATTCCCCGCAAATACACTACAGATACATAAATAATTACACTTTGTTTTGAGGCCACCGCCACAAATTTCGAATGTAGTAATAGCGCAACTGCTCTGTCTCCCTCTTTAAAATATTTGAAGGGGATTCATAAGTTCAATCAGAAGTTAATTTTCAGGACTCCTTCCACTGATTATCCTTGTGATTTATACTCTGTTGGGAGCATGGATCTTCTGGATGATCGAGGGGGACAATGAGAAGGAAATGTTGATGGACCAACAAAAGGAGAGGGATGATCTCATCAGAGTAATAGGATCTCTAGATGTTATAATAAGGCATGGTTTTTTCAGAGAACGGTGTACAAAATCAATCAGTTGCAAATCAAAAGACAACGACGATTAATGTCGGCTGATGAAGAGTTCAATAGAACCGCCAAGGTTTTGACCACCTTCCAAGAGACACTGGGGATCGTGCCACCAGATCTTGAGAAGGATATTCATTGGACGTTCTTGGGATCTATTTTCTACTGCATGACGGTTTATACCACTATTGGTTAGTTTTCCAGTTTTTAATATGAACATTTGACAGATTTTAATGTCAATCTTTTCACGAAATTAGCACTGAATCATTTTTGCACAAAATTAGACTCTAAATGCACAGAAACTTGAATCTCGGTGTATACTGAAGTTAGGATCAAGATAAGCCATTAGTATTCAACATTCTTCTAAATACAGTACCTCATCGCAAATCCCACTAAAACTAACTTTTCAGGTTACGGAAACATTGTCCCTGGCACCGGCTGGGGCCGCTTTGCCACCATCATCTACGCATTCATCGGTATCCCACTCACAGTCCTCTCCCTCTACTGCCTTGGTAGCCTCTTCGCCAAGGGGTGCAAGTTGCTCTGGAAGTTTTTCTTGAAATCTACCAGAGTGGTCAGCAAGGACCTCTCCCAGAAGATCTCAGAAGCTGCTGATAATATTGAAGAGGGAACAACGGTAATGTTCTTCCTTTTTTGTGTCCCTCCCCCATTCTTTCATTCTAAAAGCATTATAGGCCATTGCCCCGGCCAATTCCAACGAAGACGACGACGACTTACTCTCCTTCCCCATCTCCGGACTCTTGATCATCACCGTTATCTGGGTGATCTTCTGCGCTGTCCTTTTCTCGTTCCTTGAGGAGTGGGACTTTGGAACTTCTCTTTACTTCACATTGATTTCATTCACAACTATTGGATTTGGAGACATTCTTCCATCGGATTACGATTTCATGCCAATTGTTGGTATCTTGCTCTTGATCGGTCTTTCCTTGGTGTCCACTGTGATGACACTTATTCAGCAGCAGATTGAGGCACTGGCGTCGGTGAGTTTGATATGGATTTTATAGAGAAACGGATGATTTGCTTCTGAAGAATAGATGTATGATAAAAGTACAGAATGATAGGTATTTAAAAGTATCTGGAATAGGATTGAGAGACAAACTCTGACAAGGTCAGTTAAAATCAGCTAAAACGAAACTAGAGAAAGGTTATACTTAATATAGTGCAGTTAAAAATGCAATTGGCAGTCAGAAAGTTTTATAAGCGTGTCATTCTAATTAAGAAAGCAATGATTTTTTTGCACCTGAAAAGATTTTCACTTGGCAATTTTAACAAAACACACATCTTACTGCTTCCAAAACCTCACATTACCTCCTTTTACCATCCTACCAAAACAATATTCCAGGGAATGAAAGACAACATTGACCAAGAATACGCTCGTGCTCTCACCGAGGCTCGCGAGGAAGGAGAAGTCGACGAGCACGTGGACCCAGAAGAAGACCCCGAGAACAACAAAGAATCCTTCGACAAAGTGGTGTCCAGAATGAACTGGTCGAAACGCGGTCTTTACTACCTTCTCCCGGACAGCCAGAAAAAGCAACTGCAGCAACACTCCGAAAAGAAAATGGGCAGAAAAAGCATCAAGGTGCAGACCGACAACGACCTTTTGGAAGTGAGTTGCCTACTAATTAGTTTCTCGTCGTAATTACCACTTTCGTCTCACTGGCACCATTCCAGACGCTTATCCGCGAGGAAATTCTCAAGGCGGAGCTGAACAACGAAATGCACAAGTACACGGCTCCAAGATCGTCCCAACAGCCCAAGTTGGTGTATTCTGATGTCAGAGAGAAGGAGGTGCCGATCGAAGTAGTTCGTGTCGAGCATTTCAACCGCGGAGATGACTACTTGGAGCATGACATTTAAACTCTCAACATTTTTTAGTAAATAGCCCCACATCGATGTTGTCATTGCATTTTCCCCCGAAACATAGCACCAGATTCCCCGATTAGTTACAGGCCTATATAAACCAGCAGAAAATGTCCAAGTTTCGCGACAAATCACGAATTCCACGTGCCACTAAACCGACTCCCACTAAGAATCGAACACGTAATCTTCACAAGTCTTAAAGTTTCTTTCTTCATTTTCATCTTGATTTTTCTTCCGAAACTGCCTTTTTACAAGTTCTTTCTTCCTTTTTTGTGTTTTTCAATATTCTTTTTCATTTAATTGTCATACAAAACCGAAAACAAAATGTTTGTCCAAATAAAGTACACTCTTTCCTGTTTTCGCTGACCACAGTGTAGTCCAGATAAGAAACTGATAAGGG
Source organism: Caenorhabditis imperialis (assembly GCA_963572205.1). Lineage (NCBI taxonomy): Eukaryota > Metazoa > Nematoda > Chromadorea > Rhabditida > Rhabditidae > Caenorhabditis > Caenorhabditis imperialis. The sequence goes on along the minus strand of OY751544.1, from coordinate 11,103,555 downwards.
AGAGACGCAGGACGATGAAGAAAATGCGTTAATAAATGGTTCTTCGAGGAGGAATTGTAATTCGTGGCAATTTGATATGTTATTGGAGCTATTTTGTAGTAGTTGGAAAGAATAGTGTCATTTTCATAATTGGTTTCTGTTGGAAGATACTTTTCTTGTGTTTTCTTTCATTTTCTACTTGAAAATCTTTCTTTTTCTATGAAAACTTATCATTTTCAGTCTTTTTTCGATCAGATCCTCATTTTCCTATCTTTTTTGTTTTTTAGACATCCTCCTTTAGAATGGCACGTCTTCTGTCCGGTATCAAAGTAGTAGAACTAGCCGGTCTTGCTCCTGTCCCACATTGTGGTATGATTCTTGCGGATTATGGGGCTGATGTGACTGTTGTGGATAAGGTACCTCTTTTTCCTTCTTTTTTGACTTCATCCCTAATGAAAAGAACGTTTAGAAGCACCCAATGGTTGAGCAACGGATGAATCGTGGAAAGAAAATGATCGAGTTTGATTTAAGGAAGCAAGAGGATTTGAACAAGGTAAGAAAAGAACTGGTACATTTGCCTATAGTCAATTCAGGTCCGTGAAATGTGCCGTACATCTGATGTGCTATTGGATCCATACCGACCAGGGACATTAGAGAAAATGGGGTTGGACCCACTTACTCTATGGAAAGAGAACAAAGGGCTTATCATTTGCCGGATCAGTGGATATGGACAAACTGGGAGAATGAGTCAGGAAGCAGGGCATGATATTAATTATGTTGCGATGAGTGGTAAGATTTGATTTTTATAAGGGAATCATAAAAAGAAAGTGTTCGTAACGGGGAAGCTTACTGACTTGCCCGTTTTCATGTTGAACCTCACTAAATCATAGTAGATTGGGTGAAAGGCTTCAAAAACACTTTTCCATAGCCTATACACCTTCATTTTCAATAAAACTTCTTTTTTTCCAGGAATGATGCCAATATTTACCGGAAAAGAAGCATCACGACCATGGCCTCCAGTCAATATGCTTGCTGATTTTGCTGGTGGAGGATTGTCTGCAGCATTTGGCATTGCAGCGGCGATACATGCCAGGACACATAATGGTAACTAATTTTGACTTGAAAGAATATGAAATAAGAGGGAAAAGTGGAGGAAAACCATTGAAATGAGAACGAAATAGCTCTGTGAGCACTTGTTTGGAATCCTGAAGTCTTCATCAAGCCGAGAATTATGAAGAACGCACGAAGTCCCAAAAAACTCAAGAAAATTCAGTTTTATATACAAAAAGCTTTCAATTCCAGGTGGCAAAGGCTGTGTCCTCGACTGCTCCATGACTGAAGGGGTCTCCTATCTGGCATCCTTTGTGCAACACTACTATGATCAATCTCATCTTTTCACCGACAAGTTTGCACCGTTTGCAGGCGAATGTCCGATTTATCGGTACACCTTTTTCATTTATTTAGTTTACTCTACCACTTGATCCATTTTATCCTTGCACAATCATTGAAAAACTCAAACATTCAGAACATACAAGACAAAAGACGACAAGTTTGTGGCAGTGGGTCCTTTGGAGCCCAAGTTCCATCAAGCTATGTTTGAAGTGCTGGATGTGGATGGAAGCGATCTTTTTGAGAATCCAGAGAGGATTGTGAAAGTTTTGGAAGCAAAGTTTGGTACGAAGACGAGAGATGAGTGGGCGAAGGTTTTTGAAGGTAAAAGACAGTTTGAAATTCGGAATATGTTCATGATGACCAATTGAGCTTTGTAAAACCTGTGAAAAACCGAAAAAGGACCAGATTGTGAACATTTTTGACTTATTAAGCTATATTTTGATATAATGGCAATCAATTTCACTACTATTGTGCTTTTTCCTGCCAATTTTGACGATAACTATGACAAAAAAGTCATTTTCTACTATCAAAAAGCCAGAACATATAACTCTCATAACAATGAACTATTTTCTCTATTCTATCCAAGAAACCTATCTTAAATACTTCTCCATAGAGCCCACTTTAGTCTCTCACGCTTTCACCATTCAACTACACCAAATGAAACCCAACTCCAGTCATTTTTTTCCAGGCAAAGATTGTTGCGTGACACCAGTGCTAGATATTCATGAAGTGGGCACATACGGCCAACACGCCGACCGTCAAAACTTCTCACGGAGTGACAAGTTTGGAGGAACTTGGATTTCGCGGCCCTCGCCGCGAGTGCAGACCCCCGAGGAGTTGGCTGCCGCCCGCTCAAAGCTTTGAATTTGTAATCCGCTTCTCCCATTTTCTTTTGTTTATTCTTTTTTGCGCTCTCTGTGTGTTTGTATAAATAATTTGAGGAAACTGAAAATGATGAGCATTGGTTATGAAAAACAAACATTGAGTGGAAGAGGGGGAAGAGGTGGATTGGGTTTCAAATTTTAAAACGTATCACGTTCAAAAGATTCAAACGCTTTCCCATGACATTCTTACCATCCAATCATATCCCACTTCCCACATGAACTTTACAAAGTGCACACCTGCACCTCCACCCCTCCACCCCTCCACCCCACATCTGTGTTCACTTTCCCTTTTATTTGTGTTGAGTTGCGCATTGCCTTGTCTAGACATTAGTATGTCTGGGAGAAGCGTCCTTGGTCCTTTTAAAGAGACGTTCGATTTGTATTTTATTCAATTGATCACTGATTTTTGCTTTCGATGAATGAATCATAAACGATTTCGAAACAAAACGAAAATATGAGTGGGTGTTTCATTTTTCAGTTTCCGGAACATTCAGTCACATGCCTTCTAGATTCTATAAATTCGCATACTTTGCCCATTTTTCCCTTATTTCTCCCACTAAACTTGCTCCCCCTGCGCAAAGAGCGTCCATTTTGGAAGAAAAAAGACGATGTAGGGGCCATCTTTTTCCAAGGTCTCTCAAATATTGATCCGTTTCTCAAAAGACTCGCTCTCTCTTCAATTTGAAAGCTTCTCCTGCTCCTTCTTCTCCTCCTCATTCCCCCCTTCTTCCCTATGAATGTGGATGGCGTGCCGCCCAAGAGCCGAGCGACGGGGGGACCCCGCTATTTTGCCCCGGCTTTTACGAAGGACCCCCCGCGCTCTCGCAGTCTTCCACACTATTCTGTGCCCGCCGCCAAGTTCCGATTTCTTCGGCGCAAAAGAGTTACGCTCTCGTTTTCCCCGCTTTCTCTAAAGTCAGTTGTTGTGACGGGCGAGGAGGGAGGAAAAGAGAGATGGAGAGATGTTCAGTTTCTTGTAGTTTTACTTTTACTTTTTGGGGAGTAGTACGGGAAAGAATCCAATAAATTATTGGGAAATAGATTTTGTCTGAATTTTAGGATCGGGAATATAGTTTTCTGTAGGGAAATCGGGTTTTCATTAGGAGAGAATAGGATTCAGCTACAGTAAACATAGAAAATCAGTACTATAGGAGAAAATTACAATTTTTACATATAAAACATCAAAAATTCCATAAATTGACCCTAAAATCCAGCTTTTGTAGCATTGATAACCCATTTCCTTGGATTTTCCCCTATTCCACTAAAAACCCATGGTTTGATTTTTGGTTTTTGATCGTTCCCATGTGTGGGAATGTCTGCAGATAACAATTGTGTTTCACATGCAAAAAAACCAAAAATTTGAATATAAAAAGCCAGCACACCCTCAGAATTGTACATTTTCTATAGGAATTTTGAGAATTTCATCTACAATTCTTCTCTCGTCTTTCTATCGGTGGTTTTTGCTAAAAAAAAACACAGCTTTTTCCAATCATGTGACACAAAACTCTCCCTCCCCATAGCCTATTGACTTGCCATTTCAAATTCACAGCAAAATTCGCCGCTGTGCTCCATGCAAAAACTCGTTGAAAAGGCATTTGCCTTCTTCAGCTCCTCTTCCCCTCCCCTCCACTGCTTTCCCACCCCACCCCACCCCATTCCCATTCCAACAACTCCTCCGATTCAATTTTATTCTCTCTTCGCCCGCTCTACCCTTTTGGTACTCCTTTGCGCGGCCTTCAAACACACACACAAAATTTAACAAAATTTTTTCTCTCTGTCTGCTTTTGCCCACTGTTTGTGTGCCCCCTGTGCTGTGTGTGTTTGCCGAGTAAGCCGAGCTGCTTCTCAAGACATTTTGAGCGAGACGCCAACCACACTTTGTCTTACTTTTTATTGATGGGAGTTCCCAAATTGGAGCAGCTGCTCTATTAGCTTGTGGTTTCCATGTAGATCGACTGTACTGCAAGTTCCCAGCACACTGATGTGGCATGTAAATGTATCGTTTCGTTTTTCGAAAATTTTCCAACGCTATAAAACCATATTTCCCCGTCTTTTATGAGCCGTTCTTCTCCCTCTCCCTTCCCTTCCACTCTTCCTTCTTTCCAGAATGGTCGACTTGAAGCAACAACTGCAATGGATCGACTACTTGGGCGTGGTGGCCGTGTGGCTGTGCTTCTTCGGCACCATCCTGGTGATCTCCGTCACCTGCATCCTGTGGTGCTGCGTCTCGAAGGACGACGATCCGACCGTGTTTGCCAAGGTTTGTGGGCACCGGGGGAAGCAAAGAAAAAACCAAATTTTTTGAAATTTTTGAAACGGGGTAGAGGAGATAGAGAGGGGAAGAGGAAGAGGGAGAGAGGGGTGCACTTTGAGATCAGTGACGTCAGTGTTTTGAGCGAGTGCGGTTTTGCAAAGAGTTGCACAATGGAAGGGGAAATATGGAATTGAAAAGGGATAAGAAAACATGAAAAGAACATGAGTAGAGGAGAATTGAATAGATTTTTTGAAAAAAAGTACCGCTTTTGAATGGTGTAGCTTGCAGAAATTCGAAAAAACAGTATTCAATGGGCGTTGTGCTTCAAAAGGGATACTGTAGAAAAAACCATTTAAAAAGAAGAGAAATGAGAACCCATTAACTGTGAAGTGTTCCACTTGCTCTTACCAAATGAGAGTGGTTCCATTTGAAAGCTCTTGCTTTAAAACTACACTGAAGCCAAAATTACTGTAGTTTCAACTAGTTTTAGCTGCAAAAAGTTGTCAGAGAACTCTATTTCAGATGTTCAGCTTGATGCTTTGAAGAATTGTTAGAAATCTGATTCACCTGTTGACAATGTTGCAAATTTAATTGAAAATTCCAACTTTTTGATACTAGATATCAGTTTTTCTATTGTGCATTAGCTATACTCTATGATCTAGTCAATAGGGACTATAAAAATGTTCGGTTTCCATTCTAGGCCAGCCCGATTTATGAATGTTGGCTTTGTTGGCGATTTGCACGATTTTGAGCGGTTTTTCTTTAATTTTGATCAATTTTTGATGGTTTTTACTAGAAATCGTCTTAATTCAGACACAACAAAGCAGATGATTATCATTTTCATTACCAAACTTCAAAAATCCATATAAATCGACGAAAAAACCAAGAACAATCAAGAAAAAGAACTTTTCATGAACGAAGCTGGCCTAGGATTCAGCCTCTTCCTTTTTCTGATACTTGTCGACCAAATCCGTTTGATTCCCAACGCCAAAGAAAAAAACTATCACCAAAAAGCCGCTCTCCATTCTCAACCTCAATCCATTTCCTAATTCCCCCGCGCCCACCCCGCTTCTCCACTTCCGTTCCACCGGAACATTACCAACCAATTTCCAACAGCTGTCCGCTCTCATCTCCCCCTCCCCACAACCAGGTCGTAAACATCCATCAGTAATTTCCTGCTCTTTGCCGTCTTCCTCCCTCTTCCTCTAGTAAATAGAATAGAAATGAGATCGAAATGCGCATGACGTCAAACATGGGAAAGGAAATAGTACGGGGAATGGAGAGAGGCTCGATTTTCCATTCAGTTCGTAATTTGTTTGGAGAGAGCAGGGGATGCGGAGATTCTTTTTTTGAGGAAACGGAGGGAAAAGTTGTGGAAATATGGAGGGAATGGAAGAAATCAACATAATATTTGTCATTTTCAGTACGGATTCGGACCACAGCCACGCATCCCATCGCAAAGGCAAGCCGCCCAGGAAGCCAAGGCTGAATAAGCCCACTTCCAACCCCTCTTCTCACCATTAACACCAATTACCCCACCATCTAACGTAGTTCTTTATCTAACTCGGTAGGTCAAAAACTCACTGGGGGTTTTTTTAGATTTTCAGTTTCTTGTATCCAGATTAAAGTAGATCAAAACAAATGTGTTCCAGATCTAAACTCGAGGTGGACAAGGACTTCTAACGGCTAATTGGTTGCATTGCCCGCCTTCTCTTCTCATTCCCGTAAATTCAAAAAAAAGTTATTTTAACTTCGAACAACAATCTCTTATGTTTTTTTGGTAATTGTCTTAGTTAAACAAACACTTAATGTTAGAATTGCTGGTTCACTTTACTCTTTCCCACTTCTTCCATCAACTGTGCTTTTTGTCGGAGATAATAAAGTTGCCAACACAGAAGGGGTTTGAAAGGTCTCACTTTATCTGCAAGTAGGATGGACAGCTTTTCAGCATTGTTCAGATATTCGAACGAGATGGACGATTGGAAAAAATGAACAAGTTTAGATGAACAAAATACATTTTATTCAAATGAAATTGTAAAAACAATTAATTAACGGGAATTGAAAAAAAAACTAGGATGAGAATTTAATAAAACTTGATCCTTTTGAAGTTCGATCGTCCAAAAGAGCAGCCATCCATTGAGATTTTTGAAGTTCCTGGGCATTTGTAGAATCCATTTCAGCTTCTCGCATCCTGAAAATAGTTAATTTACTGATTATCTCTATATATTATTTACCTCATGAAGTTCAGTGATTTGATTGGCTCTATGAAATCTTGCCATTCGTTCCTGATGACCAAGACTTGTGTAACTGTGTCACTGGCTTGTTAACGCATCTGATCTGTAAGGTTTATGCTTAGTAACCTTCTCTGCTTCATTTCTAACCTGTTCAGCCAAGTTAAGTTGCATTTTGCTGTGCTGTGACCAACTGTGTCAGTGCACTGAATACGAACGCCGTGCTAGCCTTCACGGCAATCAATTCACATCTGGAGAATTTAACAGTTAACATAAGCTTGAGTTGTCCATAGATGCTTTGGAGCAATTGGATTGATTGCATGTGTTGTTCTGAAAATGGAAATGATCATAGTGTGATGGATGTATAACAAACCTTGGGATCAGAACAGATCAGTTCAACCAGCCCTGTCTTCAAATTTGTATTCGGATATTTCCAATTGAGGCTGATGCATAGTGCAAATTATCATCGGAGTTCTTCATCCTTTGTCGAACCTCGGTTTTGTTCTCAAAATATCATGTCTTGATACACATTCTTTTTCCTCTATTTTTATGGGCTTCCTTCCATTGCTCGAGCAACGCATACCCCGAGAAAAACTTGTCTCAGTTATCGTTCTCATCAGACATGTTGTCATGATTTTTTGTGTCTGAAAATGTAACTTTGTTAGATAGTCAACGATAACTAAAACGATTACCAATTGGGGAAATGTTCATTTTCCAACCATTTTCCATCGAAAAATATCCTGTGTTTTCTTGATGACAACTTCGAATGGGCCATGCATTGGCAAATGGGAAAACTAGTAACAATTCCGATGTTCTCCGGCGCTCCTCGAGGCAAACGTTACTTCAAATCAGTTCCACTTCTGTTGGGATGTCCAGATTGTTTTGCCGATTGCAGATGCATCGGGCAAATGCATTGCAACCCGGCAGCTAGCTCGTGATAAAAGCCTCGGAAGGTCTTGGAGTCTATCAGCCCTCACAGGCTGAGCCATGTTGCTGCTTTAATGGAAAGCATGCAACACACGGGCCTGTCGCAGGCTACTGTGGTGCTCAGCGTGAGCCACTTTCAAATTACGGTTCACGACACTGCTTTGATGAGCATCAGGCAAATCGAGAAAATGTCATCTCAACATGCTTCTTTGTGGAAATGCCGAGTAGTCGTTTTTTGTGATGTGAAGATATCCTTCAATGGTTTGACGATAGACTTTGAAATTGGGAGGAGGGGGTCCTGAATTAGAAAAAATTGATGAAAGAAAAAAGTTTTTTTGTTTAATTTTTCACTTTTTCAAAGCTACATATTTTTCTAGACTTAAAACTTACTTTTCATTTTTTTAAAACTATTTGTTAATTGTTCATATCATTTTTCTGTACCTAAAAACCTACAGTTTTTTAAATAAATTTTTTACTATTTTCCTAAAATTTTTCCATCAAAAAATCTACACTTTCCATCATTTTCTCACTATTTCTCTACCCAAAAAACCAACCTCATTTCTGTACCCTTTTCCTCGTGTTCCACAGTCCGCCAGTGACTGTTTGACCGATGTTGGAAGACCGGCTGGCAGGAAGTCAGCCGGTTTTGAGGGGTCCTGAAATAGTTAAAAGATTATGGAAATTAATATAAAACAAAACAAAAAGAAAAAATACCGTTTCAATTTTCGCCAAAGCATATTTTCGAGCCGACGATCTTGTCATAGTTGGCATTATCTGAAAACAAGATAATTAGGCTAATTAAGGTAATTAGGTGTAATTAGGGTAATCAAAAGGTGGTTAAGGTAGTAAACAGTGCTAAATATAAACGATTATGAAGGAATGGTGGTTGATGAGCTGTGGCAAATCTCCAAAAATCAATTGAATCAAAAGAGACGAAAAATAACCAAAAAAGATGTTTGATCACATACATAACTGGGTGTCGCTCGAATGAATACGTGCAAATAACACGTGGAGAAAATGGGTATCGCCACATCGCCACGTCTCTAACGTCTTCCACGTGTACCGACTTCACACGCATGACCACCGAATCGAACACCCACGGTACACCTGCAGTATCGAATCGGCTAGGTCATTCGTGTTGTGTGGCACGTCTTCTTCATATACCGCACAATCACAGTTCTGGTTGTCTTTGCTGTCCTAGTTTCAACTAGAACCAGTCGGTCGAGCTGCTTCGCAGCTCTTCGGCTGGCTTCTTATGGGGCCGGGAATTCACTAAAATGTCCTAATACACTTTTCCAAAGAAAGCAAAAATCTTTTGCCTCGAAAAGAGTCGAACCCCTGATCCTCTGCACACCATCCGCCCGCGTAACCGCCGGGACCACCCCGACACACTTGAATGGGGCAGCGCAGGTGCGTACATGTGCACGCGGTTTTGGGACCCCTTCGCAGGGCCTTTTTCAGAAATTTTCAGGTAAAGTACCCTTCAAATTGAAGCTATCAACTTCTAGTTTGGACGGGCATCATCGCGGCGCCAAATAAGGGCCGTAACCGAAAATTGGGCTCATTCCTATGGCTGGGGACAGTGTTAGGGTTAGCGCCACACAGACACACGGACAAATACACAGAATTTGTCCGTTAGTAATTTTCAACTAGAATTTGAATGCCGTTGTAGTCTATCGGAACAACACTCTATTTTTTGTTGATTTGTCGATGTTTGAATGTATATATTCTTTTTTTCAATTTTATTATTTTTCTTGTTGAAACTCTCGTATGGCCCTCGACAATTACTGATTTCTGTTTTCCAGACATTGAAAAGCAACGTGACTTCACACCGGTCACGGGCGGATGTCAATGTTTGAAGTTGGAGACGATCGGCCCCCATTTTGGCCGATCGTCAAACAGTACACACAGTTTGTAACCTCCATGGGTTGGAAAGGGTAAGTTTCAGTTCCACAAGAACATGAGTTTTTTAGCAGACAGAGCTATTGATGTAAAGTTCACAAGTACTAAAATTCACAATTTCTGTGTCCAACCCATTTTCAAATATTTAACAGCATGACCATTTAACAGTAAAAGTTACGGATTTTGAAGCCACATTTCAACAGTTTTTGTATAGAATATTTTCAAATGTCTTTCAACTTCAAATCAATTGGGAAACTCAGCAATATTTTCTATCAAATGACATGTTTCTGAAAAAACTTCTAAATTTTCAACAAGTACACTGATAAAAACTTATCGTAGATAGTTACAGTCAATTGATTTTAGAGATGTTACACATGGACCAGTTGCTCCACAATTCAAGAAGAATGGGAGAAAAAATCTTTGACGAAACTGACAAAGGAGCAGCAGGAGACCATGAAAATGAATGGGATCATAGAGACAAACCCCCCCCCCCCCCCCCACACCGACCATCAAAAAAGACCATTGAGCAACTCGATATGGTAAAAATGGTTAATGTCGATCTCGATGAAGACGAGGACATCAACCTCAACCCGGAAGTCAACCCCATTGAGCAACGCGCTGTCGAAATAACGGTTGATGTTGATCTCGATGAAGACGAGGACATCAACCTCATCCCGGAAGTTAATCCCATTGAGCAACTCGCTGTGGAAATAATGGTTGATGTCGATCTCAATGAAGACGAGGACATCAACCTCAACCCGGAAGTCAATCCTATCGACCAACCGTAAGTTCTAGGGGTGGAGAATAAGTTACAGTCGATTGATTTCAGAGAGAACAGAATAAGGACGAGGAAAAGTCTTCGATGAAACTGACAAAGGAGCAACAGGAAACCTTGATTGGTGAAAGAGCAAAGGAAAATGTGACGAATGGAATGGTACCATTAGTTCTTCAAAGCCAGCAAGAAAAATCAAACGATTTTCTGACAATTCTCTCTCAGAATATGTTCCCAGTGATGATTGATCTGCGAGAGAGGGTAAGCTTCAGTTCCACAAGAACATGCGTTTTTTAACAGACAAAGCTAACGATGTGAAATTCAAAAGTTTTAAAATTCACAATGTTTTCAACAAGTACACAGATAAAAACTCATTGTGAAATTAAACTAACAACTGATATTCCAAAAAAATCAACCGAAAACATTGAGAAAAACGTTGCGAAAAATCATTTCTTAATAAGTAGGGTATTGATGGCCTGGTGTCCCATAAAAAAAGCTCTTCCATCAGTTTTAACAAGGCCTTTGCACTGGAAAACGAAGCCATTTTACCTACAATTAGTCTTTTTTTCTGTAGTGTCTATAGACTATAGTGGCCTGACTTTCCATGTGGTTTTCTAGTCCCTTTAACACCACCATGGAACCATGCTTTTTACAATTAACAACTCCAACTTTTTTTCAGCGGGAAACAACTTGGCCCACACGAGCCAGACGATGCCGCGCGGTTCTTGCGACCGCCACCGCATCGCGAAGAAGCCATGCGTCCGCCGTGATCAGGCGGACCATCACTACCTGAAGCATTCGTGGCGGTTCTGTGATGGTATGCTCTGAATCCGCTTTCCGATTTACTTTCATATATTTCCTTACCCCATTGTCAAATGTCTAGCCCCGTCCCATATATTATCTTTTTCTTTAATATCCAAAAACAATAAACTTTGTGAATGTCAAAAATGTCGTTTTTAATAATACCGCGTTGTTATTGTGCTATTTTTTGTTTATTTTGTTCCCTAATAAATGAGTAATGGAATGTAAAACGTTTTACAACTTATACTCTGTTCTGAAGATCGTGGTAGGTCACGGCCAGCACATCTTACCAAAAGAAATGTCCACGTGACTGAACTGTTCACCCTGCCTGTTCATTTAGTGGAAATGCGGGATTTGCATTTGCTTCTTGTCTACTCTGAAACATGTCTGCTCTTTTCCTCTCTTTAGCGGATGCACCTGACGACCGGGATGAGTTAAAAGAAGGATCAAATCGCGATCCGATCGAATTGAGAATGAATAAAACGTAAATGACCACACAGCAATTACAACTAGACAAACCGATGTATCAAATCAAAGTCCTTGTGAAAGTCAAAAGTCCGCATGGAGGCAACTGAACCCTCATTGATGCTAATACCGATATGAAAAAAACGGTGATTACATGAAACAGTCGTCAACTATGACTGCCGAGAGGAGTGTGAAGTGCTTGGTAACAGTGATTTAATATGATTTGTTGCGACTTCGCCGGAAGAGCTCTTTCGCACTAAGTACTGTTCGATGCAACCATGGACCGAAATCACTGGACATTGCAGCTAACCAAACACCAGTGTCAAAACTGCAAACGTATTCTGTCCGACTGGAGCGAGCACAAAGTCGCCGGTGAACCTGTGAGTCGACTCGGCGTTTGAGGAGAATCCAATGGTCAGTTTGTCCTCCATCATAACGTTGGTGTCAGGTGGCAGAGAACTCATTGAAACAATTCCATTCAATAGCTCCAGCTTGTGACAAAATTGATGCGAAGACAAACTAGAAGAAGTCAAACCAGGACTGAAATTGAACACGCATAATCTGTATCAGTTTTAATCAAAACTAGCCATGTAATCATCGTCGGGACCTGTTTGAATAATGACCGTTGAAATAATGGCTTCTTTATATTCCAGATAACAAATGTTCCCTTACTCATCAACTTTCTGAAACAGACAATCTTGTCCGTGCTTCCACCAAACTCCAGAACCTCGGAGTACATTCAACCACTTCCCTTTTCTGACCATTTATTAATCGAATTGCGATGGGTCTCACCACGACGGAATACACCTGGATAGAGTACACACCTCCATCCTCTACATTACATTAGATGTACCGTCTCTTTCTCACTCTGCGTCTCTCCTCTCTCAAAACGAATGCGACCGTCGTCTTCCGACACAGTCAGTCTCATTCAGTAGCTCGCTGCTCATCATTATATTTTTTATATTCAGTCTTGTCGTTTGTTGTCAGTTGACAGTGATGCTGCGTTTCACAACTACCACTAATAAGTCCTAGTCTATATTGTGTATCACTAAGAAGTTTGGTCGTGTTACAACTGATTTCTCCTGTTTCAATTAGCTTATTTCATCACCAATCGATCACTTCCTTTTTAATTTTGCTAGCTCATTTCGGGAAGATCAGCAATTGCTAACAAAGACATTGATAATCTAGAGCTCTCACTTCTATTTTACTTCCATTTCACATGCTTGCTTAGATGTCCGTTGAATTCAGTGAAAATTTCAGCAAACGTAAACTCAAAGATACCACCGAACAGCGGTTCTCGTTAGCACCGCATGCTGTAAGTAGCATCTCGATGAAGATGAGGACGTCAACTTCAACCCGCAAGTCGATCTTTACATCGACCAACGGTAAGTTTTAGGCGTGGAGAATAAGTTACAGTCAATTGCTTTCAGAGAGATTAGAATAAGGACGAGAAGAAGACTTCGATGAAACTTACAAAGGAGCAGCAAGAGACAAAATGAATGGTTCAGACAAACCCACGACCATCGAAAAAAAACCATTGAGCAACTCGCTGTGGAAGAAAAATTTGGTTTGCTGGTGCACTGTTCAATGCAGAAGATCACATTGTCAAAGCTATGATAGCTCTTTCTGCTGGAGTGCAGAGGAAGATGCTCCAACGAAGATGGACGTGTCAAGCGTTTTGGCACAATTGGTGTCAAGAGCGAAGGAAAAAGCAATAAAAGGTATAGTACAATTAGTTCTTCAACGAGAACAAAAAAATCAAACGATTTTCTGAGAATTATCTCTCAATGTCAGTATATGTTCTCCGTAACAATTCTTTCCTAGTTTCAACTGGAATTTGAATGCCGTTGTAGTCTATCGGAAAAAACACTCTACTTGTTGATTTGTCGATGTTTGAATGTATATATTCTTTTTTTTTCAATTTTATCATTTTCTTGTTGAAACTTTTGTATGGCCCTCGACAATTACGAATCTTTGTTTTCCAGACATTGAAAAGCAACGTGACTTCACACCGGTCACGGGCGGATGTCAATGTTTGAAGTTGGAGACGATCGGCCCCCATTTTGGCCGATCGTCAAACAGTACACACAGTTTGTAACCTCCATGGGTTGGAAAGGGTAAGCTTCAGTTCCACAAGAACATGAGTTTTTTAGCAGACAGAGCTATTGATGTAAAGTTCACAAGTACTAAAATTCACAATTTCTGTGTCCAACCCATTTTCAAATATTTAACAGCATGACCATTTAACAGTAAAAGTTACGGATTTTGAAGCCACATTTCAACAGTTTTTGTATAGAATGTTTTCAAATGTCTTTCAACTTCAAATCAATTGGGAAACTCAGCAATATTTTCTATCAAATGACATGTTTCTGAAAAATCTTCTAAATTCTCAACAAGTAAACTGATAAAAACTCATCGTAGATAGGTACAGTCAATTGATTTCAGAGATGTTACACTCGGACCAGTTGCTCCACAATCCAAGCAGGATGAGGGAAAAGATCTTTGAAGAAACTGACAAAGGAGCAACAAGAGACCATGAAAATGAATGGGATCATAGAGACAAACCCCCCACACCGACCATCAAAAAAGACCATTGAGCAACTCGCTATGGTAAAAATGGTTGATGTCGATCTCGATGAAGACGAGGACATCAACCTCAACCCGGAAGTCAATCCTATCGACCAACCGTAAGTTCTAGGGGTGGAAAATAATTTACAGTCGATTGATTTCAGAGAGAATAGAATAAAGACGAGAAAAAGTCTTCGATCAAACTGACAAAGGAGCAACAGGAAACCTTGATTGGTGCCAAGAGCAAAGGAAGATGTGACAAATGGAATAGTACCATTAGTTCTTCAACGCCAGCAAGAATTTTCTGCGAGAGAGGGTAAGCTTCAGTTCCACAAGAACATGAGTTTTTTAACAGACAAAGCTATCAATGTGAAATTCAAAAGTTTTAAAATTCACAATGTTTTCAACACGTACACAGATAAAAACTCATTGTGAAATTAAACTAACAACTGATCATCCAAAAATCAACCAAAAACATTGAGAAAAACGTTGCGAACAATCATTTCTGAATAAATAGGGTATTGATGGCCTAGTGTCCCATAAGAAAAGCTTTTCCATCAGTTTTAACAAGTCCTTTGCACTGGAAAACGAAGCCATTTTACCTACAATTAGTCCTTTATCAGTAGTGTTGTAGACTATAGTGGCCTAACTTTCCATGTGGTTTTCTAGTCCCTTTAACACCACCATGGAACCATGCTCTTTACAATTAACAACTCGAACCTATTTTCAGCAAGCCCAGAAGTCCTCTTCTACAACCTGGACCACACGAGCCAGACGATGCCGCGTGGTTCTTGCGACCGCCATCACATCGCGAAGAAGCAATGCGTCCGCGATTCCTCAATGGGCTCCATGGTTCTCGGGAGCACCAAGATCTCCAGGAGTCACTCCAACCGCCATCTCCAACCTTTCAGCGAGAGACAACTTGGCCCACACGAGCCAGACGATGCCGCGCGGTTCTTGCGACCGCCACCGCATCGCGAAGAAGCCATGCGTCCGCCGTGATCAGGCGGACCATCACTACCTGAAGCATTCGTGGCGGTTCTGTGATGGTATGCTCTGAATCCGCTTTCCGATTTACTTTCATATATTTCCTTACCCCATTGTCAAATGTCTAGCCCCGTCCCATATATTATCTTTTTCTTTAAAACCCAAAAACAATAAACTTTGTGAATATCAGAAATGTCGTTTTTAATAATATCGCGTTGTTATTGTGCTATTGTTCGTTTATTTTGTTCCCTAATAAATGAGTAATGGAATGTAAAACGTTTTACAATTTATACTCTGTTCTGAAGATCGTGGTAGGTCACGGCCTGCACATCTTACCAAAAGCAATGACCACGTGACTGAACTGTTCACCCTGCATGTTCATTTAGTGGAAATGCGGGATTTGCTGTTTTTAGCGGATGCACCTGACGACCGGGATGAGTTAAAAGAAGGATCAAATTGCGATCCGATCGAATTGAGAATAAATAGAACGTAAATTACCACACAGCAATTGCAACTAGACAAACCGATGTATCAAATCAAAGTCCTTGTGAAAGTCAAAAGTCCGCATGGAGGCAACTAAACCCTCATAGATGCTGATACCGATATGAAAAAAAAACGGTGATGACATGAAACAGTCGTCAACTATGACTGCCGAGAGAAGTGTGAAGTGTTCGGTAACTGTGACCTAACATGATTTGTTGCGATTTCGCTGGAAGAGCTCTTTTGCATTGAGTACTGTTCGACGCAACCGTGATCCGAGATCACTGGACATTGCAGCTAACCAAACACCCGTGTCAAAACTGCAAACGTATTCTGTCCGACTGGAGCGAGCACAAAGTCGCCGGTGAACCTGTGAGTCGACTCGGCGTTTGAGGAGAATCCAATGGTCAGTTTGTCCTCCATCATAACGTTGGTGTCAGGTGGCAGAGAACTCATTGAAACAATTCCATTCAATAGCTCCAGCTTGTGACAAAATTGATGCGAAGACAAACTAGAAGAAGTCAAACCAGGACTGAAATTGAACACGCATAATCTGTATCAGTTTTAATCAAAACTAGCCATGTAATCATCGTCGGGACCTGTTTGAATAATGACCGTTGAAATAATGGCTTCTTTATATTCCAGATAACAAATGTTCCCTTACTCATCAACTTTCTGAAACAGACAATCTTGTCCGTGCTTCCACCAAACTCCAGAACCTCGGAGTACATTCAACCACTTCCCTTTTCTGACCATTTATTAATCGAATTGCGATGGGTCTCACCACGACGGAATACACCTGGATAGAGTACACACCTCCATCCTCTACATTACATTAGATGTACCGTCTCTTTCTCACTCTGCGTCTCTCCTCTCTCAAAACGAATGCGACCGTCGTCTTCCGACACAGTCAGTCTCATTCAGTAGCTCGCTGCTCATCATTATATTTTTTATATTCAGTCTTGTCGTTTGTTGTCAGTTGACAGTGATGCTGCGTTTCACAACTACCACTAATAAGTCCTAGTCTATATTGTGTATCACTAAGAAGTTTGGTCGTGTTACAACTGATTTCTCCTGTTTCAATTAGCTTATTTCATCACCAATCGATCACTTCCTTTTTAATTTTGCTAGCTCATTTCGGGAAGATCAGCAATTGCTAACAAAGACATTGATAATCTAGAGCTCTCACTTCTATTTTACTTCCATTTCACATGCTTGCTTAGATGTCCGTTGAATTCAGTGAAAATTTCAGCAAACGTAAACTCAAAGATACCACCGAACAGCGGT
This sequence comes from Caenorhabditis imperialis, assembly GCA_963572205.1. NCBI lineage: Eukaryota > Metazoa > Nematoda > Chromadorea > Rhabditida > Rhabditidae > Caenorhabditis > Caenorhabditis imperialis. The sequence goes on along the minus strand of OY751544.1, from coordinate 11,086,626 downwards.
TCTCGTTAGCACCGCATGCTGTAAGTAGCATCTCGATGAAGATGAGGACGTCAACTTCAACCCGCAAGTCGATCTTTACATCGACCAACGGTAAGTTTTAGGCGTGGAGAATAAGTTACAGTCAATTGCTTTCAGAGAGATTAGAATAAGGACGAGAAGAAGACTTCGATGAAACTTACAAAGGAGCAGCAAGAGACAAAATGAATGGTTCAGACAAACCCACGACCATCGAAAAAAAACCATTGAGCAACTCGCTGTGGAAGAAAAATTTGGTTTGCTGGTGCACTGTTCAATGCAGAAGATCACATTGTCAAAGCTATGATAGCTCTTTCTGCTGGAGTGCAGAGGAAGATGCTCCAACGAAGATGGACGTGTCAAGCGTTTTGGCACAATTGGTGTCAAGAGCGAAGGAAAAAGCAATAAAAGGTATAGTACAATTAGTTCTTCAACGAGAACAAAAAAATCAAACGATTTTCTGAGAATTATCTCTCAATGTCAGTATATGTTCTCCGTAACAATTCTTTCCTAGTTTCAACTGGAATTTGAATGCCGTTGTAGTCTATCGGAAAAAACACTCTACTTGTTGATTTGTCGATGTTTGAATGTATATATTCTTTTTTTTCAATTTTATCATTTTCTTGTTGAAACTTTTGTATGGCCCTCGACAATTACGAATCTTTGTTTTCCAGACATTGAAAAGCAACGTGACTTCACACCGGTCACGGGCGGATGTCAATGTTTGAAGTTGGAGACGATCGGCCCCCATTTTGGCCGATCGTCAAACAGTACACACAGTTTGTAACCTCCATGGGTTGGAAAGGGTAAGCTTCAGTTCCACAAGAACATGAGTTTTTTAGCAGACAGAGCTATTGATGTAAAGTTCACAAGTACTAAAATTCACAATTTCTGTGTCCAACCCATTTTCAAATATTTAACAGCATGACCATTTAACAGTAAAAGTTACGGATTTTGAAGCCACATTTCAACAGTTTTTGTATAGAATGTTTTCAAATGTCTTTCAACTTCAAATCAATTGGGAAACTCAGCAATATTTTCTATCAAATGACATGTTTCTGAAAAATCTTCTAAATTCTCAACAAGTAAACTGATAAAAACTCATCGTAGATAGGTACAGTCAATTGATTTCAGAGATGTTACACTCGGACCAGTTGCTCCACAATCCAAGCAGGATGAGGGAAAAGATCTTTGAAGAAACTGACAAAGGAGCAACAAGAGACCATGAAAATGAATGGGATCATAGAGACAAACCCCCCACACCGACCATCAAAAAAGACCATTGAGCAACTCGCTATGGTAAAAATGGTTGATGTCGATCTCGATGAAGACGAGGACATCAACCTCAACCCGGAAGTCAATCCTATCGACCAACCGTAAGTTCTAGGGGTGGAAAATAATTTACAGTCGATTGATTTCAGAGAGAATAGAATAAAGACGAGAAAAAGTCTTCGATCAAACTGACAAAGGAGCAACAGGAAACCTTGATTGGTGCCAAGAGCAAAGGAAGATGTGACAAATGGAATAGTACCATTAGTTCTTCAACGCCAGCAAGAATTTTCTGCGAGAGAGGGTAAGCTTCAGTTCCACAAGAACATGAGTTTTTTAACAGACAAAGCTATCAATGTGAAATTCAAAAGTTTTAAAATTCACAATGTTTTCAACACGTACACAGATAAAAACTCATTGTGAAATTAAACTAACAACTGATCATCCAAAAATCAACCAAAAACATTGAGAAAAACGTTGCGAACAATCATTTCTGAATAAATAGGGTATTGATGGCCTAGTGTCCCATAAGAAAAGCTTTTCCATCAGTTTTAACAAGTCCTTTGCACTGGAAAACGAAGCCATTTTACCTACAATTAGTCCTTTATCAGTAGTGTTGTAGACTATAGTGGCCTAACTTTCCATGTGGTTTTCTAGTCCCTTTAACACCACCATGGAACCATGCTCTTTACAATTAACAACTCGAACCTATTTTCAGCAAGCCCAGAAGTCCTCTTCTACAACCTGGACCACACGAGCCAGACGATGCCGCGTGGTTCTTGCGACCGCCATCACATCGCGAAGAAGCAATGCGTCCGCGATTCCTCAATGGGCTCCATGGTTCTCGGGAGCACCAAGATCTCCAGGAGTCACTCCAACCGCCATCTCCAACCTTTCAGCGAGAGACAACTTGGCCCACACGAGCCAGACGATGCCGCGCGGTTCTTGCGACCGCCACCGCATCGCGAAGAAGCCATGCGTCCGCCGTGATCAGGCGGACCATCACTACCTGAAGCATTCGTGGCGGTTCTGTGATGGTATGCTCTGAATCCGCTTTCCGATTTACTTTCATATATTTCCTTACCCCATTGTCAAATGTCTAGCCCCGTCCCATATATTATCTTTTTCTTTAAAACCCAAAAACAATAAACTTTGTGAATATCAGAAATGTCGTTTTTAATAATATCGCGTTGTTATTGTGCTATTGTTCGTTTATTTTGTTCCCTAATAAATGAGTAATGGAATGTAAAACGTTTTACAATTTATACTCTGTTCTGAAGATCGTGGTAGGTCACGGCCTGCACATCTTACCAAAAGCAATGACCACGTGACTGAACTGTTCACCCTGCATGTTCATTTAGTGGAAATGCGGGATTTGCTGTTTTTAGCGGATGCACCTGACGACCGGGATGAGTTAAAAGAAGGATCAAATTGCGATCCGATCGAATTGAGAATAAATAGAACGTAAATTACCACACAGCAATTGCAACTAGACAAACCGATGTATCAAATCAAAGTCCTTGTGAAAGTCAAAAGTCCGCATGGAGGCAACTAAACCCTCATAGATGCTGATACCGATATGAAAAAAAAACGGTGATGACATGAAACAGTCGTCAACTATGACTGCCGAGAGAAGTGTGAAGTGTTCGGTAACTGTGACCTAACATGATTTGTTGCGATTTCGCTGGAAGAGCTCTTTTGCATTGAGTACTGTTCGACGCAACCGTGATCCGAGATCACTGGACATTGCAGCTAACCAAACACCCGTGTCAAAACTGCAAACGTATTCTGTCCGACTGGAGCGAGCACAAAGTCGCCGGTGAACCTGTGAGTCGACTCGGCGTTTGAGGAGAATCCAATGGTCAGTTTGTCCTCCATCATAACGTTGGTGTCAGGTGGCAGAGAACTCATTGAAACAATTCCATTCAATAGCTCCAGCTTGTGACAAAATTGATGCGAAGACAAACTAGAAGAAGTCAAACCAGGACTGAAATTGAACACGCATAATCTGTATCAGTTTTAATCAAAACTAGCCATGTAATCATCGTCGGGACCTGTTTGAATAATGACCGTTGAAATAATGGCTTCTTTTTATTCCAGATAACAACTGTTCCCTTACTCATCAACTTTCTGAAACAGACAATCTTCTCCGTGCTTCCACCAAACTCCAGAACCTCGGAGTACATTCAACCACTTCCCTTTTCTGACCATTTATTAATCGAATTGCGATGGGTCTCACCACGACGGAATACACCTGGATAGAGTACACACCTCCATCCTCTACATTACATTAGATGTACCGTCTCTTTCTCACTCTGCGTCTCTCCTCTCTCAAAACGAATGCGACCGTCGTCTTCCGACACAGTCAGTCTCATTCAGTAGCTCGCTGCTCATCATTATATTTTTTATATTCAGTCTTGTCGTTTGTTGTCAGTTGACAGTGATGCTGCGTTTCACAACTACCACTAATAAGTCCTAGTTTATATTGTGTATCACTAAGAAGTTTGGTCGTGTTACAACTGATTTCTCCTGTTTCAATTTGCTTATTTCATCACCAATCGATCACTTCCTTTTTAATTCTGCTAGCTCGTTTCGGTCAGGTCAACGATTGCTAACAAAGGCACTGATAATCTAGAGCTCTCACTTTCATTTCAGTTCCATTTCGCATGCTTGCTTAGATGCTTAGATGTCCGTTGAATTCAGTGAAAATTTCAGCAAACGTAAACTCAAAGATACCACCGAACAGCGGTTCTCGTTAGCACCGCATCCTGTAAATAGCATCTCGATGAAGATGAGGACGTCAACTTCAACCCGCAAGTTGATCTTTACATCAACCAACGGTAAGTTCTAGGGGTGGAAAATAAGTTACAGTCAATTGCTTTCAGCTAAAAAAAAATAAGAACGAGAAAACGACTTCGATGAAATTGACAAAGGAGCAGCAAGAGACAAAATGAATGGTTCAGACAAACCCACGACCATCAAAAAAGACCATTGAGCAACTCGCTGTCGAAAGAATGGTTGATGCCAATCTCGATGAAGACGAGGACATCAACATCATCCCGGAAGTCAATCCTATCGACCAACCGTAAGTTCTAGGGGTGGAGAATAAGTTACAGTCGATTGATTTCAGAGAGAATAGAATAAAGACGAGGAAAAGTTTTCGATCAAACTGACAAAGGAGCAACAGGACACAATGATAATGAATGGTTAATGGAGACAAACCATCAAAAAAACCATTGAGCAACTCGCTGTGGAAGAAAAATTTTGGTTTGCTGGTGCACTGTTTGATGCAGAAGCTGCTGTGATGGCTCTTTCTGCTGGAGTGCAGAGGAAGATGCTCCAACGAAAATGGACGTGTCAAACGTTTTGGCACAATTGGTGACAAGAGCGAAGGAAGAAGCAATAAAAGGTATAGTACCATTTGTTCTTCAACGAGCACAAAAAATCAAACGATTTTCTGAGAATTTTCTCTCAGAATATGTTCCCAGTGACGATTCTTTCCTAGTTTCAACTGGAATTTGAATGCCATTGTGCACACAGTTTGTAAGGTCCATCCGTTGGAACAAACAGGGCAAGCTTCAATTCCACAAGAACATGAGTTTTTTAACAGACAAAGCTATTGATGTGCAATTCAAAAGTTTTAAAATTCACAATGTCTGTGTCCAACCCATTTTAGGCCTCATTTGTGATGTGTCGCCACGTCTTCTTCGTGTATCGCACATTTCCATTTCTTGTTTTCTGTGTTGTCCTACAAAATTTTGGCTGAAAGTGCAATTTCACTGTTGTCTTTTAAGAGGGAACTCTTTGTAGTGAAGTTACTCTATCAAATGACATGTTTCTGAAAAATTTCTTAATTTTCAACAAGTACACTGATAAAAACTCATCGTAAATAGTTACAGTCAATAGATTTCAGAGATGTTACACATGGACCAGTTGCTCCACAACACAAGAAGAATGAGGGAAACAATTTTTGATGAAACTGACAAAGGAGCAACAGGAGACAGAAGATAACAAGCTGCTATTAGGGCTGCCTTTACCGGAGTGCAAAGAAAGATGCTCCAACAAAGATGGATGTGCATAAAGCGTTTTGGCAAAATTGTTGCCAAAAACTATGGAGGAACAAGTACACTGATATAAACGCATCGTAAATAGTTACAGTCAATAGATTTCAGAGATGTTACACATGGACCAGTTGCTCCACAACACAAGAAGAATGAGGGAAACAATTTTTGATGAAACTGACAAAGGAGCAACTAGAGACAGAAGATAACTTGTTGCCAAGAACAATGGAGGAAGACCACTGCTATCATTAGTTCTGCAACGATATCAAGAAAAGTTGCGGCTAGTTTTTGGAAGAGCAATCGTTGTGCACAACCAGAGCAGGATCATTTGTTTTCAAAAGATGTACGCTTCATTGCCGTTTACGGGACAGCACGGATTTCAATTAGAGGATAATGTGAGTTTCCTGGTGCTTAATTTGTAAGAAGTATATTCATAAATTACAGAATCACTCAAGTTCTTCACTTGAGAACTTCCTCTTTCTACCCATGCACAACAACACAAAAGCGACACGACGAAAACACTCAAAAAGGGTTTAAAAGAAGGGAGAAGTGGGCAAAAACGAAGATATTCTAACAAGCTGACCGTGCGCAGGAGAATACCGGTGCCTAGAAATGGGGTTTGAAAGGTGAGAACGATTGCCGTACAATTAACAACTCCGACCTATTTTCAGCAAGTTCCGAAGCACAACCAGGACCAAACGAGCCAGACGATGCCGCTCGGTTCTTGGTATTGCCATCGAAATGCAGAGATGCTCGGCGTCCGCCGTGATCAGGCGGACCACCACTACATGAAGCATTCATGTGGTCGCCTTCCGCTCTAATTTCATCTAGCCCCGCCCCATTGTAAAATGTCTAGCCCCGCCCCATTGTCAAATGTTTTGCTCCGCTCAATGTCCCACATATTATTTTTTTTTAAATATATATTATCTATTTCTATTGAATCCAGAAACATTAAACTTTGTGAATATCAGAAATGTCATTTTGAATAATATCATATTATTGTATTAGGAGGCCAAAAAAGTTTTGGCAGATTTTTCACAGATTTTTAAATTTTCAAAAACTTTGTTTTGCTTAACTGTTGATCAACACCATTAACACCAGTGTTAGTCACAACTGTCGTGTACCTAATGCAAGGGTCTCAGATTCTTTTCTCCTAGAAGACGTGCAAGCGCAAGCCAAAGAAGTCGTACCACTCGAAAATGAGGCCTTCGCGTTTCATCGAATTTTTTCGCTTGGGGAACTGTCAGAACTGGCGGGAAAGCTGGTGATCAGATAGTTCTATGTCTGGGTAATACTGTTATCAGAAAGCCATGCCCCTCCCCAGCTCGTACAACTTGGCCCGGGTGCCACAAAACACACGACGGAAATTATTTTCCAGACAAAATGAGTAGAGGATCGTCTCGGGCGGTTCTCTCGGACGTAGAGGGAGAGCGAGGCAAACTTTAAAGTACAATTAGTAGCTACGATGATTCTATTTTACAGTACAAACTTTTTCCAGGCATAGCCTCCGTGTTCTAGTAGAAACCGCGTCGATATTTTGTTGGGCAAAAACCGATTGGGCTTCACCTTTGTGGCTAGCAAACGAGAAGGCACTACTAGTGGGGTGATTCTGCACTACTTGTTATTTATCTTAATCATAATAATTGTAGAAAACTATTTCCTTGGCGGAGTTATAAAAAAATTATCAAAAACTCCCATATCACAACTACGTGAGAAGGAGTGAGTTGGACTTCTCGTCCCAATTTTTCGTTATCCGATTTTTAAAAAATCTTTTCAATATTCTGGTGGTTAGTACTCGGTGTCGTAGTCAGCTTGCAAGTTACTTCTCCTGACTCACCCTCCCTGGTAGACAGCGACAAAGCGTCAAAGTTGACTAACTGTTGCAAGCACCGTAGTTGACTTCGAGGCGCGTACCTCTCCAATCGGAAGACTATGGCCAACGGCAACAATTGTTAAATGTGACTATGCCCTCGTAGAATACTATCGCTATTTTAGTGGATCTCTCCATCACCGGAGTCACAAAAACCGACTCGTTGAAAATGATCAGCCAAAATAGTGGTCGAGGGAAATCGCTCATATCTTCTCTACTAGCAAGGGTGGACGCTTTGTTTTGGAAGCGTAGGGTAGCTCTCAGATGGGTTAATACTATTCTTATACATGAAAGTCCTCGAAGTTCCAGAACACTCCGCAGAAAAACTTTTAAAAAAATCTGCCAAAACTTTATTGGCCTCCTAATATATTGTGCTATTGTTCGTTTATTTTGTTTCCTAATAAATGAGTAATGGAATGTGAAACGTTTTATACTCTGTTCTAAAAGTCGCGATAGGTCAGCACACCTTACCAAAAGCAATGTCCACGTAATTGAATAGTCCACTCTTCATCTTGTCTGCTCTGAACCATATCTGCTGTTTGCCTCTCTTTCGTAGATGTATAAGAGTGACGACCAAGATGAGATGCAAAAATGAAGCTGTGATTCGAAGGACTTGAGAATAAAACAAGGGATGTGTGTGGATTGTTGATCAACACCTCAAATAAGACAATGATACCATACCGATTACCATAGCTGTCAACAAGTATTGCAGCAAAGTCTTTGTAAAAACCAAATGTCCACATTGAGACAATCAAACTATGAAGATAAATTTGAAAGAACCGGATCGTGGTTCTCCAATGCTGATATCCATGTGAGGCTGACCAGAGACGGATCATACATTGAGTAATCGTCCACCATGAGTCCAGAGAGGGGTATGAGGAGTTTTGTAGCTGTGACGTACCATAATTTGTTGCAATTTTTCCAGAAGAGATACAATTGTCAAGTGGCGTATGGTACCGAGATGTTAGTTGTAGCCGTGGGCCGAGATCACTGGGCATTGTTGCTCACCGAATACCAGTTTCATAACTAGAATACTTATCTTTTGTTGAAGAGTTAGATGTCCATGTTTTTACCGAAGAGTGTACTTGGAAGCAAATTTTGGAGGGAAAACATGAAGACACTATTTGTTAGATTTATTATTATTTATTGTTGTATAAAAAAAACATCAAAACGTTAAAAGGGAATCATAAAGTAATATGAGACACAAAAGAATTACGAAAAGGGTTCAAAAGAAGATTCTGAAATAGTAAAAAGGGAAAGGTGAAAATAAGGTACAATAAAAAACAAAATAGGAACTTATGAACATTAAAAAAGTTTTAATAGATAAAAAATGGTGGTTTGACTTGTTTCCCTACAAGTTAGTTGAAGATAACTGAAATCTCATCCGGATTACAATTGTCAGGAGACATTAACTCGGTTCGAAAATGAAGACTTTGAGTGTGTGCTTGTGGCAGTTGAAACCGTGTCTGAAAACCGTATCATTCAAGACTAGCACAAAAAATTTCAATTGCTCACCCTGTTCTTTGGTGAAATAGTTCAATTAAATCAGTTGCAGAAATGCAAAATTGTTGCTGGTGGAGTAGCTGAAAATGTGAATTTATCGAAGAACCACAAAAATAAGAATAGTTACCAATTAAGATGACGCTGTGCTCCAGCTTGTGGCAACTTTGTTGCAAAGACAAAGTAGATAATATCCAATCATTGCTTTGTCAAACCAGGACTGAAATTGAACACGTATAAATTGTATCAGTTTCAATCAAAACTTGCCATGTAATCATCGTTGGGACTTGTTTGGTGACCACTTCCCAAGTACGGCATTGCTTTTGTGCAGACCATCACAGAACCGCCACGAATGCTTCAGGTAGTGATGGTCCGCCTGATCACGGCGGACCATCATTCGATGGCGGTCGCAAGAACCACGCGGCATCGTCTGGCTCGTGTGGGCCAAGTTGTTTCCCGCTGAAAAAAGGTTGGAGTTGATAATTGTAAAGAGCATGGTTCCATGGTGGTGTTAGAAGAACTAGAAAACCACATGGAAAGTTAGGCCACTATAGTTTATAGACACTACAGAAAAAGGACTAATTGTAGGTCGCTCTTCGGCTGACTTCTTATTTGGCCAAGAGTTTGCTAAAGTGTCCTAATACACTTTCCCAAAAAAAAAAGAAGTTTTGTCTCGAAAAGAATCTAACCTCTGACCCTCTGCACATCGGCAGTCCCGAGCCTTTACATTGTGTAGTTCAATCCAAAAAAATGCCCAGGAAGTGGTTCCAAATGAGTCCAATCATATCAGCGGACATCGTTTGGATGGCACCCAATTTAACAGCATGTTGCAAATTGTCGCTGTTGTGATCCAGTTTTCTGAACGGCCGGAATGAACACATATTGGCCGAAGGGTTGTTTGGAGCGCATTTGCATTGTCGAGAACTGTATAAGTGAATTGAAGTAGACGCAAGTAAGGTGTTGTAGGGACGGTAGAGGGAGAAGGTGGCGTGTAGGAGCCACACTAATGCTTCATGTAGTGGTGGTCCGTCTGATCACGGCGGACACCGAGCATCTTCGCAATTCGGTGGCCTCAAACCATGGAGCCCATTGAGGAATCGCATGGATAATCGAGTATCCTGTCCGATTGGAATGAACACCTAGTCACCGGAAAGCTCTTTGGAGCACGTTTGCATTGTCGAGAACTTGTAAGTGAATTGAAGTAGAAGAAAGTAGGGAGGTGTAGGGACGGTAGAGGGTGTAGGTGGCGCGCAGATGAGGTGGCGTGTAGGAGATCGTGGTGGAAGGCGGCCACACTAATGCTTCATGTAGTGGTGGTCCGCCTGATCACGGCGGACACCGATTATCTACACATTTGCCACTAGTGATGAATGAGAATGTGCGAATTCTGTAATAAAATGAAATTTGTCATGAGGTGACTATTTCGGTAGAAATGCACAAAAATAGGATAAAAAAGTAAAGAAGTTGCTACATTAAAGAATGAAGATGGAGTGGCTGGAAATGTGAATTCATTGATGAAAAAAGGGGAATGGGAAGACGAATGAGTGTCTCCACATGCCACGTGGCCACGTCTCCTAGGAACACCGATGTCATCATGTCCGCAACACCTCCGTGTGTTTTAGAAATCGATCATCCGAGGTACACCGTCTGTGTATATTCGGATAGACTAGGCGTCATTTGTGTTGTGTGACCACGTCTTCTTTGTGTACCGCACACTTCCAATCATTGTTTTCTGGGTTACCCTTCAAAAGTTTTACGTAAATTTTAACCGCAGTGTTAATTTGAAGCTCTGTTTTCACTTTAATTTTCATCAATCTTTGTTTTCCAGTTCAGCAAGGAAGCAAACTATGAATGAATCAAACGATTTTCTGAGAATCTTCTCTCAGAAAATCTTCCCAGCAGCGCTCCGAGACCAGCGGTGAAGCAATACACAAAATTTCTTACGTCCATCCATTGGAACAGACTTGGTAAGCTTCAATTCCACAAAAACATGAGTTTTGTAACAGACAAAGATATTGAAGACAAAGCTATTCAATATCTGAAGTCTTTGTAAGAATTGTGTACATACTTTTTTTTCATTGAAAAATTCTCATCCGCCTCGATTTTCACCAATCTTTGTTTTCCAGTGAATATGAAAGAAGCATCAAGCTGTGGAGCAGGCGAAGTTTTGTCAAAAGAAAACTACTGTTCTGATTATCGATGCGAATCCTCAATGGGCTCCATGGTTCTCGGGAGCACCAAGATCTCCAGAAGTCACTCCAACCGCCACCGAATTGCGAAGATGCTCGGTGTCCGCCGTGATCAGGCGGACCATCATTACATGAAGCATCAGTGTGGCCGTCTCCCGCTCCGTCTGCACTCCGTTAGTGGTGTTTGTTTAAGACTTCATTGGAGACCATGAATGAGAAACCGACAAATAAACGTTTGAGAACGGTTTTTAAAAGCGATCAATCAATATTATGCAATATCAGGAGATGAATAAGTAAGTTGTAACAATCACAAGTGTTTTTATACTTCCTAATTTATAATCTTTCATTCTGCAGCGAATTGGAATTCGGGGCACAAACGTGAAGAGCACCAGCAAGCCATATCAGGCGGACCACCACTACATGAAGCATTAGTGTGGCCGCCTTGCTCCATGATCTTCTTCACGCCACCTCACCTTATTGGGCTCGTTTGGAACCACCACCTGGAAATTTTTTTGGATTGAACTAAACGATGTAAAGGCTCGGAAACGCCGGTGTGCAGATGGTCAGTGGTTCGATTCTTTTCGCGTCAAAACTTTTTTGGTTTTTTTTGGGAAAACGTTTCAGGACACTTTAACAAACTCTCGGCCCCATAAGAAGCCAGCCGATGAGCGACCTACAATTAGTCATTTTTTTGTAGTGTCTATAGACTATAGTGGCCTAACTTTCCATGTGGTTTTCTAGTCCCTCTAACACCACTATGGAACCATGCTCTTTACAATTAACAACTCAAAACTATTTTCAGCAAGCCCAGAAGTCCTCTTCTACAACCTGGACCACACGAGCCAGACGATGCCGCGCGGTTCTTGCATCGCGAATTAGCAATGCGTCCGCGATTCCTCAATGGGCTCCATGGTTCTCGGGAGCACCAAGATCTCCAGAAGTCACTCCAACCGCCATCTCTAACCTTTCAGCGAGAGACAACTTGGTTCACACGAGCCAGACAATGCCGCGCGGTTCTTGCGACCGCCATCGCATCGCGAGGAAGCTATGCGTCCGCCGTGATCAGGCGGACCACCACTACATGAAGCATTAGTCAAATGTCTAGCCCCGCCCCATTGTCAAACGTCCAGCCCCGCCCCACTCAGAAGATGAATGAGTAAGTTGTAACAATTACAAGTGTTTTTATACTTACTAATTTATAATTTTTCAGTCTGCAACAAATTGGAATTCGGGGCACAAACGTGAAGAGGACCAGCGAGCCATTCAATCGAGAACAACTGTTGCAGGAACTAATTTCTTTTTTTGTTCAAAAACCGTTATAAGTTTTGAACTGCTTTTCAAAATGTGTATTTGTTGATTCATACCACATGAAAATAAAATTTTAACATAAAATTTGAAAAAAATTAGACACATAGTAATATGGACATATACCGACGCCAAACAAGGCCACATGCAGTGCGTCAGTGGACATCAGAAAGTCTGTTTCACGTTGTCAACATGTTGATTCTTGGAATAACTGCCTAGTTTTCAACCAAACCGACTGAACTCAACGTCCTCCATTCCTATTTCGAAAAGTTATGTTCATTTGTCAGGACTCCGCCTTGTTGCTTCAAATTTGTTGTCAGAACTACACTTCATCATCAGAGCGACACATTGCCAGTTTGACTACTTTCAGGAAATTGATTTTGAACCCAAATATGCTCGATTTCTTGAAGAAATGCTTCAAAGTTGACCATTTTCTGATGACGACTCTGTTAAATTCCAGTGATGTGATGGACCATGCAATTTAACTAGTGCAATATTTCTGAAATTTCACGGGTCATAAAAATCCGTTAATTGTTGGAGAGTGCTGAAGATTTTAGTATTTATTTTTGAATAAAAAATCAGAAGACAGTATTTGAAACTCAAAAAATTTATTAAAGTTCAATGATCTTTAAAGAAGTGAAGAACAAATTAGTAAACGTGCAATAGATGGTGCGAGGTTATTTGACAAAATAAATACATTGAAAAGAAGAAACTTAGAATCACTTGATCTAATAATTTGATCCAAAAAATTCTATAAATTGAACAAAATAATTTAATTAAGATAAATCTGTATGAAAAAAATGACTTTGCCAGAAGAATCCCGCGTAACTTTCTAAAGGAAAGTTGTCCATAAAGGTCAACATGTGAAGACTTTCGGTGCTTCCAAATGATCGTTGTCAGAATTTTCACTGAAAAACGTATTATTCACGAATATTGTAGAAATGTAAAGTTTCTCACCCTTTTGTGAAGTCGTTCCTTAAAAACAGTCGCAACAGTGCGGAGTTGTTGCAGGTGGAATGGCTAAAAATGCGAATTTATCAAAGAACCATAAAAATAAGAAAGCTACCATTTGAGAAGCAATGTGGAAGCTCTCTTGCTCTGCCAAAACTTTCTTGACTCCGATCAGCTCTCCTAGCTTGACTACCTATAAAATTGAAAATTATTGAACTATGGCACTTTCAATCAAAACTTGCTTCTCCATTTGCAAATCTCTCCATGTTCCCACAACTCATTCCATCTTCTTTTTTTCGTTTTCCACGAGTTTGGCCACATAAGGAGTCGAAGAGTATCCTGTCCGACTGGAGAGAGCACAAAGTCGCCGGTGAACTCGTGAGTCGACTTGGCGTTCGAAGAGAATCCAATGATCTGCGGGTTCAACTTCTGACAACCCTATATCGATTCTACCATCAGGTTGTATCGAAACAGTCCATTTTTTTTAAAGAAGAACGAGCGCCTGAAAGTGCATATTTATCGAATTACTAATAAAATAAGAATACTTACCAATTGAGCCGGCGCTTGACTCCAGCTTTTGGCAGCTCTCACTCTCTCCAATTGTTGGCATCTTCACCATTTCTTCTAATAATCGTTTTGATGTCCAAGCATCCAGAGTTTGGGATCATCACATATTAGCTGTTCATCACTTTTAGATGACAAATTTTGTCTCAATTTTTACCTTCTAATTTTGCCCGAGCTTCTTTTCCCTCCGGGGGAACATCCAATGTGATATCCAAGTTGCTTTGACAGCCTTGACACCACTTTATTGGGGTCATTGTCGTGGTGAAACAACTTCGTTTCTGAAAAAGAAAAATTCAATATTTGTAAAGTGAATATTAAAAATGACAAATTAGCTTATAAGCAACGACAGTCACTTGCTACTTTGAAAATCTATTGAAAATTAAATCAGTAACAGCAAAATTTAGCATTACACAAAAACAGTGAAGGAGAGCTGTACAAGCCCGAATGGATACGTGCAAAACGAGATATGAACCAAATGAGCGTCTCTATATGGCCACGTGCCTTTTCATTACATTATGTTGTCAAATATAATCGACAGAATTCTCACAAAGTCATTTGGACCAGATGCATGGAACATCGCGGAGCGGGAGACGGCCACACTAATGCTTCATGTAGTGATGGTCCGCCTGATCACGGCGGACACCGAGCATCTTCGCAATTCGGTGGCGGTTGGAGTGACTTCTGGAGATCTTGGTGCTCCCGAGAGCCATGGAGCCCATTGAAGAATCGCATGGATAATCGGAACATGAATGAGAATGTACGAATTCTGTAATAAAATGAAATCTGTCATGAAGTGACTATTCCGGTAGAAATTCACAAAAATAGGATGAAAAAGTAAAGCAGTTGCTACATTAAGGAATGAAGATGGAGTGGCTGGAAATGTGAATTCGTTGATGAAAAGAGGGGAATGGGAAGACGAATGCGTGCAGAACAACACATGGAAAAAATGAGTGTCTCCACATGGCCACGTCTTCCACGTCTACCGATTTCATCATGTCCGCAACACCGCCGTGTGTTTTAGAAATCGATCATCCGAGGTACACCGTCTGTGTGTATTCGGATAGACTAGCCCTCATTTGTGTTGTGTGACCACGTCTTCTTTGTGTACCGCACATTTCCAATCATTGTTTTTTCTTTCAAAACTATCAATTAAATTTTAATGGCAAAAAAAAGTTAATTTGAAACTCTGTATTCACTTTTTTTATCAATCTTTGTTTTCCAGTGAACTTGACGATGAACACTAATTGGGACCAAAAGAATTTCTGAGAATCTTCTCTCAGAAAATCTTCCCAGCGACGACTGCTCCACGAGACCAACTGTGAAGCAGTACACGAAATGCACCGTGCATGGAGCTCACACAAAAAGTTTCAAGAAGGAAAATATGTGCTTCGATCATCCCTGGGATTCCTCCGATGCCAGAAGGACCACTGCGTTCAAGGAGGCTGAACCACTGCATTCAAAAAGCGTTAGAACCTGCGTTTCTCGAATCGCAGCTCTTCTGGAACGCATCTCCAGTGCTAGGAGTCTACGCGACGGAATTCAGAAGCCGTTGGAACCGGACTTCCTTGAAATGCAGCTCTTCTGGAACCCATCTCCAATGGTTGAGGAACACGGGATTTGTTTCGATTGGATCAAGCATGATAAAGGCTCGGGACGCACGACCCTTTTAGAAAAACGGATGTAGTCTGTATGTGTTATCCATTATTCTCAATTTCTGATTTCTGATTTTCTATTTACAGACATCCAAATGCAAACGACGAAACGCCAAACAGAAGAAGTTAAAGCAACCAGAACGCGACGTCTGCTTCATGGGCTCCATGGCTTTCGGGAGCACCAAGAGCCAATTAAAATTAAAAGGTAAATTGAGGCAAAAGTTGTCATCTGAAAGTGATTATTGCAGAATAAATCAAACATTTTGGATTCACGGAAAGAAATGAAATGATCGGACGCCAATTTCATGAATAGAGGTAAACTTCAAATATGTTTGATATCTAATGATGAATAATTTTCAGTATAGAGAAAGGAAAACGATCAACTGGAAAAAAGGATTTTGCCGACCGATCCGCAAACTTCATTCGAATCAACTGTGGCTCAATTTTTTAGTGTAATTCTTTCCAGCTTTTTTTATTTAATTGTATTTGAATACTTGCATACTAATAAATTTGGTTCAAGAAATCTTCGAATACTATTAAAAAACAACACATGATCAATGTTTTTTTTCTTCAAATCGAAAGATCACGTTTCACAATTTACACTCATCCTGAACCAAAACGACGCAAAGAAAACAAAAGAGAAATTAAAAATGTGCACTTTTGAGGGACCATGACAACACGCGTTGCTATGGATGGTGTCCCCCGCAAAAAGTGGAATTAGTGAGCAGAGCAACACTTTTTTGACGCTAGTAGTTGTATTTTTACGCTTTTGTCGTGACGCCTGAATTGTTTATGTTGTGATTTTGTTCTATTAGCGCCTATTTTTGAATTAAATTGTGAAAAGGTAGATTTTTTGTTTTTGAGGTTAAGGAGAAATGGCGACGAGAAGAAGAGGTGCTCGGGACACTGCCAAAGACATTATTCTAGGTGTTGCGTGAGTTTTTTCTATTTCTTCCTTGACTTAAATATCAAATATAAACTAAATTTCAATCTTTCAGACCTTCTGGACAAGGGCCAAAGCAACCTAAGGAAGGCTTCATGGTAACACCAAAGGTATTCCTTTTTACCCTTAAAAAAGACTGTGAACTAAATTGCATCCAAATCCTCACCATGTTAGTCCGTTTCAACAAGTTCAGGCAAGATCTTATTCCAACAAACCTTCTCCAGTACAGCAACCTGTTCAACGAATAGTTTATCGGAAGGCTAAAGTGACTTTTTGCAGTGAAACCCTGTCATTTACCT
This sequence comes from Caenorhabditis imperialis, assembly GCA_963572205.1. NCBI lineage: Eukaryota > Metazoa > Nematoda > Chromadorea > Rhabditida > Rhabditidae > Caenorhabditis > Caenorhabditis imperialis. Next base: position 11,070,008 of record OY751544.1, on the reverse strand, counting down.
CCATTCATAATTGAGCTGTGTGAAAAAAGTGTTCTGTAAAATTTGAACAACCAAATGAAATTTAGCATGTTCCTTGTTCAGGCAGCCAGAAAACGTTTGGAGCAGAACCAGGATGCGCTTACACGACGGCTACAGAATTCCGAGTCTTCTGGAGCAAATTTGAGAGACTTGGATGATGTTAGAAGGACTGAACCGAACCGACTGAACTCATTGTCCTCCATTCCTATTTCGGAAAGTTATGATCCTTTGTCATGACTCCGCTTCGTTGTTTTAAATTTGTTGTCAGAACTACACCTCATCATCAGAGCGACACATTGCCAGTTTGACTACTTTCAGGAAATTGATTTTGACCCAAAATATGCTCTATTTCTTGAAGAAATGCTTCAAAGTTAACCATGTTCAGATGACAACTCTGCTAAATTCCAGTGATGTGATGGACCATGCAATTTAACTAGTGCAATATTTCTGAAATTTCACGGGTCATAAAAATCCGTTAATTGTTGGAGAGTGCTGAAGATTTTAGAAAAAGATTCTTTTTCGAATAAAAAACCCAGAAGACGGTATTAGAAACTCTTTAATATTTATTAAAGTTCAATGATCTTTATAAAAGAGAAGAACAAATTAGTAAACGGTCAATGGGTGAAAGGTCAATTGACAAAATAAATACATTGAAAATAAGAAACTTAAAAACTCTGGATCAAATAATTTGATCCAAAAAATGCTACAAATTGAACAAATTAATCCAATTCAGATAAATCTGTACGAAAAAAATGACTTCGCCAGAAGAATCCCGCGTAACTTTCTAAAGGAAAGTTGTCCATAAAGGTCAACATGTGAAGACTTTCGGTGCTTCCAAATGATGGTTGTCAGAATTTTCACTGAAAAACGTATCATTCAAGAATATTGTAGAAATGTAAAGTTTCTCACTCTTTTGTGAAGTCGTTCCTTAAAAACAGTCGCAACAGTGCGGAGTTGTTGCAGGTGGAATGGCTAAAAATGCGAATTTATCGAAGAACCATAAAAATAAGAAAGCTACCATTTGAAAAGCGATGTGGAAGCTCTCCTGCTCTGCCAAAACTTTTTCGACTCCGAGCAGCTCCCCTAGCTTGACTACCTATAAAGTTGAAAATTATTGAACTATGGCACTTTCAATCAAAACTTGCTTTTCCATTTGCAAATCTCTCAATTTGCAAGTCTCTCCATGTTCCCACAACTCCATTAATTCCATCTCCTTTTTTTCGTTTTCCACGAGTAGGGCCATAAGGAATCGAAGAGTATCCTGTCCGACTGGAGCGAGCACAAAGTGAACTCGTGAGTCGACTTGTCGTTTGAAGAGAATCCAATGATCTGCGGGTAAAACTTGCCCTCCATTATGAACGTGGTGCCCCCATTTGAAGAAGAATGAGCGCCTGAAAGTGCATATTTATCGAATTACTAATAGAATAAGAATACTTACCAATTGAGCCGGCGCTTGGCTCCAGATTGTGGCCGCTCTCACTCTCTCCAATTGTTGGCATCTTCACCATTTCTTCTAATATTCGTTTTGATGTCCAAGCATCCAGAGTTTGGGATCATCACATATAAGCTGTTAATCACTTTCAGATGACAACTTTTGTCTCAATTTACCTTTTAATTATGTCCGAGCTTCTTTTCCCTCCGGGGGAACATCCAATGTGATATCCAAGTTGCTTTGACAGCGTTGAGATCAGTTCATTTGGGTCATTGTCGTGGTGAAACAACTTCGTTTCTGAAAAAGTAAAATTCAATATTTGCAAAGTGAATATAAAAAATGACAAATTAGCTTATAAGCAACGACAGTCACTTGTTACTTTGAAAATCTATTGAAAATTAAATCAGTAACAGCGAAATTTAGCATTACACAAAAACAGTGAAGGAGAGCTGTACAACCCCGAATGGATACGTGCAAAACGAGATATGAACCAAATGAGCGTCTCTATATGGCCACGTGCTTTTTCATTACATTATGTTGTCAAATATAATCGACAGAATTCTCACAAAGTCATTTGGACCGGATGCATGGAACATCGCGGAGCGGGAGACGGCCACACTAATGCTTCATGTAGTGATGGTCCGCCTGATCACGGCGGACACCGAGCATCTTCGCAATTCGGTGGCGGTTGGAGTGACTTCTGGAGATCTTGGTGCTCCCGAGAGCCATGGAGCCCATTGAAGAATCGCATGGATAATCGGAACATGAATGAGAATGTACGAATTCTGTAATAAAATGAAATTTGTCATGAAGTGACTATTCCGGTAGAAATTCACAAAAATAGGATGAAAAAGTAAAGCAGTTGCTACATTAAGGAATGAAGATGGAGTGGCTGGAAATGTGAATTCGTTGATGAAAAGAGGGGAATGGGAAGACGAATGCGTGCAGAACAACACATGGAAAAAATGAGTGTCTCCACATGGCCACGTCTTCCACGTCTACCGATTTCATCATGTCCGCAACACCGCCGTGTGTTTTAGAAATCGATCATCCGAGGTACACCGTCTGTGTGTATTCGGATAGACTAGCCCTCATTTGTGTTGTGTGACCACGTCTTCTTTGTGTACCGCACATTTCCAATCATTGTTTTTTCTTTCAAAACTATCAATTAAATTTTAATGGCAAAAAAAAGTTAATTTGAAACTCTGTATTCACTTTTTTTATCAATCTTTGTTTTCCAGTGAACTTGACGATGAACACTAATTGGGACCAAAAGAATTTCTGAGAATCTTCTCTCAGAAAATCTTCCCAGCGACGACTGCTCCACGAGACCAACTGTGAAGCAGTACACGAAATGCACCGTGCATGGAGCTCACACAAAAAGTTTCAAGAAGGAAAATATGTGCTTCGATCATCCCTGGGATTCCTCCGATGCCAGAAGGACCACTGCGTTCAAGGAGGCTGAACCACTGCATTCAAAAAGCGTTAGAACCTGCGTTTCTCGAATCGCAGCTCTTCTGGAACGCATCTCCAGTGCTGGGAGTCTACGCCATGGAATTCAGAAGGCGTTGGAACCGGACTTCCTTGAAATGCAGCTCTTCTGGAACCCATCTCCAATGGTTGAGGAACACGGGATTTGTTTCGATTGGATCAAGCATGATAAAGGCTCGGGACGCACGACCCTTTTAGAAAAACGGATGTAGTCTGTATGTGTTATCCATTATTCTCAATTTCTGATTTCTGATTTTCTATTTACAGACATCCAAATGCAAACGACGAAACGCCAAACAGAAGAAGTTAAAGCAACCAGAACGCGACGTCTGCTTCATGGGCTCCATGGCTTTCGGGAGCACCAAGAGCCAATTAAAATTAAAAGGTAAATTGAGGCAAAAGTTGTCATCTGAAAGTGATTATTGCAGAATAAATCAAACATTTTGGATTCACGGAAAGAAATGAAATGATCGGACGCCAATTTCATGAATAGAGGTAAACTTCAAATATGTTTGATATCTAATGATGAATAATTTTCAGTATAGAGAAAGGAAAACGATCAACTGGAAAAAAGGATTTTGCCGACCGATCCGCAAACTTCATTCGAATCAACTGTGGCTCAATTTTTTAGTGTAATTCTTTCCAGCTTTTTTTATTTAATTGTATTTGAATACTTGCATACTAATAAATTTGGTTCAAGAAATCTTCGAATACTATTAAAAAACAACACATGATCAATGTTTTTTTTCTTCAAATCGAAAGATCACGTTTCACAATTTACACTCATCCTGAACCAAAACGACGCAAAGAAAACAAAAGAGAAATTAAAAATGTGCACTTTTGAGGGACCATGACAACACGCGTTGCTATGGATGGTGTCCCCCGCAAAAAGTGGAATTAGTGAGCAGAGCAACACTTTTTTGACGCTAGTAGTTGTATTTTTACGCTTTTGTCGTGACGCCTGAATTGTTTATGTTGTGATTTTGTTCTATTAGCGCCTATTTTTGAATTAAATTGTGAAAAGGTAGATTTTTTGTTTTTGAGGTTAAGGAGAAATGGCGACGAGAAGAAGAGGTGCTCGGGACACTGCCAAAGACATTATTCTAGGTGTTGCGTGAGTTTTTTCTATTTCTTCCTTGACTTAAATATCAAATATAAACTAAATTTCAATCTTTCAGACCTTCTGGACAAGGGCCAAAGCAACCTAAGGAAGGCTTCATGGTAACACCAAAGGTATTCCTTTTTACCCTTAAAAAAGACTGTGAACTAAATTGCATCCAAATCCTCACCATGTTAGTCCGTTTCAACAAGTTCAGGCAAGATCTTATTCCAACAAACCTTCTCCAGTACAGCAACCTGTTCAACGAATAGTTTATCGGAAGGCTAAAGTGACTTTTTGCAGTGAAACCCTGTCATTTACCTCCATTCATAATTGAGCTGTGTGAAAAAAGTGTTCTGTAAAATTTGAACAACCAAATGAAATTTAGCATGTTCCTTGTTCAGGCAGCCAGAAAACGTTTGGAGCAGAACCAGGATGCGCTTACACGACGGCTACAGAATTCCGAGTCTTCTGGAGCAAATTTGAGAGACTTGGATGATGTTAGAAGGACTGAACCGAACCGACTGAACTCATTGTCCTCCATTCCTATTTCGGAAAGTTATGATCCTTTGTCATGACTCCGCTTCGTTGTTTTAAATTTGTTGTCAGAACTACACCTCATCATCAGAGCGACACATTGCCAGTTTGACTACTTTCAGGAAATTGATTTTGACCCAAAATATGCTCTATTTCTTGAAGAAATGCTTCAAAGTTAACCATGTTCAGATGACAACTCTGCTAAATTCCAGTGATGTGATGGACCATGCAATTTAACTAGTGCAATATTTCTGAAATTTCACGGGTCATAAAAATCCGTTAATTGTTGGAGAGTGCTGAAGATTTTAGAAAAAGATTCTTTTTCGAATAAAAAACCCAGAAGACGGTATTAGAAACTCTTTAATATTTATTAAAGTTCAATGATCTTTATAAAAGAGAAGAACAAATTAGTAAACGGTCAATGGGTGAAAGGTCAATTGACAAAATAAATACATTGAAAATAAGAAACTTAAAAACTCTGGATCAAATAATTTGATCCAAAAAATGCTACAAATTGAACAAATTAATCCAATTCAGATAAATCTGTACGAAAAAAATGACTTCGCCAGAAGAATCCCGCGTAACTTTCTAAAGGAAAGTTGTCCATAAAGGTCAACATGTGAAGACTTTCGGTGCTTCCAAATGATGGTTGTCAGAATTTTCACTGAAAAACGTATCATTCAAGAATATTGTAGAAATGTAAAGTTTCTCACTCTTTTGTGAAGTCGTTCCTTAAAAACAGTCGCAACAGTGCGGAGTTGTTGCAGGTGGAATGGCTAAAAATGCGAATTTATCGAAGAACCATAAAAATAAGAAAGCTACCATTTGAAAAGCGATGTGGAAGCTCTCCTGCTCTGCCAAAACTTTTTCGACTCCGAGCAGCTCCCCTAGCTTGACTACCTATAAAGTTGAAAATTATTGAACTATGGCACTTTCAATCAAAACTTGCTTTTCCATTTGCAAATCTCTCAATTTGCAAGTCTCTCCATGTTCCCACAACTCCATTAATTCCATCTCCTTTTTTTCGTTTTCCACGAGTAGGGCCATAAGGAATCGAAGAGTATCCTGTCCGACTGGAGCGAGCACAAAGTGAACTCGTGAGTCGACTTGTCGTTTGAAGAGAATCCAATGATCTGCGGGTAAAACTTGCCCTCCATTATGAACGTGGTGCCCCCATTTGAAGAAGAATGAGCGCCTGAAAGTGCATATTTATCGAATTACTAATAGAATAAGAATACTTACCAATTGAGCCGGCGCTTGGCTCCAGATTGTGGCCGCTCTCACTCTCTCCAATTGTTGGCATCTTCACCATTTCTTCTAATATTCGTTTTGATGTCCAAGCATCCAGAGTTTGGGATCATCACATATAAGCTGTTAATCACTTTCAGATGACAACTTTTGTCTCAATTTACCTTTTAATTATGTCCGAGCTTCTTTTCCCTCCGGGGGAACATCCAATGTGATATCCAAGTTGCTTTGACAGCGTTGAGATCAGTTCATTTGGGTCATTGTCGTGGTGAAACAACTTCGTTTCTGAAAAAGTAAAATTCAATATTTGCAAAGTGAATATAAAAAATGACAAATTAGCTTATAAGCAACGACAGTCACTTGTTACTTTGAAAATCTATTGAAAATTAAATCAGTAACAGCGAAATTTAGCATTACACAAAAACAGTGAAGGAGAGCTGTACAACCCCGAATGGATACGTGCAAAACGAGATATGAACCAAATGAGCGTCTCTATATGGCCACGTGCTTTTTCATTACATTATGTTGTCAAATATAATCGACAGAATTCTCACAAAGTCATTTGGACCGGATGCATGGAACATCGCGGAGCGGGAGACGGCCACACTAATGCTTCATGTAGTGATGGTCCGCCTGATCACGGCGGACACCGAGCATCTTCGCAATTCGGTGGCGGTTGGAGTGACTTCTGGAGATCTTGGTGCTCCCGAGAGCCATGGAGCCCATTGAAGAATCGCATGGATAATCGGAACATGAATGAGAATGTACGAATTCTGTAATAAAATGAAATTTGTCATGAAGTGACTATTCCGGTAGAAATTCACAAAAATAGGATGAAAAAGTAAAGCAGTTGCTACATTAAGGAATGAAGATGGAGTGGCTGGAAATGTGAATTCGTTGATGAAAAGAGGGGAATGGGAAGACGAATGCGTGCAGAACAACACATGGAAAAAATGAGTGTCTCCACATGGCCACGTCTTCCACGTCTACCGATTTCATCATGTCCGCAACACCGCCGTGTGTTTTAGAAATCGATCATCCGAGGTACACCGTCTGTGTGTATTCGGATAGACTAGCCCTCATTTGTGTTGTGTGACCACGTCTTCTTTGTGATCATCCGAGGTACACCGTCTGTGTGTATTCGGATAGACTAGCCCTCATTTGTGTTGTGTGACCACGTCTTCTTTGTGTACCGCACATTTCCAATCATTGTTTTTTCTTTCAAAACTATCAATTAAATTTTAATGGCAAAAAAAAAGTTAATTTGAAACTCTGTATTCACTTTTTTTATCAATCTTTGTTTTCCAGTGAACTTGACGATGAACACTAATTGGGACCAAAAGAATTTCTGAGAATCTTCTCTCAGAAAATCTTCCCAGCGACGACTGCTCCACGAGACCAACTGTGAAGCAGTACACGAAATGCACCGTGCATGGAGCTCACACAAAAAGTTTCAAGAAGGAAAATATGTGCTTCGATCATCCCTGGGATTCCTCCGATGCCAGAAGGACCACTGCGTTCAAGGAGGCTGAACCACTGCATTCAAAAAGCGTTAGAACCTGCGTTTCTCGAATCGCAGCTCTTCTGGAACGCATCTCCAGTGCTGGGAGTCTACGCCATGGAATTCAGAAGGCGTTGGAACCTGGATTTTTTCGAAACGCAGCTCACCCGGAACTATTTCCAGTGCTTGAGGAATAAAGCACTGAATACAGAAGGCGCGTTTAATCCGGACTTTCCTGAATCGCAGCTCTTCCGGAACCCACCTCCAGTGCTAGGAGTCTACGCGACGGAATTCAGAAGCCGTTGGAACCGGACTTCCTTGAAATGCAGCTCTTCTGGAACCCATCTCCAATGGTTGAGGAACACGGGATTTGTTTCGATTGTATCAAGCAATGTAAAGGCTCGGGGCGCACGAGCTTTTTAGAAAAACGGATGTAGTCTGTATGTGTTATCCATTATTCTCAATTTCTGATTTCTGATTTTCTATTTACAGACATCCAAATGCAAACGACGAAACGCCAAAAATTGGTCAAAGCAAGCTGTCAAAGCAACTTGGACATCAACTTGGAAACCGGTGTACTTCGCTGAACTGGAATTGTATCCAAAGGATTCGTCCACGTTCTTCTATGTTAACTGCTGTTTTCGGAGCTCAAGGTGGCGGAACCATGGAATTCAGAAGACGTTGGGGAAACCAGAACGCGACGTCTGCTTCATGAGCTCGTTTACTCCAGAAGAAAATTAAAATTGAAAGGTAAATTGAGACAAAAGTTTCCATTTGAAAGTGATTATTGCAGAATAATTAATCATTTTGGATTCGCGGAGAGAAATGAGATGATCGGACGCCAATGTCATTAATAGAGGTAGATTTCAAATATGTTTTATATATAATAATGAAAAATTTTTAGAATGGAGAAAGAAAAACGATCAACTGGAAAAAAGCAATCGGTCAAGCAATCCGAAGCAAACTTTATTCAAATCAATTGTTTTGATTGTGCCTCAAATTTTTATAAGTGTAATTATTTTCAATGTTCTATATTTAATTGTATATGAATACTTTCATACTAATAAATTTGGTTCAAGAAATTCCTAGATTGACAACAATTAAAAAATCAACACATGATCAATGTTTTCACTTCAAATCGAAAGATCACTTTTCACAATTTACACTCATCCTGAACCAAAACGACGTAAAGAAAACAAAGGAAAAATTAAAAATGTGCACTTTTGAGGGACCATGACAACACGCGTTGCTATGGATGGTGTCTCCCGCAAAAAGTGGAATTAGTGAGCGGGGCAACACTTTTTGACGCTAGTAGTTGTAATTTTACGCTTTTTCGTGACGGATGAATCGTTTATGTTGTGATTTTAGTTCTATTAGCCCTCTATTTTGAATTGGTTTGTGAAAAAATGAATTTTTTGTTTTAGAGGTTAAGGAGAAATGACAACGAGAAGAAGAGGTGCTCGGGACACGGCCAAAGACATTATTCTTGGTGTTGCGTGAGTTTTTTTTTCCAATTTTTCCTTGATTTTGATAAAAATAATAACTAAATTTTAATCTTTCAGACCATCTGGACAAGGGCCAAAGCAACCAAAGGAAGGTTTCATGGTAACACCAAAGGTATTCCTTTTTTACCTTTCCCAAAAGACTGTAAACTGAATTGCATCCAAATCCTCACCATGTTAGTCCGTTTCAACAAGTTCAGGCGAGATCTTATTCCAACGAACCTTCTCCAGTACAGCAACCTGTTCAACGGATAGTTTATCGGAAGGCTAAAGTGACTTTTTGCAGTGAAACCCTGTCATTTACCTCCATTCATAATTGAGCTGTGTGAAAAAAGTGTTCTGTAAAATTTGAACAACCAAATGAAATTTAGCATGTTCCTTGTTCAGGCAGCCAGAAAACGTTTGGAGCAGAACCAGGATGCGCTTACACGACGGCTACAGAATTCCGAGTCTTCTGGAGCAAATTTGAGAGACTTGGATGATGTTAGAAGGACTGAACCGAACCGACTGAACTCATTGTCCTCCATTCCTATTTCGGAAAGTTATGATCCTTTGTCATGACTCCGCTTCGTTGTTTTAAATTTGTTGTCAGAACTACACCTCATCATCAGAGCGACACATTGCCAGTTTTACTAATTTCAGGAAATTGATTTTGACTCAAAATATGCTCTATTTCTTGAAGAAATGCTTCAAAGTTAACCATGTTCAGATGACAACTCTGCTAAATTCCAGTGATGTGATGGACCATGCAATTTAACTAGTGCAATATTTCTGAAATTTCACGGGTCATAAAAATCCGTTAATTGTTGGAGAGTGCTGAAGATTTTAGAAAAAGATTCTTTTTTGAATAAAAAACCCAGAAGACGGTATTAGAAACTCTTTAATATTTATTAAAGTTCAATGATCTTTATAAAAGAGAAGAACAAATTAGTAAACGGTCAATGGGTGAAAGGTCAATTGACAAAATAAATACATTGAAAATAAGAAACTTAAAAACTCTGGATCAAATAATTTGATCCAAAAAATGCTACAAATTGAACAAATTAATCCAATTCAGATAAATCTGTACGAAAAAAATGACTTCGCCAGAAGAATCCCGCGTAACTTTCTAAAGGAAAGTTGTCCATAAAGGTCAACATGTGAAGACTTTCGGTGCTTCCAAATGATGGTTGTCAGAATTTTCACTGAAAAACGTATCATTCAAGAATATTGTAGAAATGTAAAGTTTCTCACTCTTTTGTGAAGTCGTTCCTTAAAAACAGTCGCAACAGTGCGGAGTTGTTGCAGGTGGAATGGCTAAAAATGCGAATTTATCGAAGAACCATAAAAATAAGAAAGCTACCATTTGAAAAGCGATGTGGAAGCTCTCCTGCTCTGCCAAAACTTTTTCGACTCCGAGCAGCTCCCCTAGCTTGACTACCTATAAAGTTGAAAATTATTGAACTATGGCACTTTCAATCAAAACTTGCTTTTCCATTTGCAAATCTCTCCATTTGCAAGTCTCTCCATGTTCCCACAACTCCATTAATTCCATCTCCTTTTTTTCGTTTTCCACGAGTAGGGCCATAAGGAATCGAAGAGTATCCTGTCCGACTGGAGCGAGCACAAAGTGAACTCGTGAGTCGACTTGTCGTTTGAAGAGAATCCAATGATCTGCGGGTAAAACTTGCCCTACATTATGAACGTGGTGCCCCCATTTGAAGAAGAATGAGCGCCTGAAAGTGCATATTTATCGAATTACTAATAGAATAAGAATACTTACCAATTGAGCCGGCGCTTGGCTCCAGATTGTGGCCGCTCTCACTCTCTCCAATTGTTGGCATCTTCACCATTTCTTCTAATATTCGTTTTGATGTCCAAGCATCCAGAGTTTGGGATCATCACATATAAGCTGTTAATCACTTTCAGATGACAACTTTTGTCTCAATTTACCTTTTAATTATGTCCGAGCTTCTTTTCCCTCCGGGGGAACATCCAATGTGATATCCAAGTTGCTTTGACAGCCTTGACACCACTTTATTGGGGTCATTGTCGTGGTGAAACAACTTCGTTTCTGAAAAAGTAAAATTCAATATTTGCAAAGTGAATATAAAAAATGACAAATTAGCTTATAAGCAACGACAGTCACTTGTTACTTTGAAAATCTATTGAAAATTAAATCAGTAACAGCGAAATTTAGCATTACACAAAAACAGTGAAGGAGAGCTGTACAACCCCGAATGGATACGTGCAAAACGAGATATGAACCAAATGAGCGTCTCTATATGGCCACGTGCTTTTTCATTACATTATGTTGTCAAATATAATCGACAGAATTCTCACAAAGTCATTTGGACCGGATGCATGGAACATCGCGGAGCGGGAGACGGCCACACTAATGCTTCATGTAGTGATGGTCCGCCTGATCACGGCGGACACCGAGCATCTTCGCAATTCGGTGGCGGTTGGAGTGACTTCTGGAGATCTTGGTGCTCCCGAGAGCCATGGAGCCCATTGAAGAATCGCATGGATAATCGGAACATGAATGAGAATGTACGAATTCTGTAATAAAATGAAATTTGTCATGAAGTGACTATTCCGGTAGAAATTCACAAAAATAGGATGAAAAAGTAAAGCAGTTGCTACATTAAGGAATGAAGATGGAGTGGCTGGAAATGTGAATTCGTTGATGAAAAGAGGGGAATGGGAAGACGAATGCGTGCAGAACAACACATGGAAAAAATGAGTGTCTCCACATGGCCACGTCTTCCACGTCTACCGATTTCATCATGTCCGCAACACCGCCGTGTGTTTTAGAAATCGATCATCCGAGGTACACCGTCTGTGTGTATTCGGATAGACTAGCCCTCATTTGTGTTGTGTGACCACGTCTTCTTTGTGATCATCCGAGGTACACCGTCTGTGTGTATTCGGATAGACTAGCCCTCATTTGTGTTGTGTGACCACGTCTTCTTTGTGTACCGCACATTTCCAATCATTGTTTTTTCTTTCAAAACTATCAATTAAATTTTAATGGCAAAAAAAAGTTAATTTGAAACTCTGTATTCACTTTTTTTATCAATCTTTGTTTTCCAGTGAACTTGACGATGAACACTAATTGGGACCAAAAGAATTTCTGAGAATCTTCTCTCAGAAAATCTTCCCAGCGACGACTGCTCCACGAGACCAACTGTGAAGCAGTACACGAAATGCACCGTGCATGGAGCTCACACAAAAAGTTTCAAGAAGGAAAATATGTGCTTCGATCATCCCTGGGATTCCTCCGATGCCAGAAGGACCACTGCGTTCAAGGAGGCTGAACCACTGCATTCAAAAAGCGTTAGAACCTGCGTTTCTCAAATCGCAGCTCTTCTGGAACGCATCTCCAGTACTAGGAGTCTACGCGACTGCATTCAGAAGGCGTTGGAACCGAACTTCCTTGAAACGCAGCTCTTCCGGAACCCATCTCAAGTGCTAGGAGTCTACGCGACGGAATTCAGAAGCCGTTGGAACAGGATTTCCTTGAAACGCAGCTCTTCCGGAACGCACCTCCAGTACTAGGAGTCTACGCGACGGAATTCAGAAGCCGTTGGAACAGGATTTCCTTGAAACGCAGCTCTTCCGGAACCCATCTCAAGTGCTAGGAGTCTACGCGACTGAATTCAAAAGCAGTTGGAACCGGATTTTCTGGAATCGCAGCTCTTCCGGAACCCATCTCCAATGATCGAGGAGCACGGGATTTGTTTCGATTGTATTAAGCAAAGGGACGCACGAGCTTTTTAGAAAAACGGATGTAGTCTGTATGTGTTATCCATTTATCTCAATTTCTGATTTCTGATTTTCTATTTACAGACATCCAAATGCAAACGACGAAACGCCAAAAATTGGTCAAAGCAAACTGTCAAAGCAACTTAGACATCAACTTGGAAACCGGTGTACTTCGCTGAACTGGAATGGTATCCAAAAGATTGCTCCACGTTCTTCTATGTTAACTGCTGTTTTCGGAGCTCAAGGTGGCGGAACCATGGAATTCAGAAGACGTTGGAGCAACCAGAACGCGACTTCTGCTTTATGGGCTCCAACGGCATCAGGACCAAGCTGTAGAAAATTAAAATTAAAAGGTAAATTGAGACAAATGTTGTCATCTGAAAGTGATAATTGCAAAATAAATAAAACATTTTGGATTCACGGAGAGAAATGAAATGATCGGACGCCAATTTCATGAATAGAGGTAAACTTCAAATATGTTTATTATCTAAAAATGAAAAATTTTCAGAATAGAGAGAGGAAAGCGAGTTTTGCTGATTGAACTGCTCTTTTGAATCGGCTATTGTACACGCCTAGAACAAGGAATCAAGAACGAGAAAAGTTCAAGTGTTCTGAAGACTGGGAAAAAGGGAATTGGCCAAGCAATCCGGATCAAACTTTATTCGAATCAATTGTTTTGATTTTGCATCAATTTTTTAGTGTTACTCTTTCCAACGTTCATTATTTAATTGTATATGAATACTTTAATACTAATAAATTTGGTTCAAGAAATCTCTAGTTTGACAACAATTAAAAAATCAACACATGATCAATGTTTTCACTTCAAATCGAAAGATCACTTTTCACAATTTACACTCATCCTGAACCAAAACGACGTAAAGAAAACAAAGGAAAAATTAAAAATGTGCACTTTTGAGGGACCATGACAACACGCGTTGCTATGGATGGTGTCCCCCGCAAAAAGTGGAATTAGTGAGCAGAGCAACACTTTTTTGACGCTAGTAGTTGTATTTTTACGCTTTTGTCGTGACGCCTGAATTGTTTATGTTATGATTTTGTGTTATGGGCGCTCAATTGTGAATTAGTTTGTGAAAAACTTGATTTTTTTTAGAAGTTCGTAAGACATGACAACAAGAAGAAGAGGTGCTCGGGACACGGCCAAAGACATTATTCTTGGTGTGGCGTGAGTTTTTGTTGATTTTTCAGTCATTTTGTTATAAAACAACTAACAAATTTCAATTTTTAGACCATCCGGACAAGGACCAAAGCAACCAAAGGAAGGTTTCATGGTAACACCAAAGGTATTCCTTTTTACTTTTCCAAAAAGACTGTGAACTGAATTGCATCCAAATCCTCACCATGTTAGTCCGTTTCAACAAGTTCAGGCGAGATCTTATTCCAACGAACCTTCACCAGTACAGCAACCTGTTCAACGGATAGTTTATCGGAAGGCTAAAGTGACTTTTTGCAGTGAATTCCTATCATTTTCCCGTTTTACTTGAGCTGTGTGAAAAAAGTGTGAAAGCTCTGATTACTCCTTCCCTCTTTAAAGAGAACTAAAAATTGTGTGTTCATGTGTGATTTTAATCCAGACCCCCGAAAGACCTCCACGGACCGCTGATGATGGAGCACTTCTTCGACTTCAAAGTCAATTGACTCAAATGCAACAACAGAATCGGGATTTAGCAACCGCTGAAAAGGTAGGGAAGTGTGTTGATAGAGTTTGTAGACTTATCCCTTTAGATGTCTCCTTAAATATAAAAATAGATCAAATTCAGCATTTTCATAGTTTAGGCAGCCAGAAAACGATTGGAACAAAACCAGGATGCGCTTACACGACGGCTACAGAATTCCGAGTCTTCTGGAGCGAATCTAAGAGACTTGGATGATGTGAGAAGGCAGATGGGTAGTGTAGACGCTAAGGTGAGCAGAAACTCTCGAGAATTTGAAAAAAAAACCATTCAAACTTAAAGTTGATGATCATCAACAACGATATCAATAGTCTCCGAACTTCAATGGACCGTCAGGTCAATGACCTCATGCATATCAACAATGAAATGAAAAGTCGGCCAGTAGTAGACCCCTCGGTAAGCTATCAACTTTTTTTTGAACATATATAAATAATAAGTTTAGAAAATATCAAGTGCCACGTCACAATTGGACTCAAAGCTCCGGGATATGCATAACCAGGTGATGGATCTACAGAAGAATCTTGGCAGGGAGCAGAGGGATCGGGAAAAGGATGCGAAGACTGCTACTGATGGGTGAGCAGTTCGGGAACGAAACAGGGAAGGATGTGAAGATAAAAAATAATAACGAATTTCAGAATCCAACGTCTTCAAGACATGCTCCGTCAACAAGATCTAGCGCGGCAGGATATCATGAACAACTTGTCCAAGAAAGGAGATGTTGATAAAGTAAGCACCCTACCTTGTAGTATTTTTCAGTTCTCCTTTTCCTGATAATGATGTTTTAGGAAAAGCTAAACGAAGAAACCCGTAGACTCAACGATAAAATCAACCTGATAACTGCAGAAGTCACTCGGAAAATGACAGACAGTCAGCAGAGATCAAAAGACGACCTTAATGCGAGAATTGCAGCGCTGGAAAATGTGAGTACTTATCTATTTTAACTATAAGTGTTAATTACCTTTCATCATTAATTTTAAGATGATCCGTATGCAAACCGAGAGAATTGTTGAAAATGAGAAGGAAATGAGAATGAGTTACGAGCAAAAGTTGGCGGATTTGACAGGGCAGTTGGAAGTTGCACATAAACAGATCACGGTACAATTTTTCAGTTTTAATATCCTATTCCCATTAATTTTTAACTTGAAGAGCGAAAAAGCGAAGCAAAAAGAGCGTTTTCTCAAAGTCAACGAAGCCCTGGCAGCTTTGGAGCATCACTTGGAGCTTGGTAACAATAAAATCGACAAGTTGATGAATTCGGAGGTGCAAGCAAGGTAAACTTGAAACATGAAGCCATATAATCCATGAAACTTGTTCAGAAAGCTTCACGAAAAAGGATTGCTCACCAAGATGACAGAGATTGAGGAGAAGATCAACAACTATGTTGGGGGAATGAACAAGTCGATAGATGACATGAAGAATGGAAAGAATAATGTGCAAATGCCGTCGTTGGATACAGATGCGGTAGATCAAATAGGGAAACAAAAAATTTAAAATAAAAGAAAAGGTTTTTAGCTCCGCCGTGAGATGGAAGCAATAGCCGCTGATAAGAACAAGTTAAGCATGGAAGGACTGCTGAAGTTGGAAGAGAAGATGAGCAGGGTGCAACAAGGTCAGTTTAAGGGATCTTGGAAGGAAACAGTCACATGAGAGCTGAAAATAATGAATTGAAGTCGTTGCTGGTTGTCTTAGGTAGATCAAATTAAGTGAACTAAACCAGATCAATTGTTTTGAGCCATTGACATCATGATGTTATTCCAGGATTCTACCACGACCGTAAAGAAATGAACACCAGGCTGACAAGCCTGGGAGATGGAGACCATGTTAGCAAGTGAGCTCCTACTAGCCCCTACTTATAATACATAGTCTCCATTCTATTATAAACTTTCAGAATCCGCGCACAACTCAACAAAATGGACGCGGTGCAGGAAGACATGGAAAAGGCGCAGGATAGAATCAGGGATAAAGTGGAACGACAGATTCCACAAGATGTCAGTCACTTTGAACCTGAAAATAACCTTAACTGTTTCTACTTTAGCTCAATGAATTATCCGCTAAAGCTGACAATATCAAACACCAGCTGAACACCAGAATTGATAATGAGGAAGAGGAAAGGTGCGTTAAGATCAGGCTTGAACTACCCATTATAAGTATTCACAGGTATTTGGCGATCAAAGAACTGCAAGAAGCATTTACCCAGCTCCAACAAACACAATATGGAGGTGGAAAAGCAGCAGCAACTTCGGATGCACAGGTACTCTGACATTTTGTTGCATTTCATTCACTTTTTACTCGGATTCTTTTTGAATCTTTTAAACTTGAACTTCAGATGAAACGCGACGTGGATGAATGCAAAATCGCTATCAAAAAACTGGCAGAATCCGTTACTACTGTGAAAAATGTTCTGGACAAGAAGATTACCGATGAGACAAAACGGGTTAGTTGTTGACATTTATTTTCCATTTTCACTTCGTCATTTTCAGAGAGAAGACGATGTGAACTCATTGAGACAACAAGTTGGTAATTGAGAAGTTTATTCTTTATTAACTTTAAATTACGTTATTATTCTTGCATAATATGATAAATTGGTCATGATTAATGAGAGATTACAAGAAAAAGAGTAGGGAGAAGCAGTCAACGGTTTATAGATTAAGTTTAATTGCGTACAGGAAGTTTAATTATGTGTTTTTGGTTCAAAAAAGTGATTTTTGGAGCAATTTCAAAGCCAAATTGACTAGTTATTAGGGTCAATAAAACAGATTATCAAATCAACTTTCAATCAGCCTTGAACAAGTTACTTTTGATGTTCCAGTCCTCCAACACAGACTCAATGTCTGCTGGGTCAATCCCCTCCTCTGTGACCTTCAACATAGGATCATGTCTAGGGCAATACCCATTCCTCTCCAGATGAGCCAAAAGATTCTGTCCTGGTGGGACAGACAGCTTGTAGCGTTGGAGACGATAGCCGTTCAGCGATGAAGAGGAGAGACCTGTGGAAGTGGATGGTTGTTGCTCCTGGAAATGGAGGGTTTTCATATAGGAGGGCTTTTATATGTTGAGTAATTAGACAAAAGTGTCACTTACATATAGGTAATCCTTGTTCGCTGCGGGTTCTGGTTTCTCTTGGGTTAAATCAGCTGGTGTGATTTGTTGGGTGTCGTTGGAGGTCTTCTCAACTTGGTTTGGTGTTCCAGATTGCTTTTTGGACTTATTGCTCTTCTTCTTGTTCTTTCGAGTCATGGCAACCTGGAAATTGGTTTCGCTGTTCTAAACTAATCTAGAAGAAGGGAAGAAAAAATTAAAAAGTGCAAAAAGAAATGTGCGAACTACAAAAAAAGAAAATTTATACTCTTTTTTTTGCTCTCGTCATTGTTGTTGACATAGCAACACAAACAGGATAACCTTCAATTGCCAAGAGAATAATTATAAAATCTAATACACAAGTGAAAGAGTAAAATGAAACAAGTTCTGACTCATTTACAGAACCCTTCAAAGCTATTGCAAACTATCTGAAAACTGAAAAATTATGGTGACAGACCTCAAATTACTAATGCTATGAAGAAAAACCCACATCGCATGAGGTAACCTTTTTGATTATGCAACATATTGACTCATTTGCCCTTGTGACTAATTGTTTTCACTGTCCTTGTTGGTCCTTGGCCGCATACACACTAATTGAAATTTTAGCACGCGATTTTTCGAAACAAAATATGAATATTTCATGAAATTACGAAAAACTGGAAGTATTCTGACATTTCAGAAATGAAGGCTAGACAATGACGTTTGTTTCTAATCACCAAACCTATTTTCAGCCAATAGCATGAACTTGAAAGAATGATCTTGTTAAACTTTAAAATTGAAATGACTGCAAACGAAAAAAGGGTACAAGAAGAGTTTTCAAAAATAGAGAATGAAAATCAGAAGACGTTATTGGATTGAAGTATTATTCTGACTCCGGGACTTTACAACTACAAGACACAAAATTGTAGATTGGAGTCTATTGCGAGCTACATTTATTTTCGTTGGGAAATCAGAACAAAAATGTCCTTTTTCAAAGATTGAAGGACTTTATATAGCAATCATTGAAGTAACTATAACAGAAACGGAAAAAACATCACCCAATAGTAATATACCAGCCGGTCGAGCTGCTAACGCAGCTCTTCGGCTGGCTTCACATTGGGACGGGAACTCGCCTAAATGTCCCAATACACTTTCCCAATAAAAGCAAAAAAAGTTTTGACTCGAAAAGGATCGAACCCCTGACCCTCTACACACCGTGCGCCAGCGTAACCGCCGGGACCACCCCGACACACCTGAAAGGGGCAGCGCAGGTGCGTACATGTGCACGCGGTTTTGGGACCCCCTCTCAGGGCCATTTCCAGAAACTTTCAGGTAAAGTACCCTTCAAATTAAAGCTATCAACTTCTAGTTTGGACGGGCATCATCACGGCACCAAATAAGGGCCGTAACCGAAAATTGGGCTCATTCCTATTTCTGGGGACTTCTCCAGGGTCCGCTACTCACAGATACACGGACAGATACACAGAATTCATCCGTTAGTAAAAAAACATTTTTAGAATCCTATTACAAATTCGAGCAGCTGAAAAAAATTACTTTGATACATTTTCAATTAACAACTGTGTACTTTGTTTCTGATTTCTCCACACTTTTTGTCAGCATATCCTTCTCAATAAAACACAAATCCCTGAATTTTCTCTATTCTTTACCTGTCTATGGGTACTATTTTGTTTTTCTTCTTTACCACTTTAATAATCAGTTACATGTTGAGATTTTCATTCCCATGACAGTATATAGAGCTGTTTTTCTAACAAAGACGTGTTATTATTAGTGTTTTCCGCCTGCCGTTTTGTTTTTGTGTACAGCGTAGATTTGTGGTGTTATCTTATTTTTCTTGTGTTTTTGAGCAAATTTATCAAAGATAGACAAAACAATAATGTAAATTGTAAACTTTTGTTTTTTTATAAAAAGTTTTGTTTCAGTAAGGACGTATTCCACATCCATGATATGTTTCCTGTGCTCTCACCGATGTCTTATCACCCAAATTCCGTAGACATCACCAATTCCCAAAAGCTCTACCCTTTTCACACCTCCGCCATTTCCACCACCGCCCATACAATTAGTCCTCTATATAATTATCGCCCTGATACGAAAATATGTCGGTGTGCACGACCAGTAAGCTGCTTTCCTTCCCCCCCTCTCCAACAAAAATTTTGAGTAGCGTTTGTTTTAATTAAGAATTGGTGTTTCCTCTGGTGAAAAATTAATAGAGCCCACACACATACAAGCTTAACGTCATTTTGACTTCAAATTCATGAAGAGTATCATGTTTATGAAAGAAGATTTCAAATTTCAGATTTTCGTCTGAACATGTCTACTGCTTCCGAATCTGACGAAGAGAACACTAACTTCTCCAAAGAGCTCTTTGAGCATCACCTACACCTCGATAGTCTTGAACTCATTACTGAATACCTTCGAACTTTCAGACGTGAGTTTAATGTATACCATTCGACATTTCGACTTTCTTTTTCCAGATAACGTCTTTTACTGTGAGTTCTGTTCGGAAGACTGGAGCACTTTGGAAGAGTACCTCAACCATCTACCATGTTCGCAGTTTGAAGGCACCGAGAGGGATGTGAAATTGGTAATATCAAAGTATTTGTAACATTTCTTTCAAATTTGCATATTTTCAGTTAGCTGCTCGAAAGCTGGAGGCAAAATGGAAGAATGAGTACAACAAACTCAGGGACATGGCAGAAGGAGTCCTTGGTGGTACTCTCCCACTCAAAGCGGTTCCGTACTGTACTTGTGACACATTCAAAGACCTGCAGGATTGTAGTTGTATGGATGAGAAAAGAGACAAGGCTTTCAAGGTGGATAACGTTTCATAACAACATTTTTCATTCATTCATATCTCAAACTTACAGAATTTGCTACTCCCACCACTACAACAATTCCTAGTTACCTACGGTGAATACAACAACGCCAAGTATCAAGTGGAGCTCTATGATATAAACCAGGAGCACGACCAGGCAATTTCCAATATGGTCACTGGTTTAAGAGGGTCAAGAAGACGAATCAAGCTTCGAGAGATACAAAGAAATACTCGGAACAAAATGGCTGATTTCAAGAAGAAACTTGATCTACGTTATGATGTAGTCGCGAGAGCAATGTTATGCATCTCCATAGCCGATTTCACAGTTTTGAGGAAGCAGGGACGCCGTCGGATCGAGCCACAGACGTTAAACTCCGAGCAGATCGATGAAATCACCAGGAAATGTGTTCATAATGTGAACTCGGCTCGCATGCTTTCCCGCTTCTGGGGTGATATCACTGGTGTCAAGTTGGTGGATCATGCGATCTCTGAACTGCGCGAAGGACGCAATGCGAGAAACTTGGCTATGATCAAAAAGGGAGGAGAACTTTTTGAGCTAGGTTTTGATAGCATTCAAAGAGCTGCTGTGTTTTTCACAGTGCTCTGCAAGTTCACGTTTTACGATCAAGAATTCAATGACGCTCGACTGACAAAAGAGTCCAATCTTAAAGTTCGTAGAGCTCTCAGTGTAGATTTAATCGACTACGAGGAAAACTTCACTGGATTAGTACGAAGAAAGTATTTCGGAGAGCTTTCACTGCAATCTGCCACAGACTACCTAGAGCGGTTGGAGACTGAAATGCCAATTCCCGGACAGCCACGTGTTACCAAAACTCTTTATGAAGCCATGGATTCGTGCAAGAGGTGGAATGAAGAAGTGATCGCATTGTTGGAAGCCGTGAGAAACGATGCAGAGAAGAAAGATTTCGACCTGCTGGGCACTCATGTTTTCCATAACATTGTCCACGTGATGGTTTATCACAAGCAACCCTTGTATCCAATTGTGGAGGCAAGAAGAATGGTTCTCCCACGGCGTGGACTTAATTTTTTTGATGATTGAGTTTTTCGCTTTCTTTTTCAAATGTATTTTTGAAGAAGAAAATGTTTTTTTAGTACACATTCGTTTGATAAAAAAAAAACAAAATGTCGCAAACGCAATTTTCTTTTGTGTTGTGAGTCACCTTTCTTTTCGCTCCACAATTCTATACGAATTCGATTCAAATAAACGTTAGCTTTTGAGATTTCTTTTTGTTCTATATTATCAGATTTTATTATCGCTTCAGTGAGTTTTCGGGTTCATTGGTCTTGATAAAAAAGTGTTGACACATCACATGTTAGAAATTTTGAGTTTTGAACGGATACATTAAGTGTTTTTTCTGGAATTCACGCGACGGTTTCCCATATAAATCTAACTTTTTTCTTCGTAGGTGGTTTTTGCAATTTTCAACTTACTCCAGAGTTTTCTTTGTGGGTGGTCCTGGGACCCTGGAGTTAAAGCTACTATTTTTTACGTGGGTGGTCCTGGAATCCTGTAGTTGAAGCCGCCACTGTTTTTTTCGTGTGTGGTCCTGGGATCCTAGAACTAACGCACCTGTTTTTTTGTGGGTGGTCTTATGATTTTTCCCAGTAACCTATTTTTTGCCATTTTTTCCCCGTTTTCGAATCAATGTGTTTTTTATGTTGATTGGGTGACATTTTCTCATTCCAGCATCATTCCAGACCTTTCCCACATACTCGTAACTCATAAGATTGGCATTCCACACGGAGCGAAAACCTCGTCTCAAACCCCTACTTATCTCTCCCTCTCCATCCCGTGATATATATATATATGCTCATTGGAGCGAAGAGTTTCCACAACAACGAGCCGCTGCTGAGCTTCCCTTAGTTCTGTCTAATTTATCTCTTTTCGTAACGCAGCAATGGATATTATGAAACTTGGTGAGTGAAAACGTATTTTATACTTTTAAATCTGTTATTTTCAGTGATCGATTACACCCAAAAATACCAAAGAGATCTTCCCGATGTTTTGACAGTTTTCCCGTTTTCAAAGAAGAAGTACGAAAAGTGGCTGACCATGAGAGGAGTAGAACTGCATTTGGAGTACTTTCGTAGATTGAGACGTAAGTTTTTCCACAAAAAAGTTCAAGTCCGCAGTTTCATATTTTTCCAGACAAAATCTATCCCTGTCCACTATGTAAAAAGGACTGGACAGACTTGTCAGAGTTCAAAAAGCACTACCTTTTGCGTTGCCAGGGCTTCACAGGAAGTGAGAAACACAAGAAAGCAGTGAGGGCATGTGAGCTATGTGCATTTCATAATTATAGCTTTAGTTGCATGTACTCGGGCATAGCGTGCTATGGAAAGAAAAGTACAACGAGGTTCGGGAATTATCGGAGGAGATTATTAGCGGGAAAGAGCCGTTCAATGTAGTTCCGTATTGCACGTGTGATACGTTTAAGGAGACTCAAGATTGTCAGTGTATGAGGATTAAGAGACATCATATGTTGCCAGTGAGTTATTTTTCATATGATTGTCTGCGGTGCGGTTGAGTAGGGCTAGGGAAAGGCCAATGTTGAATCCTAGTTGTGCATTGTCACAGATTTTTTTTCTTGTTTCATAGTTTTCATGTTTTTCAAAGTTTCAATAATTTTCGTGACGAAAGATACAGTTACCCTGTTGTCATAAAATCATACAAACCATCAAAATTAATAAGAAAAAGGCGCTGACCTCAAAAATCATAAAGATTAGAATTCAACTTCGTCATTTTCCCATTCTCTTGCCTGATTGCAGCCAATATGCGCCATACATGTTTCTCCCTCCAAATAACCAACTTGTTTTCTTTTTTCCAGAATCTACTGTGTGATTTAATGGAAAAATATCATGACCGCTGCCGTAAATTCGGAATCACCTACTCGGAACTAGAACTTATGAATACCAAGGAGATGGGTGACAGTATGATTGATTTTATCAATGCCAATTATACTGGAGAAACTCGAGAATCCAAACTAGCAGATGCAAAACGCTTCATTCAAAAAAAGGAGCACAAAATCCAGATGAGAGTTCGGGATGATACCATTGTCATCAACAACATGCTTCCACTCTCTGTTGCGGGTGATTTGCTCATTCTCGGAGAGCAGGGAAGACGGAACATCGACCGAATTGCCTTGAACGCTGCACAAATCGAGGCGATTGTCAAGAAAGAATTGGAATTTGCGGGAGTGGCCTATATGTTGAGTCGTTTATGGAGTGATTTCAATGGAGTCAACATAGTGGACATCGCGAGGAATCAGATTCAAAAAGGGATTGAAGAGATGAACTGTAGGAAAATCGAAGGTGGAGGACAGTTATTCAAGAAGGTTTATGAATCCATTGAATGTGCAATGGTATACCTGGGGCTGTTCGGAAAATGGGTTCATAGCAAAGAGTATAACAACAAAAAATATACCGAGGAATCCCTTCAAAGTGTCCGGCAAGCCATCAGTGAAGCATTTTCCGGGTATGAGAAGATATACGACGATCTATTGAAGCCGGAGGCCTTCCCCGCTGAAACTGCACTGAAGACAGCACATCATGAAATGAATGGTTGGATTCAAAAGCTCCCATATGGAAGTCCAGAAGTAACGAAGGCAATCTACAACGCTATACAAAGTTGCACGGAGTATCATTTCAAAACGAAGAATTTGGCTGACATTTTCCGAACACACGCTCGGAAAAAGGACTTCGATCGTCTGGGAGAGTACACGAACTTTAGTATTGCGAGTGTTTTGAACAAGTTCAAAATGCCAAACTATCCAATGGAAGAAGCCATGAGCAAACAGTTGGACGAGAGTGATTTTCGACTTTTTGGTGAGAAAATTAGGAGTTAACCTGGAAAAATATTGTTTTTTAACAAGGGAAGTCATTTTAGACGAGGGTTGAGAATTTTATGAAACTTTGCTCAATGATAGTCCTATTCTTCCTGATTCCAAAACTGTTTTCAATTTTTGCCCGATCCTCCGCTGAGTTATGAGCTCACAAAGTTCAAAAAATGACGATTTTTGCAACTTTGGACCAGTTTTTAGATTACTTTGAAGCGTCCATATAGCTTTGAAGCGTCCATAAAGTTATGTTGCGCACTTTATAAAAACTTCGACAAAAAATATTTTTTGATTTTCAGAAAAAATGATGTATAGAAAATTTTTCGAAAACATTGAATTTTTAAAAAACTTAAAAAAAACTGTTAAATGAGGTTGACCAAGTTTTTATAAAGTGCGCAACATAACTTTAGAACTATATGAACGTGATCTAAAAACTGGTCCAAAGTTGCAAAAATCGTCATTTTTTGAACTTTGAGAGCTCATAACTCGGCGGAGAGGAGGATCGGGCAAAAATTGAAAACAGTTTTGGAATCAGGAAGAATAGGACTATCATTGAGCTAAGTTTCATAAAATTCTCAACCCTCGTCTAAAATGACTTTCCATGTAAGGTCATTGCTGAGCATTGAGTGCAGATATCAACTCAACAGTTCATCTTCAGTATCCCAACAATACAAACTTCAAACGACTGGATAAAGCCATTTTTAACCTACTGTTTCATCATATAAAACCTTTTGTTCTTCGCAAACAATAAAACTATAAAATACGAGCAAAAAACCCTTGTTCTTGCAGAATTCTTAGAATCATAAAAAAAATCACCTGCCCTGAAAACCACAAACTCCATCCATCAGTTGCTTGGTCACAAGTGATATACTTTTCAAAACAACATGATTGTTTATCCTCAGATGAGTTACAAAATTCCTCTTATCAGAAGAATGGGGATTTTAGGATGGTCACTTAATGAGACACAGAATGCTGCTGATTTGGTAAGACCTCTAAAGTTTTAAAGTTATTGAAGAATTTTTGAAGTTTAGGATGATATCAGTGCTGATATTACTGTGTGTTGTAACTTTCTCATTTGTATCTTGACTCCATTTTATTATAAAAACTTCTGGAGGCAAAGGAAATTGAAACAATTTGTGAGCACCATTTTGTGATTCAAACTCAAAAAAAGAGGATTTCAGCCTCATTTCCAACAAATCCTCACTCAAATTGCAATAGTGTCAATTATACCGAGCATGTTATGTATCGCAAATGTTTTGATGTTTCTGACAAGAACCATGTAAGATAAGAGCTTTTTTCAAGTAGAAATAAGTTAAACATTCTTTTTTCAGATTTGGCAATGATAAAAATGAGTCAATAAGTATTTCGAATCAAACTTTAAATATCCTTCGAAACTTGACAGTAATCATAATAAGTACATTTTTTGTATGGTCCACTCGAATTTTTATGTGGTATTTGTTTTTCCTCTCAAGTTTGTTGAACACATTTATTATTTTATTGGCAATTCAACGCTTTATTATCATGTTCTTCCCCGCTAAGCTACAGTTTTTGGTTCATAAGTGAGTTTAAACAGTCTTTACATCCTAATTGATATTTTTCTAGTATTGCGATGAATATTTACATTATTTTATGTTGGATAATCTCATTTATCTTCAAAATTATGAGTTTTCTTATCCTGATTGGCCATCTCAGTGGAAAATTTCGGGACAAAACTGAAAACCTTTACAACACCGTCAATATTGCTCTTTTTATATCCATCGCACTTGTCTCTTCCATTTATTTTATCATTTTCTGTAGTTTGTACCGAATGCCAAGAACTGATAAATGGAGAAGACCAGAAGTCGCATTGCTCTATGAAGGAGTGCCTTTGCTTTTTGTGAATGTAAGTAGATCATATTTTCTCATTCAGGTTCCATCATCCGAAGATTTTCAGATCTTCATTTTATACTTCACCTACTTCAATAAGCGCATCAATCCCGATTTTCAAGATTTTTATTTGAATTATGAAATGAGAAAAATGTTAATTTCAACTGCGTTGGTGCAATTCACTCACGTTTTCACTTTCACGAAAATTATGCAATTCTTCAGTATCAAGACGACGTTTTCTGGAGCTGAAGTGGCACCAGTGCCAGTTCACAGTATCACTTGAGCTCAATTCGTGAATAAAGTTGTTACTTATCAGCAATCTTTCGTAAACACCGATGCCACGTAAATCCACAGTAACTTACCGTAAATCCACACAGTCCTCCCGTAAATCTACACTGAAATTCCGTAAATTCGCAGTAACTTTTCGTAAATCTATATCATTTTCCGTAAATCTACACCAATCCTCAGAAAATCCACATTATCCTCCCAGAAATCCACACTAACTCTTTCTAAATCTACATTAACCTCCTTTAAATCTACACTAACCTTCCGTAAATCTACACTAACCTCCTTTAAATCTACACTAACCTTCCGTAAATCTACACTTCCTTCCGTAAATCTACACTAACCTCCCTTGAATCCACGTTTCCTCCCGTAAATCCTTACTATCCTCCCGTAAATCCTCATTAACCTCCCGTAAATCTACACTAACCTCTCTTGAATTCACGTTTCATCCCGTAAATCCCCACTAACTACCTGTAAATCCTCATCAAACTCCCGTAAATCTACACTATCCTCCCATAAATCTACATGAACTTCTCTTTCTAAAAAAAAGTATCTATTCCCGCACACGATGGTCAACATTCGTTTCAAAATGTCAAACTAATAAATAAATTGTGCTCTCTCTCTCACTCCCATTCATCTTTCCCCCTCTTCTTTTTCCGTCCTCCAGATGGCAGATGTTCAGCACCAACGAGAACGTGCCCCTCTGCCCCACATCTCCTTGTTTATTTTGTTTGCAGGGCTCTTCGTTTCTTCAATCCCCCTATACGCATAGTGCTCCAAAAAAAATGAGAGGAAATCTCGCACATTTTGAGGAAATGAGAGACTAGTTCGGTTTGGGGCCCGTGTGTGTTCTTTTTGTCTCGTATCTCTCAGACCTCTTCTCTCTTTTTCTTCGCGCTGACGTCGTCGGCCGGAGCCAGCGACAGCTCCGCATCGATTTTCCTTTCACTTTTTGGCTCGCTGCACGCAAGACAGCTGCCTCGAGACTCTTTTATCATGTAGAGAAGCTCGTGTTGACTTCTCGTTGTCATGGTGAAATTGTTGACATTTTTTGTTAGATTTTTTAAATTTTACTCATTTTGATTTGGTTTTTTTTGTTTCTTGTTCAAATTGCTGTTCGGATTTTTCATCTCCTTCTCACTTGTTATCCGTAATTTTTTTGTTTTTTTTCAGGTAACCAACAATGTCGCTGGCACTTCCGTCAAACGAGGTCGTCGTCGTAGACAACCGTTCCAAGAAAGAAAAATGCCGTGAAGCAGGAGACCTACTAATCCAATTTCTCACCCAGGAGAACAGAGAACTGATGCGTGGAGTCATTCGTCAGCTCTCAAAAGTGCATGCCTACTGTGAAAACTACAATACCAACTTCAACAGCGACGTCACTTATTTCGTTCATAAGGAGGAGAGAATCCCGACAAAACAGTGCCTGGAGTTGCTCAAAGCGCTTCGAGATCAGGTTTGTAGCCTTGTTCTGACTGACGTCTTCATCTTGATCAGAAGTCAGAAGCAATAAAGAGTCTTTGTATTACAGAACTACCCGACGCAGAAGCCATTCGACGACGCGATCAACGTTCTTCGTGATGTCATGGTTCAGGGTGGTTTCCTGATTATGCCAAACTGTGTGAGTTATCTTTAATAAAGGAGTTTTGTGCTTCTGTCGGTGTATTTGTAGTGACCGAGTTTGTATATTGCCCTTATTTGGTGCTCTCTGTGACTGGAAGTTTGAGCAAGAAGGTTCATTAAAAGTTAATAGGTAGGCACTTAATTATCATGGCTTTCACATTTAATGGCGTGTGTGGTGAAACAGTTAAGTAAACCCAGACCCCATACAAAGACAGCCATAGAACCGCGCAGCATCTCAACAGACTTTCAGGAACCCCTCGCGTACGCTGAAACTCTGGCCGGCCGTCCACACCTGACGGATATGCTCTCCCAAGTCATTTTGGCCAGCCATGCGCCCAACTTTGGATACGCCCAGAAAACTCAAATTGGACTGGTGAGTTCAGTTGCTCCAGTTGAAATCCACACTACAATTTTAGCGCTTCCCCAGCCCTTGGATTGAGTATGAAGCAGCCGACCCGATTGAAGCACGCTTGCTGGATTTGGAGGTACATTTGAGCCAAGAAATAAAATGGATCACAACTCATTTCAGTACAAAGAGTCAGAGCGCAAGGTTCGACGAGTGGAGAACCGCTTCCGGCTTGTCAATAGAGAGGAGCTGGTGCGTGATCCCTTTGCAAATTTATAATTAAAAGTATTTTGTAGCAAAGAAGAGCTCGTGAGCGTCAAAGACGACTCCGGGAGGGCATTCCATTGGAGGAGTACGCAGTGAAAGAGACCCCTCCACCTCCTCGACGTCCTCCTTTCCACGTCAAAATGGCAGTCAAGTACTTGAATCATTTCATCCTGACGGTGGGCGGCAAACAGAAGATCTATAACGACTTCTGCGATATTCTGAAGAGATACGAGGATCGCCTGTGAGTAAAACTGACATTAGTAGTTTCTAAATTCTGAATTTCAGCGTCCTATTTGGCGATGCAATGAAAGAGATGATGGTGCTGCTGTACGACCATCCGAAGCTGTTGGAGGATCTTGACATCTTCTTGCCGAACGAATACCAGATCAACGAGTGCAAGCACGGCGGATATGTGATGGTCACACCGTTCACAAGAGTGAGTTTCTATAGAACTTGGATAACTTCAGACAAACTAACACTTCACGAGTTTCAGTACGTCTACCGAAGCCCTGCGGACCAAAAGAAGATGGAGGAAGCACAGCAGTAGAAAGAGAGAACAGATAACAGAGAAAAATATTTCCTTTATATAATAATAATAACCATCAAACACAACAAAAAGTCATTCCATAATATAAAGCTACTCAAACTTGACTTTCCTTTTACCACAGCGGCAAACAAAACTGAAGACCTTGTAGGTGATATAAAACACCAGAAGCAACGAGAAAATAAAGATAGAGAGAATATCCAGCAGGTAGTACTCGATAATAGATTGTTGTCTTCCGTAAGGATCCATTGATGGAAGCTTTCCAAACCTGAAAGAGTTGATATGACTTCTAATGTATGGACAACATACTTTGCTGCAAACTCCACATGCTTCACCAGATTGTCTTTTGGGTTGGTTGGAGAGTTGTTGAGCATACCAGCAAGTCGTTCAGCATTGGCGCGGTATTTCGGGTCATTCATGACTTTTCGCAGGGTCTCTGCTACTTTTTTCGGGTTAGCCAGCTCGCTTTTATGCAACACTTCACAGCCACCGTGTCTCTTGAGCATTTCAGCGTTCCTGCTTTGATCCGCAAAGATTGGAATCTGAAATTACTATGTTCATAACATTTATGGTCTCTCTACTCACAATAACAGCTGGCTTTCCCATCATGGCAACCTCGGTGATACTAGCCAGTCCTCCATGAGTGATAAACGCGTCCAGGCGAGGATCAGCAAGAATTTCGTTTTGTGGGAGCCACTCTCCGCGGTTCACGTTGAGCACTCCACATGTCAGTTTCTCTTGCATGTTCTCGTACTTCCAGAGAAATGTGGTGTCGCTGACATCTTTGAACACTTCGAGCAGGGATTTTCTGAATAGGTTAGGGTATTGACAAGGGAAGTGTTTGACCTCAATGGTTGAACTTTTTACCAAATTTATACCATAGGTAGCTGACAGCTCCCTGGGCAAGAATTTAAAGTCAGATTTTGAGGAATGCTCCCGTGAACCGAGATATGGGTCACGCAAGGTCAAAAATACAGTTAAAAAGGTGCACGTGATGACCCCTCGGCTATTTTTCACTGTATTTTTGACATTGTGTGACCCATATCTCGGCTCACGGGAGCATTCCGCAAAATCTGACTTCATATTCTTGCTCAGGGAGCTCTCAGCTATCTATGGTATAAATTTGGTAAAAAGTTCAACCCTTGAGGTCAAACACTTCCCTTGTGAGAGGATAGGATCTTAAGAAAAACTTACTTAAACTCATCCGGCATATCCTTCGACTTGACATTGGATCCAAAGGAAATCAACACGTTCTTCTTTCTCATGTTCATCATGGTATCCCATGGCTCGGGAACCGCCAGTTTCTTCCAGTTGGTCTCCACGGTGATTCCTCCGATTGGAATGATCTTGTCAAACGTTGGAGCAGGGAATTCCATCACAGGAACATGGTTGGTAAGCACATATGAGCTCTCTGGGAGGATTTCCTATAACATCTAAAGTTTTTGACGGTTTATTACAGCTCACGTACCCTCCAAGACCGCTTCAGGCCCAGTATCTTCTTGGCACTTTCAAACTCAAAATCTCCAATCACGGAGAACATCGCATTGCCAGAAAAGAATTGCAAGAGGTTCATGAATCTCTCGAAGATGTTCATCTTCTCGCCATACACGCTTTGAGTTCCAGGAATATAACTCGACGCGATTGGCTGGCCAAGTACAGCGCTCACATGGTCCATACGGGTTCCTGAGACAATCGAGACGTGCGATGGAATTTGGATGTAGTCGGCGATATCTGGAAGGAAAATGTGGAACTTTCCCGGTGTATGAGAATGCTTACAGTATCCACAACTGTCAAACGGCTCATTCACCATAAGATCAAACTTCTCTGCTTTCAGTCGTTCGAGCAATTCGGTTTCTTTCATCACTTCTGGAATGCCAATTGTATTCAGAGTTTATATACAATAAAACTGTACTCTCGCACTGTGCTCCAAAAAGAGTCGTCAATGATCCGGTATTCCACCACATCTTCAATGGGTTTGAAGTTTCCGAGGTCCACAGGTAGCTCAAAAACTTATCAGTTGCTCTCATCTGCTCCAGAACATCATCAGCAGGCTCCACAAATATTTGCTTCTTGGTGGTCACCAATCCCGTCTTGTTTCTCTGACTCGGATCCACTACTGGCATCAGAACAGTCTAAAAGTATGAAAATCAGCACAATTTCTTGGAGAAAACAAGCTTACCACATCGTGTCCAGCATCCGTCAGCACATCAGCCACCTTCGCCACAAACTTAATGTGACTGTGACCGAATAAATTGTTATAAACTAGAATCTTATACGATTCCACTGAATTTACATTCAAAAACAAGAGAAATACAAGTAGGAGCAACCGCATAGTGCAAACAGAATAGAGGGGTTTTGATGTTGTTGCACGGGGTTGATAACAGATTAGCTGCAACTGATAAGATTGTAGTGTGCTGTGTTTATGGTGCAACAATGTTGCAAAATGGACAATATAAATGCGGTTTGATAAGATCAAGTAGTTTCATGAATATGTATGAAAGTGCAAACAACATTTGATAGGTGGAATGATAATTTTAATGATCAACAACTGAATTGCTTCAAAGAGCATCTAAATAAATGAAAAAGGGAGGAGAGGGGGAGTTTGTGCAAATAAGAAGATGTTTCTTGAGATTGTTCATTAAAATCAGTATCCTGAAAGAACATTAAGCGCACATTTTACATAGATTGCCGATTTTTGAATAAGAGCTGGATGGTCCAAGACTTCTCAGGGTGGTCAGAATCAGACTTGGGTGGTCCAAAAAAATGAACAGTCCATTGCCTTTGTGGGTCGTCCAAAAAGTGATCCGATGTTTTTTCAAACGGGCCATTATCCATTTGGGTGGTCCAAAAAAGATTCGTGGTCCGACACCTTCATGGGTGTTTCGTAATCTTCGTGGGTGGTCTATTGCTTCTCATCCACTCTCCTGACCATATTTTCAATAACAATCTATGAATATCTTGTCAAGAAGTTCCAACGTAATTTCCGGTACATTCGTTGTGTTTACCATCCTTAATTGTAACCAGACTCTTTTCTACCTGTCACTCACATATTATCGGGCCATGTTTCCTAAATTCTACCTAGGAATCGTTTTCCTTTCACTTTCTATACTCGGAATGATTCTGAACTTGATTTTATTGGTCCCAGTAGCTCATCTTGGATTCATATCAAAAAAGCGTACAATTTATGTGCAAATATTTTTTAATGTGATGTCAGAAATGAGCGAGCTTGTGGTTATGAGTCTATTAGCGGTTGATATAACTTCAAATGTAGGTTAAGTTTTGGTTGTTGAAAAAATCGTGAGAAAAGTGGAAATTAAGAGCTATTTAACAACTGGAAACTTGTCGAGTAAGCGGAATACACTTTTAGGGGCATTTTTCACAAATGCCTGGTTTTTGGAGTGCTTTTTACAAATTATGATGGCTTCTAACAGGTAACTTAAAGTATTCGTACTCTTTGGAAACTATTCTGAATTCAGATTAGCAGTTATCTACTTTAAGAACAATGACCTATTCACATATCAAATCACTCTGGAATCATGTTTAACCGCATCTATTCTAGCTGCCTTTTCAGCGTTCACTTTCCAGTACATGCTTCCTTGCTGCAAGTAGGTCAAAACTAATCCAAACTACTAACAATCACCCAAGAAAAGTTTTTCTAGATTTGTATCTGATCACGAGTCCATGATATATATTGTGCTGAACCCAAACCACCAATTCGATTACTCACGAATTCTGGCAGCAGTTTATAGTGTGTTGGCTATACTCATATCAACTTCATTCTATACTTTCATATTCTGTTCGATCCGAAAACCCCGCGAAATCCAAACTACAAGTGCGCAAGTTTCTTGCCACGAATCAGGGTCAGTGTTGAAACTGATCAGTCCGGAACTCGAAAAGTTGTTCACATTCAGATGTCTTTATCAACTGTTTCTACTTTCAATATGCTTTATGCTCAACTGGGCGGTATACAATTTCGCTCCGTTTGTGCTTAAGGAGAAGCAATGGAACATTTTCATATCTATGTTTGGGTCGTTGATCTTCACAATTAGTCCGCTGATTTTCTTGTGTTTGAATAAGGAGGTTCAGAAGGGATTGAAAGGATTGTGTAGAATAGGTAAAGTGGAAGGGAACACTAATTCTGTTGGTGTGGCTCCGGTGGTTCTAATAAATTAGTTTCAAAAAAATTGTGAATGAAGTGAGATGTCATAGAGTTAAGATAGGGTAGAATGAAGAAACAAATGGATAATTTGTGATGGAGAACTGGCCAAAAACCTCGATTTGTTATGCTGTATGGCTTTGGCTCTGATGCTGAAGACATTCTAGATAACTTTTCCGAAACCAATCAGGTCAGATTCTGACGTTTCTCTGATACAATGTGTGTTCACAAAGACCAAAATTTTCTCAATCTAACATGTCCGGTACATGTCGCCATGCACCGGAAATTGAAATAATTTCCTGGTACAACCCTTTTCACACAGTACCAGATATTCCCAGTCAGTCTATCTCAAAATGACTCTGAAGTGGTGGCTAGGCTTCCTCCTCTTCTCTTCTGGCAGTTTTGCCATGTTCCTAAACCTACTCGTGTTTTTCCCAGTGTTCCAACTAGCTTTTGTCAAGAAAAAGAGCACAGTCTACGTGATCGCCTTCTTCAACATCATCAGTGACCTTTGTCAATTGTTAATCACTGGTTTTTATCTGGGTGGCTCGATTATGGCTGATGTAGGGAGTGAGCAAAGTAGATTTTGATAAGATTTATTGCTTTCCAGCGTTATCTTGTAACAGAGGAAAGGGATAGTGCTGGTGGAGTGTTTCTCGCTGCGTTCTACATCACCTCCTGGTACTTGGAATGTCTTGTTCAGATTGTGATGGCTGTGAACAGGTAGATACGCGGCAAAAAAGTTTTTTTGTGGCAACGAAAATATGAAATTGTACCGTTTTTTTTTCAGATATGTGGTGATTAAGCTGCAGAACAAGAACATTTTCACCTTCCGGTCTACATGCATCTTGTTCTCGTTCCTGGTCCCATTATCGATACTGTCCACGCTGCTCATTGAGTGGATTTTGCTGTGTTGTGTGTAAGAACTGATGCTTTTTATAGTAACTGATCTTTCCCACTGATTCAGGTTCATCGCTGACCACAATGTGATGACGTTCATTCTCCTCTTCATCCCTAACGTCAAGCCTTATTCCAACTACATGGTCTTGGTGTACTGCTTCTCCTGCACTGGCACATCAATTTTCTGCTACACTTCCATCTATCTCGCTGTGAAAAAGCAAAATAAATCGGCACCAAACAATGTTAAAATTGGACGCGCCAACCAGGATATAAAGTGAACCTTTAACTTTGAACGTCTTCACACCCATATCAATTTCCAGGTACCTTCTTCAATTCATTTTCATCTCAGTGTTCTACATTCTCAACTGGGTGCTTTTTGAGCTGTGCCCTTTCATAGTCCCTGCCGACAAGCCAGAATGGTACATTGTGATTCCACTGCTGATTGTGCTCAACTGCTCGTCCAACTCGGTGATCTTTCTGTGCGTCAACGTGGATGTTCAGAAGAGTCTGAAAAGCGTGTTTGTGTCTACTGTAGAAACTTCCTCGAACACTGGAACTGGTGGAGTGCAGATTGTACCAGTGCTACCATTTCAGAATTAACTGGAGATAATTGTTTTTTGAATAAACAATGAAGTATTTAATGATCAGTCAAATTGCGGATATCGACAAATCTTCAAAAGTGGAAGATAAAGCTGTCCATACATTTTCTGTCAAATCACCCCAATTTCCAATTGTTCCCAACACTATGGTACAGAAATTCAAACAGTTATGACAAATCACCTTACTCATTACACTGACCACAACCCAAAGTCAACAAGTAATTTTTTACAATCTGACCACTTTCCAAACTCAAACAACGAAAACAAACAGTCCACATGGCGCCGAACGGTCATTCTGCAACTTTTTTTTTCGTTATTTTTTTTTTTTGGAAATTTGCCAACTGGTTTTCTGATATGATAGCCAAATGTTCATGTTACTTGAAACAGAGCTTAATGATTGAGAAAATACTCATTGTCAATTTACTTTCTGGACCCATACTTTCGATAAAGATGAGGCATCACTGCATCAAAACGTCTGAAGTTTTTCAGATTCCTATTTGTGATTCAAACTTATCAAATTAAACCGTCACATTCAAGATAAACCCTGATCACATCCTTCCATTGCCATTCCTAGACTTTCTCTACTTCTTTGGCACTTTGCCAACTTTCTGTCCCCCTTGGCACCATGCCAATAGCGAGACAGTGTGTGTGTAAGAGAGATAACCACCTATACTTCCATAAAAAGTCTCTGATTGCCTAAATCACCCCGCCCTTTCCTGAAATAGTTTCATCAAGTTCCAGAACTCCCTACCAAAATGAGCAGAATACAGACAGATGCGGAGGTTTACGCAAAACTCTACCGTGCAAAGAAACGTGTCAAACTTCTCGAAAGACTCGTAGATCCCAAAATCTCTAGTTTCTTCGCAAAGCATCCAGATGGCCAGCTTTTGATTGGATATGAAGGCATTGTCCACAAGTACAAGAGCGGCTTGTTTCCTGTACAGGTACTAGAATAACATTGAACCAGGCATTTGATCTATGTTTTTCAGCGTAAAAAATCAAAGAACTTGTCTGCCAAGGAAATCCGTGATATCAGCAAGGTCCCCTTAGAACTGAGAAATTTGTTAATAAAAGTTTATTTTCAGCTATGGCCAGATACGGTAACAATCGGAGACTTTCTTCGCAACCATCCGGACATTCTCAGAAGAGGCAGTCGCAAAAGGAACGAAGATGATAACAAGGAGGTTGGCTTCTGAAGCATTATCTCTACATACATTGAATTTGGTTTCCAGAACAGCTCAAAACGTCCACGACTCATCATGAGAATCAGAATACACGCGGATGGTGGATATTCGTTAGTTCATCCAATTGGACAGGGACCGGAGAATGGGTATTACAATATACCATAATTTTCTGTTATTTTATCATAAATTTATTTGATTTTTATGGTTTTTTGATTAGTTTTCAACATCCGAATAAATTAATTTGCACAGATAATTAATTTCGTGGCACTACTGCAAAAATTTTCTTTCCTTTGTCATAGTTCCCTTCAGCCTGTTATCAGTGTGCTCATTATGATATCAATCTATTGTCCAAGATCCACTTTCGAAAAAGTTCGTCTCCCTCTTTCTCTATTCCTCCATATCTCTCTTCATTCACAAGTTAGGGAGAAGTTGAGAGATATTACGGAAGAGAACAGCTGTTCGTACAGTGCACGTGAGAAGCGCCCATTGACAACTTTGATAAACGACCCTTTGTCTCCCCCTTTGTCATGTGCGCAAACGTCCTTCACGTAAACATTGCTCTCTCTGCTTCTCTTCCGCTCTTTCTGCACCCTAAGCCACGCCCCTTTTTGACGTTTTCATCCTAGCTTATCATACATTTCATTCTTGACGTTCTCCTCGTCTTCTCTACTTCAACTACCTGCCAATTTTCAACCAAGTGACCAATGAAGCGCAGCGGGCCCCCTGCCCCGCCGAAAAAATGTGTGAGACGTCGTTTGTTCGACGATGGGAGTTCGGGATCGACCGCTGAGGACGCCACTGTGAACACTCCGTCCGGACCAGCCGCTACGAGATCCGTCTCCACTCAGGACGCCACTTTGAACACTCCGTCTGGACCAGCCGCCACGAGATCCGTCGCCACTCAGGACGCCACTTTGAACACTCCGTCCGGACCAGCCGCCACGAGATCCGTCGCCACTCAGGACGCCACTGTGAACACTCCGTCCGGACCAGCCGCCACGAGATCCGTCGCCACTCAGACCGATGTTCCGCCGGAAATCGACGAGCTGAACCGATGGATTGCGGAATATGGCCGTGCGTCCAATCTCTCTCCGTTGGGTGTGAACGTTACTTCGTACGCTGCAATAATTGGGATCAGAAACTGGTCGAATTGGCTTCGTCGGCAAGCGAACGCGTTTCGTCAGTATGAGAACGCGAACGCGCTTCGTCAGCAGGGGAACGCGGAGACAGCCGGACCAGCCGGACCAGCCGGACCAGCCGGGCCAGCCGAGCCAGAGGAGCCAGACGAGGAAGAGGAGTCAGCCTTCATCGCCGCCGCCCGAAGATACGTCGAGACTCTAGGCCAGGTACAGTACTGTAAACTCCTAAAAAAACTGAATAAATATGTTTCAGTCCATCGACCCCCGTGAGGTCCCATGACTGTCAGCCCGCCCCCGCTCCACACTCCTCTTCGAAAATATACAGTAGCGGCCAGTGAAATATCCCCTTTTGGTTTTTCGACTGTAACTTTTTTCAGAAAAGAGATAGAAACAAATAGTCTTCTGGTAAAATGTTGCAAATATGTTCATCTTTCTATCTGTATTAGTTTTGGAGAGGCTCCACAAACATTTTTGTTTTCTGAATTGTTTGAGTGCTCGCCATTTTGCATGGTTTTTTCTATAGCCTTTCAGGCGGTCATAATTTTTTGGTTTTTGGTGTCACTGAATAGTTTTCAGTCTGGAAAGTTTAAAAAACTTAGTTTCATTCAAATTGAATTCCTAATACTCAAGCTGCTATTGAAAAAAGGCGTGTTTAGGAAAACTTAAATTCAACATAACTCAAAAGTTTAGCATTTGATCTTTTCAAAACTTTAACAGATAGAGAGATAAACAAATTTGCTACATTTTAGCAAAAAACCGTTAGTTTTTATCTATTTTCCGAAGAAAGTTAGGTCTAAGGACCTAAAAAGGGGATATTTCATTGGCCGCTACTGTACCTCCGCGTTAAAAAATTGTGCACACCTCCAGAAAAATACACAAAACAGAGTCTGTTGAGTGGTTTTTAGGGAGGTGGAGCAAATTGTCATGTTTTGTATTTTAATCCCATTTGTCCTATATGAAGCAGTATCATCGCAGCCATTGACTATATTCAGGGGAAAAGACCTACTTAAAAAAGCCAGCTCATAGTCCTGGAAATAGTTTCCAACCGACACGACAATCATTTGGTCTCTCTGGAGCAGATACGCTTTTCCACGTCATCTCGTGAAGTCACATATTGCCGGTCTCTTCCACATCCCGCCACAAAGGTTTCCAGCCAAGTCCGTCATGCTCAATAAACTTCCAGTCGCGTGCTCCGATGGTTCTTGTGTTGGCGGTGACATGGTCGACTTGACACCATAAGTGTCATCACTGAAATCACTGTTGCAATAACTGTCGCCATCAGCGTCATCCTCCGTCCCCAACACCGTTGCCGCCACTGTGGCCATTACCGTTAGTTTGTCAGTATCACGGTCGCCAGCTTCGCCGTCATCACCGTCACCTGCACCGTCGCCATTGCCGTAGCCATCAGAGTCATCATCAACGTCGCCAACACAGTTGCCATCGATCACCGTCGCCATCACCGCATTTATCACCGTCGCGATCACCGTCACCATCGACCATCCCGTCCTTCGTCGCCATCACCGTCACTGTCCACCAACCCGTCGTTCGTCGCAATCACCGTCGTCATCATCCTCGCCATCACCGTCACCTGCACCGTCGCCATTGCCGTAGCCATCAGAGTCATCATCAACGTCGTCATCGCTGTTGCCTTTGACCATCGCCATCCTTCTTCACCTTCACCGTTCCCAGCTACCATCGCATTTTTGTCGCCTTCACCATCTCCATCCACCGTCGCCATCCACCGTTTCATTCATTGTTGCTTTTACCAACGTTTTCATTGTCGCCATCGCGGTCACCATCCAGCGTCGCCATCACCGTCACCGTCCCTAAGCGTTGCCGTCACCCTTCATCGCCACCGTCCAAACAGCTTCGCCGGTGATCCTGACGGCGATGCTGACTATGCAGGGTGTCATGCTCGGGGAACTTCAAGTCGCGTGCTCTAATGGTTTTGATCCTGACGGCGGCTCTAGTGTTCGACAAAGTTCTGTTTTTGATTGCCGTCAATATCACCGCTCGCTTCACCGCTCCCATCTTTTGTCACCAGAACTGTCGCGCTCTACCGCTAAAATCGTCGCTATCACCGTCAGCAACACGGTCGCTTTCATCATCGCCATCAACATCGTCTTCACCGTCACCTTCACTGTAGCATCCAGCTTCACCTTCTTTGTATCCTTCAGTGTTACGATCACCTTATCTTTCATCTGGTCCACGGTGACCCTGACGATGATCCAGATGATGAACCTAAAAATAAGACTAACTGTGACACTGACGATGAACTAACTGTATCCTGACGGTGACGGTGAGGTTGATGCTGACGGTGGTGGGTGTCGGAGGTGAATGACGGTGATTCTAACCACGGATGGCGACGGTGACCGTGACGGTGAAGCTGACGATGATCCGGAC
Source organism: Caenorhabditis imperialis (assembly GCA_963572205.1). Classification (NCBI taxonomy): domain Eukaryota; kingdom Metazoa; phylum Nematoda; class Chromadorea; order Rhabditida; family Rhabditidae; genus Caenorhabditis; species Caenorhabditis imperialis. The sequence goes on along the minus strand of OY751544.1, from coordinate 11,030,683 downwards.
GATGACACGGACAATGACTTTAACGGCGACGGTGGAGGGTGACGGTGACGGTTACGACACTGAACTTTTGAGGAAAATGTAATTTGTTTCAATATTTTGAAAACTCACTCTTTCGACACCAAACTTAATCATCCTCGAGTAGTTGTGAGTTCTCCAAGTGGATATTTTCTGGTTGTTTTTGACGTCGGAAAGTTCTGGGCTGCAGATTCTTCCAATATTCCGCAACGACGAAATCACAATCGTATCCGTGCGTTGACGACGGTGACGACGGTAAGAGCGGTGACGACGGTGATGACGTTGGCAGCGTTGACGACGATGACGGCGTTGACGGTGATGACGGTGGTGAAGGCGGTGACGACGTTGACGACGATGACGGCGGTAATAGCGGTGACGACATTGACGACGGTGACGAAGTTGACGACGTTCACGACGGTGACGACGTTCACGACGTTCACGACGCTGACGACGATGACGACGTTGACGATGTTGGCGACACTGCCGATGTTGGCGACACTGACGATGTTGACGACGATGACGGCGGTAACAGCGGTGACGACGGTGATGACGTTGGCGGCGTTGACGACGATAAAGGCGTTGACGACGATGACGGCGGTAATAGCGGTGACGACATTGACGACGGTGACGAAGTTGACGACGTTCACGACGTTCACGGCGTTCACGACGTTCACGAAGCGATGACGGCGACGGAATCGGCAACAATCACGGCGACAGCAAGTTCAACAAAGTCGAGATTGACGATCAGTGCTGAAATCATTCACCTTTACTCATTTCTTGGATATTTTGTTTTTTTTTTCAATATGTTCAAGCTCACAATTTACATTTGCGGTGTAAAAAATCAGAAAAATCAAGTAAAAACTCACGTTTCGATGTTTCAGAAGGTTTGATTGGCATGTTGATCGTCCAGTTACCATCAACAACGTGATCGAGGATACTGTAGATTTTGAATCAAAATGGAATCCAGTAGGGCGTGTCTGTACGATGATGCGCCCATGGCCGCAATAATTGGTTAATCACAGTGGGATGTACTATTTTTGCCCAAAACACACTATAGTTAAGTAAAAGTAACGAAAAATTATTACAAATTCTAAACAACCAGCATATTTTCAGAATAGTTTGTTCTCCTCAACAATTCCTTAAAAATCAGTACTAACTTGCTATTTTTTTCAGTATTTCCCGCAAAACTACAATTTCCAGGAAACAATTATATAAATCTAACAAAAATCAAGTACAGACAAATTCTCAAAACGTGTTTACTCTCTATTTGTCAGCCTGTGTGTTCTATCTCTCGCGTCGCCCCTCCACTAACCCCCTGCCGCCGCTGCCCGCGTAGTATCTTTCCACTCTGCACTCTCAACAAAACAGGCACGGATGGCCGAGTGGTCTAAGGCGCCAGACTCAAGCGAACTGCTTGCCTCAAGTTCGAGGTCTTCTGGGTGTTCTGGTACTCGTATGGGTGCGTGGGTTCGAATCCCACTTCGTGCAGATATTTTTTCGTGTTTTTGATGGCGATTTAAGCTGGACGTGGACAGTGGAACGCACTGGAAACGTGGGGATGGCTTGCGAATTCCTTTCTGCACTGTACACAAAGTCGTTTCCGGTTCGCATGAGAGTTTCTTCTTGTTTTTCTGCTCCCTGGCGGCGACGCCATGCTTCTAAAATATTGTTTTGAAACTTGTGAATTGAAAGCATTGAACTTACGAGCGATGGAAAATCATGAATTCTGATCGACCGGATCTCTCGAACCTTCTCGAACTCCAGTTGCACTTGATTCACTCTCTGACTGCTCAGATGACGTGAAATTGAATCCTTCTGATGATTGTGACTGTGATGGCGGCAATTGTTTTTGAACGGCGCTGATTTCATCAGAATTCTGTCGTTTATTTCGTGGCCTCCTTGACCGCACTCGGTTGATTGCTTCTTTGACGTCCCGTAGCTTTGGCGACTTGCTTTGATTTGATGACGGCACTATATTAAATGGACATCTTGACTATCTCTATTGTCAACTTCCGAAACAGAAGAGCACTCCGAGGCTTCATCATCCAAGGATTCTCCGTCGCCGAAAAGCACTTGCACCGAGGAGTTCATTCTGTAATGAATTATAGATTTATCTTGAAAATTAGTAGAAAACTCACTGTTCTTTTACCGACGACCACAATTTTTGAGGAAAAGATCGTGTTTAATACCTCAAATTGAGAAAACTGCAATTTTTCTCTTCATTCTTCAAAAATCTCGACTTTACGCCGACAATATTGACGTCCGGCTATCAAAACGCAAAAAAAATGTGTGTATTAAAAATATGCCCTCGTAAATCGACCCCAAAACGTCTCTTTAGCAATGGGGCGCACTTGCAGCGCTCTGTGTCTCTCAATTTCTCATAGTCTCATTCTTATGCAGGACGTTAGATTACGGTAGAAAAAAATTTCGATATGATTTGAAAGAAGAAATTGGAAGAAAAGCAGCCCGACGTCTGAATTCTAGGATCAAGGCAGCAGGGGGTCAAAAAAAGGCAGAACACTTGGGAATAAAGGGGTTTTTCGAAGATGACGTTACCCTGGGACAAGTGAATTCTTTCTCATGAATTCAAAACTTCTCCAGCAGCAGACTAGCCCATCGCTTGACAGTGGAAATCCAGCGACGCATAACCAGTAGTCCACAACTGCCACTGCTAACTGCTCGTCGGCGAATCCTTGATACCTCCGAGCGTCTGCATAGCTGTCGATCTTTATATCCTCGTGACGGGGAGATTTGACGCAGCTCGACCTTCGTCATTGCCTTTCTCCATCCCTTCCTCCCAAAGCTTGTCCCGGCACAATGGGCACACACGGGATCCATGGAACTCTTCCGGCGACGACGACGATTGTCGTTCCGCAGCAAGTGTTCGTATTTCTTTCAATCATTACAAAGTTTGTCCGGCAGCAAGTTGAATTCTTGACCACGGAGCTCTTTGAGAGCTAACAAGGAATATTTCAGCGGCCGTCTCCCTCCTTCAAAATCGACACATATCCAGCAACCATGGCCCATTTCCTGAGAACCATGAGCCATTTTTGAGCCAACAGCTTGTCGCCGAATCCTGATTTCCTTTGAGCCTTTTTGTGCATTGTCAATCGAGTTTCGTCGCGATTTGACATCCACCATCACCGTTTTCCCTTTGATCCATCGTCACGTTGTTCAAACTGAAAACATGCTCATATAAAATTTGGAAACGCTTTGAAATCACATTTTTTTTTAACTCTTAAGCATGAAACACTTCGGTTTTCACTTAAAATGAACGTTTCTCTTCGATTTACTGACTCGGTTCATTGTCGAAAAATCGATAATTGTCGAACGTTTGAATAACTGCAAAAACTCACAGTTTCTCATGATTTCAAGAGCCACAAACGCTCCGGACAGTTGAACTCATTGGTTTTTAGAAATCCCATGTAGCGGCAAGCATGTAAAAATATGAAATTGGTAGCAAAATCTGTTTGAATAAGTCGATAGCAAGGTGAGCCGGGAGAGGGGGAGGTGAGAGGACATGACTGCGCATGTGGTCCCTCTTTACACCCTGCACGTCGATATGGGTAGGGGAGGGGGAGAGGGTCCCGGCGAGAAAAAACGCCTGTGTGTGTAGAGAAAAGGGAAGGGAGATAGATGGACAGGAGGCGCGTTGGCTGTGGAGGTTAGGATCTAGATCGGAACTGGGGGTTTCAATGAAAAAGTGTGATAAATCTCAAGAACTTATAAATAGGGGTTTGATACTACACATTTAACCAATCCTAAATTTGAATTGGTTAAAATTGACGTCAAAAACTACAAAATTGAGGAAAACTAGCTAAAGTTTTTGAAAATGTAATGAATTTTTCCGTTTCTTTAGCAGTTTTTTAGAAACTTGAAATTAATTGACGTTATAGACTAAATCTTCTTGTTTTTTGCTCTTTGTGCTCACAATTTTAAAATCAAAGCCAGCAGAACAATTTTCCCCACCACCTTCTTCTTTTTCTCAACATTTCTCAATTTTCCTCCCTTCTGACTCACACCCCTCACCATCCGCATTCCAGAGCACGCATTAATGTGACTTTTTCTTTCAAAAAGCTAACTATAAAAGGCGAATGTCAGGGAGAGGCAGTATCCGAGTTTCACCCGGAAAAACCAACATGTTCTCTACCAACGTCTTCCTCACTGTAAGTGACTTGTATTCCAGCTCCATATTGGGGTCCTTTTTCCAGCTGCTTCTGCTCTCTTCGGTTTCATTTCAAGAGGGTGTTACGAAGGTTCTTCCGACTGATGAGTCGGGCAACATCATCTTTCCGCTCCGCAGCCAGGTCTACCACTCCGACGAGAAGAAGGTCCACGCCGAGGTTGCTGACGATGTCAAGGAGGTCGAGAAGCCGCACTCCAGAAGCCGTCGGTGTATCTACATCTTCAATCACTGCATTTGAATTCATTTGTCCTCTGACATTTTGAAAATGAAGTTTTGAGCATTGCGACAAGTTAAAAACTTGATCGATCCCCATTTTCCCTGAAAACCTGTGAACTTTTCATAATATCGATGATTTTACTCAATTACCATCATCTTCTTGTTGTTTTTCAGTCAAAAATGCAGATCTGTGCGAAAAATCCGGCTCTTTGTTGCCGCCTCCCACTTGAAACTATTGATTTTGTACGGTACGCAGCGCCCCTACCAAAAATCGATGTGTGGCGCGGCGCGGCGTCGGTGGGTCTCGCCACGAAAACGCCGCAACATTGGAAACGTGTCAGGATATGGTTTTCGAGTTTGGCCTAATTTTAGTTTTCCAGTTTTTCCAGTTTTTCAGTGACAAATTCGAGAAATTTTACTTTTTTAGATTAGAAAAATTTCGAATAAAAACTAGAAAAATTACATTGTGGTTTCACAAATTCATTTCAAAAATTAGCGGGCTTTTTTGGATGAAATAGATTTTGGCCTAAAATTTTTTCACTTTTCGAATTCTAATTTTAAATACTTGGAGTTTAATCAACTATAGAGCTCATTTACAGCTTGGGTTCAGCTTCTCTTCTTTCTACTTTCTCCTGGAAATCACGGACCAAGATCTTGAGTATGTTTTCTTGTTTTCCCCTTCAAATTGACATTTTTTTTTTCAGAAATGCAAAGAGGAAACCGCAGGGAGCAACAGGAAAGAGCCCGTATACGTTACCGGAGCAGAAGCCGTTCTCGATCGCCAGAGCGTGAGTTATCTCCTGAACCCGCTGAGGTAATTATTGACGACGTCGTGCCTCGTCGTGAAGCGCCGGCTCCGAACCCAGATGGCGATCGACGCAACGTCCGCTACCAACAGTTCGTTGAGGATAATCGCCGCCACGCCGGAGTTCGCCCAGCGTCTCCAGAGAACAGGCCTCCGGGAATTGGTCGTCGGGCACGGCCAAACGAAGGCGGAAATCAACACTACTGGCAAGCAGCGCTAGCGCATCAGGGAATTTATGCGCTCCCATATAACTACGGACCAGAATTCCCACCAGGCAATCCAGAGCCATTTGAAGAACCGAGAAGAGGAGAGCAGGCGAACAGACCATACGACGAGCAGGTGAACAGACCATACGACGAGCAGGCAAACAGACCATACGACGAGCAGGCGAACGAACCATACGACGACCAGCCTTACGAGGACCGTTATCATAGACTCGTTGAATTTCGACGTCTGCAACTTCGTTTTGCGGAGGGTTTCGCGGCGCTCAACGATATGTTGAATGGATTGGAAGCCATGCTTCAAGAGGTGAGGGTTCAGATTTTTCTAACATCTAGAAAATGTCCTGTTTTCAGTAATCGTGCATCTTCCATCTTCCATCTTTCGAAAATGGCCATCGTCGACTCCCGAAATCCCAACACTGTTCATCGCTTCCCCTTCTCCACGTTTTGTTTAATTCATATGGTTTACTAATTATCCTTCGCTTTCTTCTTTTTCATGTTGATTGGATTTTTCAATAAATTAACCTCCTTCGAAATCATGATGGAGGGTTGGGAACACGTTCACCTTTTATTTTCAGACGTGACCCAGTTTGATTTGTCATCATTAGCTGATTAATCATACTCATTCATCCGATAATCATCGTGTTATCGATTTTTTTTCGATTTTGTTATCATCATGATGACAAATTGTTAGCCACGCCCCCTGACAATTGTCATCCTCATGGTCCGATCAGTTTCTAAGTCAGTCTTGACTCATTCGTCCAGCCATGACATCCGCTATTCTTTCTGCTACTCTCATTTCTGAAGACCAATTCAGAATGTGCTCTCCCGACCACGAAATGGTTGTTCGCAACTACTCAAAGCCAGTGACTCCTCCTTTGGAATTCAAGCTGGAGGGACTGATCCCAACGGAGAAGTATCAAGTGATGGTTTCCCTGGAAAGAGTCGATGATAAACTGTTAGTTTAAAAGTATTCAAATCAAAAAATACCGTGTGATTTTCAGTTACGAGTACAACAACGGCCACTGGGAGAGAAATTCGGTATCTTCATTCAAGGATACCATCAGATATGTGACTTACAAGGAGAAAAAGGAGGAATGGATCACTGGCGAGGCTCTCATAAAGAATCAAGTGCATTTCGAGAAGTTGAGAGTCATCGACGATCAATCCAAGCTTATGACTGACAATTTTGTAAGTTTCTGTTCAATTATCGCCAATTTATAACTGCTTTTCCAGATCTTCCTCCGTCCGAACCACAAGTATGTTCCCGTCCTCACCATTCTCCCACTCAGCGGTCAGCCAGTGATAATGCCGTTTTATTACGCCGAGTTCATTGCTGTGTCAACCTACATGAACCGGATGTTGGCAGTGATCAAGATGGACATGACGACTACATCATCCATTCTCAAGAAGCGGAAAAATGGGAAGAACGCAGCGAAGAAGCCAAAACAAGGACAGCTGAAGGCAATGGAACCTGCAACTCCCATTTCCAACACCTCTGGCAATCAGGAGAACATGCCGATCAACTATCAGAGTTACAATCCTTCGAACTACTCAAACATGTTCAACAACGCTCCACTCTCCTTCAATCAAGCTCCTGTTGCTGTCCCTAATCCCCAGTTCAACAACTTCAATCCATATTTCAATTATTGATGTTTTTTCATTTTTGTTTAATTTTTTTCTCATTTATCTCAAGTTTTCCATTTAATATTGATTATCAATCTTTCTCATTGATTTAATATTTTCAATAAATCTGTTCCCCAACAAGATTAGCACTTTTGACACTTAAATTAATCCGGATCACAATTCGTGAAACTACCATCAAAGGACTCTCGTATTCCATAGAACAACACGTTTCTTTTTGATAGTTTTTTAGAAAAAAAAGATTTCTCCTCGGCCGGGAATTGAAGCCGGGTCTCGCCTGTGACAGACGCGGATACTCACCACCAGTGTTGGAACCCGGAACTCGAAACCCGTTACCCGGGTAAAAATAAGTCATTATTCACGGTGAAAAGTACCTGAAACTTAAAAACAACTACCCGGATAATTTCGAAAGTTACGTACGTAAAACTTTCGATACAAGTAATTACCCGGAATTACCCGGGACAGTAACTATTAATACCCGCAAAATACCTGGGACATTTTAATAAACGTGACCTTAACTCACGGCCCTTTTTTGTAGTGGACGAAACAACAGAATGTTCACGTAATGAAACGCCACGTAGAACAAAAATAATTTAACTCGAAAAGAATCGATCCCCTGACCCTCTGCACACCGTTCGACAGTGTAACCCCTGAGACCAAATAAACGTTCCATGTCACGCAGCGTAGGTACGTACATTAGCACGCGGTGTGAATAAAAGCATTGAAAATACATCACGGTAATCCAGTAACTTTTTAGAAATGAGACAGTAACTACCCGGGTATTATCATAACTTTCTAGAAATGAACGGTGTAATTTCGGGTAATATCGTAACTACCTGTTTCACCCGATACCCGGGTGTCGCATTTTTTCGCTCTCGGGGACCAACACTGCTCACCACTATACTACCGAGGAACACGGAAATTTGTCCGGTTTTCAGTGATCGTGCATCTTCCATCTTCCAAAAAGGCCCTTTGTCGACTCCCAAACTCCCAACACTCTTCGTCGCTTCCACCTCTTCTCGTTTTGTTAAATTTTTCCTAATGGTCCGTCGTATTCTTCCATTTCATATTGATTATGTTTTTTAATAAAGTAACCTCTTTTGAAAGCATGAAGACGTTTCCGTGACCCAGTTTGATTTGTCATCATTAGCTGATTAATCCTGCTCATTCATCCAATAATCATCGTGTTATCGATTTTTTTCGATTTTGTTATCATCATGATGACAAATTGTTAGCCACGCCCCCTGACAATTGTCATCCTCATGGTCCGATCAGTTTCTAAGTCAGTCCTGACTCATTCATCCAGCCATGACATCCGCTATTCTCTCTGCTACTCTCACTTCTGAAGAGCAATTCAGAATGTGCCATCCTGACCACGAAATGGTTGTTCGCAACTACTCAAAGCCAGTGACTCCTCCTTTGGAATTCAAGCTGGAGGGACTGATCCCAACGGAGAAGTATCAAGTGATGGTTTCCCTGGAAAGAGTCGATGATAAACTGTAAGTTTCAAGATGATCAAATTAAAAATTACGATGTGATTTTCAGCTACGAGTACAAGAACGACCATTGGGAGAGGAGTTCGGTATCGCCATTCAAGGATACCATCAGATATGTGACTTTCAAGGAGAAAAAGGAAGAGTGGATCACAGGAGAGGCTCTCATGAAGAAACAAGTGCATTTCGAGAAGTTGAGAGTCATCGACGATCAATCCAAGCTTATGAATGATAATTTTGTAAGTTTCTATTCTATTATCGCCAATTTAAAACTATGTTTTTCCAGATCTTCCTTCGTCCCAACCACAAGTACGTGCCAGTCCTCACCATTCTCCCACTCAGCGGTCAGCCAGTGATAATGCCGTTTTATTACGCCGAGTTCATCGCTGTGTCAACCTACATGAACCGGATGTTGGCAGTGATCAAGATGGACATGACGACTACATCATCCATTCTCAAGAAGCGGAAAAATGGGAAGAACGCCGCAAAGAAGCCAAAACAAGGACAGCTGAAGACGATGGAGCCTGCAGTTCCCGTTTCCAACGTCGCTGGGAATCAGGAGAACATGCCGATCAATTATCAGAGTTACAACCCCTCGAACTACTCGAATATGTTCAACAATGCTCCACTCTCCTTCAATCAAGCTTCAGTCGCTGCCCCTAATCCTCAGTTCAACAACTTCTATCCATATTTCTAATATTGATGTTTTTTTTTCAACTTATTTTTTCATTTTTTTCTTATTTATCTCGAGTTTTCCTCTTACTATTGATTATCAATCCTTTTCATTGATTTAATGTTCTCAATAAATATTTTCTACTACAAGATTAGCACTTTCGACACTTAATCCGGATTGTGAAACTACTATCATAGGACTCTCGTATTTCAGAGAACAAAAAGTTCCTTTCTGATAGTTTTCAAGAAGAAAAAAGATTTCTCCCCGGCCGGGAATTGAACCCGGGTCTCGCATGTGACAGACGCGGATACTCACCACTATACTACCGAGGAACACGACGTTTTGTTCTTCAAGTGGCAAGATAAGAGTGTAATCGCAAAAGGTAGATAGGAGAGAGAAGAGAGAAACTGATTTTTTCGGTCGGCCGCTGTGTAAATGTCAACACAAGCTGGGAGGGTTGCTATCGCCGCGTTCGTGGTGTAATGGTCAGCATGGATGCCTTCCAAGCATTCGACGGGGGTTCGATTCCCCCCGAACGCAGATTCTTTTTGCTTTTTCATAGTTCTCAAGAAGAGAATCTATTATTTTCACACTATTTTATAGACTTATTAGCCCAATGTTAGTACATCTCAATTTTCTCTCTCAGACCACACATACACACATACTTCTCATTTTCACACCGCAAAAATCTCTCTCTCTCTCAATGCACTAATTCGTAGAGCAGCTAAGCGGATACACAACGCATAAACATAATCAAAGAGGAGGGAAAAGGACACACCCACCTGTCATTCTCATACTAGCCGAGGGCAGTAGTTAGAGGTGTGAAGCACTACGAAGATGTCGAGGTATTCTAATTTCAATCCGATGAGTGAGTTTTTTGTGGATATTATTGAAAATTTACTGGTTTTTGTTACAGAAAGAGAGTTGGTCGATGGTGAGAAAGCGTTGCAAAAGGAAGAAGAGCCGAAGAAAATAAAACTGGAGGATCCGATTGGTAAGTGTATTTTTGCTTTGAAATCAAGAAATTTTCGACAAATTTTGAAAAAAGTGTCAAATAAAAATCAGTGAAATTCACTGGAGCATAATTTTTTCAACGTTGAATGAATGAATTTTAGAAAAGGAGTGCTTTTTGTGCGAATTCGAAGAGATTGGAGACCATGAGCATGTTCTCGAGAGCCGTGAGTTGCTTCTCACTGCCATTTAGAAATAATAATCATATATTTTGTAGAACTCATTCAAATCCCGCTAAAAACTCTCTCGAGAAACGTGTGGAAGCTGAACAACCCCAAAGAGAATCACTTCAAAACTGGAGGCACACTTCTTCTCTTGGTGAGCCGTTTCTACTTTGTTTCTCACAGTTTTCAGGCACTTCTAACAGTTTCAACTATTGTAGGTCGTCACTGAGAACGATAAAACCGCCAATGCGCTGACCGCATGGCAAATGGGCATCAACAAACAAGTCTTCGACTTGAAACCCGATTTTTTCAACCTGGTGGAGATCAACCGGAACTCGTTGGGCAGAGATTGTGAGTTTAACCATCAGAAAATCATGGCCAAGTTGGGTTTCCAGGGACCACGACCATCAAAATCAACGGAGAGGACTACGAGCACGACTTCACCGGGAACGAGACGCTGCCAAAGCTGGTGTCCGTTGGGGAGAAGTTGAAGGTGCAGGCGTTCTGGAAACCGCTTCAGAAGTGAAATGGTGAATCTCTGTGAATCTATCTGCATTTTACATATGTCTTTTACCTCTGATATCTATCTCCTATGTGATACTCTTCTGATTTGTCCCGTACCTCTGTATCTGATCTCGATCTGAATCTCTACTTCTCGAGTGTCAACTCAAGTTCTAATTGTAATAAACCGCTTTCAATTTTAGCTTCCAAACATCAACTTCAAAATTCTTCCTGATCATTCTGTTTTCCACATTTTCACAACTCAAAGTCCAGCTAATCAGACGCTCACATGAAAAAGTCACGCTTAATTGGAAGTACTAGTCTGGTAAACAAAATTATCATGATAACTAGATGATCAGAAGCTGAACATCAGGAAGAAAGGACCAGAAGACAAACTAGATATCGAGAAGGTTACTGTAGCTATGTTGTTGCACTTCTAGAAGACACTTCTCCTATTTCTCATAAATACCCCTCTCACTATTTTGATACTATGCTCCTGACATAACCCTTTATTAGCCATGGTTATCCTGCCACCCGTTTAATCCGCACCTTCTCCTCTTATTCCTATTCCATCCCCGGATTAAAATGCACTTTCTCCAATGAGTAATCTACTTCATTTCCAACGGCAGATTAGTGGTCCTGAATTTGAGAAGTGGAAAGGTAGAATGGATAAATGAGGTGAGATTATAGGAGGTGAAGGATTATCGGTGTCACGACGACTGAAGAGGAAGATAGAAGAGTGCTTCAATAGGAAGTGGTCGGCTCTTGTTCTGGAAAAAAGTTGGAGAAAAAAGTTTTTTTGAAGTTTAAAATGATGAACTTACTAGGAATGACCAAGTTGTTTGGTTTGACGTCTTCGATGCAGTCCTCGATTTCTGGCATTGCGAATGGCTCTTCGGGCTCTAAAACTGGTGGTGGGGTGCCCGATGCTTCACCCAGAAGCCCCTGTGAAAAGGAAATTTTACTTTGAGTCCAATCAACATTTCATCTCACCAGGTTACGGAAAGTATTGGGTGGGATCGTCGGTAGCATGTAGACTGGCACTGGAGTTCTCGGTCTGCTGTACACAGTCTTCTTTTTTGCTGGAGAACTTCTCTTCGGTTTCGAGGCAGCTGCTTTCAGCTTCTTCTTCAGATTCATGTTCTCCACTTGGAGTGTCTTGATCTCCTCTCCCTGCTGCTCCATCAGTCGTTTCAAAGAAACCACTTCCGAATTCAACGCCATAATTGTGGATTTCTTCTCAGCATCCTTGGTTAAGCAGAATGCTACCAGTTGCTTCTTGTTGAGACGCTTCATTAGCTTGTCGTTCTTGTCGGTGCCGAAAGCTTTGGCGAAAACTTTGGAGAATGCGATGTCAACGGTCAAGTTATTGAGCTGGGTGAGAGCTCTCGACCACGCTGCTCGTTCAACGTCGCCGTTGTACAGAGAGGAGATCTCTTTAACACTCGCATTGATTTTGTGGACGTATTCTGGCAGACTATTCATGGCTGGCTGATTCGACTTTGGTTTTGATGGAGTATGGGTAATCGAGAACATGTTCTTGGTGTTTGATTCTGAAATTAGAAAGGGACGGATTGATAACTAGGAGAAAAAGGGGTTCAAAGCTATTGAAGTTCTCCGAAAAGCAACACAAACATAAGCCGAAACAAGCCACATTCTCATTTATACTCCTCAAGCCCCTAATTTGTCGCACTGATAATACGCGGCTGTGCCTGGCACAGCCTCGCAATGCATCTCAACCGGTGCACTCTTCATTTCATACTCTCTTTTTTGTTTATCAGTTGCGCATCTAGAAAGGGGTAACTAGCAATTAGAGCTTCGGATACTTGTTTTGGGGTTCGGGGAGGAGAGAGCTTCAGATATCAGTGAGCAGGTAAAACGGGTGAGGATTTTCTGGTCCATAATACACACATCCAAAAAATAGAAACAGACGTATTAGGATAATCTTAACTGCCAGGAGATACGTCATAGTGGATAAACTTCATTCAGAGTTCACTAAACACTCTTTTTGTTCAAAGTTTGATGTTTTGACTCTCTTTATCTCTAACTTTTATGAAAGGTTTTTTGAACTCTTCAAATAGCCCTGCTGTATAAAATAAGCAACTTTTCAAAGGAACCAGGGTAATAAGAGGTATTTGAGTACAGGAAAGCTATTAATAGGCAGTTTCATAGATAAACAGTCTACTTTCAGTATGAAGTTCACTATCAACACAAAAAAGTTGCTGACGAAAAAGTCACGACCATAGTCAAAATGAATCTGCTCTGAGACATCACGCCTTTTACCCTTTACGTAATACGCTTGACTACATATTTTTGTAAGTCTCACTGATTTGGATTTTTTCGTCTTGTCGTCACACTCCGATTGCCCTCATGCCTAATCTCTTTTGGTTTTAACTGCGGGTAAATAATATATTGGGGTAGGTGATCATTACGATTATTAGTTGTGAGTGCTGGGAAAAATGGAGGGTGGAATTGGGAGGAAAATGGCAATTGAAAAGTCGATACTGTGTGCTGAGCCAAAGTTAAAGCATCTTTCGATGAGAAGCTGCACCATGGGCAAGTCTCCCACACATTACATCTTACAGCTGACAATAGCCGTTTTTTATCAACTTTGTCTCAAGAAGACTTTTTGTTAACAAGTTTATTGATCTTCAATCAAAAACGATTCTCAATTATTTTGCACAACATCCTGCATTGGCTGATCCTGAAAACATTCCATTTTACCTCACATCACAATTCCAAATACTATTACCTTTTCTTCCTCCTTCTGCGCGAAGTATTGAACCGTCTCATGCTCACGTCCTTTCAGCTTCAAGATCATCTCCAGCAGAACCATACTCGTTTCATTGAATCTCGTCGTGAGCTCAACAAACCTTCCTGCATTCGCCAGGAGTTGCTGGTTCAACTCTTCCAATTCGCCCTTGAGCGCCTTGATGGTGTCCTTCTGGTAATACGTGTGTTTTTCCACCTCGATCATGTGTTTGATTAAGTTCGTAGTCTTACGGCTTGGCTGAATCATTGATTAACAGAGAGGAGAGCTAGGGAGAACTCACACGAAAGTCATTCTGTGGAGCAGGTGGATTGGCGGATTGCATGCTGGAGTATTCCAAGCAGACCGATGCAGAGAATGTGAAGAAAACTGTTGGAGAGGCCCACTTTTGTAGATAGAACGGGGAGAATATTAAACGTTACGGGGCGCATCGCTCAATAAAACTACAGTGGGAATATTGAGAAGTTTTATCGACGTTTTATTATGCTTGATTGGCTGCGACCGTACGAAAACTGTTTGCTGATGTATAGAAAAGTACCGTAATCCACACACCTCAAGTTTAAGAGCTCAATGAGCACCGGAATAGTAGCATTGGATGGAAAACTATTTGACTAATTAGGAATCACTTTTTTCTCAAATGAAACTGAATGACAATGCAAATTTGGATGAAAAATATGGATAAAGCTATAAAATCTATCCAGTTCTTCAAAGTTCATATCCTTCTTTTTTTCTGTACTCTCTTCTCCATCTTGTTTCAAATACGACATATTTATTCATAAAAAAGTTTAACAGTTGGAACGTTTATTAACGCAGAATCTCAATTTCCTTTGGGGGCTGGAGGGACGATCGGAGCGTTCTGAAAGAAAATTGATATTTTCAATTCAACTCCTGTTTTCAATGGTTCTTACGTTCAGCGGAGTTTGCGGAGCAGTGTTTGCCATCATTGGAAGTTGAAACGAGAGTGGTTGCATCGGGGGAATTGGATGCGGGAGATTCATCTGAGGCACGATTCCCGCCGTTCCATTGAGCCCATGTTGGTTCGGATTGGGTGTCGGCACAAACGGATTTGGCCATTCCAGCACGTTAAAGATCTGCTGGTACTGCATGACCAGCCCATTTCTCACAGTGAGCGCTGCAGTGGCCGTCGCCAGGTCCTTTTCTTGTGTCTTCAGAATTGCTTTCTTTTTCTCAATCTCCTCGCGCAGTTTCATCTCGATCGCAGTATCGAGTTGAATGCTTTGTTCCAGAAACGTGAGATGGTTGGCAGAGATTGTGGTCAGCTCACTTGGAGGGCGAGACTGAAATTGAGATTATAATGAGTGACGAGACGAAGAATGTGACTTACATGTCCATCCATTTTGGGAGAAGATGGGAGAGAAGAAGGAGAGCGATGTGGGCTTGGCGAGGGGAATGATGGTCGTTTTACGGTCATGGGAATCGGGGGGAATGGTTTATGTTTTATAATTGTTTTTATTGAGCAAATAGATTGAAGATGCCCGAGGCGTCAAACGATCTCGTGTAGGGATTGTTGCTACAAGAGTCTTTTTTGGCTCTTTCTGAAATTGTTATCCGAATCAGTTGAATCTTTGGCAGAGTCTTTTGAAAATGTGATTAATTCAACTTCATATGTCATTTATACAGTATTTATTGTAGAACAGGGACATGAACATTGAAAAAAGTGATACATTGGTAAAGAAAAACAAGTGAACAGGTGAAATATGGTTCTAGTAAAAGCAAATTTGGATATCTGGGAGTATTGTCAGGAGGGTGGGGGAAAAGAAATGGATGATAACATCGAGTGAATGAATTTGACATGGGAAAACCGCGAAGAAAACATGTAGAACCATTGCTTGACAAACCACGGACGCACTCATCTGATCAACTTGCATGTCCTGAAAACAAGTATTTTAATTTTAAAACATTCTAACTTGTAATTCACCTTAAATACAATGTCGTCATACACCTCTTTGTTCAGGCCGACCTTCTTTTTCCACTCGATCACCTCTAGGTTCATCCTTTTTGAGTCAAGTAGCTGCCCTGTGGTCCAGCTTGCTACTCTTCTCTAAGGTATCCACTCTTGAATGTGCTTGCTTTGCATGTCTGTCTCCGTTTCCACCTCATACTCCACTTCCTCCGATTCCGGCTGAGCTCGGCTCGGGCCCTCCAACTGGCTGGAGACCTGCCAAAACCCAGAGAGTGTCAAAAATGTCCTCTATCCAAATAGTGGACCAAGACCATTGTGCAACACTCACTGAAAAAATAATGTAATGAGAAGTTAGAAGTCCGGTGAAACTTACAAAATGTGTTGGTGCGGGAGCACCCATGATCCAAGTGGATCCGAGCACAGAGTTGACTTGCGAGGACTCCGTTGACATTGTCTCTAAAAAGAAAGGATTTGTAAGTGAAGAGTGGTTGGATTGAGATAGTGATACTTTATTTTCGTGGTTATTTTTGACACGCTTCTTTTACCTTTTCGTCGTAATCGAGATGATCCTGGATTGGTGGAGAGTGGAAAGGATCAATCAAATCTTCCAATCAGTGTTCAATTTCCTTTCAGGGACATCTAATGTGGCAGCGATGGCATTTTTTCTACGATCCTCTCTGAAAACAATTAACTTTAACCTATTCTTCATTCATTTGAAGAACTTACGGATGCTCGACGGGTAGCTTCCGGGTTAGGGAAGCACCCATGATCCAGTACGGAGATATCTTGTATCGTGACATTGTTCACTGAAAAGAAAGGATTTGTAAGTGAAGAGTGCTATGATAAAGACATGTTTTAGTGGGGTGACACTGAAACTTACAAAAACGTGTTGGTGGGGGAGCACCAATGATCCAAGTGGATCCAAGTACAGAGATTTCTTGCGTCGACTCCGTTGACATTGTCTCTAAAAAGAAAGGATTTGTAAGTGAAGAGTGGTTGGATAGAGATAGTGATACTTTATTTTCGTGGTTATTTTTGACACGCTGCTTTTACCTTGACGTCGTCATTGAAATGCTCCTGGATTGGCGGCACATGGAACCTCCTCGATGTGCTCGCTGGCCTTCTCCACGATCTGCTCCACGGCCTCCTCCTCGACGTGCTCGCTGACCTCCTCCTGTCGCACCACGACCTCCTCCTCGCGCACCACTTGTGCCACGACGTCCTCTGCGACGTCCGCGACAGCGTCACCCGCAATTGTCATGAAATTGTTCACCAAAAAGAAAGGATTGGTAAGTGAAGAGTGCTATGATAAAAACATGTTTTAGTGGGGTGACACTGAAACTTACAAAAGCTTGTTGGTGGGGGAGCACCAATGATCCCAGTGCAGAGATGCCTTCCTGTATGATGACATTGTCTCTGAAAAGAAAGGATTGGTAAGTGAAGAGTGGTTGGATAGAGATAGTGATACGTTATTTTCGTGGTTATTTTTGACACTCTGCTCATCCATTTTCAAATGTTGTTGAAATGAATGTGTCTAACAAATTTTTACGTCAAAAAGATGAAAGCATAAAAACTATCACACAAAAACCAAAAAGGAGAATAACAACAGAGAGAAAATGAAGAAAGACAACCGGATGCACAAAAACACCTGCATCGATTCGAGTGCGGCGGTGTCCGTGTGTTGTTGTTGTCGTTTTGTCGATGGTCCGCAAGAACAACGTCCTTTCTTTGCACCATCCGATTGTCGTGACGGGAGTTGTACTGATTCAAATAAAGAATGCATGAAATAAGACGCGCTAACGCACAGACAACCAATAATACTTTTTCAGTGAGCCCAAAAAAGATTTTTGATCTCGCAAAAACAATAGATCGGACGATTTAAAATTTCTGTTTTTGCATTGTTTATAATTAGGAACCGCAAAATGAGGGGGGTGTGGCCGCGTGATTTTTCTCCTGGGTCCGTTTTTCGATACCAGCATCTTTTCTAGGCGCCCGTACAGAATGGGTTGCTATTCAAAAATTGTTTTGAGAATGTCTCCATATGTAATTGGGTACGAGGAATCGCCTGGTATAGTTCGTTTTTCATGATAACGTCATCTAAAGCTTATAGAAGAGAAAAAAGAAAAGTGGTCTCCAAATATTGAAGAATACAGAATGTTACTGGTCTCTAACCTTCACCGAATATGATTAAAACTATTAAAATTAGTATGATCTAACATATTTTCAAGAAAAAAACTGAAAAAAAAACATTCGCCCGCCTTCTGAAGCCGTTACATGAAGACGTCAAGTTATCTCTGAATTTTCAGCGATGACCCCTATTTTTTAATTGTTGTTCCCATAGAGAATGTCTTCTAGATGCTATATGCAAAAAATCAGATTGATTGACCCATTAGTTTTCTTACAGTGCTCCAAGGAAAATTGATGATTTCACAATTTTCCAATTTTGTTATTATTACTGGCCTCTAACCTGAAAATGACTATTTTCATCAGATCGGAAATTAAATTTAGAACATTTTGCTTTTAAAAAAATTTGAATTCCAACATCCGCACGCCTACACGCCCAAAAATACGAAAATTTAGAAAAAATTAAAGCAGCGTTGAAGACACTAAAGCAGCGAACACGTGTACAAATTTTCATTTCGCACGTCGTTCCACACCCATAGCTCAGTCGGTTACGTGACTGTCCGCCGGTCGGTGGTCGATGGTTCGACACCGCCCGGGGGAACGGAATAAGCCACGCCCCTCCACGTCGGAGAAAAACAGTGCAACCGATTCTGATTTTGCGCGCTGTCTTCTTAAAAACTACCGAACCTTTTTGGCTGAAAATTTGGGGATATACTAATATCGAGTCTGGCTTTCGAATGATATAGCATTTGCAGCATATTATCGAGTTTTCGAAAACACTTTGCGGTCCCTATTTATAATAACAGTTTTTGCATAATCAACATTTTATTGGGAAAAGGGAGAGATGGAACAAGGAGTCGAATTGTCAAAGTCAGTTGATGGTGTGGTTGATGGTGTTGGTGTTGTGTATCATGGTGTGTTGAAGGTGTGAATGGTGTGGTGCTCCATGACTCCCCGCCCGACCACTACCCCACCCCAATTACTTCGGACGAGGAGTGTCTGGCTTTGGCTTTGGGGCTGGGCCGCGGCAGGTGATGAACGAAGACATGATGCAATGGGAAGCGAGAAGATCAGGGGGTTGTAGTCTGGAAAAGTATATGTTGTGAAAAGAGAATAAGAAAGCTCTGATGAGGTTCTGTGTCGAGTGAAGCCCTTTTATTTTGTTTTTTCCAGACATTTCCCACGATTTACATGCCAACACAGCTATGCAGTTCTAATTTTTGAAACTGATGTACAACTGTTCAAACAACGGAAAATGCAACTTTTGATTGAAACAGTAATGATCCTCATGAGAATGAATTTGGGAACACATGAATAACTTCTTCAAAAACGGATCACGGATCGAGAAACTACGCTTTTCCTTCATGATCTGCAAAATCCGCTTTCCCTGGCTGTAGATGAAACCCTTTCTTCTTTTTCCTGGCTGTAGATTAGGGTTGGCAATGGGGCCTTCGGGGGCGCCCCGCGGCCCCGCTGATGGGGCGGGGGCGATCCCCGCCCCATCAAGTGGGGGCGTCTGGCGCCCCACTCACAAGGGTATGGTCTGATGAATCCACGGAGTTCTTTAACGAGGCTTATATCATTTGAAAAATCTTGTTTTAACAAGTTCAGAACTGAGATCCATTTTTCCTACAATTATTTTTGCTACTTTTATGAAGGGTTTTTTGAAATCTTCATAAAGCCCTGCTGTAAAAGATAAGCAATTTTTTCGAGGAAATGAACCAATGTAACAAGAATGGTATTTCAGTACAGATAAGATATTGATAGACAGTTTCATAGATAAGTCGTCTACTTTCACTATAAAGTTCACTATCAACAAAAAGTAAATGACGAAAAACTCACGACCATAGTCAAAATGAATCTGCTCTGAGACATCACACCTTTTACCCTTTACGTAATACGCTTGGCTACATATTTTTGTAAGTCTCACTGGTTTGGATCTTTTCGTCTTGTCGTCACACTCCGATTGCCCTCATACCTAATCTCTTTTGGTTTTGACTGCAGGTAAATAATATATTGGGGTAGGTGATCATTTGGTTTATCAGTTTAGAGTGCTGAGAAAAGTGGAGGGTGGAATTGGGAGGAAAATGGCAATTGAAAAGACGACAATGTGTGCTGAACCAAAGTTAAAGCATTTTTTGATGAGCTGCTGCACCATGGGCAAGTCTCCCACACATTACATCTTACAGCTGACAATAGCCGTTTTTTATCAACTTTGTCTCAAGAAGACTTTTTGTTAACAAGTTTATTGATCTTCAATCAAAAACAATACTCAATTGTTTTGCACAACATCCTGCATTGGCTGATCCTGAAAACATTCCATTTTACCTCACATCACAATTCCATTTACTATTACCTTTTCTTCCTCCTTCTGCGCGAAGTACTGAACCGTCTCCTGCTCACGTCCTTTCATCTTCAAGATCATTTCCAGCAGTACCATACTTGTTTCATTGAATCTTGTCGTGAGCTCAGCAAACCTTCCTGCATTCGCCAGGAGTTGTTTGTCCAACTCTTCCAATTCGCCCTTGAGCGCCTTGATGGTGTCCTTCTGGTGGTACGTGTGTTTTTCCACCTCGATCATGTGTTTGATTAAGTTCGTAGTCTTACGGCTTGGCTGAAGCGTTGATTAACAGAGAGGAGCGCTAGGGAGAACTCACACGAAAGTCATTCTGTGGAGCAGGTGGATTGGCGGATTGCATGCTGGAGTATTCCAAGCAGACCGATGCAGAGAATGTGAAGAAAACTGTTGGAGAGGCCTGGTTTTGTAGCCGAAACGGGGAGAACTATGAATATTAAACGTTACGGGGCGCAACGCTCAATAAAACTACAGTGGGAATATTGAGAAGTTTTATCGACGTTTTATTAGGCTCGATTGGCTGCGACCGTACGAAAACTGTTTGCTGATGTGTAGAAAAGTACCGTAATCCACACACTTCAAGTTTTGGACTTCAATGTGCACCGGAATAGTAGCATTGGATGGAAAACTGTTTGGCTAATTAAGAATCACATTTTGCTAGACTTTGACGATAGATAATGAAATATAATGATGAAAATTATGGATAACAATGGATGCTACAAATTCCATTCGGTATTTCAAATTTCATGTCCTTTTTATTCGTGTGAACTATACTTAATCTTGTTGAAAATACGACATATTTATTCATAAAAAGTTTAACAGTTGGAACGTTTTTCAACGGAGAATCTCAAGCTTTCTCAATTTCCTTTGGAAGCCGGTGGGAAGACAGGAGCGTTCTGAAAAAACTTGATTTTTAATTCAACTCCTGTTTTCAATGGTTCTTACGTTCAGCGGGGTTTGCGGAACAATGTTTGCCATCACTGGAAGTTGCATGGGAAGAGGTTGCATCGGGGGGATCAAATGCGGAGCGTTTTGAGGTGGGAACGCGCCCAGATTCAACGGAGACACGACCCCTGGCATTCCATTGCCCTCATGTTGGTTTGGAGCGGGTGTCGGCACAAACGGATTCGGCCATTCCAGCACGTTTAAGATCTGCTGGTACTGCATGACCAGCCCATTTCTCACAGTGAGCGCTGCAGTGGCCGTCGCCAGGTCCTTTTCTTGTGTCTTCAGAATTGCTTTCTTTTTCTCAATCTCCTCGCGCAGTTTCATCTCGATCGCAGTATCGAGTTGAATGCTTTGTTCCAGAAACGTGAGATGGTTGGCAGAGATTGTGGTCAGCTCACTTGGAGGGCGAGACTGAAATTGAGATTATAATGAGTGACGAGACGAAGAATGTGACTTACATGTCCATCCATTTTGGGAGAAGATGGGAGAGAAGAAGGAGAGCGATGTGGGCTTGGCGAGGGGAATGATGGTCGCTTTACGGTCATGGGAATCGGGGGGAATGGTTTATGTTTTATAATTGTTTTTATTGAGCAAATAGATTGAAGATGCCCGAGGCGTCAAACGATCTCGTGTAGGGATTGTTGCTACAAGAGTCTTTTTTGGCTCTTTCTGAAATTGTTATCCGAATCAGTTGAATCTTTGGCAGAGTCTTTTGAAAATGTGATTAATTCAACTTCATATGTCATTTATACAGTATTTATTGTAGAACAGGGACAGGAACATTGAAAAAAGTGATACATTGGTAAAGAAAAACAAGTGAACAAGTGAAATATGGTTCTAGTAAAGGCAATTTTGGATATCTGGGAGTATTTTCAGGAGGAGGGTGGGGGAGAAGAAATGGAGATAACATCGAGTGATTGAATTTTACCATGGGAAAACTACGAAGAAAACATGTGGAACCATTGCTTGACGAACCGCTGACGCACTCCTCTGATCATCTTGCATGTCCTGAAAATAATTATTTTATTTTTAATACATTCTAACTTGTAATTCACCTTGAATACAACGTCGTCATACATCTCTTTGTTCAGGTCGACCTTCTTTTTCTACTTGATTATCCTTTTTCAGTCAAGTATCTGCCTCACCATCCGCTGTTTCTGCTCGCGGCTTTTTTCCAAGGTATTCACTCGTGAATGTGCTTGCTTTGCAGGTCTGCCTCCGTTTCCACCTCATCCTCCTCTTTTTCTTCCAACTGCTCCTTGTCTTCCTCCGTTCCCGACTGAGCTTGATCGTTAAAATCAGCCGTGGAACTGGTTATGAAGAAGGCTCGGGCCCTCCAACTGTCTGGAGGGCCGGCCCTAGAGCCTGCTCGACCTCCTGCTCAAACGCCTGCCAAAAATGTCCTGTATCCAACATTGGACCAAGCATCGCGCAAGCTTTTGTTGAAATTCATCATTTTTTCACACACTGAAAAAAACAATGTGATGAGAGGTTAGAAGTCCGGTGAAACTCACAAAACGTGTTGGTGCGGGAGCACCCATGATCCAAGTTAATCCAATCACAGATATGTCTTGCGAGGACTCCTTTGGCATGGTTCCTGAAAAGAAAGGATTGGTAAGTGAAGAGTGGTTGGATTGAGATAGTGATACTTTATTTTCGCGGTTATTTTTGACACGCTTCTTTTACCTTTTCATCATAATCGAGATGATCCTGGATTGGTGGAGAGTGGAAAGGATCAATCCTCAAATCGGTCTTCAATTTCCTTCCAGGGTCATCTAATGTGGCAGCGATGGCTTTTTTTCCATGATCCTCTCTGAAAACAATTGACTGTAACCTATTCTTCATTCATTTGAAGAACTTACGGATGCTCGACGGGTAGCTTCCGGGTTAGGGAAGCACCCATGATCCAGTACGGAGATATCTTGTATCGTGACATTGTTCACTGAAAAGAAAGGATTGGTAAGTGAAGAGTGCTATGATAAAGACATGTTTTAGTGGGGTGACACTGAAACTTACAAAAACTTGTTGGTGGGGGAGCACCAATGATCCTAGTGCAGAGATGCCTTCCTATATGATGACATTGTTCTCTGAAAAGAAAGGATTGGTAAGTGAAGAGTGCTATGATAAAGACATGTTTTAGTGGGGTGACACTGAAACTTACAAAAACTTGTTGGTGGGGGAGCACCAATGATCCCAGTGCAGAGATGCCTTCCTATATGATGACATTGTCTCTGAAAAGAAAGGATTGGTAAGTGAAGAGTGGTTGGATAGAGATAGTGATACGTTATTTTCGTGGTTATTTTTGACACTCTGCTCATCCATTTTCAAATGTTGTTGAAATGAATGTATCTAACAAATTTTTACGCCAAAAAGATGAAAGCATAAAAACTATCACACATAAACCAAAAAGGAGAATAACAACAGAGAGAACATGAAGAAAGACAACCGAATGCACAAAAACACCTGCATCGATTCGAGTGCGGCGGTGTCCGTGTGTTGTTGTTGTCGTTTTGTCGATGGTCCGCAAGAACAACGTCCCTTCTTTGCACCATCCGATTGTTGTGGCGGGGGTTGTACTGATTCAAACAGGGAATGCATAAAATAAGACGCGCTAACGCACAGACAACCAATAATACTTTTTCAGTGAGCCCAAAAAAGATTTTTGATCTTGCAAAAACAATCGATTGGACGATTTAACATTTCTGTTTTTGCATTGTTTATAATAATAATTTCTGCATAATCAACATTTTATTGGGAATAAGGAGAGATGGAACAAGGAGCCGAATTGTCAAACTCAGTTGATGGTGTGGTTGATGGTGTTGGTGTAGTGCTCCATGGTGTGTTGAAGGTGTGCATGGTGTGGTGCTCCATGACTCCCCGCCCGACCACTACCCCACCCCAATTACTTCGGACGAGGATTGTCTGGCTTTGGCTTCGGGGCTGGGCCGCGGCAGGTGATGAACGAAGACATGATGCTATGGAAGGCGAGAAGATGAGGGGATTGTAGTCTGGAAAAGTATATTTTATAAAAAGAGAATAAGAAAACTTTGATGAGGTTCTGTGTCGAGTGAAGCCCTTTTATTCTGTTTTTTCCAGACATTTCCCACGATATACATGCCAACACAGCTATGCAGTTCTTATTTTTGAAACTGATGTTCAACTGTTCAAATAACGGAAAATGCAACTTTTGATTGAAACAGTAATGATCCTCATGAGAATGAATTTGGGAACACATGAATAACTTCTTCAAAAACGAATCACGGATCGACAGAGACTACGCTTCCCCTTTATGGTCTGCAAAATCCGCTTTTTCATGGCTGTAGATGAAACCCTCTCTCCTTTTCATGGCTGTAGATGAAAGCCTCTCTCTTTTTCCTGGCTGTAAATGAAACCCTCTTTCCTTCACCTGGCTGTAGATGAAACCCTCTCTCCTTTTCCTGGCTGTAGACGAAACCCTCTCTGTCCCTCATTAAGAAGCATGTTGCCTGTCAATCCGTGATCCTCTCTTGTCGAAGTTATTCATGTGTTCCTCTATTAGTTCCCATTCGGATCATCAATGTTCCAATGAAAAGTTGTATTTTTCGTAGTTTGAACACTTGAACATCAGTTCCAAAAGCCAGAACTGTATGGCTATGTTGGCATGTAAATCGTGGGAAATGTCTGGAAAAACAGAATAAAAAGGCTCCTCTCGACCCGAAACATCACACCTCCTCTTCTCTTCTTTCCTTTTCACGACTGCAGTTGAAACCCTCTCTCCTTTTGTGTTGAACATCCAGTTTGAAGAAGGCTCTGCAAACCAGCTATAAAAGTTTCTGTTTGATTTCTGAATGTTTTATGGCTCTTCTATTGGTATAAAAGAGCGCTTCTCGGCACAGAACCTCACCACAGCTTTCTTGTTCTCTCTACAAAAGACAGTTTTTCAGTCAACTCCGTTCTCTTCTTGCCTCCCACTCTATCATGTCTTCGTTCATCACCTGCCGCGGCCCAGCACCAAATCCTAAACCAGACACTCCTCGCCCGAAATAAATGGGTGGGGTAGTAGTCGGGTTCAAGTCATGAAGATCAGTCGCCACAACATCTGCAGAACTTTTTCATATTCCCCATGCTTGTAATCCAAATAAACTGTTATTTCTCAACAATGTTTATCACTGGTTCCTCAAAAAACCACAATGCCATTGCTTCTCATACTCTCATGTCCATCTTCATCAGCAAAAAATGATTCAGACGACAAAAAGAAAATGTCCTTTCCCTGGCTGTAGATGAAATCCGAATGGAAATGAATCGAAAAACATATGAATAAACTTCTCACACCCCAAAAGCAGATCACGGATCGACAAAATCGTTTCGATTGGAATTTGCTTCATTGCTTTCGGAATCTTTTTTTCAGCGTAATCTCATGGAGTTGCGTTCAATTTAACTTTTTATTAGGGAAAAACATAAAAGAGTATGGTAACTGGAAAAGAAAAAGTTCCTTTTGAAGGGGGGGGGGGGGGGGGTGTTGAGTATCAGAAAAAAAAGAGAAATCGATTTCAAAAAATTGGAAAGAGAGGACTGAAAGACTGCAACAAGCTCTTCAATAAGTTCGCAAAAGGCGAAAGTTGACTATACACTGATAAGAAGGTGGAATGGGATAGCTTTGAGGACAACGGAGACTTCGAGGTGGAGGAGGTGGGAATTGGGTGGAGTGGAGGTGTTCTTCGAGGTGGAGGAGGTGGGAAATGGATGGAGTGGAGGTGTATTTCGAGGTGGAGGAGGTGGGAACTGGGTGGAGTGGAGGTGTTCTTCGAGATGGAGGAGATAGGAACTGGGTGGAGTGGAGGTGTTCTCGAATACTGGGTGAAATGGGGGCTAGAATGAGAATCAAGCTGGGAGCCGGGAATGGATGAAGTGAGGAATCAGAGACTTGGAGGAGGATGTGAGTGGAAAACAAGGGGAAGGCAAAATGAGTGAACGAATGACGGAGAAGTGTGCTCGATGCACTCACGGGCGCAGTCCTCGGACGATCTTAGAGATCCTGAAAGCAATTATTTTATTTTTAATACATTCCAACTTGTGATTCACCTCAAATACGACATTGTAAATCTCCGTCTTCAGATCCTCATTTTTTTTCCACGCGATCAGCTCCTCCAAATTTTTATTTTTCAGCTCTAAAATCTCACTTCGGAGGTTGCGGTTCTCCGCGCGGTCCTGCTCGCGGCTTTTCTCCAGTTCATCCACTCGACTCTGGAGCTCGCGGATGACCTTCTTCTGCAGGTCTTCCTCCGTTTCGACCTGCTCCTCTTCTATCTCGGCGACCTGCTGCTCCTCTTCTACGAGCTGCTCCTCCTGTGGCTCCGGTTCCGGCTGGGCCACGAGATCGTTGAGCTCGGCGATGATCTCGGGAATCGGCTGTGGAGTCGGTTCCGGAGAAGGCTCGGGGGTTGGCTGGACAGCTGGCTCCACAGCCTGTTCGAGCTCCTCCTCGAACAGGTACCCGAATGGTGGGACGACGGGCAGGCCGAGCGCGGGGCCGAACACCGGGTAGATGACCGGTCCGAAAAACGGGTCAAACGCCGGCTCGGCCTCCGGCTCGACCTGCGGCTCGACCTGCGGCTCGACCTCCGGCTCGACCTCCGATTCGGCCTCCAGCATTTGCTCCTCGAGCGGCTCCCAGTTCTCCTTAAGCACTGCGTTCAGGAGCGGCTCGATTGGCTCCCACTCCATCTCCATATTCTCGGGCTCTTGCTCGAGCATCTCCTCCTCATCAGGCTCTTCGGCCAGCTCCGGAATCGGTTCGGGGGCAGGGCTGGCGGCCGGCGAGTTGCGGAGAGAGGGAGCTCTCAGAGTCTGAACAACGATATGTTTCATCAATACATCAGTTCTTCTGAACTCACCGCCTCGTACTCCTCAATCGCCTCCGCGGCGTTCTGGAGGTTGGCGACGGGCTCCCAGGAGATCTCGTCGAAGCGCTGAAAACCATGAAATTGATTGTTTTTTTTTGGGAAAATTTGGGATTTTTCCTCGATTTGTTTGATTTTATTATAGTTTTTGGTTTACTTTCATTTTCCTTTCTTTATTATCTTTGTTTTTGTAGTTTTTTTTCCAAATTTTCCCACTTTTTGTAAGCTTCACCCCAAGAAGGTGTCCTGACGCATCTTGCGGCAGGCGCACTTTCCGTGGGCGCGAAACTTCTACTTTTCAAGTCATTTTGATACTCGAAATATAACTAAAAAACTTTCAAAATGAGTGAGTAGACTGGTGCTCAGACTGCCAGACGGCTGGACAAAAAATTGAGGTTTTTAATATATAAACTTTTGATTTTTGAGGCGAAGGCGTCCGCCCTCTCCCCAATAAAATTTCAAGCGTGTTCATTCTATTTTTTCCAAAAAATAAAACTCACCGCCCACTTGACGCGATACTCCAGGGAGCCGTCCTCCCACTTCTTGTCGATCACCTTCTCCACCTCGAAGATCCCCTCCCCCTAAAAAACTTCCATTTCGTAACATTTCCTTCGGTTTATGGTCAGTTTTTTAATACTTACGCCGTTCTCGAACTGCTCCACGAGCTCGTCGCAGTCGAGGCCCTCGCGCGGCTCCCAGGTGTTCTCCGCCTCTGAGTAACCCTGAATATGTGGATTTTTATGTGATTTTACTGTTTTTGTCTGATACTCACAACCCATTTAATTAAATATTCTGGGTTCCCGTTTTCCATCCTTTTATCCACGATTCGCTCCACTTCATAATATTCTTCAACAGACTGAAAAAATTTTTCTTATCTGCTGATTTTTTGGCTTTTTTACCAAATTTTTTTTTTGACAAAAAAAACTTTTTCGACCCGTTTTTTTCCGAAAATCTTTTTTTTTTCAATCAAGTTTTCGAAACAAATCATCAAAAATATACTCACCATGATTCAAATAGCAGAGAGACAAAGTAGGACCTGAAACAAACAATTTCGAAAAAGAAGGAGAAGCGCGGAAAAAAGTATTGTGCAAACACTGTACACCACATCTGACGCACTATCCGGAGGGATGCACTTTTATCGAGCGGCAGGGGGACGGGACCTGTAAACACTCGGCCGCGACCCCCGTCAGCTGGCGGCAGTTTGAAAAAGGACGGTTTGTTTATGATAACTTTTGTGCTTATTGTTGCGTTATTGTTTTTATTATTATAAGTAGATGTTTGGGGAAGAAAGACCGTATTTATAATGTTCAAAAGCTGATGAAAGTTTTTGATAATTTATAATTCATAATTTTTGGCAAATAAAAGAAAGTAACTGAAAAATCAGTACATCATCACTCATTTTAGTATCCTTTCTTGACAGTATATCATGAAAATACAATAAATCAAGAGGTTTTTAGCTCTAGATACCCAAAAAGGTCCCTGTCTCATTTCTCAAATGCTTTTTGTTTTGTTTTCCGATACACAAGTTTAAACGTCACAAGTTTATTCAGGCACAACTTCTTGGTAGCCAAGGAGCTACCGACAATGGTGGAATACTGGAACTGAATAGGGAAGGGCACGTGGCATGAACGGGGTAGTTAGACAAGTTTTTCTGGCGATCACAGCACTTTCCATTGATTGCAACAACCAATCCTCAATTGCCCACAAATGTGCCATCAGCTGAAAGTTCAGGTTAACTGATTTGAAAAGCTTTTTAGGTACTTACTGTGAACATGAAAACAAAGCGTGTATCCGAAACTAAAATTGTTCGGTCGCAATTGTCCTTTTGTCGACAAACATCTTGGTATTGAGTAGAATGACCGCTTTTGGCAAAAGACATCGAAGCACCAATTGTTGGAATGTTGAAAAATCTTCTTCACATTGTGATCAACTCTTTATTTGTTCCTTGAGTTTCCAACACATCCACTTCCGTTTCATGCTGATGTGGGAAATTGCCATTTTCCATGTGGAGTGCCAAGAATGTCCTGTATCCAAAATGTGGACCAAGATCATTGTGCAAAACTCACTGAAAAAACAATGTACTGAGAAGTTAGAAGTCCGGTGAAACTTACAAAACGTGTTGGTGCGGGAGCACCAATGATCCAAGTGGATCCCAGCACAGAGATTCCTTGCGAGGACTCCTTTGGCCTGGTTCCCTGAAAAGAAAGGATTGGTAAGTGAAGAGTGGTTGGATAGAGATAGTGATACTTTATTTTTGTGGTTATTTTTGACACGTTTCTTTTACCTTTTCATCATAATCGAGATGATCCTGGATTGGTGGAGAGTGGAAAGGATCAATCAAATCCTCCAATCAGTCTTCAATTTCCTTCCAGGGATCATCTAATGTGGCAGCAATGGCATTTTTTCTATGATCCTCTCTGAAAACAATTGACTGTAACCTATTCTTCATTCCTTTGAAGAACTTACTGTTGATCGACGGGTAGCTTCCGGGTTAGGGAAGCACCCATGATCCAGTACGGAGATATCTTGCATCGTGACATTGTTCTCTGAAAAGAAAGGATTGATAAGTGATGAGTGGTTGGATAGAGATAGTGATACGTTATTTTCGTGGTTATTTTTGATACTCTGCTCATCCATTCTTAAATGTTGTTGAAAGGTACTAATTGTGAACTTTCTATGAACACTACGCGTGTATCTAAATCCAAAATCGTTTGGTCTCTAGTGTCCTTTTCTGACAAAAGTGAGTCCCTTTTTCTTGGTATTGAATAGAATGAATGGATGAGAAGGGGTGAGAAGAGTGGGGAAAGATGGTAAGCTTACCGTTGGTGATAAGACTTGTTGATGAGATGGATGAGCTGGAGCTACTGGCACCTGATGCTCCAAATAGCGCTGCTCCAAATGCCCTTGTTTCAAATACCACGCCTCCAGATCCTTTTGCTCCTGCTCCAGTTGCTCCAAGTAGTCCTGCTCCAAATAGTGCTCCTGCTTCAACTCCACTCCCGCTTCTCCTCGTACTCTTGGTAGTATTGCTCGAATTCCAAGAGTTGCTCAATCACTTCGAGCTCTCTGCAAATGCACATTTTTCTCATTTCAGTCTTCTTTTACTGCAATTTAAATATACAGTTACATTTTTACAAAATTGAATAAAGTTATCAACGCTCAAAGTTTCACGAAAAAATGTGAGTTTTGGCCAACTGTATCTCAGCTCTCAGACCCAATCAGGAAAAACTGATTACAGATTCGGAATCCTCATAAACTTCTCTATATAGTAAGAAACTCACTGTGGCTCTCCCTGAAAAGAGCCGGCGCCCGATGAGCTCTCCGAGTGCTCCAAAGGCGGCGTTCCACTGAAAAGCCTATTTCTAATGGATTTCTGTATTAAAATCAACCTCTGGCTGCCAAATTGCCGGCTCTGATAAGCCGGGTGCGTCTGTGTACATGAGGATCTGGATCTGAAATACCTGGGAGTGTTAGACGAAAAAGACTGGGGAGAATGAATGAGGGAAGATGGGGAGGGTGGGTTTGCAGTACGGTATTAAAGGTTGGGTTGTAGTGAAATAAGCTATTTGAAATTTTCAGTTATCACAAATGACCTATTAGTGATTTGCAATAGCAACTCAATTACGATCATAATTAAATCATTAATCTTTCAACCAGATTCTGTATTTTCCTATTCATTTTTGACAGTCTGCGTGTAACTTACAAGACGTGTTGATGCCTGGGAGCACCAATCATCCAAGTGTTGACATGGTTATCTGAAAAGAAAGGATTGGTAAGTGAAGAGTGGTTGGATAGAGATAGTGATACGTTATTTTCGTGGTTATTTTTGACACTCTTCTTATCCATTTTCAAATGTTGTTGAAATGAATGTATCTAACGAATTTCTACGTCAGAAAGATGAAAGCAGTGAAATTATTACGCAGAAACGGAAAAGAAGAATAGAAAACAGAGAAAACATGAAGAAAGACTACCGGATGCACAAAAACACCTGCATCGATTATTGATGCGGGACGTGTCCGTGTGTTGTTGTTGTCGTTTTGTCGATGGTCCGCAAGAACAACGTCCTTTCTTTGCACCATCCGATTGTTGCAATCAGAGTTGTACTGATTCAAACAGGGAATGCAGGAAAAAAGTAGTGCTAACGCACAGACCATCAACAAAAGCTTATCAGTGAGCCGAATTCTGAAGCAAATTCCAATCGAAACGATTTTGTCGATCCGTGATCTGCTTTTGGGGTGTGAGAAGTTTATTCATATGTTCTTCGCTTCATTTCCATTTGGATTTCATCAACAGCCAGGGAAAGGACATTTTCTTTTTGTGGTCTGAATTATTTTTCGCTGATGAAGATGGACATGCGAGTGCGAGAAGCAACGTCATCGTGGTTTTTTGAGGAACCAGTGAGTTGAACAACCCAGTTGTTTCCTGGTTTTCTTTGTTCGAATAAACATTGTTGAGAAATAACAGTTTATATGGATTGCAAGCATGGAGAATATGGAAAAGTTCTGCAGATAGTGTGGCGGCTGATCTCCATGACTTGAACCCGACAACTACCCCACCCATTTATTTCGGGCGAGGGGTGTCTGGTTTCGGCTTTGGGGCTGGGCCGCGGCAGGTGATGATGGAGTACATGGTGGAGTAGAAGGCGAGAAGAGACGGGAGTTGTAGACTGAAAAGCTATCTTTTGTAGAGAGAGAACAAGGGAGCTGTGATGAGGTTCTGTGCCGAGAAGCGCTCTTTTATACCAATAGAAAAGCCATAAAACATTCAGAAATCGAACATTAACTTTTTATAACTGGTTTGCAGAGCCTTCTTTGAACTGGCCTTCATGTTCAACACAAAAGGAGAGAGGGTTTTAACTACAGTCGAAAAAAGGAAAGAAGAGAAGAGGAGGTGTGATGTTTCGGGTCGAGAGGAGCCTTTTTATTCTGTTTTTCCAGACATTTCCCACGATTTACATGCCAACACAGCCATACAGTTCTGGCGTTTGGAACTGATGTTCAAGTGTTCAAACAACAGAAAATACAACTTTTCATTGGAATATTCATGATCCGAATGGGAACTGATAGAGGAACACATGAATAACTTTTCACACTTCAAAACGGATCACGGATCGACAGACCATATGTTTCCTCTTCACGATCTGCGAAATCGGCTCAACATGTACCACTTTGATGGACGGAAAAATAGGTTGGAAAATCCAAAATCTGCTGCAAACTGAACTCACAAACTGAAATTAGACAGCGACTTCTTCTTTTCATTTATAGATAAAACCCTCTCTCCTTTTCATGACTGTAGATGAAACCCTCTTTCCTTTTCCTGGTTGTAGATAAAACCCTCTTTCCTTTTCCTGGCTGTAGATGAAACCCTCTCTCCTTTCCTGGCTGTATATAAAACCCTCTCTCCTTTTCCTGCCTAAAAGTAAATTACAGTAATCCAAAATGTTCAATTCCTTTTTATTTACTGAAAAAAAACTTAATTGCGATCATGTATTTTTCTGTTTTATATAATTCTACACTAATTATTCTTTTTTCATACTAATTTTACTTATTTTTACCTAGATTTGCTGATATTCGTTCGTAATTTTTCATTCCTTTGCCTTTCGAAGCGAGAAACACGTCAACAACCAGAAACGCGCCAACAACGAGTCGGTGACGCGCAGACACAAACCAAATATCGCGACGTCCTAGTTGTTTTTCCCCTGGCCCAATCTTCACTATTTGAATCTGTTTCTTCACTTTTTCCGATGGAAACCATTTTTAAATGGTTGATTCTGTAAGTTTTCATATTTTATAACAAAAATTCATCGATTTGCCGGCTTATAACCAAAAATCGCCGTATATCGATTTTTCGCACTTCAAAAAAATTTATCAGGAGTTTGATTCACCTTTTACCTGCTTTTCTGTTACTAAAACGCTAAATTTTCTAATCCGATCAGAAAGGCTAGTGAAAAAGACATTGAATGGGAATATTTACCAAAAGCCTTATAAATTTAGTTTTCAGAGCGCTCAACGTCTTTTCGGACGCCGCATGCAAACGGAAACTGTAGAATGGAGCAAATGGAACTGGAATATGAAAGAAGAATGGATGGGCTCGACGACGACGGCAAAAAGAAGTCGGATGCTTGGTTTCTACTCGATTTGCAACTAAATTCGGACGTCGCACGCAATCGTGGGATGCAAACTGAAATCAATCGTCGAAAAACGTCAGTGAATATTTTGAACAAAGGACCTTGTTTTTCAAAACAAAATTTCACACCAAGGCTATGGATTTTGCAAGGCCCGGAAAGCCGCTTTCGCACGTCGACGACGTCCGACGCCTGATTTCTCGCAGTATCCACGTGGGGACGCTATAGAAAGGTATGTCAGCAGTCGAGCAAACCGAAACAGTGTGAAACACAATTCTCTTTCAGAGCGTCTACGTAATCAAGCGGATTGACTTCTCTGTGACGCTAAAAGAGCGTTTCGACTGAAGGAATGGCTTTGCGATGGCAGATGACGGAGTGTACACGGAAATCGCGTCAATAAGCGGAGCATTGAACTTGGAGTTCAGCCTAATTACGTGGCGTCAAAATTTTGAATTGCTGACGTCCGTTTTACCGATCCGATTTGACTTGATTCAACAGCTCTGTGCCATGGATTGATGTGAGCAGGATGTGAGAAGAATTCAAAACCTTGCTCAAAGATCCGCATTCATCTCAAAATGATGTCAATGACGACCAGAATTCGAGCGCTGAAACCGAAACCGGTCGGTGCTCTGGCTTCTATACCTTCTGAAGGATTGTTCTACGAAGTATTGTGACGGATGTTTGATGAATATGACTTTGCCGATAAGCACTGGAATAATGAGAGTAATACTATTTGTCCACGCCGGAAAATGATCGACGACGCCAGCAATTGAGCTTCTAGAGTGGATAATTCTTGATTGTGCACCACTTCTAATCAAAAACAATACGGTCGTCGTCCAGGAAACCGCTCACAAGTGTCGATGACGATTTGAGAAGACCGGAAAGAAGCTACATAAAGGTTGGTTCAGTAAAGATTATTATGAATTAAACGTAACACTTTTTCAGAAATCATGGCTGCCGACTGTCGTCGATTGCTTACTGAACGCTGTTCTGACGACTTACGACTTACAACGTCGACTATCGACTTGATTCAACTTGATTCAACAGTTCTGAAGCAACCAAGTGGTAATCGTCTCGAGAGAGCACCCTCTGCTTCGATAAAAGCCATGTGATGTGAACAAGATGTGAGAAGAACTCGAAACATTCTTCAAGTTTCTCGCCTTGCTTTTCGTGACGCTGGATCTACATTCATCTTCAAATGAAGTTGATGACGACCAGAATTCGAGCGCTGAAACCTATCAGGATTACGTTGGGGACGAAGTGATGATAATGAATGAGATCAGTGTAAGTGGATTGAAACAAGTGATACAATCAAAATCGAAACGTTTTTGTTTCAGATCATCGTGCTGTCAAGTGGTAGGAATCTTCAAGATTATTTTCGACGAGAGAACGGCAATGAAAAATGGCAGAACTGTGTTGCAGCTCACCCATAATCTTTCGACGAGACAATCAGTGCGTGCATGTGCGGAGAGTGCACAATCCGACGGTCGATGGAGAATCAGATCATTATACTTAACAGTAGAGATGTTGAACACCTGAAGATCGACAGAGCCATGAGGGAGGCAATGTTGAACCAGTTGTCATGGATAAAGTGAATGAATGAAGCAAGAGGGCAGTTCATTCGAAGCTGCGACTATTCCACTTGGAATCAATAGTGATGTGCTAGAACACACGTGCTCCAACCAACATCAGTAGAATCGGCTGATGTTTGATGGTGTGGCTCTCGCTTTTCAAGCTTAATCAACATAAAATCTGCTAAATTTCAGAACGGCTGTGTCGCCCTTTCCGAGTTTTCACAAATCACTGGGCGGAGCCCTTTTGGCAAAAGGATTGTCAAACAACCCTTCTACGAAGCCGATGGAAAGACGTCCACCAAAAATTCTCAACGGCTCACACAAATGCTGCTGATGAGAAAGGTGAAATTAACGTTTCCGGACGATATGGACGAGCATCAATCTTGAAAGCGTAGACTGTTGAAAGTCACTGCAAATCAAAGAGCATGCCATGCAGATGGAAAAATGGTGAGTTCGCAGATCTATAAGAAAAAAAAGAAAAAATTTAATGGAGTTGATTCGAAATTATCAACAAGTTTATTTTCTTGTCAAATTCCCGCATTTCAGTAAAATCTTTTAAATAATTTGAAATATTTTTCAGAGATTCAATTTGACGACGTCATGGGCGATTTGACGACGTCATGGGCTTCATTGACGACGTCATGGGCGACGTCTTGGACGACGTGTTAGACGACGACTTGGACGACAACCTGGACGACGTCTTGGACGACGTCTTGGACGACGTCTTGGACAACGACTTGGACGATGACTTGGACGCCGTTCTGCGTTCATATATTCAACCGTTCGATTCAAAATGTGTTGTTTCTTTCTATTTCAGATTAAGCAGTCAGATTTTGGCATGATGATCGCAATAACATTGATCGTCATGCCAGACTGAACTGAAAGCGGGATAAGAGCATGCGGGGAATCTAATTTCAGTAGTCTTAAATTGCAAGTCAAGAAAAAAAAAGCTGCAAGTTGAGCATTAGGCGTGAAAGATGGGCTGTTACATATAGATTTTGGCTTTTAGTAGTTTCGAACACACTATGAGTTACTTTTTGTTGTTTTTTTGTATGGTACTGAAAAAACTCTAAGTTCTAGTTTTAAGGTGCTTGAGGTGCGTGAATTTGTAAGTGATAGGGAACAAATAAGCTGAAATTCGTATTGTTGAAGACTAGGACTGTGCATATCTGTTTCTGAAGTATTTAAATGGATTATCTAGCTAACAAATTTTTATCCAGGTTTGCAAAAGTGAGAACTTGGTAGATATTTCCACTGGCCAACTAATTGGGGCTCTAATTGGGGCTCGCAGCAAATAGGTACCTTAATTTTGTAATTATCCTTTTTTTCCGGGTTGTCGGCTGCTAGAATCCTGTTCCAAACAATCTTTCAGTCATTTAGTTTCAAAAAAACAATTTACAATGTTAACATTTCAAAATCGTTGCTGTAAAAACTATGATACATCAGTTAGAAATTATATTAAATGCTCGACCCGTCAGAACTAATTGACTCCTGAAAAATTGATCTTGTTCATATAATTTCAGTGATACCAATGCTGAACTTGACTGAACACATGGCGATCGTTCCAGAACTTCAATTCAAACACCTGTGCTATGTGTGCGCATTGTAACATACCATTTTTTACTAACAAATTTATTTAATTATTAAAAAGCGAAAAGAATGCTTAATGACACAAAATTTAAAATTAAAAACCACGATGACATCTCGAGTTGACAAACGGATCCTCGTAGAGTACGACCCAATCAACGAAAAACCGTTCTAAAATAAGAATTTGAGTATTTTATTTTCAACATCAATCACTTACTTTTAAATTGAGATCATTTTTGATTCAATAATATTTGAAAAAAGAATCAGAATAATAGCATTGGAGAAGGCGACCACAGGCCACCAAAAGGATAGAATGAATGAAATCTTGAGAGGAAACTTCTTGGCAGGGCGGCCGTGAAACAGTGTAACGTAGCGGAAAGTGATGGATGATGTAGATGACACGGACAGCAAGAAGGCTAACGGAGTGATCACAAAGCAATTGGAAACGCATTTCTGTCGGAAGATTCGCGAAAACAATTTCATCGAAGGAAACAGAAAGAAAATGAAAAAGGTTCCAAAACTTATTCAAATTGGTTTGGGAAATGGTGAAGATAATCACGGAAATGTTCACAATGCTGCAAAAAATAAGGGCGACGTCAATTGTATGTCTAGGTGTTTTTGTTATTTGTTGTTTTGAACGACGGAGGTGGGAAGAATCTGAAACGATTCCCACCTTTCACACCTCAACTCCACATTGAATTTACGAACCGGGGTGGAGGTCGAGGTGCGAATGGTGAATATCGGGACTTACTTGCGGCGACATTAAAAAGAAGAGAAGTCACAGCTAAAACACGACTTTGTTCCAAAGTTTTAGAGACGAAAAAGTGTGAAATACAAAAATTGTGAGCTACAGTATACTTTACAACTACACAACTTACAGGTTCTGGAATACAGTATACCGTTGCTCATAAAGTGGGCATTGTAAAAGTATACTCTACCTTCCAAATTCGGGTGAGGAGAATCGAAAACGATTCCCACCTTTCACACCTCAATTCCACATTGAATTTACAAACTGGGGTGTAAATTGAGGTGTGAATGGTGACTATCAGGAATAACTTGCGGTGACATTCAAAAAGATTAGTCAGAGCTAAGAACCACTTCTTTTCTATGTTTGAAAAAAATTGTCACAATTTACAGATCCTGGTGCACAGTATACCTTTGCTCATAAAATGGGGATTGTAAAAGTATACTGTATCTTGCAACTTCGGTGGTGAGAAGAATCGAGAACGATTGATTCCCACCTTTCACACTTCAACTCCACATTGATTTTACAGACTATGGTGGAAATCGAGGTGCAAATGGTGAATATCAAGAGTAACTTGCGGCGACATTAAAAAGAAGAGAAGTCGCAACTAAAAACCACACCGTGCTCTAGGCTTTACAATCGTATGCATTGTAAATGGTATAGTCGAAAATTGGCTCATTGAAGAAACAGGTGTCACAATTTACATTCTCTAGTATACAGTATACTTGGGCTCATAAAATGGGCATTGTAAAAGTATACTGTATCTTCCAATTTCCAAGCTTTTCGTATTTTAATCATTTCGAAAAGAGAGATTCAGTTATATTGACAGTTTCTCAATTTCTATTTCAGGTTGTTAAATAATGTATTCATTGTGTTAATTTATCATGTTTCTCACTTTCATCGCCACCTAATAAATTTTCAAATGTAAATATGCAAAGTTGAAAGTGGATAATTTTCAGGAAGCATGGCTTTTTCCTTGTTTTTCAAGGTTCAGAGGGAAAATGGTTGTACAAGGCAACATTATTCATTTCTACTATTCTGACCCGCAAAGATCAATAGAAAATGTGTTAAAAATGGCAGCACGAAGGTTTTCAGAGCGAGTTTTGCATAAATTGGAGTTGAAGCTGGGTACATTCAAGGAAACATGGCTTTTGTCTATTTTTCAATGTTCGGAGGTGGCTTAAATGTAAATCTTTAGTTTGATATTGGTCGTGACTCCATATCCAGCAATTTTACAGATATCACCTTTACAGCTCCCAGCACTCAAATTGTCATCACTACTGATTAGTCATCACTTCCAGTGATTATTAATCATCGTCCCGCCCTATTCCAAAATGCGAAAATCCCAAAATCGAGATCTTTTGTAATCATGAGGCTGACAATAGGCCACGCCCCCTCTTCCAGCCCCCCTCTTGGTTCGTCCATTCCCTCATCAGTCTTGACTCATTCGTCTAACCATGACAACCTCTCCTATTTTTGCTACTCTTACCACCAAAGATCTGTACGAAAAACTGCAACCAATACATGAGATGGTCGCTCGAGAATTTCCCAAGCGAATTACTCCGAGCTTGGAGTTCCAGGTCGACGGCCTGAAGCCAGATGGCGAATACTGCGTCGTTCTGTCTTTGGAACGTGTCGACGATAAAGAGTAAGTTAGACTGTGTTCTGAATAAAAGAAAATGTGAATTGTTCCAGGTACACGTTCAAAAAGGGAAAGTGCTACGCGAAGGGACAATCGAAGAAGGAACACAACCCAAAGCAGATCAACTATGGAGGCAGATCATTGTGGTCCGGCAAAGAGCTGACAAACACTATTCTCACCTTTGACATGTTGCGAATCAGCACTAAAGCAACCGAAGAGGAGAATGTCGTATGTTTTTTTTTAATTTTTTTTTCAATTTTTTTTTCAATTTTTCATATAATTCTAAAATTTTCCAGATCCACGTCTACTCACGACACAAGTACGTTCCAGTGCTGTCGGTGATTGACACAGTAAGCACATCGATTGCCAATTTTCGATTTGACGTGGCGGAGTTCGTCACAGTTTCGGGTTATAACAGCGTGAAGTTCGGATCATTGAAGACCGGAATGTTGGCCGACATTGTGGAGTCGACGAAGCCGGAGAGAAAGAGGAAATGCGACAAAGAGAAGCCTTCTGCAAAAAAATCGACACCTTCCAGTGTGGAGCAGGTAGAGCCAACGAACACCGCCGTCAATGTCCCCCATAATGCAGTCGAAAACACCCCCAAAAATCAATTTCATTATCAGCATATCTCCTATCAGTATAATAGTTACAATAATTACAATAACTTCAATAATTACAATAATTTTAATAATTTTAATAATTTCAATACTTTCAACTATTTCCACCGAAATCAGGTCCCTTACCCCAACTTTTTCCCCCATTATGACTACCTTAACTCGGGACAGTTTTATCAGTAACTTCTACTATTTGAGCAATTCTAGTATTATTTTTTAATTTTTATTTGATAATTTCCTTGACTAGGTTTTCAATTGGTCTGTTTTTTTTTCTTTTTTAATATTTTATCATTAATAAATTTGGATTTTCAAGTTTTCATAACGTTTTGCTTTCTTCCGTAACTTTTGCCACAGATAAGGCTAAGCAGCAAGGATCTTATCATGGACAAATAAGGTGCTAAACTTGTTAAAAATAGCAAAATTTCTCTGTCAATGCATCTCGTTTTCCAGCGCCATGGCCCGCTTTGTACCGGTCCATCAGCACTTGAGTCAAGTGATTTTGGTTTTATTTTTTTCAAACCTGAAAGCACCTGATATCTAACGCTGTATGGCATAAGTATATAAGGGTACAACATATTCAAAAATATAATACGCATATGCGTCAATAAGTTTAACAACAATGACCTCTCAATGATTGAAGAAACTCTATGTAAAAATGAATGTGATGTTGTTCAAGGACTAGGTGGAGCAACATCCCTTTCTTATCACCCGTAAAATAATAGACACGCTGAGCACTACCCATATCCTACGAGCTTTGAAAAAATTTGGCAAGAAAAAACGTTTTCAAATGTTATGAAAACTTATGTTCCAACCTAATATATTCACAATTTAAAAGTAGATTTCCGCTGCACCAACGGATTTTCAATTTTTAAGTAATATCCATTTAGACCATTTCATACATTTAAAAATTTATTATAATTTTAAAAAAAATTAAAATTAAAATCATTAAAAAATATGCATTGGGAGGATGGATTTCATCTTTCGAGGCGCTTCTTTTTGATGAGCTGAAATTGTTATTTATGCAGTTTTTGAATATTTTTACAATATATTAACTGTTATGACTCATTTTGTGGGGTTGAAAAGTTAAGAAGCTTTTGGCTCACATCAGTATTTCAAATAAAAGAAGGTCTGAACTACACTTTACATGGAACAATTTTCAAAGACCTATTTTGATTCTCTAAAACTGCCAGCGAACAATGTCACTTACTGTAATGCGAGCTCCTGCATCTGGGCCTTCTCGAACATTGGTCTTCTGAAAAATGATGATTAGAGGTAAAAACCGCTTCAAAAGTGCCAAAATCGTGCCAACTTTGAGCTCTTATAACTCCGCTTAAAGGTAAAAATTGCTAAAATGCTTTCTTGTAAGAAAAAGGCACCCGGAATGGGGTTCATTTTCGGTTTTTATAAAAGTCATCAGTATCAGATCCACGGAAATTTCAGAACAACATTATGAGTTAAAGAAGGATCGAGATGTGAAAAAAAAACTGAAAAAAAACTCGCTCCGTGAACTCAACTCTCAATTGCCACATCTGACGAAAGACTTCAGATCGGCTGTGATGCTCTCGAGAAATATCTCGAATGTGGCAGTGTTTCCCTGGAACTGTTCTTGGGTCTTGGCGAACTTGTTCGCAGCTTGAAGCACTTTTTCCACCAGTTTCTTGACCTTCGTCACTTCCTCGCGGAGTTGAAGCCGTGCTTGAGGATCTTGGACGACGTTTTCCGCGTGCTTCTTGTTTTTTTTTCTCGATCTCCAGTCTTTTGATGAAGATCTTTTCAGAGAAGAATTGCACTGACCAGCTTCTTGACTTGGAAGAGGTCCGTCTTCGTCTTGATGTACTGATCCACGGCCTTGCAGAGACTTCTTGTGTGAGCCTCCAGGCCCATCTTGGTGTAGAGAAGGCATCCGGTTGTTTGGACCAGTCGATAGCCTCGAAGCCTCGAACGAGTATGCGAAGAAACTCGTCAAGACCAAGGCCAGAGAACTGGTACAAGAGAGGACGACGATCAACATCTCGAAAGAGATCGACAGGCTCGGACAAAACCTGGACGGCCGAATGGCAGCACTGACCAAGAAAATATCCAACAAGGAAGATTTCCCTCACATAGAAATCCTCAAGATCCTGGAGAGAGAAACAAGAAGCAAGCGAACAAACGCCCGCCAAGATCCTCGAGCATGGCCTCCAGAACGACCTCAGTCAGCAGGCGCAACTCCGCGAGAAAGTGACGAAGGTCAAGCAAACTGGTGGAAAAAGTGCTCCAAGCTGCGAACAAGTTGGCCAAGACTCAAGACCACTTCCACATTCGAGATCTTCCTCGAGAGAATCACAGCCGACGTGAAATCTTTCGTCAAATGTGGCAGTTGCGAGGCGGGAGCCCACTCTCCTGAAGATACGAGAGTGCCTTCAAGACAAGAGAGTCCATCGTGGTGGAAATCGAGAGGACAAGTCAGCAGAACCACAAAAGCCACCGAGTCGTCCACCAAAAAGTCCGGAAACCCATCAACCAAAAACAGGACCAAGCCGAAAGCCGAGAATCGACAATCTCATGGAAAATATCCTTTAGTTTTTCGGATTGTCAGGTATTTCACATCTCGATTTTTATTTTATCTCATTCTGACAGTCAGTTTTGTGTATCCAGTTAACAAAAAGATGAGTGATAATTCCAACTACGCTCTTGTGTTATTACCAACTGACGACGTCATGCATTCAAATTTTTACTATGTATATCATAAATTTTCTCACCTTGCTCATGATCCGGCAGATCGCTGCGGATTTCTTGATGTCGCTCTGAAATTGTGATTTTTCAGTATGAAGCGCAATCAATTTTTCGTCGTTTTTTAACTTTTTTCAATTTTTTTTTCAGAAATTGAATTTTTTTTAACTTTTCATCAAAATTCAGCGATTCTTGTCTCTTTTTCAACATTTTTTCAGAAAGAAAACCATTTTAATGAAATGTTTCCTTTTTTCATCTAATTTCGCAACTTTTTTCATCAATAAAAATTTTTTTGAATGTAAAAACTCACCATAAAACAAAATAAAAATAATTCAGAATAATAGTGCACAAAATGTGCATAAAAGTGAAGATTTAACCATCACAGACGGTCGAAATGAAGAAATGAGGTGAATGGGAGTAGAAATCAGTTTTGTAAGCGTTTTCTGCATTCCATGACGCAAACTTGCGTACTCTTTGCTTTGACGCCAAAGAATGTTCAAATGACAAAGTATGCCGTTGTGCTCTCACGGTCAGGACTCGTTCTTAACGATTTTTTAATGAAGAACAATACAAAAAAAACACCAAGAAAAATTTATTGTTATTAAAAAATTAGAGAGAATATGAAAAACATACAAACAACAAAAAATGCGTTCTTCAGAGCCTGGATTGTCGTGGATCGCCAATTTGTTGCCTCGACGAACGTTACGTCGTCTGAGATATCGTCATCGATCTCCATTCTCGGATTTAGCGGTCTCGCAATATTGATCCGGTACAAACTGCAAAACAAAAGATTAGGATTGAAATGAGTTCCTTTCAACTCACTCTTTTTATCCCTGCTGGCGAGTGCTACGCTTCATTTATTCGGTCAAACGGCTAGCGATCGGGGTTCTTTCTCGGGTTCCTCGGTCTTTGGAAAGCGGAAGTAGTCGAAGACGGAGTGGGATTTGAATACTTTATTCAGTATAGACTGGGGAGTTGGGAAGACAAGTGAACAGGGAAGGAAGTGTGGCGACGGTTATGTGAAAACTGAATTTAAGAAGCATTCACTGCTCCTATATAGGGCTAAAACCGGTTGGGCAATTCAATAGAAGTGGCGGGTGGCGACGATTAAATACAATTTGTTCTCACTATGTCGAAAGCACAAACAAGAAAAAGAATTTCCAAAGGAGTTGAAAGATCGCAGTCGTGCTACAGGCGCGACATCGTCATCGATCTCCCTTCTCGGATTTAGCGGTCTCGCAATGTTGATCCGGTACAAACTGCCAGACAAATTATTAGGTTTGTAAATGTTTTTTTTAACTCACTCATTCCATCCCTGCTGGCCAGTGCTACGTTTCATTAATTTGGTCAAACGGAGTAGTGGATTCTGCAATACGTTTGGTTGATTATAACGGGGAATTAGATTACAGTAACTTTCTATGAAATTATTTTCAACTATTTTAATGTAAATCTCTGCGTTTAGATGAGAAAATTTTGTATTCCGGTGCGAACTATAGACTATAGAAAAAAGCATGGTTCTATCTGAAAAAATCGACACATACTGAAATGATTAGAACCCAAAAGTGAAATGAGACTGAAATTCCACTTTAGATGTTCAAAATTCAGATTCTAAAAGAAAAAATGATAGTCGGAAACATTTTCTAAAAATCTCTAATAAAACTTTGATTAAATCCGAATTATTACCCTTTTATTAGAAAGTTCTGAAATGAAACCCGAACTCACGTCATGTCAGAAAAGCTTCAGAATAATAGAAAATTAGGGCACACATGTACTCTAAAAATCAGGGAG
Organism: Caenorhabditis imperialis; assembly: GCA_963572205.1. Classification (NCBI taxonomy): domain Eukaryota; kingdom Metazoa; phylum Nematoda; class Chromadorea; order Rhabditida; family Rhabditidae; genus Caenorhabditis; species Caenorhabditis imperialis. Next base: position 10,986,964 of record OY751544.1, on the reverse strand, counting down.
AGTTTCAGAATAATAATCGTAGAATTAGTGGTAAATGGGTTAAAAATAATAAGAAAGGCATTAGGGCCGCACTGCAGCCCTGAAAGTGAGGAGAATGAGTGGAATGTGTCGCCTTTTATACCTATCCCCGCGCGCGAGGTTTAGTTTATTTATTTAATGAAGGGCACTTAGCCACTTACACATAAGTTTAAGATACAATTGAAAGTTGAGGTTAGGATTGAGGTCAAGGTCAAATGGGCGGAGTCTAAATTTGAAATCGTAGGAAGTGTCACAAGTAATGTGTTTTTGGTCAGGCTTTGAGAATTTTCTTTAAATTTGGTCACTGATAGTTTCGACGTCGCTGATTCTGATTCTGAAGTCAGAATTTCTGTAATTGATCTGATTTTTAAGAAAAGATGTGTCAAAGCCATTTTCACTGCTATTTTTCCACTATTTCGTAACAATCGAAAATGTCGACACGTAAGCACGTGAAAACATGGAGGGAAATAGCACTGAAAATGGCTTTGACACATTTTTTCTCAAAAATGAGATCAATTACAGAAGTTCTGATTTCAGATTCGAAATCAGCGGTGTCGAAACTATCAGTGACCAAATTTATAGAAAATTCTCAAAGCCTAACCAAAAACACATTACTTGTGAGGTTTGGAAAAGAAGTAAGTGAAAAGTGGAAGCATTTTGTAGAGAAGAATATCTCCTAGTCACATAAGAAACAAGCCGTAGATTTGGGGCAACAGCTCGACCGACTTCTGAAATGGAAATTACAGACTGTAGGACCGGTACACCCATGCTCCTCATCCTGTAAAGTTGAAAACACATTATTTTTTCCACTTTTATTGAAACCATGACAATAAGCTTTCAAATGTTTGATTTCGTCCCACGTTGAGCTCTGAGAAATTGACTTCATTCTCGAATCCGTTTTATTTTGTTGTTCAAAGTTTTTAAATAATAATTTTATTGAAATAGAGAATAACAAAAATTTAGATCCTATAACAATGGTTCATTTGGTTCCGGGATTGGAGCATTGGCATTTGGCTGTTGTTCATTGACTACCTGGAAAAACAATGAATTCTGATACACAGAGCTGCTAACTGTTTCTCAACCTTGTTGGCGATTTTTTGTACGCCCACATTGAACTCCTCTCCTGCTCTTCTTCGGGTTTATGTACCATCTGAAATTTTTAGATTATTAATTGAAATAAATCAATTAAGTTTACCTTTGTGGCTCCTGCTCTTATCCAATTGAGTTATCGTTCTTCTCGATGACTCATTTGGCGCATCAATTGGATGGTCGTCTTCTTTATCTTCTGCACTTGGAGCACACTCCGTGGCTACTAGATAGAGTAGATCGAGTCCTGGGATCGTGAACGTGTCCACTGTGACGTCCGTATTGTTGCGATCTTTCTCTTTCTGAAAAGAAGATTTTTCTATATTTTTTAATTGAAAACAGGATAAAAATTTACCACATCTTCGCCCTGGTCTTTAGAAGATTCCACTGGATTTTAATTTTTTCGTAGAAAGTTGATTGATCTTCCTGGAAAATTTGAAAATTTTCTACTAGTGTTTTTTTCAAAAGAAAAATTTTGAATAAAACTGGAGGCATTAATTTTTCAAAGCAAAATGAAGAAAAAACTCACTTTCAAAAATTTTTAATTTCAGAATAATAATATGAATTTCCTTTTACAGAAATCATAATAAAAAACGGTCAGAATAATAGGAAAGGACCATAACATACGGTCTAAATAAAGATTTTTGGGTAAGATTTTCATCCGAAAATGTTTTCCGCAAACACCCTGACGCGCATACACGTAATCGGATAGGCAGTGAATGGTAAGCGCGGATCACTTGGTGTGTGTGGTGTTGCAACATTGGGGATATACCAGTTGGTCGAGCTGGAGCTCTTTGGCTGGGCTACTCGCGGAGCGGAATAAATTGATCAGATGAATCGAAGATGAACAAAAAATTGGAAACAAATCGGAAATTTTATAGGAAAAAACCGTTTCTATAGGTACCAAATGAAATGAGGCCATCAAATTGTTTAACAAGTAAATTTTTCTTGGTTAGGCTTTGGGAATTTTCTATAAATTTGGTCACTGATAGTTTCGACGTCGCTGATTGTGAATCTGAAGTTAGAATTTCTGTAATTGATCTCATTTTTGAGAAAAGATGTGTCAAAGCCATTATTCAGTGCTATTTCCCTCCATGTTTTCACGACATTTTCGATAGTTACGAAATAGTGGAGAAAATAGCACTGAAAATGGCTTTGACACATCTTTTCTCAAAAATGAGATCAATTACAGAAATTCTGACTTCAGATTCACAATCAGCGACGTCGAAACTATCAGTGACCAAATTTATAGAAAATTCTCAAAGCCTAACCAAAAGCACATTACTTGTAAAAGTTTATGCCATTATCACTTGCATCTACAGTGTACTTCTTGTTTTGTCGTGGACTATCTCATCGATACTCACTACTTATTTGTCAATTTTCGCAATGTCGGATCTATTTTGTTTCTCACATACCCAAAATTCCATTTCCCTCCCACAACACTGTGATCTCCTGTGCAGCTGTAAACAACCACCCGTTCATTATAGCATCCCCCATTCCCATTTCTCTACCTAGCCTCTCATTAGCTCCGAATACCGCTTATTTTCCATCCAATGAGCACGTTGGACGGGGGCGTTGTTTACACGCGCTTCCATGGCAACCAGAGCACCTGGCGCATTTTGCGCTCCCCATTATCATTCTAATGTTATTGGGCCGTCTGTGATGGTCGCTTCCCATTATTCTTCTGAATCTTTTTAAATCTCCACTATTATTCTGAAGCTGAAACAAAAGAAAAGAAGTGAATGGATCGGAAATTCCACCAGTATCCACTCCAGTCGAAAATGAGCCCAGCTTCGATCCGATGGATGAATGCATCAAGGAAAAGGAGTCGCAGGTCCATCCTCTCAAACACATCACACCTCCTATTCAAAAATGTGAGTTTTAATGCAGACATTTATTTATAATAGATCAATTCTTCCAGGTAGAATTTTCAACATGAATAAACCAGAGCCTTTTGAATCAAGAGATCGGTGTCGAGATCAAGTGGCATTCATCAAGTTCGACGTTATTGAGCTTGTGAGTGTAGTTTGATTGTGCTTATGTAATAATCTTATTAGATATTTCAGCGCAAGGTACCGAAGGAGTCGATTGGAACGTCGCAAACGTCGGGCATGAGAGAATTAGGTAAGATTAGGTGACCAGGCACCAAGCAGCACCGCTTGTCCCGCTTGCCCCGCTCTTATATCTAATTGGCACGTAGGATTAAGCTCATGGAAACCAACGCACCTGTCGTAATTGACCCTTCTTAGTTTCTCTGGTCCAAAGACTGCTCACATTGTGACATGTGGGTAAAAGTATTGTTTTTTTGGAAAACACATGTTCTAAACAAAATCTATGATAAACTATAGTTTACTTTTTCAGTGATCAAGCTCCAAATCCAACTCCAACGTCCCAGCACTCGATGCTCCAAGAGTCCATTTCACTCCGGTTTAGAATTTGGAAATGACCTGGTGAGTACTCTTCTGAAACTCTGTTTGTGATAGTTTCTCGGGTTTGAATACTTCTCACATGGTGACATGTGGGTAAAAGTATTGTTTTTTTGGAAAACAAATGTTCTAAACAAAATCTATGATGAACTATAGTTGATTTTTTCAGTGATCAAGCTCCCTATCCAACTCCAACGTCCCAGCACTCGATGCTCCAAGAGTCCATTTCGCTCCGGTTTAGAATTTGGTAATTATTTGGTGAGTACTCTTCTGAAACTCTGTTTGTGATAGTTTCTCTGGTCCAAAGACTGAAATTATCATAATAAAATCACGTTGTTTCGCAATATAAAACGATATATTTTCAGGCAGGAGGATGTCATGGAAATGCCGAGCTGATGATAATTTTTTTTGTTATCCGTGCTTTAAAATTAATAAATAATGATATAACTTTGAAATTTGAATGATAATTTTGTTGTTGGAGCAACTATAATCATTGCTCATTTGGCTTTCCAACTCAATTCCATCTTCGTCTTTATGCATATACCGGTCTGTCGATAATCACGGATCTGCCTTATCTGAATATCTGTAAGAAAAAAACAACAAAAACTTCAGAAAACAGTTTCAGCTCAAAAGACCTCTCTTCCAGCTTCTCCTCTCACCTCACACGAACCTACTACATAAGGGCACCGGGTCCCCACTCATTCGGTTACTGTACCACTCCCCTTCCGTGTGTTTATTTCACTGATTCAAACAGTTTGTCCTTTGAGAGACGTTGACCTCAAAAAGAGAGCCACTGCCTTCCACGCTCATTTTGCCCACACTCTCTCGTCATGGCCTTCTCGTTTAGGAATGGTGTCACTTTTTGGACACTGTACAGTATAAACGAATTGATATGAACAAACTGCACGTCCACTGATAATAAACAATTGAAGATAGAAAGCCTAAGGTTGTACAGATAGCCTAACTGGATTTACAATTAGAAAGATAAAAATGCCAGAACTATTTAAGGAAAGAGGTAACAAACTGTATGTTCTTTGAAAGTTCAATGCTTCAAGCTGTGAATTTGGATTTCAAACCTTGAAGTGTAAAAGAATAGAGTGAAATACATTTTTTGCAAGCTAGAACAAGTTTTGTACTACCTGTCAGCCAACTTTTTACAAGAAAGCTTGTCAGGTATCTCATCCACCCTAACTTGAATGTCCCATTGTTTGAAATTGGTTCAATCGAAATGTTCATTTGAAAACCATTCCATTTGCACGCTTTGGTACTTCCCATTCTGATTCTGACAAGAAGTATAACTGAACAAAAGAATCAGCACGCTCGGCGCTATTGTAACAAAAATAGGCGTGGCTGACCCGGGAAAGATCCAAAAGGGGCGTAGCCTCCCCCCACTCCACTCGCGTATAAAAGGGCAGCGCCCACCCCATTCTCCTCATTCATAGGGTTGCACTTGCAACCTAATGTCTCGTTATTAGTCTGACTCTATTTTCTCCCCCTAAAAATTCACTTAAAAAGTTGTGAGAATCACTGGACCACTGGTAAGATTTGACTTTCTCCTAGCTAACCTCGTAAACTTTTAAAACTTTCAGAAATACGCGGAAACAGACGTAGCCGATTCGAGAAGATCGTACTGGACGTCGTTTACTTTATAATTTTTTTTACTTTGAACGCGATAAATAATATTAATAGAATTCTTTAGTATTCACTGAACAAAGCAAAACATCAAAAAACTGCAAAACATCAATCAAGTGATCGACTGACCTCTATTGAGTACTTAATAGTTGTGTCAACAAATTAAGGCGACACTGTTAACATCTACATATATTGATAGTTGATGGGAAAAAAAACTCAGAAAGAGTGTTCTTCTGACCTTTCACATTACGTCATCATTACGAAATACCGCCTTTGGTCGGCGCATGTTGGCTTTTCTTTTGTGAAGGGAGCCGGGTCGGTGTGCTTTGCGGTGGCAAAGTCACAGGGCTTTGAAATACGTTCACTGATACTATTGATGTTAATCTCACGGATGCAGAGTGTTTGCGGTAACATTGAACAGGGCTTTTGAGTTCAATAACAAAAAATGAGATCTACAAACTTCTAGGCTACTATGGCCTAAATAAGAACTGAAAATCAAAAGCATTTCTATCTCAACGCACTCCTCTCGTGTCGACTAAACAAACAGATACTGGCAAAACAGACAAAATTTGTTTCATAATCAGTAATGATGCTTTCTGTTCATTCATCTAACCATACCCTTCTCTTCTCTTCACCCACCTATTACTAGAGCTGCACAAACCTTGCACCTCCACCGAATGTGCCCTCCCCCGCATGTGACCCCGCCCCTCCACCGCAGAACTCGTATATAAGGGGCAGTGAGGAAACGTACAATTCATTCTCTAGACTGGCTGTGCTGGTCAACTCCTATTATTCTGACCTTTTTAAACTATTATTCTGAATCTAAACCCAAAACGTAAGTTTAATAGACTAATATTTTCAAATAAGGCCTCAATTCTAATTTTCCAGAAATGAAAAGCCATTCGTTTCTGAAAATCAATTAGAAGTGAAAAAAGATGTACTTCCACAAACCGTGTGGCTACAGGTATCGTTTGACTGACAACTCTGAGTTGTACTATGAGTTTTCACAGCCGCTGTGCAACTTTTTCCCGGTTTTGCTGGCTTTATGGGTGCAAAACTTGAAAATTCTAATCGAAAACTATTTCAAACACGAACAATGGAAATTTTCAGAAGTAGGATATCATCTATTCCAATTTATTGCCCACGTAGTTGATCGAGCAAAAAACGCGGAAGCTCGTAACGATGTCAATGAATTTTGGGACACATGATTTATGATTTTTGTGAGTTTTTTGATAGTCAGCAATGTGCTCAAGTTTTTCTACTTTGAAAACGATCAAATTTGATATTCATATCAACAATCTTCTTTGGTTTTCCATTTTCCGCTGTGCAAACTCCGAGTTAAACTCATAGTTTTACTAAAAACTTGTGTAAAACCACTCGATATGGATATCAATTTGATCGTCACAAAGCACGCATTCTGAAAATCCAAAATTTAATGATTAATGAGCCGACTTGGTTTTTTCAGCGATACATGTCAGTTATGAAGCCTGACAATGATGCGTTTGGTATGAAAATCATTTTTCTAAACAAGATATCCGTTTTTGTGACATTTGATTAATAAATTGTTAGTTAAATTATTTGAATGGTTTTTGATTTTTAAAAAATGCTGAAAGGTTTAAAAAAAGAAAAAAACGTGAACTTTCTGGAAAGAAACTAATTTCCCCTGTTGTTTTCCATAAAGAGCAATTGAGCCCCTAGTTTTGAAGATCTTATTCAGAGAAACGTTGCAACCAACTCATTTCAAACACTCGCACTCACTTCAGTCAGTCAATTTCAGCATAAATTCTCAAAAACGCTGAATAGTACAGGGTGGTTTTTAATTACCCGGACAGAAGTATTGTTAGATATCTCAGAGACTAGAAGTCTGTTCGGAATGAAATTTTCCTGACATGAAAAGAACATTGTGTGAATTCAGAAACACTTCAGTTTAACTTCCAAGCTCTTCTCGTTTTTGCGCTACCAGGCAGAAAACATCACCGTCGCAAGCGCAATTTGTACGCTGTCGGTTCTATGTTTATCGAGTTATATCTCGCTTCAAAAGTTAGATAGATATTCAAAATTTCGCATGCTTTTAGCTGAAATAGTTCTTCACAACATACAAAAAGAATTAAGTGAATAGCATTCATGGCTGCGTAGAAAAAACTATTTTCCATCCCTGTCTCCAAGTTAAAAATCAAGCAAAAATTTCAATATTTTGAATCAATCAAAATTTTTTCCTAGAGAAATTTGTAAAATGGCTCTATCTTTGAGTATTCTCGATTAAAAGTAGTGTACTTTAATACATGAAAAGTTTTTCATCCTGCTAGTCACTTCTCGAAGCTCTGCTGACCATTTTCTGGAAACAGTGCGAGAAAATCATATAAAGAATTGAGGTCCAATAAAAATCGGATGGAGCGTTTCAGCTTGGTCATTCTTTGTGTTTTTGAATCTACACTATATTGTTCTGCTCTATGCAAAAAATTAGCCTCGAATCTTTTCTCCTTTTCATGAAAAAACTGTTCGGAGATCACCGGTACGATTTTTCCGAATCTGCGTACAGGCTTGAAAACGAGATTTTGTGACTTGTGTAAAACAGCCACTGTTTGAAATTTGTTTCTTAAAGTTATAATATTTATAGAATGTAGTGTTATCTTATAACTACAAAAAGAATTTTGAGAAAAACACATCACAAAAGTTTGTACGAACTGTTCAAAGTTGCCCATTTTTCACTATTTTCACCAAAAATGGGTGTATGAAGTTTTCAATCATCTGCCGTTTTTGCGAATTTGAAGATAAACTCATGAAATTTGGCAGTCTAGTAGACAACAGTATGGAGTTAATAAAAAACAAAGTTTTATCAAAAAATCTTTCAAGAAGACAAAATTTCGGCCTCGCAAACTTTTGTCCGGGTAATTAAAAGCCACTCTGTAAAATTATCAACTCTCAAATGTTTAGAAACAACTGTCTACCCAATATTTTAGAGTATGATTCTGATTTTTTGAACGCCTATAACGCCTATTAGCTTATTCTTTGTCCCAAAGTGGAATTTGGCATGATGGTCGATGTTATTGCTACCATCATGCCAAAACCACGCGCGTCGACGTGAAACGACCAAATTACAACTCAAAACAAGTCAGTATTGCCGTAAATCCGTGCATGTAGACGTAGTTGCCGTCACGATTGATACGGACGTCGCCACAAGCACCGACTTGTTGGCATCACATGCGAGCACTGGGTGAGAGTTGAGTGAACTTTGATGTTGATAATCCCACAGGACGGTGAAGTCAGCAACTGATTGGATCCTGGGAGCCAAGTTTCTGTAAACACTTTTTTAATACTTTAAGTCTAGCTTTTTTCTTACACTCACTATTATTAACTTCGCCGCTCTCCAAGAACAAATCTTTTTCCTGCTTCAATCGAACCCATGCTTCAGGTCCCGAGAATCTACAAACTTGACAGTTTTCCAAACGTGATTTGAAGTTTTCAGAAGTTTCGACTCACTTTTTCACAGCATCTTTTCATGAATCCTATTTGTAGTGTGGGCTCTCAATGTTCTGACGTCGCTCAGCAACCAATTCCAGCGTACGACGGCCTATTTTCAATTATTTTTCACCAATGGATCTTCTCCAGAGTCTGTCCGTTTAAAACACTCCGACTGATCCAGTACTGTTCCTCTCCCACGACGTCGGTACAGTAATCCTGAAGAAAACATTGGTATTCGAGTTGTTTGGTCATTGCAGTCACCTCTGCCATAAATTGGGAGATTTTTTCGAATTTTGCGGAAATCAAGAGCCGTGACTATTCTCCGACGAAGAGACGGACGCTTTCTGTTTTTTTGCCGGCTGCTTTTCAAATTTTCATTGAATTCAATAATTTTAACATTACAAAACGTACATTCTTTGTGGGTTCTCTTGCTATTGAACGTCGTACTCCAGAAACAGTCTTCGATGTCAGAAATGCGTCGCTGTCGGCTTCAAGGGCTCAAGGCAGATGTCGAAATTTGGGCGTCACTAACTTCCGGAACGGAGATCAGCATTCCTATATCATTGTCAGACGCGACGTGGATCGTGAAGCTGTAATGATTTTAAAATTTGCAGAGCCATCTCATTTTGTTGCCGAAACGCCTCAATTAAGGCGTCGACATGAGTTTTCCAATAAAAGTTTGCTAAAAAGTTACCCTTTTCATCTACTTTGCCTGTACAATGCCCACGACGTTGCCACGAGTTATCATTCGATGTTTGAGCTGAAAGCAAGTTGAATCGGTGGCGTCGGAGCGGCTCATTGCCTCTTTGATTTGTCACACAACCAGTCGTTCTCCAGAGTCCGATTTGATTGAAATCCACGTTCTCAAATATACATATTTCATTTCACAATTTTCAGGTAACAAATTTCTATTGATTTTTTCAATTTTTTTTCGATTTCTCGTGAACAAGTAAAAAAAATTCAACAATTCCAATTTAAATGTCTAAAAACTTACCAATTGAAACGTATAATACATATAATTCTTGAAAAATATACGTCAAAACAACGAAATTGACGAATGATGACAAAGTTGTTTCAAAAAATCACAAGGCGGGAAGTCTAGTGGGGCGACAAGAGGGCCGTGCGGAACATCGGCCACGGCCATGCTCTCGTGGGCAGCAGGTGGCATACACAGAGTGTCGCTCATCGCCGTCCTCGTTTTTGTCCGTACACAGAGAATGATGTAAGTCGTCCTCTCGCTGGTATCGTCGGTTTTAACCCAGTTACTCAAGGTACGCTGGAGTTCCGACCTTTCGAAAGAGAGCGTCGAACGACTATAACTTTTGGAACAGCCTTTCCGGGGACCTTCCGGAGAGGCAATTTGACACCTTAATTGTAAAATAGTTTGAATATTACGAAAAGCCAAAAAACAAAAAACGTAATTGCGTTCATGGGTTCGGGATAACTGTTGTTCGTTCTGCAAATGTGTGCTGGTTTTGAACATAGCAAGGAAATACAGGGAAATAGTCCAGAAGTGAGTTGAAAGACGAAGGAATAGAGGAGAGAGAAAGCGGCAACTGAACAGCAAGAATCGAGTAAACAAATGCATTGATTTGTGTCTTTTCAAACGATTGAATGAATCATGAAGTTAAATTTCTTTCACTGTAACGTGGTTTTACGTGCTGTTTGCTCTTAGAGAACATTCGGCCACGGTCATGCTCTCGTGTGGGCAGCATGTGGCATACACAGAGTGTCGCCCATCGCCGTCCTCGTTTTTGTCCGTACACAGAGAATGGTATAAGTCGTCCTCTCGCTGGTATCGTCGGTTTAAACCCAGTTACTCAAGGTACGCTGGAGTTCCGACCTTTCGAAAGAGAGTGTCGAACGACTATAACTTTTGGAACAGCCTTTCCGGGGACCTTCCGGAGAGGCAATTTGACAGTTTAATTATAACCAGCCGGTCGAGCTGCTGCGCAGCTCTTCGGCTGGCTTCTTATGGGGCCGGAAATTTACTAAAATGTCCTAATACACTTTTCCAAAGAAAGCAAAAAGGTTTTCACTCAAAAAAAACCAACCCCTGACCATTTGCACACCATCCGCACGCGTAACCGCCGGGACCACCCCCACACACTTGGCTTGGGCAGCGCAGGTGCGTATATGTGCACGCGATTTTGGGACCCCCTCGCAGGGCCATTTTCACAAATTTTCAGGTAAAGTACCCTTCAAATTAAAGCTAGCGACTTCTAGTTTGGACGGGCATCACCGCGGCACCAAATAAGGGCCGTAACCGAAAATTAGACTCATTCTTATGGCTGGGGACAGTGTTAGGGTTAGCGCCACACAGACACACGGACAAATACACAGAATTTGTCCGTTAGTAATAGTAAAGATTAGAATATTTCGTTTTGTACAAAGTCTTTGAACAAAGCTCTGTCGAGCAGTTATTCGGATCAAAAACAGTTCTGCAAGTTAACATTTATTCAACAAAGCAAAAAGACAGATGATGTTATTCTGAAGACTTCTTGCTCCCCTCTCCAACTCCTTTTACTTTGGGCGTGGCGTGTCCGGCTTGGGTTTTGGAGGCCCGCGGTGGACGATGGCGGAGACGTGGTTCATCATACCGAGTTTCACAGAATATGTGCAGTCTGAAATTAGAAGTTGTAGCCAGAAACTTCGTATTCGAAACTTACAGAGAGAGAAAGGGAAGAGCTGGTGTGGTGTTTTGTGCCGAGAGGAGCCCTTTTATTCTGTTTTTTCCAGACATTTCCCACGATTTACATGCCAGCACTGCTACATAGCTGTCTGTTTTTGAAGCTGATGTTTGAGAGATCAAACACATTATAGTGAGAAAATTGAACGTTCGGAAGGAAAAGGAATAGAAAGAATAACTGATATTGAGATGACTACTCAGATTCGAACAACATATTTTTGTGGCTCTTTTTGGGGTCTCTGAAGTAAATGTTGGATCAAAATATCCAACCGGTCAAACTGCTGCTACTGATGTATTAAGCAGAGTAAAAATTGAACAGTTAGCGGAAAATAGGCGTCAATTGTCTATTTACATTTCAGTTCTGTCACATTTCGACCGGATATAAACCTCAATACATTTGATTTTTGTAATAATTATTTTATTTTAGGAAAAAATACAAAAATACAAAAAACAAAAAGTTGATGTTGATGTCGTTGAAGGCATCTGGACTGGTGTCTACGTGGAATCTTCGCTGGTGTTTGCAATCTGGTGTACCTGAAAAGAAATTTTCAAATTTCAAATGTTGTTAGACTTCTTTACCTTTTATGTTTGCCTCTATTTTTCAGAAACATCCATTTTTCTATTCATCAACAATGCGAACGTTCTCCGATGTGTGTTCTGCTAAAAAATGATGTATGAACTAATAATATTAAAATTGAAACTCACAAATCCTGTGTTGAGACAAGAAAAATCATTTTTTCTTTTAGGAACATAATTTCCTGAAACAATAATGTTTGCTTTCCATTAGATTACCACATTACTATTACCTTTTAGCTTTTCATTTCTGCATGATAATCCTCCAAAGGTTTCCTTTTCCTACTTGTGCGCTTGTTAGAATTCATTACAATATTCCTTTTTCATGCGGTCAATCGAGATCTTCCATTTTTCTTGCTACGCTTGTTGTAGCCCACTTGACCATTTCTGCGCATTTGTGTCCTTTTCTGGTTCACGCCCTGGGCTCGTACTCTTGGGGAATCCGTATATCCTATTGGATCCTTTGTCTCCAAAAATGGTGAACGGCCATTGATCATGCCTTTCACCTGCAGGAACACAGTGTTCTGAAATAATAATTTTAATTTCAATTTGATTACCACATTGCTACCATTTATTTTTTTCACGCCTTGGGCTTGTGTTTTTCGGGAAACCGTACCTCTTGTCTCTCACAATCCTTTGTCTCCAAAAATCGTGAAAGGCAATAACTGCCTACACCGTGCTCCGAAGGTACTCCGTGTTCGCAAATTTCATTACTGAAAAACACCTTGGACTGGTGCTCTTCGGGAATCCATTGCATTTTTTGCTCTTTTCTAGCTCCATAATGTCCTCGTAATCATGGGGAAGCCGATGGAGCCAGGCGCTTTTCGTGATGGATCCATTTTCTCATCGAGAAGGTGTACTCGCTCCAAGTGGTGCGTGTTCTGAAAACAAAATATTAAAGATTTATCATCTAAAAATGGTCAAATCAAAACTCACACATCCCATGTTGACACGGGAAGTTGTTTTCCTTTCTCCTATGGGAAAACATAGTTCTGAAATAATAATGTTTGTTTCAATTTGATTACCACATTGCTATTACCTTTTAACTCTTCAATTCAGGATGGCATTCCTCCAAAACTAGCGCACTCGGCCATTTTTGCGCGTTTGTGACCTTTTGTGGGGAGGGTCTTAGGCTCGTGCTCTTTGGGAAACCGTAGAGCCTTGGGCTTGTGCTCTTCGGGAATCCGAGCCCGTGCCTCTGGGGATCCCAACCAACAGAGCACGGCTTATTTGCTGCCCACGCCTGTAGAAATATACTTTTGCTTGAATATCACTACAGAATTATTATTACCCTCACTCGCCCAAAGTGTGAGGTCGGGGCTTGTGCTCTTAATGGAGCCAATGCTGCCAGAAACCCTCCAGTTTTCCTTTTTTCACTGTAAAGAAAACTATTTTTCAGAAAATTGCACCTTTTGTTTGAATATCACTACAGAATTATTATTACTCTCACTCGCCCAAAGAGTACGACTGGTGCCTCTGGAGAAGTCGTAGTTCTTTTCTGTTGGAACACAATAGTCTGAAATAATAATAATCTGTTTCAATCTGATTACCACATTTATACCTTTCAATCTCTCATTTCTGATTGATAATCTTCCAAAAACAGCTCACTTGAACATTTTTGTGGGGACGGTCCTAGGCTCGTGCTTTTCGGGAATCCGTAGGGCCTTGGGCTCGTGCTCTTTGGGAAACCGTAGAGCCTTGGGCTCGTGCTCTTTGAAAATCCGAGCCCGTGACTATGGGGATCCCAACAGAGCACGGCTTATTTGCTGCCCACGCCTGTATAAATATATTTTTGCTTGAATATCACTACAGAATTATTATTACCCTCACTCGCCCAAAGTGTGAGGTCGGGGCTTGTGCTCTTAATGGAGCCAATGCTGCCAGAAACCCTCCAGTTTTCCTTTTTTCACTGTAAAGAAAACTATTTTTCAGAAAATTGCACCTTTTGTTTGAATATCACTACAGAATTATTATTACTCTCACTCGCCCAAAGAGTACGACTGGTGCCTCTGGAGAAGTCGTAGTTCTTTTCTGTTGGAACACAATAGTCTGAAATAATAATAATCTGTTTCAATCTGATTACCACATTTATACCTTTCAATCTCTCATTTCTGATTGATAATCTTCCAAAAACAGCTCACTTGAACATTTTTGTGGGGACGGTCCTAGGCTCGTGCTTTTCGGGAATCCGTAGGGCCTTGGGCTCGTGCTCTTTGGGAAACCGTAGAGCCTTGGGCTCGTGCTCTTTGGGAAACCGTAGAGCCTTGGGCTCGTGCTCTTTGAAAATCCGAGCCCGTGTCTCTGGGGATCCCAACAGAGCACGACTTTTTTGCGGACTACGCCTGTAGAAATAATTTGTTGTTTGAATATCACTACCGAATTATTATTACCCTCACTCGCCCAAAGTGTGAGGTCGGGGATTGTGCTCTTCATGGAGCCAATGGAGCCAGAAACCCTCCAGTTTTTCTTTTTTTTCACTGAAAAGAAAACTATTTTTCAGAAAATTGCACCTTTTGTTTGAATATCACTACAGAATTATTATTACCCTCACTCGCCCAAAGAGTGCGACTGGTGCCTCTTGAGAAGTCATAGTCTTTCTCTGTTGGAACATAATGTCCTGAAATAATAATGTTTGTTTCAATCTGATTACTACATTGATACCTTTCAATCTCTCATTTCTGATTGATAATCCTCCAAAAGTAGCTTACTTGATCATTTTTGTGGGGACGGTCCTGGGCTCGTGGACTTGGGGAATCCGTAGAGCCTTGGGCTCGTGCTCTTTGAAAATCCGAGCCCGTGCCTCCGGGGAACCCAACAGAGCACGGCTTCTTTGATGAACTCGCCTGTAGAAATAATTTGTTGTTTGAATATCACTACGGAATTATTATTACCTTCACTCGCCCAAAGTGTGAGGTCGGGGCTCGTGGTCTTACAATGGAGCCAGAAACCCTCCAGTTTTTCTTTTTTTTCACTGAAAAGAAAACTATTTTTTTTTAGAAAATTGCACCTTTTGTTTGAATATCACTACAGAATTATTATTACCCTCACTCGCCCAAAGAGTGCGACTGGTGCTTCTGGAGAAGTCGTAGTCCTTTTCTGTTGGAATACAATTCCCCTGAAAGAATAATTTGTTTCAATCTGATTACCACATTGTTGTTACCTTTTACCTCTTTTCTTGGGCTCGTATTCTTTGGGAATCCGTAGGGCCTAAAGTATGAGGTCGGGGCTTGTGCTCTTAATGGAGCCTATGCAGCCAGAAACCCTCCAGTTTTTCTTTTTTTCACTGAAAAGAAAACTCTTTTTCAGAAAATTGCACCTTTTGTTTGAATATCACTACAGAATTATTATTACCCTCACTCGCCCAAAAGAGTGCGACTGGTGCCTCAGGAGAAGTCCTAGTCTTTTTCTGTTGGAGCATATTGCTATGAAATAATAATTTGTTTCAATCTGATTACCACATTTCTATTACCCTTTACCTCTTTTCTTGGGCTTGTAGACTTTGGGAACCCGTAGGGCCTTGGGCTCGTGCTCTTCGGAAATCCGAGCCCGTGCCTCTGGGGAACCCAACAGAGCACGGCTTCTTTGCTGACCACGCCTGTAGAAATAATTTGTTGTTTGAATATCACTACCGAATTATTATTACCTTCACTCGCCCAAAGTGTGAGGTCGGGGCTTGTGCTCTTAATGGAGCCAATGCAGTCAGAAACCCTCCAGTTTTTCTTTTTTCCACTGAAAAGAAAACTATTTCTCAGAAAATTGCACCAATCATGAAAAAAATAAGAAATTCGACAAAAAACTTTGAAGATTCAAACTAGAATTCATGAGATGTTGTAGGAAAAAAGAATTGTAA
Organism: Caenorhabditis imperialis; assembly: GCA_963572205.1. Taxonomy (NCBI): domain Eukaryota; kingdom Metazoa; phylum Nematoda; class Chromadorea; order Rhabditida; family Rhabditidae; genus Caenorhabditis; species Caenorhabditis imperialis. The sequence goes on along the minus strand of OY751544.1, from coordinate 10,971,228 downwards.
TGTTTGAATTGGAATTTTGCAGATTTTTAGTTTAGAACAATGAAAAACTGTGATAAAACAATGAACCACACGAAAATTATTGAAAATCGCATCGCGGCGCATGGAAAACAAAAAAAGAAAGACACTGAAATCGAACATCGCATGTGTGTGTGTGTCATTGCAGTCGTGCGGGTACATTGCAGTCGTGCGTGCAATGAATGAATGGTTAGAGACGGAACTGTATGTGGTGAGACAACGGAGGGTGCATGACACAAGAGTAAATGGTCTCTGAGCGGACCAGTTAGCGTGTGAGGGAGGAAAAAGTGTATTTGCCAAAAAATCGTCTATAAGAATAATAGTTATAAACTGTCAAATTGCCTCTCCGGAAGGTCCCCGGAAAAGCTGTTCCAAAAGTTATAGTCGTTCGACGCTCTCTTTCGAAAGGACGGAACTCCAGCGTACCTTAAGTTACTGGGTAAAAACCGACGATCGAACCGAGAAGACGACTTATACCATTCGCTGTGTACGGACAAAAACGAGGACGGCGATGAGCGACACTCTGTGTATGCCACCTGCCCACACTAGTACCTGTCAACAGTAGCGCGATGCGACCTCGGTGGAGGTCAGTCACCTGTGATTGGTTGGCAGTGCAAGCAGATGACCGTAACCGATATTCGTCATAGCCTAGATTATATACGGCCCTCGTCACTCCGTCGGCTTCTACCCCTACCCATTCTGTGTGCTTCACTCCTCGCAGCACATCACTCAATAGAAGGTTCAGCAAACGGAAAGGGAGCCTGCACGAGAAATTGAAGAGACGGATGTCAAAACAGCACAGTCCACAGCTTTTGAGCTGATCCAGAGCAGTCACTACAACCAACGTGAGTTAGTTTTATTAGCATTTTCTTCCTGCAATAATTCAATGATTTTCAGCTGCGTTGCATTGTTCCGTTCCCACCGCTCACTCCAAGAAGCAGCTCACGTCGCTTCTTCGAGCCCGGATTTAGGCGGGAATTGCTTTGCTTTGCAAGCAATTTACGCCTACCGCCAAGCATCCACAATATGCAGCCTCCGCTTCATGTATTTGCTGGTCAAGAATAGATCAGAGTACTAGGAGATGCTGTTTGAAACAATCACGGACAAACGGTTGTTCGCCACGATGCCCTGAACTGAAATGGAGTTCCGGAGTACCGTCATCAAAGCTCCACGCGGCGACCTGAAGAGCAAGGACATCGAGTGGAGCAAAAGTGAGTTTTAGTTTTTATAGTCCAGTATTGTCAATTGAATCACTTATTTTTAGCCGAAACTTCTCCGCCAGACGTTTGGAACGCTCTTCATGATAAGAGCAAAAAGACACCCGATGGCTCAAACAATCGAAACAAATCGAGGAGCACATACAAAGGAGCCGATGCAATCTGTAGATGTCCCAGCCGTTTCCAACGGGAGGAATCAACTCTGACAAATAGCCACAAGGAAATCGAGTGAATGAAAGATTTCGCAACCAGATCCAAGAAGTTGGATCTGAAGTAGGGAGAAATCGTCGTCAATCCAATTCTTCAGCAGAAGATCATGACGGTGGCTCAAATCGACGCCATCGTCATGCCACACCTGCCGACGAATTCGGATGCGCCCTACTGCAAGATGCGATTGCGGGCCAAATAATCTGCGGAGCCCCCGACGTGCCCAGTGGCATGTATCTTCCCATAGTCAGAGATGTCGCGTAAGTTAACTAAATTTTTTTGTTTGTGAAGCTCTCAGATGATGTCGATAAAAACGATTTAAATTTTGAATTGCAGAATCGGAGGGGAGATGTGAGGCAAAAGATCGTGATGTTGGGGTCCGGCCACGAGGAGGACCTCGACATCTACAACGTCTCCGACGTAACCGAGCTGATAGAGACCAATATCCACAATTGAAGAGGACCAATGCGCATGTAAAATATCGCGTCAAGAGGTGAGTACTTGAAAGTTGAATCTAACCGCTTTCGTTTTGTCAAAATCTAGCTCGGCACATTTTTTGGAGTTTTGTTTTGGAGTTTTGGAGTGGAATGATAGTAAACATGCCGATTCTGCCGATTCTGGAGCATCGTGAACCAGTATTCCGGAGTCAAGTTCGAAAGTTCTTTAAAATAATCATTCCACCTGTCATTCAACTCCAAATGTTGTGCTAAATTTATTGAACGCAATCAAAACACTCAACCAATAACACAACACCATACTTTCTTGCAGTAAAACTCGAATTCTTCAAATTCTCGACGCCGGAAGCGAATACGTCGTCGCACACTACCGCCACCTTGTGATGCGGCACAACTGCGACATCAACATCAAAGTGGTGTCCTCCGTCCGGACGATGAAATATATCTTCAAATATAGTCACAAAGGATCGGATCGTGTCCTGCTTGAAGCGTCGAAGAAATGGAACGGTTCAAGGCAACGCCATCGCCGACGGCATCAACCCGGAACGGCCGACGAAGCGCCAAGACAACATGGATTGCATCATGGATGCTCACCCGGACACCTCACACATCGACAAGGAACCTTGACTTTTCTCGATGACGTCCATTGAAGCGGCCTGGAGATGTTTGATCTTCGCAAGAAGGCCATGATAACTCATACTCCGTACGAAGGAGGCTGCCTACTACAACGAGGCAAAAAATGCTCCAAAAACACCAAACAATTTTAACCATGGAAAATGACGCGACTCGTGAGAAGCTGATGGTTTTCATGACGCCTCTCAGTCACCCTGACGCGGTGTTCAACAACTTCCTCACGGAGACAAAGTCGACGGCCTTGAACTTGGATGAGATTTACCCAAGTTTCAAGGATCAGAAGTTCGTGGCTCTCTTCATGCCACAATTGGATCGGAAGAAGGGGAAGCCCATCGTGGTTAAGAGCTCAAAGGAAGCGGCCACACTGCAAGAGGAGGCGATGAAGGTGTTTCACGATCGCAGACGAGAGTACTACTTCTCTCAGAGTCAAAGTCTGCGATCGACGATGGACAAGCTCAACGCGGAGGAGATCGATTGCGGCGAGGACTCGATCGACAACATAGACGAGTTTCTCGCGTTTCTTGAGCAACATCAACTGAGCCTAGACATGGACGCGGATCGCCAAATTGCTATTGACCAGTTCGAGCTGATGAGGTTGAACACGGCAGAGTCGGACGCGTCTGAAATGAAGAGACTTAAGAAGCAGTCGAGCAAGGTCGTCGAACTGACCGGAAGGATGCATCGCCATCATTTCCACGAGGCGCTGCTCAACGAGATCCTCATTGCCAACAAATTGAGCAACTGGATCTATGCGGGATACACTGTCCGCTGACAACGTCAACGTCAACCGTCACTGGGCCGGAATGCATTATCGACGAGTTCCTCTCGAGAAGAAACAGCGCGGAGGAGAACTGCGAGCTAATGGAACTTTCGCGCCTGCAAGCAAGACAAAGTCTATGTACCACCAATGCAGCAACTACCAACGGAGATTGCAGCGTTGTTGGCCACCAAGTACAGAAGTCTGAAGTTGAGAGTGAGTTTTTATTAAACATTCTAACGTTATTCATCAAAAACACTTTTTTCAGTTGTCTCCGGAAGTGAGTAAAGGCAACTCGCGAAGCACATTTGACCAGCCTGGAAGAAAAGATCCTGCATGATGTTTGCCGACGTGCCAGAGAGAGCAGGCAAGACATTGACACCAAACTCGGCTGAAGCGCTCGCTAATTCTTCAGTTCGATGAGCTTCACGAATTTCAATCAATCGACTCAGCCGACACTAGCGATGGACTCAACGGGGATCCCGAGATGTCCGCCAGCCACACGCCACAGTGAATGCCACTACATCTGCTTCGTATCAAGAAGGGAACCCAAGTCTGCTTCGCAATCTTCAAGTAAACTGGTAAGAATGCCCTCTGGTGCTTGGCCAACACTCTAACACCTTTTTCAGTACCCGATTTGATTGGCCTAGGCCTGCACAGCAAACCAGAGCCAAGGACAGACGCTGAGCAATGCCGGGCAGTGCTTCACAAATCAATCTTCTCGCACGGCCAGCTCTACGTGGCGATGTCTCGGGTGAAAAGGACAATATCTGAAGCAAAACGTGTCTCACCCAAAAGATAAAATTGTTGCAGTTTCTTTCTCTTTGTTTTTTATTTTTTAATTGTAATGTTTCAATAAAATGGTTTTAATATTCAAAGCAACTGTTGGTCCAGAAGGAAAAACACAGCTTGAACGTTATTTGCCAGCACACTGATGCTTGCTGTTCAACTTCAGTTTCAGCATTTTTTTCTCCAATCATCCGTCTTACCCTCTGCTCGCCGCACACTTCTGAATTGTTTTCCAGTATTATCCTTGCCATTGTTAAAACCATCACAACATTTCAGATCGAATAACAGTTATCCCGACACCATTAGCACAATTCAGAAGAACATCATCTGTCCTTTTTTCCTACCAAATAAATGTTGATTAACTTGCAGAACTGTTTTAAATATGTATGACTGTTTAACCAACTTCGTTCAAAGATTGTGTGCAAATCAAAATGTTCATTCAAATTTCAAGGTGTCATATTGCCTCTCCGGAAGGTCCCCGGAAAAGCTGTTCAAAAAGTTAAAGTTGTTCGACGCTCTCTTTCGAAAGGTCGGAACTCCAGCGTACCTTAAGTGACTGGGTTAAAACCGACGATCGAAGCGAGAGGACGACTTATACCATTCTCTGTGTACGGACAAAAACGAGGACGGCGATGAGCGACCCTCTGTGTATGCCACCTGCCCACACGAGAGCATGGCCGTGGCCGAATGTTCTCTAAGAGCAAACAGCACGTAAAACCACGTTACTGTGAAAGGAATTTAACTTTATGATTCATTCAATTGTTTGAAAAAACACAAATCAATGCAATTGTTTACTCGATTCTTGCTGTTCAGTTCCCGCTTTCTCTCTCCTCTATTCCTCCGTCTTTCAACACACTTCTGGACTATTTCCCTGTATTTCCTTGCTATATTTAAAACCAGCACACATTTGCAGAACGAACAACAGTTATCCCGACGCCAGGAAAGCAATTTCGTATTTACAGTTTTGGAGTATTTTGACTTTTCGTAATATTCAAATTATTTTACAATTAAGGTGTCAAATTGCCTCTCCGGAAGGTCCCCGGAAAAGCTTTTCCAAAAGTTATAGTCGTTCGACGCTCTCATTCGAAAGGTCGGAACTCCAGCGTACCTTGAGTAACTGGGTTAAAACCGACGATCGAAGCGAGAGGACGACTTATACCATTCTCTGTGTACGGACAAAAACGAGGACGGCGATGAGCGACCCTCTGTGTATGCCACCTGCCCACACTATAGTCGTTCGATACGGCCTCGGTCGAGGTCGGTCAGCTGTGATTGGTTGGCAGTGCGAGCAGATGGCCGTGGCCGATATTCTACACGGCCCTCATGTCACCCCACAGTTTATATTATTTGAAATAACTTTGTCATAATTTCAAGAAATTCAAGAATTTAAGAATTCTTCTATTCTATGCCTCAATCGAAGAATTCTTCTATTCTATGCCTCAATCGGTAAGTTCCCCTATATTTCATCTTGAAAATTTGCACTTCTCCACTCTTTTACGAGAAACCGACGAATCAAAGAAGCAAGAAGCCGTTCCGACGCCACCCACAAAACTGAAAGGACGACGCCTCCGCACACTGCTGCTGCTCCTAAACGGGTCGACTTTTATGCCGAGATTCAGGAAGAGTCATTTGATTTTCTGATCCGCTTCGGGATTTGGCAACAATTGAGTTGGAAGAGCAAGTGGAGACAGTGAACGGAGGGCGAGCCTGCACAAGAAATTGAAACGCCGGCTGAGAACGAGCGAGAAGGAGACGTTATGTCGGATCAGTGGGAACAGCACCGTCCACTGCTCTTTGAGCCGATCCAGAGCAGTCATTTTAAGCAAGATGAGATCAACTTTTTCGACATTTCCACGGTTTTCAGTTTTTTTTTCAGTTCCATTGCCTTGTTCTGCCCACCGCTCACACCAAGAAGCACTTCACGTCGCATTTCGAAGTTCAAATTCAGTCGGAGAACGTGCGAAATGTAAGCGTTCCCTGAGAGTGAACATGGTTGGACATGTCTACACCGGTGTTTGACGCTTGTTTCGCCGCAAGCAACTGACGCCTTCAGCCAAACTTCGACACCGTGCAGCCTCAACGTTATCTACTTGCTGGTCAACAATGGAGCAAAGTACGAGAAGCTCTGCGCACTCACCGAATACGAGTTCGATCTCAAGACAATCAAGAGATCGCACTTCGTCGAGTTCGAGGAGATTATGCTCGAAAAAATCACAAAAAGAGTGAGTTTTAGTTTTCATAGTCCAGTATTGTCAATTGATTCGCTCATTTTCAGCCGGATTCAAAAACTCCTGCGCCAGATGTTGGGAAACAAAAAGAAAAAAGAAACAGAAGGAGAAACTAACAGTTTCCATTGCTGAAAGACTCTACCTAAAAGATCAGGGTCCGACGATGATTCTTCTGGACAGCAACCTGCAAAGAAGAAAATCATAGACGCTGCCATTCCATCTGCCACGTCTTCGGGATTTTTGACTCCATTGGTTCCCATAGTGGCTTCTGTTTGCACGTCTCAAACGGACTACCTCGACGACTCAAAACGACTTTCAAGCCGATTTGTAGAAGGGACCAATCAATTGTCGGATCCGATTTGGGTTTTCCATGCCAACGATGGAGTCGGAAGCGCAAGTCCAGGTGGTGCCACACTATGGAGACAGCGAACGGAAGGGAAGCCTTCACGAAAAACTGAAGAGCCGGATGAGGACGAGCGAGAAGGAGGCATTCTAGTCGAAGTTTTCGTCGGACGAGTGGAAAGAAAACTTGGAACAGTACCGTCCACAGTTTTTTGAAGCGATCCAGAGCAGTCATTTCCAGCAATGTGAGTTCAACTTTATGCTATCATTACCATCCTGTTATGAAACAATGCATTTCAGCTACCTTGCATTGCCCCGCTCCCACCGCTCACGCCAAGAAGAAGTTCTCCTTGCTTCTGGAAGCGCAGATTCGCGCCACCTACATTTCTTGTCTGGTGGCGTGCGAGAAGACTTTCGTGGATAGCGTATCCTTCCCGCTGATCGGGCAAGGATACTACTCGGACCGGTGTCTGGCGCTTGCTTTGCAAGCAATCTACGCCTACCGGCAAGAAGCCGCAACGGGCCGCCTCAGCCTCAACTATCTGCTCGTCATCGAGCAAGCCGAGTACGAGGAGCTCTGCGCACTCACCGGATACGTGCGCGAGCTCGATCTCACTACATTCACGAGATCTCACTTTACCGAGTTCGAGGAGAACTTGTAATATCACCAAGAAGCGAGTGTTCACAACGATGCCCGGAACGGAGAACGAGTGCAGAAGCTTCGTGATCAAAGCTCCACGCGGCGACGTGAAGAGCAAGGACATTAAGTTGGAGTTAAAGTGAGTTTTAGTGTTCCCATTGTCCAGTCGTTCTCAACTGAATCACTTATTTTCAGCCGCATCCATAAACTTATCGGCAAGTTCGTGGGCGCTCCATTTCGTGATGAGAGCAGGAGGACGCGCGAAGCTGCAAATCAAGTCGATCCAGCTCTCTGGCAGCTCCGATGACAACTTCACTACTCATGTGTACAAGGAGCACATTAACACACGTTTACCGCTCAGAAACGTGTGCGGCTCGAACGCCATGCTTCTGAAGATGTGGCACTACTCGCGCTACAAACTGTACGTCTCCCACCTGTTTCCAACGGTGGAAATCAACTATGACGAACAGTCGGAAGAGTTTAAAACGCGTGAGAAACTGTTTCGGCTGCAGAGAACAGCCCACAGTACGCTGCTCAAACAATGGAAAGCCACAGTGAAGCGACCAATCCACTTGTGTGACTGCACCATGGGAACTGATGCGACTCATGAGAAACTGATCGTTTTCATGACGCCTCTCAGTCACCCGGACGTGGTGTTCGACAGTTTCTTCACGGAGACAAAGTCGACGGTCCTGAACTTGGATGACCCAAGTTTCAAGGATCAGAAGGTCGTGGCCCTCTTCATGCCACAATTGGATCGGAAGAAGGGGAAGCCCATCGTGGTTAAGAGCTCGAAGGAAGCGGCCACACTGCAAGAGGAGGCGATGAAGGTGTTCCACGATGGCAGACGAGAGTACTGCTCCTCTCAGAGTCAAAGTCTGCGATCGACGATGGACAAGCTTCAACTTTCATACATGAACTTTGTCGAGTTCACTACGCTGGCGTATTGGGAGGAGATCGATTACTACGCGGACTCGATCGACAATATGGAGGAGTTTCTGACGGCGGAGTCGGACGCGTCTGGAATGGAGAGGCTCGAGAAGCAGTCGAGCAAGGTCGTCGAACTGACCGGAAAGCTGCATCGCCACCACTTCAACGAGGCGCTGCTCAACATTACGCAAAAGTTGAGCAACTGGATGTATGCGGGATACACTCTCCTCCACAACATGCGATGACGACTTCGACGTCGAAAAACACTGGGCCGGATCGAAGTGCGTCATCGACGAGTTCCTGTCAAAAAGAAACGGCGTGGAGAAGAGCTTCGAGCCAATGGAAGTGCCGCCGTCGTCCGACGTCACCCTCGCTTTGCTTATGCCGTTTGAGTATCCCAAAGAGATGGCGCTGGGAGAGAAGAATGTGGCATGCAATCATTGCAATGCACTTTTCTATGAAGCCGAGCGAGACAAGCGATGCTGCAAGCAAGGCAAGGTGTACGTCCCACCAATGAAGCGACTGACAATAGAGATTGAGGCGTTGCTGGCCCCGAAATACAAGAGTCTGAAGTTGAGAGTGAGTTTTTATTAAACATTCATACCTTATTCATTTAAAAAAAAACAAATTTTTCAGGTAAACTCAACCTTCTCCCTCGCCTCCATTGCTCACAAGCGAGTCGAAGTTGGACGAGGCGGAGTCAACACCTACAAGATGAGAGGAACGATGTGTGCCGCTTCTTCTGCTTCATCCTCATGCGAACTGCCGTCCGCAGTTCGCCAACTTTATCCCGCTCCATATGACAATGGACGACGGAGGGGAGAAAATGATGCTCCAGAATCAGAATCCACACGGAAATCGAGTGGATAACGGACTCCGCAACCAAGTCGAAGGCGTTGGATCCGAAGGAGAAAATCGTCCCCAATCCGCTCGTCGACAATGAAGACGTCTACGAAAAAGATCAGTGCAACGCGGTCAGGAAAACACCTGGAAGCAATGCTCGAAAGGCTTCCCGAAGCCGAGCCTAGCAGGTCTGAAGTTGAGAGTGAGTTTTCATTGAACATTCATACTTTATTCATTAAAAAAAAACACATTTTTCAGTTAAATTCAACTTTCTCCCTGGCCTCCATTGCTCACAAGCGAGTTGAAGGCGGAGTCAACACCTACAAGGAGGAAGGAACTCCGCTCTGTATGCTCTCCATCCTCATCCCAACTGCCGTCCGCAGTTCGCCAATTTCATCCCGCTCCATTTGACAATGGACGACGGAGATGTTGTCAGTTTGAGATGCGCCAACCTGCTCAATGCACCGGACCACTTGAAAGCGTTGAAGGAGGACGCTGAAAGATGCTTGATGAAAGAAAACCATCTCTACAAAGCCTACCTCAATATGGGCGAAATGGAGCTGCAGATGCTCCGCGATCTTGAGGAGAATGAAGACAAACCGAATGCGAGCATCATTAACAGCTTTCAATTCCGTGTCGTCTCCGCAGACGAGTGGAACAAGTTGGGCCAGGACAAGTTGGATCACCACGAAGGCGTATACGTCAATCCAGTCGACGAAGAAGATCAGTGCAACGCGGTCAAGAAAACACCTGGAAGCAATGCTCGAAAGGCTTCTCGAAGCCGAGCCTAGCAGGTCTGAAGTTTAGAGTGAGTTTTCATTAAACATTCATACTTTATTCATCCAAAAAACACATTTTTCAGTTAAACTCAACCTTCTCCCTTGCCTCAATTGCACACAAGCGAGTCGAAGTTGGACGAGGCGGAGTCAACACATACAAGGAGGGAGGAACTCCGCTCCGTCTGCTCGAGGAGAATGGAGATGAACCAAACGCGAGCCTTGTCAACAGCATCGAGTTTCTCCGCCAACGAGTGGAATTAGTTGGGCCAAGACAAGTTGGAGCACCATAAAGGAGTTTATGTCAATCCAGCTACTGTCAAGGACGGATACGGATACGAACGGCGCAACAACGACTCCTCTATGCTGTCAAAAGGATTGAAGATCTACCCAAGGAATCCGGCCGCCAAGCTTGCGCAGTACCCAGTGCCGGACTTCAGTGACTTGTGTGAGCACTTGTGCTACGTCCTGTTGTTCCCGGAGGCACAAGGAGGCTGGGGATGGCAGAAGTACCGGAGAGTCGTCGAGAAGTCCGACGTCAAGAAATACCAAGACCGTCAAAGCCAGCAAATCGCAGAATTCCTGGCTGACGACAAGAGCTCAGGCGACTATTACGCCGACTACCGGATCCCCACGCCAGGAGCCAGGAGTCCGACCAACTGGCGAGCTACAAAGAGGATCTGAAGAACCGACAAAGAGTGGAAGGCATGATGACACATACCCAGTGCGAAGGAGATTCGGGCGATAACTGCAACGCGGGCAAGAAAACAATTGGAAGCAATGCTCGGAAGGCTTCCCCAAGCCGATCCTAGCAGGACAACGATCCGGTCGTATTTCTTTGAAGATTGAATTTGGAGCAAACTGACAACGTTCTGGACTTCAAAGAGCGAGGAATGATTGCTGTCTGGTTCCGGAGCAACCAGAAATCGGTAAAGATCCCGAATGACAAGATATCAAATGAACTGAGACTGTCGGAGATGCTCGAGTTCTTCATGGTCGACATAGAAAACTCCAAGCAATTGTGAGGTGAGTTGAAATGTAAACGCTTTTTTTGTCAACTTTGAACTCGGCACACTTTTCGGAGTTGAATAATAGTGAACATGATCACATTACGAGCATCTTGCGCCAGTATTCTGGAGCTAAATTTCAAAATTTTTAAAAATGATCATTCCACCTGTTGATCAACTCTACATGTTGTTCTAAATTCCTTAAACGCATTCAAAACACTCACCCAAAAGCACAACAAAGCGCTCGCCAATTCTTCAGTTAAATGAGCTTCACGAATTCCGATCAATCGACTCACATGTCAGCCGATACCAACGACGAACTCAACATGGATCCTGAGATGTTCGCCAGCCAGACGCCACAGGGAATGTCACCACATCTGCTCCGGCACAAGGAGAGAGCCCAAGTCGTACAGCATCTGACCTTCGCATAGACTGGTAAGTATGTCTTCTGGTGCTTGGTCAACACTCTAACGCCTTTTTCAGTATTCGATTTGATTGGTCTACGGCTGCACAGTGAACAAGAGCCAAGGACAGACGCTGAGCTAGGCAGGGAGAGCTTCACGCATTAATCTTCTTGCTTGGCCAACTCTACGTGGCGATGTCTCGGGTGAGAAGGACAGTTTCTGAAGCGAGACTTGCGGCATTCAAAAGATAATATTGTTCCATTTTCTAGCTTTTTTTAATTTTCAATTGTATTTTATTTATTGTTGTTATTGTTTTTAATAAAGTGGTTATAAATTTTGAAACTGCTGTTCAAAATTGTGCATTTATCTATAGATCCAGAAAGAAGAACACAGCTTGAATGAATGCTGTTTGCAAGCACACAAATGCTACACGTGGAAACACGATAAAAGAAAAGATGACAATAACGTGAGGTCATGTAGATCGAAATGTGACTTATTCACGTTTTCTTCAAAAAGACAAAAACCAATAAAATTGTTTACTTGATGCTTGCTGTTTAGTTTCAGTTCCAGCTCTCTTCCCCCATTCATCCGTTTTACAGTCTGCTCGCACCACACTTCTGGAATATTTTCCATATTGCCATTTGTGAAACCAGCACAACATTTTAGATTGAATAACAGCTATCCCTACGTCAGTAGCACAATTCAAAAAAACATCATCTGTCTTTTTTCCCTGTGTTGATTAACTTGCAGAACTGTTTTGAGTTTGAATGATCATTTCAATTATATATATATATATATTTAAAGATTGTGTATAAAACAAAATGTTCACTCAAATTTCGATTAAGATGTCATATTGCCTCTCCGGAAGGTCCCCGGAAAAGCTGTTCAAAAAGTTAAAGTTGTTCGACGCTCTCTTTCGAAAGGTCGGAACTCCAGCGTACCTTAAGTGACTGGGTTAAAACCGACGATCGAAGCGAGAGGACGACTTATACCATTCTCTGTGTACGGACAAAAACGAGGACGGCGGTGAGCGACCCTCTGTGTATGCCACCTGCCCACACTATAGTCGCTCGATACGGCCTCGGTCGAGGTCGGTCAGCTGTGATTGGTTGGCATTGCGAGCAGATGGCCGTGGCCGATATTCTATCCGACCGATGTTCTCGATGGCCGATATTCTACACGGCCCTCGTGTCACCCCACAGTTTATAATATTTGAAATAACTTTGTCATCATTAAGTCATTTTTCAGCCTCATCGGTAAGTTCCTCTACATTTCATCTTGAGACTCACCTTACACTTTTCCACTCGTTTACGAGAAACCGGCGAATCGAAGAAGCAAGAAGCCGCTCCGACGCCACCCACAAAACTGAAAGGAAACGTCAGCGTACAAGCCCCACCTTCAAGAAGTCAACGACGTCTCCGCGAACTGCATCTGCTCCCGAACAAGCCAAGCCGATATCGAGGAAGAGCCATTTGATTGTCGGATCAGCTTCGGGATTTGGCAACAATGGAGTCGGAAAAGCAAGTCCATATGGTGCCTCACTGTGGAGACAATGAACGGAGGGGGAGCCTGCACAAGAAATTGAAAAGCCGGCTGAGGACGAGCGAGAAGAAGGCCCTTCGTTGGCTCAGTGGAAACAGCACCGTCCACTTCTCTTTGAGCCGATCCAGAGCAGTCACTTTAAGCAAGATGAAATCAACTTTTTTGACTTTTCCAAGGATTTTCAGTTTTTTTTCAGTTTCATTGCCTTGCTCTGCCCACCGCTCACTTCGAGAAGCATTTCACGTCACATCACCACTTCACGTTCGCCTTCAGCCAAAGTCCGACACCGTGCAGCCTCAACGTCATCTATTTGCTGGTCAACAATGGAGCAGAGTAAGAAGAGCTCTGCGCACTCACCGGATACAAGTTCGATCTCAAGAGAGTCAAGAGATCGCACTTCGTCGAGTTCGAGGAGATTATGCTCGAAAAAATCACGAAAAAAAGAGTGTTCACCACGATGCCCGGAACTGAAATGGAGTTCAGAAGTTTTGTCTTCCAAGCTCCGCGTGGCGACGTGAAGAGCAAGGACCTCAAGTTGGAGCAAAAGTGAGTTTTAGTTTTCATAGTCCACAATTGTCAATTGATTCGCTCATTTTCAGCCGGATTCGAAAATTCATCCGCTAGATGTTTAAAAAAAGGAGGAGAAGGAGAAACTGACAGCTTCCATTGCTCAAAAACTCTCCCAAAAAAGAACAGGGTCCGACGATGCTTTTCTGGACAACAGCCTGCAAAGAAGAAAATCAAGGACGTGGAAGCTGCCACTCCATCTGCAACGTCTTCGGAATTTTCAACTCCGTTGGTTCTCATAGTGGCTTCTGGTTACACGTCTCCAACAGGCTCCATCGTCGACTCAAAATGACTATCGAGGTCCAACGATGGAGTCGGAAGCACATGTCCAGGCGGTTTCCCACTATGGGAACAGCAAATGGAATTGGAGCCTCCACGAGAAATTGAAGAGCCGGATAGAAAGAGCAGTCGTTTTAAGCAATGTAAGTACAATTTTATTATCATTTCCTTCCTGTTATGAAACAACGCATTTCAGCTACCTTGCATTGCCCCGCTTCCACCGCTCACGCCAAGAAGAAGTTCTCCTCGCTTCTGGAAGCACAAATTCGCGCCACCTACATCTCGTGTCGTGTGGCGTGCGAGAAGACTTCCGTAGATAGCGTATCCTTCCCGCTGATCGGGCAAGGATACTACTTGGACCGGTGTCTGGCTCTTGCTTTGCAAGCAGTCTACGCCTACCGGCGAGCATCCGCAACGGACAGGCTCAGCCTCATCTATCTGCTCGTCATCGAGCAAGCAGAGCACGAGGAGCTCAGCGCACTCACCGGATACGTGCGCGAGCTGGAGCTCACAACATTCAAGAGATCACACTTTGTCGAGTTCGAGGAGAACCAGTTCGACAAAATCTAAACAAACGAGTGTACGCAACGATGCCCGGAACTGAGAACAAGTGCAGAAGCTTCATCATCAAAGCTCCACGCGGCGACGTGAAGAGCAAGGACATTAAGTTGGAGTTAAAGTGAGTTTTAGTGTTCATAGTCCAGTCATTCTCAATTGAATCATTTATTTTCAGCCGGATCCATGAACTTATCTGCAAGTTCGTGGGCGCTCCATTTTCGCCGTTCGTGATGAGAGCAGGAGGACGCGCGAAGCTGCAAATCAAGTCGATCCAGCTCTCTGGCAGCTCCGATGACAACTTCACTACTCATGTGTACAAGGAGCACATTAACACACGTTTACCGCTCAGAAACGTGTGCGGCTCGAACGCCATGCTTCTGAAGATGTGGCACTACTCGCGCTACAAACTGTACGTCTCCCACCTGTTTCCAACGGTGGAAATCAACTATGACGAACAGTCGGAAGAGTTTAAAACGCGTGAGAAACTGTTTCGGCTGCAGAGAACAGCCCACAGTACGCTGCTCAAACAATGGAAAGCCACAGTGAAGCGACCAATCCACTTGTGTGACTGCACCATGGGAACTGGAGCGACTCATGAGAAACTGATCGTATTCGTGACGCCTCTCAGTCACCCGGACATGGTGTTCGACAATTTCCTCACGGAGACAAAGTCGACGGTCCTGAACTTGGATGACATTTACCCAAGTTTCAAGGATCAGAAGTTCGTGGCCCTCTTCATGCCACAATTGGATCGGAAGAAGGGGAAGCCCATCGTGGTTAAGAGCTTGAAGGAAGCGGCCACACTGCAAGAGGAGGCGATAAAGGTGTTCCACGATCGCAGACAAGAGTACTACTCCTCTCAGAGTCTGCGATCGACGATGGACCCGCTTCTATTTTCCAACACGAACTTTCTCGATTTCTTTACGCTGGGTTCGGGAGGAGATCGCTTACTACGCGCTCTCGATTGACAATATAGAGGAGTCAATTCCGTGTCGTCTCCGCAGACGAGTGGAACAAGTTGGGCCAGGACATGTTGGATCACCACAAAGGAGTTTATGTCAATCCAGCTACTGTCAAGGATGGAGTAGTAGTTGGATACGAATGGCACAACAACGACTCCTCTATGCTGCCAAAAGGATTGAAGATCTACCCGAGGAATCCGGCCGCCAAGCTTGCGCAGTAGCCAGTGCCGGACATCAGTGACTTGTGTGAGCACTTGTGCTACGTCCTGATGTTCCCGGAGGCACAAGGAGGCTGGGGATGGCAGAAGTACCGGAGAGTAGTCGAGAAGTCCGACGTCAAGGAATACCAAGAACGTTGAAACATGCAAATTGCTGAATTCCTGGCTGAAGGCAAGAACCCAGGCGACTATTACGCCGACTGCCAGATCCTGACGCCAGGAGCCAGGAGTTCCGAGAAGCTTCAAGCCGTGTTCGCGCTTTCGTCATTCCGCGGATAACAGCCAGAAGAAGAGCCACAGGAAGAGGAGGAGCCAACCTTCAGCGATCATGAAGAAGACGACGACAATCTTGAAGTAGATGACGGAGCTGAAATTGAACATGATCCGTCAATGTGAGTTTCACATTTTCCACAAATTTTACCAAAAAAAACTTCATCTACAATAATAACTTACCTTTCAGTTCGGATAACATTGACGAAATCCTCGCGCATGCCGATCTTGAAGACGCGCAAGCTGTGTCAAGCAGCTTCTTACTACATCAGGGACCAAGGAGCCAACGGAGAGGAGAAAATCATGCTCCAGAATCAGAATCCACACGAAAGTCGAGTGGATAACGGACTCCGCAACCAAGTCGAAGGCTTTGGATCCGAAGAAGAAAAAATTGTCCCCAATCCGCTTGACGACAATAACGACGTCGACGGAGAAGGCGCTCAGGAAAAAAAAACATTCCGACAGCGGGTCTGAATCTGGCGATGCAGGAAGAGGAGGAAGCTCGACAACCTGCAAGAACCCTTCGCGATGAGAGCAGAAGGACACCAAAGGCTCAAACAAATAGATGAACACATACAGAGGAGCCGATGCCAGCGTTGCCAAATACGCCGCAGTCCGAGTGGCGACTCCAGATTCAACGGAGTCTTCCCAGCAGTCACAGCTACTCTGGGCGTGTGACCAGCAGCTGAGAAACATGAGGATACTACGGAGTTTTTGGAGCCTCCATCATCAACTCAAGATGACTTTCGAGCCGATCTGGAGAACAAAAATGGAATTGGAGCCTCAACGAGAAATTAAAAAACCGGATAGCAAAGTTTTTGTCCGACGAGTGGAAACAACGTTTCGTTTAGAAGACTTTCGTGGATAGGCTATCCTTCCCGCTGATTGGGCAAGGATACTACTCGGATTGGTGTCTGGCTCTTGCTTTGCAAGCAGTCTACGCCTACCGGCGAGCATCCGCAACGGACAGGCTCAGCCTCATCTATCTGCTCGTCATCAAGCAAGCAGAGCACGAGGAGCTCAGCGCACTCACCGGATACGTGCGCGAGCTCGATCTCACTACATTCACGAGATCACACTTTGTCGAGTTCAGAACTTGTTCGACAAGATCACCAGGAAGCGAGTGTTCACAACGATTCCCGGAACGGAGAACGAGTGCAGAAGCTTCGTGATCAAAGCTCCACGCGGCAACGTGAAGAGCAGGGTCATCAAGTTGGAGCTAAAGTGAGTTTGAGTGTTCATAGTCCAGTCGTTCCCAACGGAATCACTTATTTTCAGCCGCATCCATAAACTCCTCTGCAAGTTCGTGGGAACTCCATTTCGCCGTTCGTGATGTGAACAGGAGGACGCGCGAAGCTGCAAATCAAGTCGATCCACCTCGATGGCAGCTCCGATGACAACATCATGATGACAACTCCCGTGTAGAAAGAGCACATCAACACACGTTTTCCGCTCAGAAACGTGTGCGGCTCGAACGCCATGCTTCTGAAGATGTGGCACTACTCGCGCTACAAACTGTACGTCTCCCACCTGTTTCCAACGGTGGGAATCAACTATGACGAACAGTCGGACGAGTTCAAGACGCGCGAAAAACTGCTCCGGCTGCAGAGAACAGCCCACAGTACGCTGCTCAAACAATGGAGAGCCACAGTGGAGCGACCAGTCCACGTGTGTGACTGCACCATGGGAACTGGAGCGACTCATGAGAAACTGATCGTATTCGTGACGCCTCTCAGTCACCCGGACATGGTGTTCGACAATTTCCTCACGGAGACAAAGTCGACGGTCCTGAACTTGGATGACATTTACCCAAGTTTCAAGGATCAGAAGTTCGTGGCCCTCTTCATGCCACAATTGGATCGGAAGAAGGGGAAGCCCATCGTGGTTAAGAGCTTGAAGGAAGCGGCCACACTGCAAGAGGAGGCGATAAAGGTGTTCCACGATCGCAGACAAGAGTACTACTCCTCTCAGAGTCTGCGATCGACGATGGACCCGCTTCTATTTTCCAACACGAACTTTCTCGATTTCTTTACGCTGGGTTCGGGAGGAGATCGCTTACTACGCGCTCTCGATTGACAATATAGAGGAGTTTCTCGCCTTTCTCGAGAACCACCAACTAAGCTTCAACATGGACGCGGATCGACAAATCGCAATCGACCAGTTCGAGTTGATGAGGCTGAACACGGCGGAGTCGGACGCGTCTGGAATGGAGAGGCTCGAGAAGCAGTTGAGTAAGGTCGTCGAACTGACCGGAAGGCTGCATCGCCACCACTTCAACGAGGCGCTGCTCAACAAGATGCGCATTTCCCAAAAGTTGAGCAACTAGATCTATGCAGGATACACTCTTCTCCCAAACAGCGATGACGATTTCGACGTCTAAAAGCACTCTGCCAGATCGAAGTGCGTCATCGACGAGTTCCTGTCGAGAAGAAACGGCGTGGAGAAGAGCTTCGAGCCAATGGAAGTGCCGCCGTCGTCCGACGTCACCCTCAACTCGTGCCGTTCGAGTACCCCGAAGAGGTGGCGCTGGAAGAGAAGAATGTGGCATGCAATCATTGCAATGCATTTTCTGTGAAGCCGAGCGAGTCAAGCGATGTTGCAAGCAAGGCAAGGTGTACGTCCCACCAATGAAGCGACTGACAATAGAGATTGAGGCGTTGCTGGCCCCGAAGTACAAGAGTCTGAAGTTGAGAGTGAGTTTTTATTAAACATTCATTCTTTATTCATCCAAAAACCGCCCATTTTTCAGGTAAACTCAACCTTCTCCCTCGCCTCCATTGCTCACAGGCGAGTCAAAGTTGGACGAGGCGGAGTCAACACATACAAGGAGGGAGGAACGATGTGTGCGCTCCTTCTGTTCTTCATCCTCATGAGCACTGCCGTCCGCAGTTTGCCAACTTCATCCCGCTCCATTTGACAATGGACGACGGAGATGTTGTCAGTTTGAGATGCGCCAACCTGCTCAATGCACCGGACCACTTGAAAGCGTTGAAGGAGGACGCTGAAAGATGCTCGATGAAAGAAAACCATCTCTACAAAGCCTACCTCAACATGGGCGAAATAGAGCTGCAGATGCTCCGCGATCTTGAGGAGAATGAAGACGAACCGAATGCGAGCATCATTAACAGCTTTCAATTCCGTGTCGTCTCCGCAGACGAGTGGAACAAGTTGGGCCAGGACATGTTGGATCACCACAAAGGAGTTTATGTCAATCCAGCTACGGTCAAGGACGGAGTAGTAGTTGGATACGAATGGCACAACAACGACTCCTCTATGCTGCCAAAAGGATTGAAGATCTACCCGAGGAATCCGGCCGCCAAGCTTGCGCAGTACCCAGTGCCGGACTTCAGTGACTTGTGTGAGCACTTGTGCTAGGTCCTGTTGTTCCCGGAGGTACAAGGAGGCTGGGGATGGCACAAGTACCGGAGAGTCGTCGAGAAGTCCGACGTCAAGGACTACAAAGAGCGTCGAAGCATTTAAATTGCGGAATTCCTGGCAAACGGCAAGAACCCAGGCGGCTACAACGCCGACTACCGGATCCCCACGCCAGGAGCCAGGAGCCTGGTCGACTTGAGAATCCCAACACCAGGAGACAGGAGCCCGAACAACTGGCAAATCCTGACGCCGGGAGAGGAGAGGAGAAAATGATGCTCCAGAATCAGAATCCACACGAAAGTCGAGTGGATAACGGACGAAGGAGAGGAAATCGTCCCCAATCCGTTCGCCGACGGCAATGAAAATAAAGTCGAGTGGATAACGGACGAAGGAGAGGAAATCGTCCCCAATCCGTTCGCCGACGGCAATGAAAATAAAGTCGAGTGGATAACGGACGAAGGAGAGGAAATCGTCCCCAATCCGTTCGCCGACGGCAATGAAAATAAAGTCGAGTGGATAACGGACGAAGGAGAGGAAATCGTCCCCAATCCGTTCGCCGACGGCAATGAAAATAAAGTCGAGTGGATAACGGACGAAGGAGAGGAAATCGTCCCCAATCCGTTCGCCGACGGCAATGAAAATAAAGTCGAGTGGATAACGGACGAAGGAGAGAAAATCGTCCCCAATCCGTTCGCCGACGGCAATGAAAATAAAGTCGAGTTGATAACGGACGAAGAAGAGAAAATCGTCCCCAATCCGCTCGTCGACGGCAATGAAGACGTCGACAAAGAAGACATGCAGGACTTTTGCATTGACGCCATCTGAAACAGCTCGCACATTCCGACGGCGGGTCTCAATTTGGCGATGCAGGATGACGAGGACGCTCCGCGAAAAGAAGTGAAGGAGGTTTGGGCACGAACTGCAACGCGGGCAGGACTAGCAGGTCTGAAGTTGAGAGTGAGTTTTCATTAAACATTCATACTTTATTCATCCAAAAAATACATTTTTCAGTTAAACTCAACTTTCTCCCTTGAGATCCGGGAGCGTGTGCATCGCGGGCAGGAGAACACCTGGAAGCAATGCTCGAAAGGTTTCGCATACCCCGTGCAAAGGAGGTTTGGGCACGAACTACAACGCGGGCAGGAGAATCAGGGACCAAGGAGCCAACGGAGAGGAGAAAATCATGCTCGAATCAAAATCCACACGAAAGTCGAGTGGATAACGGACTCCGCAACCAAGTCGAAGGCGTTGGATCCGAAGGAGAAAATCGTCCCTAATCCGCTTGTCGACAATGAAGACGTCGACGAAGAAGACGTGCAGGACTTCCGCACTGACGCCATACAAGGAGGGCATGAACAACCGACAAAGAGTGAAAGGAATGATGACACATACCCCGTGCGAAGGAGCCTCGGGCGCGAACTGCAACGCGGGCAGGAAAACAACTAGAAGCAACGCTCGAAAGGCTTTCCCAAGCCGCTCTCAGACGTCACCGAGCTCATGGGTGACCAATACCCATGACTGAAGAGCACGAGAAGTATCGCATCAAGAGGTGAGCACACTTTTTTGTTGTTGTGGACGAATCTGAACGCTTGCTTATTGTCAGATTCGAATTAGGCACACTTTTTGGAGTTGGATGATAGTAAACATGACCACGTAACGCAAAAATTAAAATTCGCCGATTCTGATTCAACTCAACATTTTGTGCTGAGTTCATTGAACGCGATCAAAACACTCAATCGAAAACATAAAATCATATATTTTGCAGAAAAACCCAAATTCTCTACGCCGGAAGCGACTATGTTGTGGCGCACAACCGCCACCTTCTGATGCGTCACAATTGCCACATCAATATCAAAGTGGTCTCCTCCTTCCGGAAGATCAAATATATTTTCAAATATATTCACAAAGGATCGGATCGTTTACTGCTCGAGGCGTCGAACAACCGCAACACCGTCAGGAAGGGAACGATGCAAGTCCAAGGAAACGTGATCGCCGCCGACAACATCAACCGCAAGGACGCCCGGCTCGCTCTCAACGAGTTGGACTACGCTCTCAACGAGTGGGCTTGTCCTCGATGACGTCCATCGAAGCGGTCTGGAAGTTGAAAGCCTACTCGATGCGCGGCAGCTCTCACATGGTCCACCGCGCCTAGCAAGACTACGATCCGGTTGTCTTCCTCCGAGGATTGAATGCAGAGCAAGCGGACAAAGAATGTTCCAAAAACTCCAAGCAATTGTGAGGTGAGCACTTTAAAGTTGAATGCAAACGCTTTCTTTTTGTCAACTTTGAACTCGGCACACTTTTTAGAGTTGAATGATTGTGAACATGATCACATTACGACCAAAGCCAGTATCCCGTAGCCTAATTTTGCACATTTTCATAAATAGTCATTTCACCTGTCATTTACGCCCAAATTTTGTTCTGAATTCAATAAACACACTCAATACACTCACCGGTAAGCACAACAAACCACATAATGCTTTTCGCAGAAAACACCAATCCTTGACGTTGGAGAGGCATCAAAGAATTTTAAGATGACTTGATGTAGCGCCAAAGCCGATAAACGGAATTATGGCAGCGTGGTTCCGGAGCAAACTCACACTGCCGTAGAAGTTTGAGTACTTTGCGTTCACCAAAAACGACTATTCGCAGTGAAATGTGCAGTCAATCTTCTGGAAGACAAAAACCGGGACAACCCGGAAGAAGAGGAGGATGGAGTTTTCAGAAGTGAGCAAAGGCAACTCGCAAAGCACATTTGACCAGCCTGGAAGAAAAGATCCTGCATGATGTTCGCCGACGTGCCAGAGGGAGCAGACAAGACATTTACACCAAACTCGGCCTTAGCGCTTGCCATCAGCAACGTAAGACATGACGGATTGTCAATTTTTCGGTTCAATGAGCTTCGCGAATTCAGATCTATCGACACGGCCGACACCAACGACAAACTCAACATGGATCCTGAGATGTTCGCCAGCCAGTTGACGCAGAGAATGCCTGCACAGCAAACCAGAGCCAACGACAGACGCTGAGCTAGGCCGGGCCTGTGCTTCACACACCAATCGTCTTGCACGGCCAGCTCTACGTGGCGACCCGGGTGAGAAGGACAGTTTCTGAAGCGAGACGTGTGGCATTCAAAAGATAATATTATCCCATTTTCTTTCTCTTTGTTTTTTATTTTTTAATTGTAGTGTTTCAATGAAATGGTTTTAATATTCAAAGCAACTGTTGGTAATTGTAAAAAACAAAAGATCTGTTTTATTTCTTTTATCCATAGATCCTGAAGAGGGCAAACAGCACGTGAAACCACGTTACAGTGAAAGGAATTCAACTTTATGATTCATTCAATCGTTTGAAAAGACACAAATCAATGCAATTGTTCACTCAATTCTCGCTGTTCAGTTCCCGCTCTCTCTCCTCTACGGCTCCCTCTTTCACCACACTTTTGGATAATTTCCCGTTATTTTCTTTGCTATGTTCAAAACGAAAAACAGTTATCCCGACGCCAGGAACGCAATTTCGTCTTTTGTTTTTTGACTTTTCGTAATATTCAAACTATTTTACAATTAAGGTGCCATATTGCCTCTCCGGAAGGTCCCCGGAAAAGCTGTTCCAAAAGTTATAGTCGTTCGACGCTCTCTTTCGAAAGGTCGGAACTCCAGCGTACCTTAAGTTACTGGGTTAAAACCGACGATCGAAGCGAGAGGACGACTTATACCATTCACTGTGTACGGACAAAAACGAGGACGGCGATGAGCGACACTCTGTGTATGCCACCTGCTGCCCACACGAGAGCATGGCCGTGGCCGATGTTCTTCACGGCCCTCTCGTCGCCCCACTAGACTTCCCGCCTTGTGATTTTTTGAAACAACTTTGTCATTGCTCTTCAATTTCTTTGTTTCAACGTCAATTTTACAAGAATCCTATGTATTCTACGTCTCAATTAGTAAGTTTTTAGACATTTTAATTGGAAATTTTGCATTTTTTCACTTGTTCACGCGAAATCGTAAAAAAATGAAAAAATTAATTGAAATTCGTTGAAAAACTACCAGAAAAATGTGAAATGAAATATGTATTTTTGAGAACGTGGATGTCGATAAAATCGGACTCTGGAGAACAACTGGTTGTGTGCCGGCGAATCAAAGAAGCAAGGAGCCGCTCCGACGCCACCGATTCAATTTTCCTGATGTGAGAAGAAACAAAACGAAGCATTGATGATGACCAAATGATATCTCGTATCGACGGCAAGGACATTTCACGGAAAAAACAAAAACAGGTACTTCTTTTTTTTTTAATTTTAATTGAAAAAACATGTTGGCGCCATGAACAAGGTATAATAACGACTAAATCAGATAGCTCTGCAAACTCTCCAATCATTACAGCTTCACATTCAACGTAGCGTCTGATAAAAAACTTGGAATGCTGATCTTTGTTCCGGAAATTAGTGACGCCCAAATTTCGACGTCAGCCTGGATCTCTAGAAGCCGACAACGACGCATTCCTGGCATTGGAGACTGTTTCTGGAGTGCGACGTTTGAAAGCAAAAGAATCCACAAAGATTGTACGTTTTTTCATCTTGAAAATCCTGAATTCAATGAAAACATGTGAGCATCAGCCTGCAAAAAAGTAGAAAGCGTCCGTCTTCTCGGTGAAGGATAATCATGCAAGATTGGCACAAAGTGAACTCGGGGACCAAACAACTTGAAACCCAATCAGGGTTCCTGTGCCAAAGTCGTGGGAGAGGAGCAGTCATGGATCAGTCGGAGTGCTGCAAACGAACAGACTCTGGAGAAGATTTATCGTGTTAAAAAGAATTGAAATCGTACGCTGGAATTGGCTGCTGCGCGACGTCGGGGCATCGAGAGCCCACACTACTATGAGGATTCATGAAAAGATGTTGTTATGATAATTTTTCTCTGATCGACGTCGTTTTGGCATGATGGTAGCAATAACATCGACCATCATGCCAAATTTCACTTTGGGACAAAGAATAGGCGGATAGGCGCCATAGGCGTTCAAAATATCAGAATCAAACTGTGAGATAGTCGGTAGACAATCCTTCCTAAACGTTTGAGGGATAGAGAATTTATGCTGAAATTGACTGACTGAAGTGAGCGCGAGTGTTTGAAGTGAGTTTGTTGCTTTTCGCTGAATACGATCAATTTTCTTTCCAGAAGGTTCACTTTTTCCTTTGTTTTAACTTTAGCATTTTGTCAAAATCAAAAACCATTCAAATAATTCAACCAACAATTTATTCAAACTAGTTTACAAAAACAAAACAAAACAAACAGCTCCTTGTCTCTTAATGACCATAAAACTGCAGGAATCAAAGGTAGGGAAACAGTCCATCGTAGCTGAAAATTAAAAGTTATTTTTTCATCTCTTGAGTTTATAGTTTATTCTTACCCATTTCTCATAAAAAAAAAGTTAGATAATTGTACAATTAACTCATTAATTATCCCTAATTATGTCAATTAACTATTTCTCTAAAACTTGCAGAAGCTAAATCTAATTTCAAAATCCCAGTCATTAAAAAAAAAGGTTTAATCTTTAATTAATTAACTACCTAATTGGCTAATTAAGTTAATTGACCAATTAACTCAACTTGCTAATTACCCATTCACTCACCTGGAAATACATATCTCCACGATTCCTCCTTTTTGTCCCAAATTGAAATTTTACAATTGATCACGTTTGCCACTGCTTGCTCATCGTTTACATCACGATTCCACCTGAATTGGTTAATTTTACTGTATTCAGAATCTCCATAAAATTTGGAGTAATTTGATACCCATATTGACTAGGTTTTAAAGGTTTTATGGGAGAAATAACCAACATTTTGAAACGATACCTGTAGCCACCCGGGTTGTGGAAGTATATCTTCCTTCACTTCTGATTGAACAGCAGAAACGAACGGCTTTTCATTTCTGGAAAATTTGAATGTAGGGCTTATTTGAAAATATTAGTCTATTGAACTCACTTGTTGGGTTTAGATTCAGAATAATAGTTTGAAAAGGGTCAGAATAATAGTTTAAAAAGGGTCAGAATAATAGGAATTGACCAGCACAGCCAGTCTATAGAATGAATTGTACGTTTCCTCACTGCCCCTTATATACGAGTTCTGCGGTGGAGGGGCGGGGTCAAATGCGGTGGAGGGCACATTCGGTGGAGGGGCGAGGTCAGTGACGAGGCAAAGTTCGACGACGATTTACAAAGGGTCAGCAGTTCAATTTTTCAGCAAAAACGTTTTTCTTACTGTATTCCGACATTTCTCAGAGCGTAAAAAAAGTTGGCTTTGAGCCACTATCTGCATGGTTTTGTGATACAAACACCCCAACACACTATCGTTCCTATTTTCTTGTTATTAAACTGGAAATTTTTATTCAATGTTACCGCAAACACTCTGCATCCGTGGGATTCCCATTAATAGTATCAGTGAACGTATTTCAAATCCCTGTGACGTTGACACCGCAAAGAACACCGACCCGTTTCCCTTCAAAGAAGAGGAGCCGACATGCGCCGACCCGATTTCCCGGCCGACCGGAGGCGGCATTACGTAATGATCACGTAATAGTGTGTGACTTAATAGGACGTGGTTCATTGAAAAATCAATGGAACGCTCAATAACTTGATCCCGATTTACTCAAGCTCATGTGAAAAAAGTTTACGGGAAATGAATGTCACGATTTGTAAAAATTACTTTAACGGGACCGGAAAATGTCCAATGAAAATGGCCATTCCGGAACCAACTTGAAAAGGCCTTTCACAAAATTCGTGAAAGCTTGAAAGCTTCAAAAGACATCCGAAGAGGTCAAAGCCATAAATGGAATGGCGGTGCGACCGTAATAATGTGGGAATCACCGCAATAATGTGGGAATGTGGAAACTCTTTTTCCCCTTTTGACCCGTTATGATTTTGAATTTCGGTTACGTAATCACTGGTTCTTGAAGATGGACAGACCGATATACCATACTTTCGATGAGCTTGGCGAGCAGCTGAAAACCTGTTCAAATCCAGTTCTTTATTTCTCTTTCAGGATGTTTCACACGATTGCGGAGTTCCGTAAAACACATTTTCACTTTTTTTGATGCTATTATGGTTCTAAGATTAAATAAAACAGAGACTAGATGCGTGATTTATTATAAACATTTCGGAGTTGGGAGCAAAATGACAAGTGAAATACAATTAAAACACAATAATAGACTAATATTTTCAAATAAGTGAATTTTAGGATAGCATAGTTGACAGGGCACTTCTGTACGTGGTCGTCTATGACTGCTCTGCATACAGGGCACTTCGAAGTTCCGGGCCTCCCCCTCGGTGGTTGTGTTAATAATAATGGTCCCTATGCATTGACCACATGCTGTATGGCCACAATCTGAAATTATTTTTCATTCATTTTCTCGGTGAAATCAGAATCTGAGGTATTTGTTTTTGTGAACTCGTCTCGTGTGGCACGAATTTTTTTGACAACAGTTAAAGAAACTTACTCATAACACGAGGGGCTCGTGTGCCTACAGAGTTGTAATGTCGCAGACATACGGGACACTCGGGGCTGGAAAAAATTTATATCGATTACACACTTTGGGATTTATTTTTCAATAATAGAAAAATTGTATGAACTTACGTGTCCCGCTCGAGGAGCTTTTTGTGTTCTTGAGAGTAGTACTGCGGTACCTCATATCCATTTCTACTGAAATAAAAATTTGTTATGCATCGATTAGACAAAAATTACGTGAGGTCTCGGTACTTCTGTTCCATTTCCTTTTGGCGAGTTTCGTAATCTGCTCCGATCTGGACCATGAGTCTGCGCTCCTCACACAGACTGTTGATCCAGTACTGAAGAGCTTCTTCGGCTTCGGCCCTATCCTCTGGAGTCGCTGGGGCTCTTTTTAAATTTTCAGAGGCCTCCGTGACTTTTTCAGACAAAAACGATACTCGTTTTCTGTTGTCCATCCTTCTCATCTCGCATTCGAGTTGTGCACGTTCGCACCATCGCAGACTCAATACAGGGCTGTGAGCCACACTCATGCTTTTTATTGTTTGGTCTAAAATAGCAAACAATCATGATGCTAGTCGCAAAATTAAAAGCGTCCAATCAAAAAAATAAGCGGTCTCGCCGCCGTTCGAAGGGGGGGGGGGGGACTGAACTCAACAATGAATGAGATCGCTCTACGCGCAATTGTTGGCGCCTTCATAGTCGGCGGCCATTTAAACTAGTGGGGCTGGAGAGTATGAAATATGCGAAATTGACCAACAAGGAATGAATTGTATTGATATTAACCCGGGCAACGCCCGACAATACGACTCCACCCTCTTTTTTACCATATTCCAGTGACCCCACTGTCTCACCCCTCTTTCTCTAACTTCTTCTTAATGATATATGGTACATATGTCTCTTGTTTCCTCTGTGTGACTCCACCCTCTTTTTTATCATATTCCAGTGACCTCACTGTCTCACCACTCTTTCTCTAACTTCTTCTTAATGATATATAATACATATGTCTCTTGTTTCCTCTGCGAGCATATTTTTCTGCACTGGGTCTTGGCACATCTGGATGTCAGACGTCATTTTCCCCAAAACAACAGCTTTTATGAGGCAGTGTGAGTAAAGGTTTTATGGGTCTCACTACGAGTACCGTAATTTAAAGGAACATACCGTAACCTAAACCTTAAATTTTACAAAAATAATGGTTAGTTCTACTCTATTAGTTCTACTTATTTTTTCATCTCTTGAGTTTATAGTTTATTTTTACCAAGTTCTCATAAACAAGTTCGACTTTTGGCACCTTGAGCAGTAGAACCGTGGAGGATTCGAGTATCTTTATTTTCTGAAAACAATCGAGATTAAGAAATAACCAGAATTTCGAAACGATACCTGTAGCCACACGGGTTATGAAAGTACATCTTCCTTCACTTCTGATTGAACAGCAGAAACGAACGGCTTTTCATTTCTGGAAAATTTGAATGTAGGGCTTATTCGAAAATATTAGTCAATTGAACTCACTTGTTGGGTTTAGATTCAGAATAATAGTTTGAAAAGGGTCAGAATAATAGGAGTTGACCAGCACAGCCAGTCTATAGAATGAATTGTACGTTTCCTCACTGCCCCTTATATACGAGTTCTGCGATGGAGGGCGGGGTCACATGCGGGGGAGGGCACATTCGGTGGAGGTGCGAGGTCAGTGACGAGGCAAAGTTGGCAGATCTGGTCACAGGGGGGTGAGGAGAGGAAGAGGGTAGGGAAAGAATGGATGACCATTAATCAACATTACTGATTATGAAAAGAAATTATGTTTGTCTTTGGAGAATCTGTATGGTTTGTCGACACGAGAGGAGTCTCTAGAAATAGAAATTCTTTCGATTTTCTGTTCTTATTCAGGCTGCAATGATTCTAGTTCCAATGAGAAGTTCGTAGGTTTAATTAAAAGAGTATTTCACCTGAAAGTTTCTGAAAGTTGTCGTGGTATCCTGAAGTTGCTCTGGTGTTCGCTGGCAGACGATGTGCGAAGGGTAAGCGGTAAAGTCCAGAAGTTGAAGTGCTACTGCCCTTTGTTGTAGTATCTTGACTGAAATGGCTCAAATATACACAATTTAATATCAATAGTCTTCTTTATCTTTCAAGTGTGCTTCAAAGCTCTCTTTCAATTACTTTTCAAAGTTTCCATTTGAAGAATGTCTTTCACTTTCAAAATTCGAGTTTTATCCCTCTATTCATATCTCTTAACCGTGCTACCTTCACCTTTTCCACCTGCAACGCAACGTCGATATTCTCGATATGTGCGGTCGCAGCTCGTGACCTTAATTTGGCAAAAATGGGCGTGGCCGCACAGTCACTCCGCCCTCCCTGCTCCGCCTGCCGATGGGGAAGGACCACATTCATTCCATCCACATCATGGGCTGCTGTGTGGCCCCCTTCCCTCCCTTATTATTCTGACTCTTTTTTCCAAGTCTTTCTTAATGTTAGACTTCACTATTATTCTGAGACTTAAAAGTAAGTTGAACGAGTTTATGTTTATGAAGGTATTAGTTTGTATCTAGAAGAATCAGAGAAATAACTAACTTTTATAATAGTTTCTGTTTCAGATTGGCAAAATTCCACCCCACGCCACTATTATTCTGAAACTTAATTCATCTAAAACCAAAGCAAATCAATTTGGAAGGTGAGTTCAAGATTTTTACATATCTTCAAAAAAACTGAATTAAAAACTCTTTTATCTTTCAAAAAATGTGTTTTTCAGACTCGAGAACCGCCGAATTCAAACTGCAGACAATGTGAATTTCAACGACCATCTCAAATTTGGATGCATGTTTGAGGTAAGTAGCAAGAAGTATCTAAACACTAAATAAGTTTTTTTCACCAGAGTGGCACCGAAGAAGTAGCATCCTGTTTTGCAGTGTGGTGGCGTCATGAAACCCTACCACTACAGCTTGTGAAATTTGGAAGTCTCAGCGGACAAATGAGTTTCTGATGCCCAAGAAACCGTTCGAGTATCTTGTTAAGTAGATATCTGGCAAGACGTCATATGGAAGAAGTTGGCGACGAAAGCAATTCAGGAGGCGACGGAGAACCACATTATCAAGGTAATCGGGACCGGAATAAAGAGATGAACGGGGACGTCGAGATGTTGATGAAGAAGTGACCATAAAATAAGGATTTTGTCTGTTACATTTAATTAACCTGCTTTTGTTTATTCTTTTAATAAATATTCACACAGATATGTCTTCTCGGTGTTTTGTTCCAATCAGAAATATGACTTGCTATACCTGGGGGTCTTTCCTTTGGGGTTGGCGCATTTTGCAAGTGCGTCACCCTGAGAGTTGACAATGTGGAAATGTCGGTCAAAATAATTTCAGTTATTTCAATTGAATTTCACAAGATTATTGCAAAAACGTTTGGAAAAACATCGAAAATTCACAAATGTTTCCTGAAAAATGACATATCGCCTTCGAAGTTGACGTCGATCACTCAAAACGTTTCCAATTGCATGAATCTTAAAATGTTTCTATAAAAAATAGAGCAAAACATGTGCTTGAAGACGTAAATCTCCGATTCCGTAAATCACCCCACAGTTTTCTCTTTACTGTCCTGCGCTTCACTCGAAGAGAGACGCAGGGGTTTAAGTGAATAGACTCTCATGTGTCGATTCACGGGGGATAGGCGCTCGGCGTATTTCAACAACTCTGTATTTTCTTGCTATGTTCAAAACCAGCACACATTTGCAGAACGAACAACAGTTATCCCGATGCCAGGAACGCAATTTTGTCTTTTGTTTTTACAAGTTTTTTGACTTTTCGTAATATTCAAACTATTATACAATTAAGCTGTCATATTGCCTCTCCGGAAGGTCCCCGGAAAAGATGTTCCAAAAGTTATAGTCGTTCGACGCTCTCTTTCGAAAGGTCGGAACTCCAGCGTACCTTAAGTTACTGGGTTAAAACCGACGATCGAAGCGAGAAGACGACTTATACCATTCACTGTGTACGGACAAAAACGAGGACGGCGATGAGCGACCCTCTGTGTATGCCACCTGCCCACACGAGAGCATGGCCGTGGCCGATGTTCTACACGGCCCTCTCGTCGCCCCACCAGACTTCCGCCTTGTGATTTTTTGAAACAACTTTGTCATCATTCGTCAATTTCTTCGTTTCGACGATTTTTCTTCAGGAATTCTATCTATTCTATTCCTCAATCGGTAAGTTTATACTCTTTTAAACTTGAAAATGAGTAGTTTTCCATTTATCAACGAGAAATCGTAGAATAATAAAAAAATCAATTTAAATTCGTTGAAAAACTACCTGAAAAATGTGAAATGAAATATGTATATTTGAGAACGTGGATGTCGATGAAATTGGACTCTGGAGAACGACTGGTTGTGTGCCGGCGAATCAAAGAAGCAAGGAGCAGCTCCGACGCCACCGATTCAACTTGTTTCCAGTTCGAACAAGCTAAGGCAAGAAATAATGATGACCGCACTATAACTCGTGGCAATGGCAAGGAAAAGGGTAATTTTTTGGCAATGACAAGGAAAAAAAAGGGTAATTTTAGAAAGAAAAGGGTAATTTTTAGCGAAATTTTATTGGAAAACTCATGTTGACGGCATAATTGGGGCATAGCGGCAATAAAACAGTTAGCTCTACAAACTTTCATTACAACTTCACGGTTAACGAAAATAATATAGACATGAAGATCCCCGCAACGGAAAATGGATCGTGACGCCGACATCTCGAAGTCTACCTCGAGCCCTTGAAGCCGACAGCGACGCATTCCTGGCTATTTTTTTTCTGGAGTGCGACGACTATTTCTGGAGTGCGACGTTTGAAAGCAAAAGAATCCACAAAGATTGTACGTTTTTTCATCTTGAAAATCCTGAATTCAATAAAAACATGTGAGCATCAGCCGGCAAGAAAGTAAAAGGCGTCCGTCTCCTCGGTAAAGGATAATCATGCAAGATTGGCACAAAGTGAACTCGGGGACCAAACAACTTGAAACCCAATCAGGATTCCTGTGCAAAAGTCGTGGGAGAGGAGCAGTCATGGATCAGTCGGAGTGCTGCAAACGAACAGACTCTGGAGAAGATTTATCGTGTTAAAAAGAATTGAAATCGTACGCTGGAATTGGCTGCTGCGCGACATCAGGGCATCGAAAGCCCACACTACAATAAGGATTCATGAAAAGATGCTGTTATGATAATTTTTCTCTGATCGACGTGGTTTTGGCATGATGGTAGCAATAACATCGACCATCATGCCAAATTTCACTTTGGGACAAAAGATTGGTTAATAGGCGTCCTAGGCGTTCAAAATTTCAGAATCAAACTGAAAAATAGTGTGTAGACAATCCTTCCTAAACGTTTAAGGGATAGAGAATTTATGCTGAAATTGACTGACTGAAGTGAGCGCGAGTCTTTGAAGTGAGTTGGTTGCAACGTTTCTCTGAATAAGATCTTCAAAACTAGGGGCTCAATTGCTCGTCATGGAAAACAACAGGGGAAATCAATTTCTTTCCAGAAGGTTCACGTTTTTCCTCTTTCAGTTTTTCCTCTTTCCTCATCTTTCAGCATTTTGTCAAAATCAAAAACCATTCAAATAATTCAACCAACAATTTATTCAAACTAGTTTACGAAAACAAAACAAAACAAACAGCTCCTTGTCTCTTAATGACCATTAAACTGCACAGGAATCAAATGTTGGGAAACAGTCAATCGTAGCTGAAAATTAAAAGTTATTTTTTCATCTCTTGAGTTTATAGTTTATTCTTACCCATTTCTCATAAAAAAAGTTAGATAATTGTACAATTAACTCATTAATTATCCCTAATTATGTCAATTAACTATTTCTCTAAAACTTGCAGAAGCTAAATCTAATTTCAAAATCCCAGTCATTTTAAAAAAAGGTTTAATCTTTAATTAATTAACTACCTAATTGGCTAATTAAGTTAATTGACCAATTAACTCAACTTGCTAATTACCCATTCACTCACCTGGAAATACATATCTCCACGATTCCTCCTTTATGTCCCAAATTGCAATTTTACAATTGATCACGTTTGCCACTGCTTGCTCATCGTTTACATCACGATTGCTCTTGTAGGCGTCCACCTGAATTGGTTAATTTTACTGTATTCAGAATCTCCATAAAATTTGGAGTAATTTGATACCCATATTGACTAGGTTTTAAAGGTTTTATGGGAGAAATAACCAACATTTTGAAACGATACCTGTAGCCACCCGGGTTGTGGAAGTATATCTTCCTTCACTTCTGATTGAACAGCAGAAACGAACGGCTTTTCATTTCTGGAAAATTTGAATGTAGGGCTTATTTGAAAATATTAGTCTATTGAACTCACTTGTTGGGTTTAGATTCAGAATAATAGTTTAAAAAGGGTCAGAATAATAGTTTAAAAAGGGTCAGAATAATAGGAGTTGACCAGCACAGCCAGTCTAAAGAATGAATTGTACGTTTCCTCACTGCCCCTTATATACGAGTTCTGCGGTGGAGGGGCGGGGCCAAATGCGGTGGAGGGCACATTCGGTGGAGGTGCGAGGTCAGCGACGAGGCAAAGTTGGCAGATCTGGTCACAGGGGGGTGAGGAGAGGAAGAGGGTGGGGAAAGAATGGATGACCATTAATCAACATTACTGATTATGAAAAGACAAGTGTTTGTATGTTTAGTCAACACGAGAGGAGTCTCTAGAAATATAAATGGCTTTTGATTTCTGTTTTTATTAAGGTCACAGTAACCCTGGTTCAAATTAGAAGTTCATGGGTCTATTTCAAAGAGTATTTTACCTAAAAGTTTCCGAAAGTTGTCGTGGTACCCTGAAGTTACCCGAGGGGTCCGCTGGCAGACGACGATTTACAAAGGGTCAGCAGTTCAATTTTTCAGCAAAAACGTTTTTCTTACTGTATTCCGACATTTCTCAGAGCGTAAAAAAAGTTGGCTTTGAGCCACTATCTGCATGGTTTTGTGATACAAACACCCCAACACACTATCGTTCCTATTTTCTTGTTATTAAACTGGAAATTTTTATTCAATGTTACCGCAAACACTCTGCATCCGTGGGATTCCCATTAATAGTATCAGTGAACGTATTTCAAATCCCTGTGACGTTGACACCGCAAAGAACACCGACCCGGCTCCCTTCAAAGAAGAGGAGCCGACATGCGCCGACCCGATTTCCCGGCCGACCGGAGGCGGCATTACGTAATGATCACGTAATAGTGTGTGACTTAATAGGACGTGGTTCATTGAAAAATCAATGGAACGCTCAATAACTTGATCCCGATTTACTCAAGCTCATGTGAAAAAAGTTTACGGGAAATGAATGTCACGATTTGTAAAAATTACTTTAACGGGACCGGAAAATGTCCAATGAAAATGGCCATTCCGGAACCAACTTGAAAAGGCCTTTCACAAAATTCGTGAAAGCTTGAAAGCTTCAAAAGACATCCGAAGAGGTCAAAGCCATAAATGGAATGGCGGTGCGACCGTAATAATGTGGGAATCACCGCAATAATGTGGGAATGTGGAAACTCTTTTTCCCCTTTTGACCCGTTATGATTTTGAATTTCGGTTACGTAATCACTGGTTCTTGAAGATGGACAGACCGATATACCATACTTTCGATGAGCTTGGCGAGCAGCTGAAAACCTGTTCAAATCCAGTTCTTTATTTCTCTTTCAGGATGTTTCACACGATTGCGGAGTTCCGTAAAACACATTTTCACTTTTTTTGATGCTATTATGGTTCTAAGATTAAATAAAACAGAGACTAGATGCGTGATTTATTATAAACATTTCGGAGTTGGGAGCAAAATGACAAGTGAAATACAATTAAAACACAATAATAGACTAATATTTTCAAATAAGTGAATTTTAGGATAGCATAGTTGACAGGGCACTTCTGTACGTGGTCGTCTATGACTGCTCTGCATACAGGGCACTTCGAAGTTCCGGGCCTCCCCCTCGGTGGTTGTGTTAATAATAATGGTCCCTATGCATTGACCACATGCTGTATGGCCACAATCTGAAATTATTTTTCATTCATTTTCTCGGTGAAATCAGAATCTGAGGTACTTGTTTTTGTGAACTCGTCTCGTGTGGCACGAATTTTTTTGACAACAGTTAAAGAAACTTACTCATAACACGAGGGGCTCGTGTGCCTACAGAGTTGTAATGTCGCAGACATACGGGACACTCGGGGCTGGAAAAAATTTATATCGATTACACACTTTGGGATTTATTTTTCAATAATAGAAAAATTGCATGAACTTACGTGTCCCGCTCGAGGAGCTTTTTGTGTTCTTGAGAGTAGTACTGCGGTACCTCATATCCATTTCTACTGAAATAAAAATTTGTTATGCATCGATTAGACAAAAATTACGTGAGGTCTCGGTACTTCTGTTCCATAACTGTTGATCCAGTACTGAAGAGCTTCTTCGGCTTCGGCCCTATCCTCTGAAGTCGCTGGGGCTCTTTTGAAATTTTCAGAGGCCTCCGTGACTTTTTCAGACAAAAACGATACTCGTTTTCTGTTGTCCATCCTTCTCATTTCGCATTCGAGTTGTGCACGTTCGCACCATCGCAGACTCAATACAGGGCTGTGAGCCACACTCATGCTTTTTATTGTTTGGTCTGAAATAGCAAACAATCATGATGCTAGTCGCAAAATTAAAAGCGTCCAATTAAAAAAATAAGCGGTCTCGCCGCCGTTCGAAGGGGGAACTAAACTCAAGAATGAATGAGATCGCTCTACGCGCAATTGTTGGCGCGCGCGAGTGAGACCTGAAGTGAAAATATTGGCGCGCCTTCATAGTCGGCGGCCATTTAAACTAGTGGGGCTGGAGAGTATGAAATATGCGAAATTGACCAACAAGGAATGAATTGTATTGATATTAACCCGGGCAACGCCCGACAATACGACTCCACCCTCTTTTTTACCATATTCCAGTGACCCCACTGTCTCACCCCTCTTTCTCTAACTTCTTCTTAATGATATATGATACATATGTCTCTTGTTTCCTCTGTGTGACTCCACCCTCTTTTTTATCATATTCCAGTAACCCCACTGTCTCACCACTCTTTCTCTAACTTCTTCTTAATGATATATGATACATATGTCTCTTGTTTCCTCTGCGAGCATATTTTTCTGCACTGGGTCTTGGCACATCTGGATGTCAGACGTCATTTTCTCCAAAACAACAGCTTTTGTGAGGCAGTGTGAGTTAAGGTTTTATGGGTCTCACTACGAGTACCGTAATTTAGAGGAACATACCGTAACCTAAACCTTAAATTTTACAAAAATAATGGTTAGTTCTACTCTATTAGTTCTACTTATTTTTTCATCTCTTGAGTTTATAGTTTATTCTTACCACTTTCTCATAAAAAAATTCGACTTTTGGCACCTTGAGCAGTAGAACCGTGGAGGATTCGAGTATCTTTATTTTCTGAAAACAATCGAGATTAAGAAATAACCAAATTTTTGAAACGATACCTGTAGCCACACGGGTTGTGGAAGTATATCTTCCTTCACTTCTGATTGAACAGCAGAAACGAACGGCTTTTCATTTCTGGAAAATTTGAATGTAGGGCTTATTTGAAAATATTAGTCTATTGAACTCACTTGTTGGGTTTAGATTCAGAATAATAGTTTTAAAAGGGTCAGAATAATAGGAGTTGACCAGCACAGCCAGTCTAGAGAATGAATTGTACGTTTCCTCACTGCCCCTTATATACGAGTTCTGCATTGGAGGGGCGGGGTCACATGCGGTGGAGGGCACATTCGGTGGAGGGGCGAGGTC
This sequence comes from Caenorhabditis imperialis, assembly GCA_963572205.1. Lineage (NCBI taxonomy): Eukaryota > Metazoa > Nematoda > Chromadorea > Rhabditida > Rhabditidae > Caenorhabditis > Caenorhabditis imperialis. The sequence continues at coordinate 10,934,915 of OY751544.1, read as the reverse complement.
AGCGACGAGGCAAAGTTGGCAGATCTGGTCACAGGGGGGTGAGGAAAGGAAGAGGGTGGGGAAAAATGGATGACCATTAATCAACATTACTGATTATGAAAAGAAATTATGTTTGTCTTTGGAGAATCTGTATGGTTTTTCGACACGAGAGGAGTCTCTAGAAATAGAAATTCTTTCGATTTTCTGTTCTTATTCAGGCTGCGATGATTCTAGTTCCAATGAGAAGTTCGTAGGTTTAATTAAAAGAGTATTTCACCTGAAAGTTTCTGAAAGTTGTCGTGGTATCCTGAAGTTGCTCTGGTGTTCGCTGGCAGACGATGTGCGAAGGGTAAGCGGTAAAGTCCAGAAGTTGAAGTGCTACTGCCCTTTGTTGTGGTATCTTGACTGAAATGGCTCAAATATACACAATTTAATATCAATAGTCTTCTTTATCTTTCAAGTGTGCTTCAAAGCTCTCTTTCAATTACTTTTCAAAGTTTCCATTTGAAGAATGTCTTTCACTTTCAAAATTCGAGTTTTATCCCTCTATTCATATCTCTTAACCGTGCTACCTTCACCTTTTCCACCTGCAACGCAACGTCGATATTCTCGATATGTGCGGTCGCAGCTCGTGACCTTAATTTGGCAAAAATGGGCGTGGCCGCACAGTCACTCCTCCCTCCTTGCTCCGCCTGCCGATGGGGAAGGACCACATTCATTCCATCCATATCATGGGCTGCTGTGTGGCCCCCTTCCCTCCCTTATTATTCTGACTCTTTTTTCCAAGTCTTTCTTAATGTTAGACTTCACTATTATTCTGAAACTTAAAAGTAAGTTGAACGAGTTTATGTTTATAAAGGTATTAGTTCGTATCTAGAAGAATCAGAGAAATAAGTAACTCTTATAATAGTTTCTGTTTCAGATTGCCGAAATTCCACCCCATGCCACTATTATTCTGAAACTTAATTCATCTGAAATCAAGTCAAATCAAATTGAAAGGTGAGTTCAAGATTTTCATGTATCTTCAGAAAAAAGTATTTTTCAGACTCGAGGAGATCCGAATTCAAACTGCAGACAATGTGAATTTCAACGATCATTTCGAATTCGGATTCATGTTTGAAGTAAGTAGCAAGAAGTATCTAAATACTAAATACGTATGCTTTTTTCAGAATGGCACCGAAAACGCAGCATCCTGTTTTGCAGTGTAGTGGCGTCATGAAACCCTACCACTACAGCTTGTGAAATTTGGAAGTCTCAGCGGATAAATGAGTTTCTGATGCCCAAGAAACCGTTCGAGCATCTTGTTAAGTAGATATCTGGCAAGACGTCATATGGAAGAAGGACGCGACGAAGCAATTTAGAAGGCAACGGAGAACCATATTATTAAGATAATCGGGACCGGAATAAAGAGATAAACGGGGACGTCGAGATGTTGATGGAGAAGAAGTGAGCATGAAAGAAGGATTTTGTCTGTTACATTTAATTAACCTGCTTTTTAAATTCTTTAAATAAATATTCACACAGATATGTCTTTTCGGTGTTTTGTTCCAATCAGAAAGATGATTTGCTATACCTGGGGGTATTTCCTTTGGGGTTGGCGCATTTTGCAAGTGCGTTACCCCGAGAGTTGACAATGTGGAAATGTCGGTCAAAATAATTTCAGTTATTTCAATTGAATTTCAGAAGATTATCGAAAAAACGTTTGGAAAAACATCAAAAATTCACAAATTTTCCATAAAAAAATGAGATATCGCCTTCGAAGTTGACGTCGATCACTCAAAACGTGTTCAAATTCATGAATCTTAAAATTTTTCTATAAAAAATAGAAAATAACATAAAAATAAGGCAAAACATGTGCTTGAAGACGTAAATCTCCGACCTCCGTAAATCACCCCCACAGTTTTCTCTGTACTGTCCTGCGCTTCACTCGAAGAGAGACGCAGGGGTTGAAGTGAATAGACTCTCATGTGTCGATTCACGGGGGATAGGCGCTCGGCGTATTTCAACAACCCTGTATTTTCTTGCTATGTTCAAAACCAGCACACATTTGCAGAACGAACAACAGTTATCCCGATGCCTGGAACGCAATTTCGTCTTTTGTTTTTACAAGTTTTTTGACTTTTCGTAATATTCAAACTATTTTACAATTGAGCTGTCATATTGCCTCTCCGGAAGGTCCCCGGAAAAGATGTTCCAAAAGTTATAGTCGTTCGACGCTCTCTTTCGAAAGGTCGGAACTCCAGCGTACCTTAAGTTACTGGGTTAAAACCGACGATCGAAGCGAGAAGACGACTTATACCATTCACTGTGTACGGACAAAAACGAGGACGGCGATGAGCGACCCTCTGTGTATGCCACCTGCCCACACGAGAGCATGGCCGTGGCCGATGTTCTACACGGCCCTCTCGTCGCCCCACCAGACTTCCGCCTTGTGATTTTTTGAAACAACTTTGTCATCATTCGTCAATTTCTTCGTTTCGACAATTTTTCTTCAGGAATTCTATCTATTCTATTCCTCAATCGGTAAGTTTATACTCTTTTAAACTTGAAAATGAGTAGTTTTCCATTTATCAACGAGAAATCGTAGAATAATAAAAAAATCAATTTAAATTCGTTGAAAAACTACCTGAAAAATGTGAAATGAAATATGTATATTTGAGAACGTGGATGTCGATGAAATTGGACTCTGGAGAACGACTGGTTGTGTGCCGGCGAATCAAAGAAGCAAGGAGCAGCTCCGACGCCACCGATTCAACTTGTTTCCAGTTCGAACAAGCTAAGGCAAGAAATAATGATGACCGCACTATAACTCGTGGCAATGGCAAGGAAAAGGGTAATTTTTTGGCAATGACAAGGAAAAAAAAGGGTAATTTTAGAAAGAAAAGGGTAATTTTTAGCGAAATTTTATTGGAAAACTCATGTTGACGGCATAATTGGGGCATAGCGGCAATAAAACAGTTAGCTCTACAAACTTTCATTACAACTTCACGGTTAACGAAAATAATATAGACATGAAGATCCCCGCAACGGAAAATGGATCGTGACGCCGACATCTCGAAGTCTACCTCGAGCCCTTGAAGCCGACAGCGACGCATTCCTGGCTATTTTTTTTCTGGAGTGCGACGACTATTTCTGGAGTGCGACGTTTGAAAGCAAAAGAATCCACAAAGATTGTACGTTTTTTCATCTTGAAAATCCTGAATTCAATAAAAACATGTGAGCATCAGCCGGCAAGAAAGTAAAAGGCGTCCGTCTCCTCGGTAAAGGATAATCATGCAAGATTGGCACAAAGTGAACTCGGGGACCAAACAACTTGAAACCCAATCAGGATTCCTGTGCAAAAGTCGTGGGAGAGGAGCAGTCATGGATCAGTCGGAGTGCTGCAAACGAACAGACTCTGGAGAAGATCCATCGTGTTAAAAAGAATTGAAATCGTACGCTGGAATTGGCTGCTGCGCGACATCAGGACATCGAGAGCCCACACTACAATAAGGATTCATGAAAAGATGCTGTTATGATAATTTTTCTCTGATCGACGTCGTTTTGGCATGATGGTAGCAATAACATCGACCATCATGCCAAATTTCACTTTGGGACAAAGAATAGGCGGATAGGCGCCATAGGCGTTCAAAATATCAGAATCAAACTGTGAGATAGTCGGTAGACAATCCTTCCTAAACGTTTGAGGGATAGAGAATTTATGCTGAAATTGACTGACTGAAGTGAGCGCGAGTGTTTGAAGTGAGTTTGTTGCTTTTCGCTGAATACGATCAATTTTCTTTCCAGAAGGTTCACTTTTTCCTTTGTTTTAACTTTAGCATTTTGTCAAAATCAAAAACCATTCAAATAATTCAACCAACAATTTATTCAAACTAGTTTACAAAAACAAAACAAAACAAACAGCTCCTTGTCTCTTAATGACCATAAAACTGCAGGAATCAAAGGTAGGGAAACAGTCCATCGTAGCTGAAAATTAAAAGTTATTTTTTCATCTCTTGAGTTTATAGTTTATTCTTACCCATTTCTCATAAAAAAAAGTTAGATAATTGTACAATTAACTCATTAATTATCCCTAATTATGTCAATTAACTATTTCTCTAAAACTTGCAGAAGCTAAATCTAATTTCAAAATCCCAGTCATTAAAAAAAAAGGTTTAATCTTTAATTAATTAACTACCTAATTGGCTAATTAAGTTAATTGACCAATTAACTCAACTTGCTAATTACCCATTCACTCACCTGGAAATACATATCTCCACGATTCCTCCTTTTTGTCCCAAATTGAAATTTTACAATTGATCACGTTTGCCACTGCTTGCTCATCGTTTACATCACGATTCCACCTGAATTGGTTAATTTTACTGTATTCAGAATCTCCATAAAATTTGGAGTAATTTGATACCCATATTGACTAGGTTTTAAAGGTTTTATGGGAGAAATAACCAACATTTTGAAACGATACCTGTAGCCACCCGGGTTGTGGAAGTATATCTTCCTTCACTTCTGATTGAACAGCAGAAACGAACGGCTTTTCATTTCTGGAAAATTTGAATGTAGGGCTTATTTGAAAATATTAGTCTATTGAACTCACTTGTTGGGTTCAGATTCAGAATAATAGTTTGAAAAGGGTCAGAATAATAGTTCAAAAAGGGTCAGAATAATAGGAATTGACCAGCACAGCCAGTCTATAGAATGAATTGTACGTTTCCTCACTGCCCCTTATATACGAGTTCTGCGGTGGAGGGGCGGGGTCAAATGCGGTGGAGGGCACATTCGGCGGAGGGGCGAGGTCAGTGACGAGGCAAAGTTGGCAGATCTGGTCACAGGGGGGTGAGGAGAGGAAGAGGGTGGGGAAAGAATGGATGACCATTAATCAACATTACTGATTATGAAAAGACAAGTGTTTGTATGTTTAGTCAACACGAGAGGAGTCTCTAGAAATATAAATGGCTTTTGATTTCTGTTTTTATTAAGGTCACAGTAACCCTGGTTCAAATTAGAAGTTCATGGGTCTATTTCAAAGAGTATTTTACCTAAAAGTTTCCGAAAGTTGTCGTGGTACCCTGAAGTTACCCGAGGGGTCCGCTGGCAGACGACGATTTACAAAGGGTCAGCAGTTCAATTTTTCAGCAAAAACGTTTTTCTTACTGTATTCCGACATTTCTCAGAGCGTAAAAAAAGTTGGCTTTGAGCCACTATCTGCATGGTTTTGTGATACAAACACCCCAACACACTATCGTTCCTATTTTCTTGTTATTAAACTGGAAATTTTTATTCAATGTTACCGCAAACACTCTGCATCCGTGGGATTCCCATTAATAGTATCAGTGAACGTATTTCAAATCCCTGTGACGTTGACACCGCAAAGAACACCGACCCGTTTCCCTTCAAAGAAGAGGAGCCGACATGCGCCGACCCGATTTCCCGGCCGACCGGAGGCGGCATTACGTAATGATCACGTAATAGTGTGTGACTTAATAGGACGTGGTTCATTGAAAAATCAATGGAACGCTCAATAACTTGATCCCGATTTACTCAAGCTCATGTGAAAAAAGTTTACGGGAAATGAATGTCACGATTTGTAAAAATTACTTTAACGGGACCGGAAAATGTCCAATGAAAATGGCCATTCCGGAACCAACTTGAAAAGGCCTTTCACAAAATTCGTGAAAGCTTGAAAGCTTCAAAAGACATCCGAAGAGATACTTACTTAGATACTTAGATGTCCGTTGGTTTCGAGCTTGTACAGCTGCGGACAAAATCAGCCCATTTGGATCGGTCTTTCCTGGCTTCGGTGGACCAGGTGGTGTTGGGTAGTAGTATTCCACGTCTCCTTCTTCCGTCAACGGTTCCAACTGTTCGGGAGAGCACATCCTTATGATGTTTTAGGGCTTCCCTGACGTCTTCGCTCCATCTCTTCTTAGGGCGTCCTCTCGATCTCTGGCCAATTCTTGGCTGCCATTCGGTGATCAGTTTCGACCATCTGAGCGGATGTGAACGCGCCAGGTGGCCTGCCCATCTGCATTTTCGTGCCAAGAGCAGTTGGTGGATATTGGCTGTCCAGTTGGTTATGCCGCAGGCTTGGGTGATGGAGTTGGCGGCTGACTGCAAGCGTCTGGAGGTGTTCGCGGTGACATTCCATGTTTCCGACGCATAGAGTAGCGCGGAAAAGATGTTCTGTTTGACCATATGAATTTTCTCTTTCTGGTTGAGAGAGTTCACGAGCGGTTTCAAGGCATGGAATGCTGTCCATCCTGCTTGGATTCGGCGTGTGACTTCACGATCAATGTCTCCGTCTGAAGCAATCCACCTTCCTAGATATCGACAACCTGGAGATTTCCGAATTGGTTGTCCATCGAGGGAGATTTCCTCTAGGGAGGGAATGTTGGAGAGCATAACCGTTTTGGAAGCATTGATGGAGAGCCCGATTTCTGCACAGCATCTCTTCAAGATTTTCAGGCGTTTCTTGATTTCTCCCGTGTTGGTGGCGAATAGAACCACATCATCGGCAAATTCCAATCTTTTCAGTGGCATGCCATCGATCGGAATCCCTGCGCCTTCGTATTGGGAGTCAGCCTTGTAGAGGGCCGCTTGGAGGGCGATGGCGAACAGGGATGGTGATGCGGAATCACCTTGACGAACTCCACGCTGCAAGGAAATTTCAATCTTCCGTCCGTGCACTGGAATGTGAGCCGTCCCATTTTCCATGGATTCGGCGAAGTAGTCTTGTAGGTATGCGTCCACTCCAGCTTGTTTCAGGCTGGCGAGCACTCCGGCATGTGTGACACTGTCGAAGGCGGCGCTGAAGTCAACGAATATCATTATCCATTGGATGTTGAACTCATTGCATTTCTCGACAATTTGAGCGACAGTCTGGATATGTTCCGTGCAACTCCGGCTTCTTCGGAATCCACACTGGCTTTCTTCCAGGAAGTCTTCCTGAGTTCTCACCATCCTTTGGGTCATGATGCTTGACATGAGCTTCGAAGTCAGGGGGAGCAATGAAATTGGTCTGTAGTCTGTGATCTTCACCGGATTTGCCTTTTTGGGCAGGAGCCTCACGCTCGACTTCTTCCATCCGGGCGGGGTGGAATTGCTGAGCAGCGAGTTGTTGAAGAGTTTCGTCAGACATTCTATCAGAGTTTCTCCACCGTGCTTGATCATAAAGCCGTCTATTTTGTCAATTCCCGGAGCGGTAGTGATTCTGAGCTTCCTGATCGCATGTCGTACTTCATCCACAAGAATTTTCGGACTGAGTGAATGGTACCCGGAAGAACGTGGAGTGGGTTGAGAAAGAGGCGACGAGAAGATAGCTTCATAGTGTGCTTTGACAATGTCGACTATCTCGTTCCTCTTCCCAGTAAGGGAACCATCGTTATGTTCTAGGATTTGGAGAGGGACTTCTTTGGCCAGTGTACGTTGGAATGGCTTGGTGGACTTCTTTGCACGGCACTTTTCGAGAGTCTCGGAGAGCAGAGCCATTTTTTCGCGCTGAATCGCTTCTCTTGCCCTTCTCGATAGCTCTCTGATCTTGTGCACGTCGGGATTCGGAAGGCTCATTTCTGTTTTTCTTTCTCTGAGTAGAGCTTGGACGGCAGGACTGTGGAGAGGTCTGCTTGGGGCTTTGGGGAGCCGGGAAGCGCACTCTATTAAAGTCTCTGCCAGGTTCTCGTACTCCGAGACGTCAGAAGTGAGCCTCGACCTCTTTATTTCCTCTTCATAACACGACCAGTCTCGATTTCGAAGACACGGGGTTCTGGGTTTGTACCACTTCTTGGGGGTGTCGTCCGATTTCCTCACGAGCCACCAGGCTCTAACCATCTTGTGATCGCTTAGGTTGTGAGTGGAGGAGAAAGTGGATACATCGGAGATCGAGTTCAGGTGGTTGGCGACGAAGAAGTCAATTTCGGTCCTTCCTCCGCTCGGCCCAAGGTGAGTCCATTTTTTGCTTAATCTCTTCTTGAACCTGGAGTTGAGCAAGTAGAGGTGGTTGGCGGCGAGGAAATGGAGAAGAAGGTCGCCATGGTCGTTTCCTTGACCGAGGATGTTCTTCATGATCCACGGAGCCATCTCATTCTGCGGACAGTGGTGGACGGCGGCGTTGAAGTCTCCTCCAAAGATTATTTTCCCCTTGAAGTTTCGTCGGAGACCTTGGTAGATGAGTCCGAGATCGTTGAAGAATTTCCGAGCGTCCGGTTCTGATTTGTTCTTGGAGACAGGGGCGTAGATGTTGACGAGAGCGAGCGCAGAACCTCGGAAGTGAACTTTCAGAATACCAATTCCAGGAATTGGCCATTGGATTTCATCTATTAAGAGTTCCTTGCTCTTGATGACGAAGAATCCGATGCCTCTGTCTTTCGTTGTCTTTCTTTCATTCACATAGAGCTCGTAGTTGTGGCCGTTGATGGAACGGAGAGTGGAGGGGTGGAGGGTCTCTTGAAGGAGCACAACGTGGCACTTGGACTCGATGCAGTACTCGGTGGCGGCGGCGATTCTGACGTCGTCAGCCACTGAGCGGCAGTTCCAGGTGCCGGTCTTGAATTTGGCATCCTTCTTCGGCTTGGTCTTTGGCACGTGTGTGTTGTTGATTCTCCCGTCATCGGCACCAGAGCTCCTTCCGGGGGAGAATCGGTACCCGGTTGGAGCTTGACTCTGGTGGGTAGATCCGGTCCATTTGCTTCTTTTGCTGATTTTTTTCGTGGGTTCTTGTTCCCCTACCTAGCTATGGCTTACGAGGCCTTGGCAGGATTGCCTTATCGGCGCGGGGAGTCGGCCTAGACCTCTGGAGAGGCCACCCAAAAAAGAAGCATTGGACGCTGCTCTCGTTTGCAGTGAAAGACCTTTGTGGTAGCTTTAGCCCGTCTTCCCAGCCTGGTGTCCAACTCCAGACTCGAGGGCCGACTCGTCGGGAAAAGACGGTTTGCACTCTCTCGCCGCTTTGAGGCACCACCACATAAGAGAGAGTTGGCAGATCTGGTCACAGGGGGGTGAGGAGAGGAAGAGGGTGGGGAAAGAATGGATGACCATTAATCAACATTACTGATTATGAAAAGACAAGTGTTTGTATGTTTAGTCAACACGAGAGGAGTCTCTAGAAATATAAATGGCTTTTGATTTCTGTTTTTATTAAGGTCACAGTAACCCTGGTTCAAATTAGAAGTTCATGGGTCTATTTCAAAGAGTATTTTACCTAAAAGTTTCCGAAAGTTGTCGTGGTACCCTGAAGTTACCCGAGGGGTCCGCTGGCAGACGACGATTTACAAAGGGTCAGCAGTTCAATTTTTCAGCAAAAACGTTTTTCTTACTGTATTCCGACATTTCTCAGAGCGTAAAAAAAGTTGGCTTTGAGCCACTATCTGCATGGTTTTGTGATACAAACACCCCAACACACTATCGTTCCTATTTTCTTGTTATTAAACTGGAAATTTTTATTCAATGTTACCGCAAACACTCTGCATCCGTGGGATTCCCATTAATAGTATCAGTGAACGTATTTCAAATCCCTGTGACATTGACACCGCAAAGAACGCCGACCCGGCTCCCTTCAAAGAAGAGGAGCCGACATGCGCCGACCCGATTTCCCGGCCGACCGGAGGCGGCATTACGTAATGATTACGTAATAGTGTGTGACGTAATAGGACGTGGTTCATTGAAAAATCAATGGAACGCTCAATAATTGAGCCCGATTTACTCAAGCTCATGTGAAAAAAGTTTACGGGAAATGAATGTCACGATTTGTAAAAATTACTTTAACGGGACCGGAAAATGTCCAATGAAAATGGCCATTCCGGAACCAACTTGAAAAGGCCTTTCACAAAATTCGTGAAAGCTTGAAAGCTTCAAAAGACATCCGAAGAGGTCAAAGCCATAAATGGAATGGCGGTGCGACCGTAATAATGTGGGAATCACCGCAATAATGTGGGAATGTGGAAACTCTTTTTCCCCTTTTGACCCGTTATGATTTTGAATTTCGGTTACGTAATCACTGGTTCTTGAAGATGGACAGACCGATATACACATCGATATTTTCGATGAGCTTGGCGAGCAGCTGAAAACCTGTTCAAATCCAGTTCTTTATTCCTCTTTCAGGATATTTCACACGATTGCGGAGTTCTGGACGGTCCGTACAACACATTTTCACTTTTTTTGATGCTATTATGGTTCTAAGATTAAATAAAACAGAGACTAGATGCGTGATTTATTATAAACATTTCGGAGTTGGGAGCAAAATGACAAGTGAAATACAATTAAAACACAATAATAGACTAATATTTTCAAATAAGTGAATTTTAGGATAGCATAGTTGACAGGGCACTTCTGTACGTGGTCGTCTATGACTGCTCTGCATACAGGGCACTTCGAAGTTCCGGGCCCCCCTCGGTGGTTGCGTTAATAATAATGGTCCCTATGCATTGACCACATGCTGTATGGCCACAATCTGAAATTATTTTTCATTCATTTTCTCGGTGAAATCAGAATCTGAGGTACTTGTTTTTGTGAACTCGTCTCGTGTGGCACGAATTTTTTTGACAACAGTTAAAGAAACTTACTCATAACACGAGGGGCTTGTGTGCCTACAGAGTTGTAATGTCGCAGACATACGGGACACTCGGGGCTGGAAAAAATTTATATCGATTACACACTTTGGGATTTATTTTTCAATAATAGAAAAATTTCATGAACTTACGTGTCCCGCTCGAGGAGCTTTTTGTGTTCTTGAGAGTAGTACTGCGGTACCCTATATCCATTTCTACTGAAATGAAAATTTGTTATGCATCGATTAGACAAAAATTACGTGAGGTCTCGGTACTTCTGTTCCATTTCCTTTTGGCGAGTTTCGTACTCTGCTCCGATCTGGACCATGAGTCTGCGCTCCTCACACAGACTGTTGATCCAGTACTGAAGAACTTCTTCGGCTTCGGCCCTATCCTCTGGAGTCGCTGGGGCTCTTTTTAAATTTTCAGAGGCCTCCGTGACTTTTTCAGACAAAAACGATACTCGTTTTCTGTTGTCCATCCTTCTCATCTCGCATTCGAGTTGTGCACGTTCGCACCATCGCAGACTCAATACAGGGCTGTGAGCCACACTCATGCTTTTTGTTGTTTGGTCTAAAATAGCAAACAATCATGATGCTAGTCGCAAAATTAAAAGCGTCCAATGAAAATATTGGCGCGCCTTCATAGTCGGCGGCCATTTAAACTAGTGGGGCTGGAGAGTATGAAATATGCGAAATTGACCAACAAGGAATGAATTGTATTGATATTAACCCAGGCAACGCCCGACAATACGACTCCACCCTCTTTTTTACCATATTCCAGTGACCCCACTGTCTCACCCCTCTTTCTCTAACTTCTTCTTAATGATATATGATACATATGTCTCTTGTTTCCTCTGTGTGACTCCACCCTCTTTTTTATCATATTCCAGTGACCTCACTGTCTCACCCCTCTTTCTCTAACTTCTTCTTAATGATATATGATACATATGTCTCTTGTTTCCTCTGTGTGACTCCACCCTCTTTTTTATCATATTCCAGTGACCTCACTGTCTCACCCCTCTTTCTCTAACTTCTTCTTAATGATATATGATACATATGTCTCTTGTTTCCTCTGTGTGACTCCACCCTCTTTTTTATCATATTCCAGTAACCCCACTGTCTCACCACTCTTTCTCTAACTTCTTCTTAATGATATATGATACATATGTCTCTTGTTTCCTCTGCGAGCATATTTTTCTGCACTGGGTCTTGGCACATCTGGATGTCAGACGTCATTTTCCCCAAAACAACAGCTTTTATGAGGCAGTGTGAGTAAAGGTTTTATGGGTCTCACTACGAGTACCGTAATTTAAAGGAACATACCGTAACCTAAACCTTAAATTTTACAAAAATAATGGTTAGTTCTACTCTATTAGTTCTACTTATTTTTTCATCTCTTGAGTTTATAGTTTATTCTTACCAATTTCTCATAAAAAAGTTCGACTTTTGGCACCTTGAGCAGTAGAACCGTGGAGAATTCGAGTATCTTTATTTTCTGAAAACAATCGAGATTAAGAAATAACCAGAATTTCGAAACGATACCTGTAGCCACACGGGTTATGGAAGTACATCTTCCTTCACTTCTGATTGAACAGCAGAAACGAACGGCTTTTCATTTCTGGAAAATTAGAATTTAGGACTTATTTGAAAATATTAGTCTATTGAACTCACTTTTTGGGTTAAGATTCAGAATAATAGTTTTAAAAGGGTCAGAATAATAGGAGTTGACCAGCACAGCCAGTCTAGAGAATGAATTGTACGTTTCCTCACTGCCCCTTATATACGAGTTCTGCGGTGGAGGGGCGGGGTCACATGCGGGGGAGGGCACATTCGGTGGAGGTGTGAGGTCAGTGACGAGGCAAAGTTGGCAGATCTGGTCACAGGGGGGTGAGGAAAGGAAGAGGGTAGGGAAAGAATGGAGGATCATAAATCAACATTACTGATTATGAAAAGAAATTATGTTTGTCTTTGGAGAATCTGTATGGTTTGTCGACACGAGAGGAATCTCTAGAAATACAAATTCTTTCTATTTTCTGTTCTTATTCAGGCTGCAATGATTCTAGTTCCAATGAGAAGTTCGTAGGTTTAATTAAAAGAGTATTTCACCTGAAAGTTTCTGAAAGTTGTCGTGGTATCCTGAAGTTGCTCTGGTGTTCGCTGGCAGACGATGTGCGAAGGGTCAGCGGTTCGATTTTTCAGCAAAACCGTTTTTCTTACTTCATTCCAAAGTGTGAACTTTTCTCAGAGCATCAAAAAGGTTGGCTTTAAGCCACTATTAGGAAATCTGCATGGTTTTTGTGATACGATCATCTCAACACACTACTGATCCCATTTTTTGTTATTAAACTCAAAAACTATGTTCAATGTTACCGCAAACCCTCTGCATCCGTGGGATTCCCATTAATAGTATCAGTGAACGTATTTCAAATCCCTGTGACGTTGACACCGCAAAGAACACCGACCCCGCTCCCTTCAAAGAAGAGGAGCCGACATGCGCCGACCCGATTTCCCGGCCGACCGGAGGCGGCATTACGTAATGATTACGTAATAGTGTGTGACGTAATAGGACGTCGTTTTTTGAAAGATCAATGGAACACTCGATGACTCGAGCCTGATTTGCGTAAACTCATGTGAGAAAGATTTAAGGGAAATGGATGTCACGATTTGTAAAGAAAAAGTTGATGAAAAGTCCAGAAGTTGACTACCTAGCTATGGCTTACGAGGCCTTGGCAGGATTGCCTTATCGGCGCGGGGAGTCGGCCTAGACCTCTGGAGAGGCCACCCAAAAAAGAAGCATTGGACGCTGCTCTCGTTTGCAGTGAAAGACCTTTGTGGTAGCTTTAGCCCGTCTTCCCAGCCTGGTGTCCAACTCCAGACTCGAGGGCCGACTCGTCGGGAAAAGACGGTTTGCACTCTCTCGCCGCTTTGAGGCACCACCACATAAGAGAGAGTTGGCAGATCTGGTCACAGGGGGGTGAGGAGAGGAAGAGGGTGGGGAAAGAATGGATGACCATTAATCAACATTACTGATTATGAAAAGACAAGTGTTTGTATGTTTAGTCAACACGAGAGGAGTCTCTAGAAATATAAATGGCTTTTGATTTCTGTTTTTATTAAGGTCACAGTAACCCTGGTTCAAATTAGAAGTTCATGGGTCTATTTCAAAGAGTATTTTACCTAAAAGTTTCCGAAAGTTGTCGTGGTACCCTGAAGTTACCCGAGGGGTCCGCTGGCAGACGACGATTTACAAAGGGTCAGCAGTTCAATTTTTCAGCAAAAACGTTTTTCTTACTGTATTCCGACATTTCTCAGAGCGTAAAAAAAGTTGGCTTTGAGCCACTATCTGCATGGTTTTGTGATACAAACACCCCAACACACTATCGTTCCTATTTTCTTGTTATTAAACTGGAAATTTTTATTCAATGTTACCGCAAACACTCTGCATCCGTGGGATTCCCATTAATAGTATCAGTGAACGTATTTCAAATCCCTGTGACATTGACACCGCAAAGAACGCCGACCCGGCTCCCTTCAAAGAAGAGGAGCCGACATGCGCCGACCCGATTTCCCGGCCGACCGGAGGCGGCATTACGTAATGATTACGTAATAGTGTGTGACGTAATAGGACGTGGTTCATTGAAAAATCAATGGAACGCTCAATAATTGAGCCCGATTTACTCAAGCTCATGTGAAAAAAGTTTACGGGAAATGAATGTCACGATTTGTAAAAATTACTTTAACGGGACCGGAAAATGTCCAATGAAAATGGCCATTCCGGAACCAACTTGAAAAGGCCTTTCACAAAATTCGTGAAAGCTTGAAAGCTTCAAAAGACATCCGAAGAGGTCAAAGCCATAAATGGAATGGCGGTGCGACCGTAATAATGTGGGAATCACCGCAATAATGTGGGAATGTGGAAACTCTTTTTCCCCTTTTGACCCGTTATGATTTTGAATTTCGGTTACGTAATCACTGGTTCTTGAAGATGGACAGACCGATATACACATCGATATTTTCGATGAGCTTGGCGAGCAGCTGAAAACCTGTTCAAATCCAGTTCTTTATTCCTCTTTCAGGATATTTCACACGATTGCGGAGTTCTGGACGGTCCGTACAACACATTTTCACTTTTTTTGATGCTATTATGGTTCTAAGATTAAATAAAACAGAGACTAGATGCGTGATTTATTATAAACATTTCGGAGTTGGGAGCAAAATGACAAGTGAAATACAATTAAAACACAATAATAGACTAATATTTTCAAATAAGTGAATTTTAGGATAGCATAGTTGACAGGGCACTTCTGTACGTGGTCGTCTATGACTGCTCTGCATACAGGGCACTTCGAAGTTCCGGGCCCCCCTCGGTGGTTGCGTTAATAATAATGGTCCCTATGCATTGACCACATGCTGTATGGCCACAATCTGAAATTATTTTTCATTCATTTTCTCGGTGAAATCAGAATCTGAGGTACTTGTTTTTGTGAACTCGTCTCGTGTGGCACGAATTTTTTTGACAACAGTTAAAGAAACTTACTCATAACACGAGGGGCTTGTGTGCCTACAGAGTTGTAATGTCGCAGACATACGGGACACTCGGGGCTGGAAAAAATTTATATCGATTACACACTTTGGGATTTATTTTTCAATAATAGAAAAATTTCATGAACTTACGTGTCCCGCTCGAGGAGCTTTTTGTGTTCTTGAGAGTAGTACTGCGGTACCCTATATCCATTTCTACTGAAATGAAAATTTGTTATGCATCGATTAGACAAAAATTACGTGAGGTCTCGGTACTTCTGTTCCATTTCCTTTTGGCGAGTTTCGTACTCTGCTCCGATCTGGACCATGAGTCTGCGCTCCTCACACAGACTGTTGATCCAGTACTGAAGAACTTCTTCGGCTTCGGCCCTATCCTCTGGAGTCGCTGGGGCTCTTTTTAAATTTTCAGAGGCCTCCGTGACTTTTTCAGACAAAAACGATACTCGTTTTCTGTTGTCCATCCTTCTCATCTCGCATTCGAGTTGTGCACGTTCGCACCATCGCAGACTCAATACAGGGCTGTGAGCCACACTCATGCTTTTTGTTGTTTGGTCTAAAATAGCAAACAATCATGATGCTAGTCGCAAAATTAAAAGCGTCCAATGAAAATATTGGCGCGCCTTCATAGTCGGCGGCCATTTAAACTAGTGGGGCTGGAGAGTATGAAATATGCGAAATTGACCAACAAGGAATGAATTGTATTGATATTAACCCAGGCAACGCCCGACAATACGACTCCACCCTCTTTTTTACCATATTCCAGTGACCCCACTGTCTCACCCCTCTTTCTCTAACTTCTTCTTAATGATATATGATACATATGTCTCTTGTTTCCTCTGTGTGACTCCACCCTCTTTTTTATCATATTCCAGTGACCTCACTGTCTCACCCCTCTTTCTCTAACTTCTTCTTAATGATATATGATACATATGTCTCTTGTTTCCTCTGTGTGACTCCACCCTCTTTTTTATCATATTCCAGTAACCCCACTGTCTCACCACTCTTTCTCTAACTTCTTCTTAATGATATATGATACATATGTCTCTTGTTTCCTCTGCGAGCATATTTTTCTGCACTGGGTCTTGGCACATCTGGATGTCAGACGTCATTTTCCCCAAAACAACAGCTTTTATGAGGCAGTGTGAGTAAAGGTTTTATGGGTCTCACTACGAGTACCGTAATTTAAAGGAACATACCGTAACCTAAACCTTAAATTTTACAAAAATAATGGTTAGTTCTACTCTATTAGTTCTACTTATTTTTTCATCTCTTGAGTTTATAGTTTATTCTTACCAATTTCTCATAAAAAAGTTCGACTTTTGGCACCTTGAGCAGTAGAACCGTGGAGAATTCGAGTATCTTTATTTTCTGAAAACAATCGAGATTAAGAAATAACCAGAATTTCGAAACGATACCTGTAGCCACACGGGTTATGGAAGTACATCTTCCTTCACTTCTGATTGAACAGCAGAAACGAACGGCTTTTCATTTCTGGAAAATTAGAATTTAGGACTTATTTGAAAATATTAGTCTATTGAACTCACTTTTTGGGTTAAGATTCAGAATAATAGTTTTAAAAGGGTCAGAATAATAGGAGTTGACCAGCACAGCCAGTCTAGAGAATGAATTGTACGTTTCCTCACTGCCCCTTATATACGAGTTCTGCGGTGGAGGGGCGGGGTCACATGCGGGGGAGGGCACATTCGGTGGAGGTGTGAGGTCAGTGACGAGGCAAAGTTGGCAGATCTGGTCACAGGGGGGTGAGGAAAGGAAGAGGGTAGGGAAAGAATGGAGGATCATAAATCAACATTACTGATTATGAAAAGAAATTATGTTTGTCTTTGGAGAATCTGTATGGTTTGTCGACACGAGAGGAATCTCTAGAAATACAAATTCTTTCTATTTTCTGTTCTTATTCAGGCTGCAATGATTCTAGTTCCAATGAGAAGTTCGTAGGTTTAATTAAAAGAGTATTTCACCTGAAAGTTTCTGAAAGTTGTCGTGGTATCCTGAAGTTGCTCTGGTGTTCGCTGGCAGACGATGTGCGAAGGGTCAGCGGTTCGATTTTTCAGCAAAACCGTTTTTCTTACTTCATTCCAAAGTGTGAACTTTTCTCAGAGCATCAAAAAGGTTGGCTTTAAGCCACTATTAGGAAATCTGCATGGTTTTTGTGATACGATCATCTCAACACACTACTGATCCCATTTTTTGTTATTAAACTCAAAAACTATGTTCAATGTTACCGCAAACCCTCTGCATCCGTGGGATTCCCATTAATAGTATCAGTGAACGTATTTCAAATCCCTGTGACGTTGACACCGCAAAGAACACCGACCCCGCTCCCTTCAAAGAAGAGGAGCCGACATGCGCCGACCCGATTTCCCGGCCGACCGGAGGCGGCATTACGTAATGATTACGTAATAGTGTGTGACGTAATAGGACGTCGTTTTTTGAAAGATCAATGGAACACTCGATGACTCGAGCCTGATTTGCGTAAACTCATGTGAGAAAGATTTAAGGGAAATGGATGTCACGATTTGTAAAGAAAAAGTTGATGAAAAGTCCAGAAGTTGAAGTGCTACTGTTGAAGTGCTCATGAAACCCTACCACTACAGCTTGTGAAATTTGGAAGTCTCAGCGGACAAATGAGTTTCTGATCCCAAAGAAACCGTTCGAGCATCTTGTTAAGTAGATATCTGGCAAGACGTCATATGGAAGAAGGAGGCGACGAAAGCAATTCAGGAGGCGACGGAGAACCACATTATCAAGGTAATCGGGACCGGAATAAAGCTGGTCATTAACGCCAGAAGAGTGAGACTGATGAACGGGGACGTCGAGATGTTGATGGAGAAGAAGTGACCATGAAAGAAGGATTTTGTCTGTTACATTTAATTAACCTGCTTTTTAAATTCTTTTAATAAATATTCACACAGATATGTCTTTTCGGTGTTTTGTTCCAATCAGAAAGATGATTTGCTATACCTGGGGGTCTTTCCTTTGGGGTTGGCGCATTTTGCAAGTGCGTTACCCCGAGAGTTGACAATGTGGAAATGTCGGTCAAAATAATTTCAGTTATTTCAATTGAATTTCAGAAGATTATCGAAAAAACGTTTGGAAAAACATCAAAAATTCACAAATTTTCCATAAAAAAATGAGATATCGCCTTCGAAGTTGACGTCGATCACTCAAAACGTGTTCAAATTCATGAATCTTAAAATTTTTCTATAAAAAATAGAAAATAACATAAAAATAAGGCAAAACATGTGCTTGAAGACGTAAATCTCCGACCTCCGTAAATCACCCCCACAGTTTTCTCTGTACTGTCCTGCGCTTCACTCGAAGAGAGACGCAGGGGTTGAAGTGAATAGACTCTCATGTGTCGATTCACGGGGGATAGGCGCTCGGCGTATTTCAACAACCCTGTATTTTCTTGCTATGTTCAAAACCAGCACACATTTGCAGAACGAACAACAGTTATCCCGATGCCTGGAACGCAATTTCGTCTTTTGTTTTTACAAGTTTTTTGACTTTTCGTAATATTCAAACTATTTTACAATTGAGCTGTCATATTGCCTCTCCGGAAGGTCCCCGGAAAAGATGTTCCAAAAGTTATAGTCGTTCGACGCTCTCTTTCGAAAGGTCGGAACTCCAGCGTACCTTAAGTTACTGGGTTAAAACCGACGATCGAAGCGAGAAGACGACTTATACCATTCACTGTGTACGGACAAAAACGAGGACGGCGATGAGCGACCCTCTGTGTATGCCACCTGCCCACACGAGAGCATGGCCGTGGCCGATGTTCTACACGGCCCTCTCGTCGCCCCACCAGACTTCCGCCTTGTGATTTTTTGAAACAACTTTGTCATCATTCGTCAATTTCTTCGTTTCGACAATTTTTCTTCAGGAATTCTATCTATTCTATTCCTCAATCGGTAAGTTTATACTCTTTTAAACTTGAAAATGAGTAGTTTTCCATTTATCAACGAGAAATCGTAGAATAATAAAAAAATCAATTTAAATTCGTTGAAAAACTACCTGAAAAATGTGAAATGAAATATGTATATTTGAGAACGTGGATGTCGATGAAATTGGACTCTGGAGAACGACTGGTTGTGTGCCGGCGAATCAAAGAAGCAAGGAGCAGCTCCGACGCCACCGATTCAACTTGTTTCCAGTTCGAACAAGCTAAGGCAAGAAATAATGATGACCGCACTATAACTCGTGGCAATGGCAAGGAAAAGGGTAATTTTTTGGCAATGACAAGGAAAAAAAAAGGGTAATTTTAGAAAGAAAAGGGTAATTTTTAGCGAAATTTTATTGGAAAACTCATGTTGACGGCATAATTGGGGCATAGCGGCAATAAAACAGTTAGCTCTACAAACTTTCATTACAACTTCACGGTTAACGAAAATAATATAGACATGAAGATCCCCGCAACGGAAAAATGGATCGTGACGCCGACATCTCGAAGTCTACCTCGAGCCCTTGAAGCCGACAGCGACGCATTCCTGGCTATTTTTTTTCTGGAGTGCGACGACTATTTCTGGAGTGCGACGTTTGAAAGCAAAAGAATCCACAAAGATTGTACGTTTTTTCATCTTGAAAATCCTGAATTCAATAAAAACATGTGAGCATCAGCCGGCAAGAAAGTAAAAGGCGTCCGTCTCCTCGGTAAAGGATAATCATGCAAGATTGGCACAAAGTGAACTCGGGGACCAAACAACTTGAAACCCAATCAGGATTCCTGTGCAAAAGTCGTGGGAGAGGAGCAGTCATGGATCAGTCGGAGTGCTGCAAACGAACAGACTCTGGAGAAGATCCATCGTGTTAAAAAGAATTGAAATCGTACGCTGGAATTGGCTGCTGCGCGACATCAGGACATCGAGAGCCCACACTACAATAAGGATTCATGAAAAGATGCTGTTATGATAATTTTTCTCTGATCGACGTGGTTTTGGCATGATGGTAGCAATAACATCGACCATCATGCCAAATTTCACTTTGGGACAAAAGATTGGTTAATAGGCGTCCTAGGCGTTCAAAATTTCAGAATCAAACTGAAAAATAGTGTGTAGACAATCCTTCCTGAACGTTTGAGGGATAGAGAATTTATGCTGAAATTGACTGACTGAAGTGAGTGCGAGTGATTGAAGTGAGTTGGTTGCAACGTTTCTCTGAATAAGATCTTCAAAACTAGGGGTTCAATTGTTCTTCATGGAAAACAACAGGGGAAATCGATTTCTTTCCAGAAGGTTCACGTTTTTCCTTTTTTTAACCTTTCAGCATTTTGTCAAAATTAAAAACCATTCAAATAATTCAACAAACAATTTATTCAAACTAGTTTACAAAAACAAAACAAAACAAACAGCTCCTTGTCTCTTAATGACCATAAAACAGCAGGAATCAAAGGTAGGGAAACAGTCCATCGTAGCTGAAAATTAAAAGTTATTTTTTCATCTCTTGAGTTTATATTTTATTCTTACCCATTTCTCGTAGAAAAGTTCGACTTTTGGCACCTTGAGCAGTTCAACCGTGGAGAATTCAAGTATCTTTATTTTCTGAAAACAATTGAGATTAACAAATAACCAAAATTTTGAAACGATACCTGTAGCCACCCGGGTTGTGGAAGTATATCTTCCTTCACTTCTGATTGAAGAGCAGAAACGAATGTTTCTGGAAAATTTGAATTAGAGTTTATTTGAAAATATTAGTCTATTGAACTCACTTGTTGGGTTTAGATTCAGAATAATAGTTTAAAAAGGGTCAGAATAATAGGAATTGACCAGCACAGCCAGTCTATAGAATGAATTGTACGTTTCCTCACTGCCCCTTATATACGAGTTCTGCGGTGGAGGGGCGGGGCCAAATGCGGTGGAGGGCACATTCGGTGGAGGGGCGAGGTCAGCGACGAGGCAAAGTTGGCAGATCTGGTCACAGGGGGGTGAGGAGAGGAAGAGGGTGGGGAAAAAATGGATGATCATAAATCAACATTACTGATTATGAAAAGAAATTTTGTTTGTCTATCGAGTATTTGTATGTTTAGTCAAAATAAAAAAAAGTCTCTAGAAATAGAAATTCTTTTGATTTTCTGTTCTTTTCCAGGCTACAATGATTCTAATTCAAATTAGAAGTTCATAGTTATAATTCAAAGAGTATTTCACCTAAAAGTTTCTGAAAATTGTCGTGGTACCCTGAAGTCGCCCGAGGGGTCCGCTGGCAGACGACGATTTACAAAAGGTCAGCGGTTCGATTTTTCAGCAAAATCGTTATTTTTACTGTATTCCGACATTTCTCAGAGCGTCAAAAAGGTTGGCTTTGAGCCACTATCTGCATGGTTTTGTGATACAAACACCCCAACACACTATCGTTCCTATTTTCTTGTTATTAAACTGGAAATTTTTATTCAATGTTACCGCAAACACTCTGAAACCATGAGCTTTCCATTAACAGTATCAGTGAACGTATTTCAAATTCCTGTGACGTTGACACCGCAAAGAACGCCGACCCGGCTCCCTTCAAAGAAGAGGAGCCGACATGCGCCGACCCGATTTCCCGGCCGACCGGAGGCGGCATTACGTAATGATTACGTAATAGTGTGTGACGTAATAGGACGTGGTTCATTGAAAAATCAATGGAACGCTCAATAATTGAGCCCGATTTACTCAAGCTCATGTGAAAAAAGATTACGGGAAATGAATGTCACGATTTGTAAAAATTACTTTAACGGGACCGGAAAATGTCCAATGAAAATGGCCATTCCGGAACCAACTTGAAAAAGCCTTTCACAAAATTCGTGAGAGCTTGAAAGCTTCAAAAGACATCCGAAGAGGTCAAAGCCATAAATGGAATGGCGGTGCGACCGTAATAATGTGGGAATCACCGCAATAATGTGGGAATGTGGAAACTCTTTTTCCCCTTTTGACCCGTTATGATTTTGAATTTCGATTACGTAATCACTGGTTCTTGAAGATGGACAGACCGATATACGCATCGATATTTTCGATGAGCTTGGCGAGCAGCTGAAAACCTGTTCAAATCCAGTTATTTATTCCTCTTTCAGGATATTTCACACGATTGCGGAGTTCTGGACGGTCCGTAAAACACATTTTCACTTTTTTTGATGCTATTATGGTTCTAAGATAAAATAAAACAGAGACTAGATGCGTGATTTATTACATTTCGGAGTTGGGAGCAAAATGACAAGTGAAATACAATTAAAACACAATACGATATTACGCTCAAACTCAAAATGAAAACTAGAAATCTAATATAGAAAATATTACAAATTAGCTACTCATGAATTTTATATATTTCTCCGACTTTCTTCTCTCATCAAATTCGGACTGGGCAGCATCAAACTGGGCAGCTCCGTCTGAAATTGGTAGTAATTAGGTAGTTAATTGAGTAATTAAGTTATTAAAAAATATAATTATGTCAATTAACTATTTCTCTAAAACTTACAGAAGCTAAATCTAATTTCAAAATCCCTGTCATTTCAAAAAAGGTTTAATCTTTAATTAATTAACTATCTAATTGGCTAATTAAGTTAATTGACCAATTAACTCAACTTGCTAATTACCCATTCACTCACCTGGAAAGACATATCGCCACGCTTCCTCCTTTATATTCCAAATTGCAATTTTGCAATTGATAACATTGGCCACTGCTTGCTCATCGTTCACATCACGATTGTTCTTGTAGGCGTCAACCTGAATTGGTAAATTTTACTGTATTTAGTATTTCCATAAAATTTGGAGTAATTTGATACCCATATTGACTAGGTTTTCAAGGTTTTATGGGTCTCACTACGAGTACCGTAATTTAAAGGAACATACCGTAACCTAAACCTTAAATTTTACAAAAATAATGGTTAGTTCTATTCTATTAGTTCTACTTATTTTTTCATCTCTTGAATTTATAGTTTATTCTTACCAAGTTTTCATAAAAAAGTTGGACTTTTGGCACCTTGAGCAGTACGGCTTTTCATTTCTGGAAAATTTGAATTTAGGGCTTATTTGAAAATATTAGTCTATTGAACTCACTTGTTGGGTTTAGATTCAGAATAATAGTTTAAAAAGGGTCAGAATAATAGTTTTAAAAGGGTCAGAATAATAGGAGTTGACCAGCACAGCCAGTCTATAGAATGAATTGTACGTTTCCTCACTGCCCCTTATATACGAGTTCTGCGGTGGAGGGGCGGGGCCAAATGCGGTGGAGGGCACATTCGGTGGAGGTGCGAGGTCAGTGACGAGGCAAAGTTGGCAGATCTGGTCACAGGGGGGTGAGGAGAGGAAGAGGGTAGGGAAAGAATGGATGATCATAAATCAACATTGGTGATTATGAAAAGACAAGTGTTTTATGTTTAGTCAACACGAGAGGAGTCTCAAGAAATATAAATGGTTTTTGATTTCTGTTTTTATTAAGGTCACAGTAACCCTGGTTCAAATTAGAAGTTCATGGGTCTATTTCAAAGAGTATTTTACCTAAAAGTTTCTGAAAATTGTCGTGGTACCCTGAAGTTGCCCGAGGGGTCCGCTGGCAGACAACGATTTACAAAGGGTCAGCGGTTCGATTTTTCAGCAAAAACGTTTTTCTTACTGTATTCCGACATTTCTCAGAGCGTCAAAAAGGTTGGCTTTGAGCCACTATCTGCATGGTTTTGTGATACGAACACCCCAACACACTATCGTTCCTATTTTCTTGTTATTAAACTGGAAATTTTTATTCAATGTTACCGCAAACACTCTGCATCCGTGGGATTCCCATTAATAGTATCAGTGAACGTATTTCAAATCCCTGTGACGTTGACACCGCAAAGAACGCCGACCCGGCTCCTTTCAAAGAAGAGGAGCCGACATGCGTCGACCCGATTTCCCGGCCGACCGGA
The DNA here is from genome assembly GCA_963572205.1 of Caenorhabditis imperialis. NCBI lineage: Eukaryota > Metazoa > Nematoda > Chromadorea > Rhabditida > Rhabditidae > Caenorhabditis > Caenorhabditis imperialis. Next base: position 10,910,970 of record OY751544.1, on the reverse strand, counting down.
GGCGGCATTACGTATTACGTAATAGTGTGTGACGTAATGTGAACGTCGTCTCTCCAAAGGTCAGAAGAAGACTCAAAAACTCGAGCCTGATTTGCTCAATCTCATGTAAAAAAAGCTTAAGGAATGGATATCACGATTTGTAAAGAAGATTGGCTCAAATACGCTCAGAAAAATTACTTTAACGAGGCCGGAAAATGTCCACTGAAAGTGACCAACGAATAGAACAAACTTATCAATTGAAGATAGTATTGAAGAACACCTGATAAAATTTCACGAGTAATGATTTTACAATCAAAAATTATCAAAGAACAAAACAGGATTAACAACATTCTCGAAATTTCATGTTATTTTTGAAATCATTTTTTCATTACCAGATGATTCAAGGGTTTGGTTGGTAAAACGCTGATGTGAAATCCAGAAATTGAAGTGCTACCGCCACATAGTGAAAGTAGCACTTTGAGAGAATTGGTTGATATAAATAGTTTTATTTATCTTATAAGTGTGCGTCAATGCTCTCTTTCAATCACTTGTAAAAGTTTCCATCTCAAGAATTCGAGTTTTGTCCCTCTATTCATATCTCTAAACTGTGCTACCTCCACCTTTTCCACCTGCAACGCAACGTCGATACTCTCGATATGTGCGGTCGCAGCTCGTGACCTTAATTTGGCAGAAATGGGCGTGGCCGCACAGTCACTCCTCCCTCCTTGCTCCGCCTGCCGATGGGGAAGGACCACATTCATTCCATCCATATCATGGGCTGCTGTGTGGCCCCCTTCCCTCCCTTATTATTCTGACTCTTTTTTCCAAGTCTTTCTTAATGTTAGACTTCACTATTATTCTGAAACTTAAAAGTAAGTTGAACGAGTTTATGTTTATAAAGGTATTAGTTTGTATCTAGAAGAATCAGAGAAATAACTAACTTTTATAATAGTTTCTGTTTCAGATTGGCAAAATTCCACCCCACGCCACTATTATTCTGAAACTTAATTCATCTAAAACCAAAGCAAATCAATTTGGAAGGTGAGTTCAAGATTTTACATATCTTCAGAAAAACTGAATTAAAAACTCTTTTATTTTTCAAAAAATGTGTTTTTCAGACTCGAGAACCGCCGAATTCAAACTGCAGACAATGTGAATTTCAACGATCATTTCGAATTCGGATTCATGTTTGAAGTAAGTAGCAAGAAGTATCTAAATACTAAATACGTATGCTTTTTTCAGAATGGCACCGAAAACGCAGCATCCTATTTTGCAGTGTAGTGGCGTCATGAAACCCTACCACTACAGCTTGTGAAATTTGGAAGTCTCAGCGGATAAATGAGTTTCTGATGCCCAAGAAACCGTTCGAGCATCTTGTTAAGTAGATATCTGACAAGACGTCATATGGAAGAAGGACGCGACGAAGCAATTCAGAAGGCAACGGAGAACCATATTATTAAGATAATCGGGACCGGAATAAAGATATGAACGGGGACGTCGAGATGTTGATGGAGAAGAAGTGAGCATGAAAGAAGGATTTTGTCTGTTACATTTAATTAACCTGCTTTTTTAATTCTTTTAATAAATATTCACACACGATATGTCTTCTCGGTGTTTTGTTCCAATCAGAAAGATGATTTGCTATACCCGAGAGTCTTTCCTTTGGGGGTGGCGCATTTTGCCAAGTGCGTCACACTGAGAGTTAACAATGTGGAAATGGCGGTCGAAATGACTTCAGTTATTTTATTTGAATTTTACAAGATTATCGCAAAAACGTTTAGAAAAACATCAAACATTCACACATTTTCCATTAAAAATGACATATCGCCGCAAAACTGACGTCGGCCACTCATAACGTGTTCAAATTCATGAGTGGACGACAAATATTTTTGTGAATTCTTCAGAAAGACTCCGCCTCACCATCACTCAATGCTCTGGCTCTGTCATCGGTGATATTTCTCAAATGGCCATCAAAACACTCTTTATCAGCAAAAGATTAGTTTGTTCTATCCCTTCTATATACTTCGGACCTACTGCTAATGAGTAAACAGATTGAGGGTGTCAGAAAAATATTCTGACCAGCACTCACAACGGAAATGCAGTAGTTATGACACCTTTTACCCTCTTACACGCAATCTAATCCCTCAATACATGGCCATATAACTACGGCACCCTGCTGTGAGAGGTGGTCAGAATATTTTTCTGACACCCGTCAGAATATTTTTCTGACACCTTCAGAATATTTTTCTGACACCCTCCACCTGCTAACAACTGTAAACGTATGGTTGGCCTACCTTGGTAGCTAGCGACCTGGATTAACATATTCCCCCCCCCCCCCCCCCCCCAACCTGTTAACACATAAGAGAAGATCGTTCTGAATACACATAAAAGATAAAAAACTTATCAATTGCAGATACATAGTTTACGAAGACCACCTGAAAAATATCACGAATAATGATTTTAAAAACAAAAATTATAACAAAACAGGATAAAAAATACTCGAGGAACTTTATGTTGTTTGTAAAATTATTTTCTGATTACCAGTTATTTATATTGTCATTTCCTAATGAAACAGTGAAGACGTGATGGGATTGCACAAGCCATCGAAAATCTAAATTTCTGCTCAGAAAATTGTTTCGTAAAGAGACGCCGTCAATGATAATCCTTCACTTCGTTCGCTGCGTCAACTTTGTTAATCATCGACAGAACATAAAGGCTGGAATTATTTCATTGATTCAAAATGAAATTTTGCGTTGATAGAGAGAGAAGAGTTATGAAAACTCAAATGTTTGTCTTGCCATGCTACGATTCGTTAGCGCATGACAGTCTTTGTCGGACTTGCACCTTTTCATATTGAACTACTTAAAAGTGAGTAAAACGAGCTGAAGTTTATACAGGAATTAGTGTGTATCTAGAAGAATCAGAAAAAACAACTAACTTTTATAATAGTTTCTGTTTCAGATTGGCTAAATTCCACTCCATGCTCCTATTATTCTGAAACTTAATTCATCTAAAACCTAGTCAAATCAAATTGAAAGGTGAGTTCAAGATTTTCATATATCTTCAGAAAAACTGAAATAAAAACCCTTCCATCTTTCGAAAAATGTGTTTTTCAGACTCGAGAACCGCCGCATTCAAACTGCAGACAGTGTGAATTTCAACGATCATCTCAAATTTGGATTCATGTTTGAGGTAAGTAGCAAGAAGTATATGAACACTAAATACGTTTCTTTCTTCAGAATGGCACCAAAGAAGCAGCATCCTGTTTGCAGTGTAGTGGCGTTATCAAACCATCTCGTCAAGTTTATATCTGCCAAAAAGTCTTCTGGAAAAAGGACGCAACGGAAGCGATTCAAAAAGTAACAGAGGCTTTCCTCATCAACATGATCGGACGCGGAAAGAGTGACACTGATGTCCAGAGACGTGGAGATTGTAATTGAGAAGAATTTGGGCAATGAGAGAAGGATTCTGTCTGTTAATTTTATTGAACCTGCGTTTATTTCGTCTTCTAATAAATATTCACACATGACACGTCTTTTGAATACAATGTTCGGCAGCAAAAACGGTTTATTTGTGTTTTTGTTGAGGAATCGGGTATCATTGTAGAGAAAAAGTTAACGTCCGTTGTCTTGATTGAACTCAAAAATTTACAAATGTTTCATAAAAAATGAGATATCGACGGCGAAATTGACATCCGCCACTTAAAACATTTCCAAATGCATGAATCTTAATATTTTCCAATAAAAAATAGAGCAAAACATGTGCTTGAAAACGTAAATCGCCGACCCCGTAAATCACCCCCACAGTTTTCTCCGTACTGAACAGTGTTTCACTCAAAGAGACACGCAGGGGTTCAAGTGAAATAGACTCTCATGTGTCGATTTACGAGGGATCGGCGCTCGGCGTATTTCAACTACAGCCAAACACATACCTTATTGAGTTTTTCTTCACAGTCCACATAATTTCCTTTTCTTTCTTAGGGAAAAATAAAATAATATATGAAATTACACACTTTCACTGACCGACGTCAATTTTGTAGACGAGATTTGATTTTTCAAGCAAAAATACCTTTCTGATCGGTCCTGTTTAAGTATTTCAAACCAACTGTTCAAGGAAATCAGCATTTTTCACTGGTTTGCTAAAAAACGATTCATAACTGCTGATTTGTTCACGAAAAAACATATTTTGTCGAATACTGACGTCGGTTCATCAAAACATGTCGAATTTCTCATCGTAATTCTCAATGAGCTTGGCGAGCAGCAGAAACCCTGTTCAAATCCAGTTCTTTATTCCTCTTTCAGGATCTTTCACACGATTGCCGATTATGGACGGTCCGTAAAACAAATTTTCACTTTTTTTTAATGCTATTATGGTTCTTAAAGATAATATAAAAGAGACTAGATGCGTGATTTATTATAAACATATTGCAATTGAGAGCAAAATGACAAGTACAATTTAAACACAATACAAAATAAAACTCAAACTCAACATGAAAACTAGACATGAAAAGACAACTCAATAATATCTCTATCTAACGCTTCTAGAAATAAGTTACTGTCTGTGTAGACTTTTATCAAATCGTATGCTTTTCCCTTGCAGTGTTTCTTTAAGAGTCCGAACTTTACTACATCTAGCATTTTTGTGTTTTCTTCTACTAGTGGTCTAAATAAATCATAAAACTCATTCCAATTTTCTGGTTCTCCATCAAAGTCTGGTATTACTATGGTTTTATTTGATATAATGCTACTTCCTATTTTCTTTTTTATATAGTCGGTTCCTTTCTTATCCATATTTTCTGTTAGCTCGTGGAATTTTTCATCTATTATTTCTTCACTATCACTTTCATCTAGCTCTAGGTCAGGTAATTCTAAGCCTGAAAGAGATAATTGGGTTTTTGCTGTCTCATATTTGTCGGCTTTTTTCTCTATTTTGTCATTAGCTACTTTTTCTACTTCTTCCATTTCGTTGGCTAAGTCTGCTATAAGTCCTTCTGCATGTTTCCCTAGCTGACTGTTTGTAGGTATTTTATTTAGTGCTACTAATGTCTCATTGAGATCTCTCTTGCATTCTTGCTTACTAATTATAAGTAACTTGTAACCACTTTTTACCTTTTCTGCGAACTCATTCCACTGGTATATCTTCTCTTGAGCGCTTTCTGATGTATCTACTTTTGGAATTGTCACCTGATCGTTTAATATGATTCCGTCGTCTTTAAGCTTTATATATTTCTTCTCCATCCTATTTCTAGCTAACTCTATTAGTTCTACTTCACTTTTTGTATCATTAATGTTCTTTTGGTTTTCTAATTTATCACTTTTATCTACTTGGCTATCTACTATTCTAATTGTTGTGTTGATATCTGACATACTAAGTTTTTTCTTTTTTGGTTTTTATTTCTTATTTTTTGGGATCATTGCTCAACGACTGAGTCTTTATCGCGTACCGATTTTCTACGAGTTTTTCTCCAATCTACAAGTTTTTCTACAAATACTACTGGTACAGGACCTAATTAATTTTAAGATTCTCAAAAGAGAAAAATTTAACTGATTTCGGTTGGCCTCCTGCTCCGTAGCCGTCCTTGTTCAATGCACCAAAATGTGCAGTAGGTTCAGTGTATATTCAACCATAGGTTGGAGAAGGGCGAGGAACGATAAAATATGTAACATGGCCTGGGTTTACATAGTGTGGCAATTCGTCTTGTGTTTCTTCTTTCCTCTGAACTCTCTAATGCATCCTTTCTTTGATTACTTCCGAAGACTACACAATCGTCGGCAAATTGTTGCCCAATGTCACATAATTGCCGGCCCAATTGTTGCTCAGTGGTGCTGAATAATTGATTGAGCCTCCACTTTCGCTTTACTGAGTGTTCGTTGATCTTCTGGTTGGCTCGCACGACACGTACTCTCAAAATGCGCAATTCTTTAGATACTTTCACTTGTTGAACTCACTTTTTAATTTCAGAATAATACTGAAGTCTGAGATAGACTTGGGAAAAGGGTCAGAATAATAAGAAGAGGGCTACACAGCAGCCCATGTTCCAATCCAAAAGGCTTGGTTTGGGAAAAAGAGCCAAACGAATGAGAGAGAGAAGGGGGCCACACAGCAGCCCATCATGCAAATGGAATGAATGTGGCCTCTCCACATAGACAGGCGGAGCGAGGAGGGATGAGAGAAAGTGCGGCCACGCCCATTTTTGCGGAAAAGTGTGGTGACGAGGCGCACACATCGACCTTATTGTCATAGGGACGCAGACGGGGACTGTGAAAGTGAAACGTTGAGAACGTTGTGAATCATTATAGATGGCGTGACAAGTGGCCGAGCACGAAAAGGCGTGACAATGGGCCGACGAAAGGACGCGTTAGAGAGTTCGGAGGAAAGAAGAGACACAGGACCGCGCATGTTGTGACGACCACATTCATTCCATATGCATCATGCGCTGCTGTGTGGCCCCCTTCTCTCTCTCTTATTCTTTTGACTCTTTTATCCCAAACCAAGCCTAGTTGGATTGGATAATGGGCTGCTGTGTAGCCCTCTTCTTACTTTTTATTATTCCGACCCATTCCCTGAGTCTTTATTAGACTTCACTATTATTCTGAAATTAAAAAGTGAGTTCAACGAGTGAAAGTATTTAAAGAATCGCGCTATTTTGAGACGTGTCGTGCCGGCCATCCAGAAGATCAACGAACACTCAGTCAAGCGGAAGTTGAGGCTCAATTTTAACCTATTCAGCCGGCATAGAGAAATTAGACAATGACATACTACTAAAAAGGCAAAGAAAGAAAAACCTACTGCAAGTCCAAAGAAAAAGGAAGAATAGGAAAAAGACGAAACAATCAAATGAGAGGAAGAAGACAGAGTAGTCCATTATGAAGAAAATGAAATCCATTATGAAGAAGATTGAAGGAGGTGAGCAGAAAAAGATAGATAAGAGAAAAATAGAAAAGTTAAGGAAGCCCAGTCCCAGTCCACCAGCCCGACCAAGTACAAGTACCACAAAATCAAGTACAAGTACAAGCACCGCCACCACCCCAGAGACAATTCCCAGCAACTCAATGGCAACAGCCAATGCAACCACCTCAATGGCAACCTTATCCCCAACAATTCTTCAATCAACCCCAGACCCCCTTGGCTCCAATGCCCCAATTGTTCCCAACTTCCATAGCAAACCAAAAACCGACCAAAAATTGCAAAATTTGCGAAAAGGCAAAACACTTAGCCCGGCAGAAATACACAGAAATGTCAAAAAATACAGAATAGAAAGTTTAAAGTGAGAATATAATTGTAATTTTGTACCCCCCTTTTGTACCCACCCCATTTTGTACCCACACTGACCCATTTTTATGTCAAGCAGAAATTAATTGTAAACATTATTGTAGCAAAATAAAAAGTTATAATACGAAAGACAGTCCACGGCACAGAGAAATTAGACAATGACATACTCCAAAAAAAGCAAAGAAAGAAAAACCGACTGAAAGTCCAAAGAAAAAAAAAGAATAAGAAAAAGACGAAACAATCAAATCAAAAGAAGAAGAAAGAGTAGTCAAGCTTCTTAGGAGTCTGCCGTAGCAGAGCACCATCTTTCGGAGCAAGACCGTAGTCAACCTTCTCTTAGCAAGACCGTAGATTCTCAGTTTGTTAATAAAACAGGATATTAAAATTAAACATTTCGATTCAACAGAACGTGATCCATATTGTTCCAGGACCACCTTTCAATAGTCCCGGTGTTCCAAAAATTATCGTCAGGGAAGAGAGAGGGATTGCCACCGGCATTCTATCTCACACATTTCTCTTTCCGACTTATAAGGAGGCTTTGTGTGATAATCGGAAATTGTGCCGGAATATGCAATCTGTACGGCGGACATGTCGCGGGTTCCGCCCGTCGCTATGTTTTGAACGCGACTTTTAACACCAGAGGGGGACGGCGGACATAATGTGTCTTTTCGTCATTTTTCTGTTAGTTCGAAACTTTTTTAGACTGAAATGTTGAATTTCGTCTCTGCTCAAATGTTTTTCCTTTGAGTTCATTACCAAATACTTTTGATTTCGGACGATCACGGGTTCCCTGATCTCTTTCTTTGATGGTTGGACTTTTTGATGGAAAAAACTTAATTTATTGAAAAAATAGTTACCAACAAAAATAATAAAACAAATTATGCAGAGAGGTCGACGGCGATTTTTTTGACAAAATTGTTCCGTGGACTTCTGGTATTAGCGGAGGGCAATGGTGCCGTGGCATTAGCGATGTGGCTTCATAACTCCATTGAATGAGTTCTGAAAGAAAAAAATGATGTTCAGTCACTCGAAATCGGCGGTTTGGCACCGCCCTCCAAACACTGGAAATCATTACTATTACTAACGTGTGTCTGTCGGTGTATCTGTGTGTATGCGACCCTGGAGATGTCCCCAGCCATGGGAATGAGCCCAATTTTCGGTTACGGCCCTTATTTGACCCCGCGGTAAAATGAAGTACTGGTAAAATGAAGAACTTAAAATTCTCTATCGATTGATACTAAAATCATAATTTTTCAAAAAATTTTAAGTAGGGAAAACAAGAGGATTCTCTGCGTCTTTTTCTAACCCTCTCACTGCTCCACTTCGAAGGGGTGTAACTCCCTGGAGAGTAATTTTCATAAGAAGTGAAGTACTAGTAAAATATAGAATTTAAAATTCCCTATCGATTGATAGGAAATCATAATTTTTCAAAAATTCTAAAGTACTGAAAAATTGATTTCTTACGCGGTCCATAATCAAATCTGGCTCTCGGCTTCTTGCGGCCGATCTCCAACGCAACTTTGCGGTTGAAAGTCTGACGGAAGACGTGAAGATCTCGTTGCTTCTTCTAGAGGACGTAGGAGCTTTGGTTGGAGCTCAGTTGGAGCTGGAGCTCAACAAGCTCTTTCTGACGCCTTTTGGATGGAGAGGTATGAGTCGAAGATGGTGGATGAGATTTGAGAAAGGTGCTTTCTTTTTTGTGATTCGTCGGGATTCTGGAGCACCGTTTGAAGAGAAGGGAGGTCTTCTGGGTCCTCGACGTCTTCCTCGACGTTTTCCTCGATCTCAATTGGAATGGGCTCATCGAAGACTTCTGGAGCTCCGGGAGCTTCTTGCTCATCCTTAAATCCATTCGCCTTCGTTCCTCACCATTTGCTTCAGATGTCCAACGTCTTCAAGTGTCTCTCCCTCTTCCAGCACCGCCTCTTTCAACTTTCTATCAGCCTCTTTTTGTTCCATGAGTTTCTGATAAATGATCGGATACAATTTGATATGTTCCAGTCTTCTTTTGTGGTTGAAGAAGTTCCCGCAAAGATGTCACTCATAGTTGTGCCATTGTGGGCGTTGGCGGGGGCTTGCTCCTTTTCATCTTTCTGTAAATTGTGAGGGTTTGAAAAGGAGTTTTGAGTAGTTATGTACGGTTCTAGTGGATAGAAGGTCCACGAGAAGTACACGAGTTCTTTTGATTTCAAGAGAAATGCTCACCTTGTCCACCTGCACTGTCTGTACGTTCTCAAGGAGAGACAGAATGTGCTGAAGAGTGTCGGTAGTCGCAACGATGATCTCCGGTTTGAAAATTGTGAAGAACACCTTGCACAACTTTCCAAAGGTATAAGGAATGGCGTTCTTATTTCGTTGGAAGAGGATGTGGAGATGTTCTTGCAACTGAACGTTGATCAGCCATCTGTTCCGCAGATACATTATCATCTGAGCGAGATCTTTCACTTCGGCCGGATCACTTCATTATCAACGTGGTTGAATTCTAAATAATCGTTATTCCTTTATAAACTTGAAGTTTTTAACTCACTTTTTAGTTTCAGAATAATAGTTAAGTCTGATAAAGACTCGGGAAAAGGATTGGAATAATAAGGAAAAGAAGATCGGCCACACAGCAGCCCATAATCCAATGCAAAAGAGAAAAAAGAGAGTCAGAAGAATGAGGGAGAGAAGGGGGCCACACAGCAGCCCATGATGTGGATAGAATGAATGTGGTTCTTCCCCATCGGCAGGCGGGGGCAAGGAGGGCGGAGTCACTGTGCGGCCACGCCCATTTCTGCCAAACTGAGGTCACGAGCTGCGACCGCCCATATTTTTGAACATACGTTTGGGACCATATTTTGTGAATGGACAGTATACAATACATTGTCTGAAAAATGATACACCTCAATCACATGTTTTGTGTGCTTATATTTATTTTTATCACAGATCTTTTATTTCGGTTCTTGTTCTCTTTGTGATACTATTAATCCATGTCCTTACTAGGGATCAAATTTTAGGGTTCCAAACTTTTTATACTTTTTATTGTTGATAACGATAGCTTTAGAACATCTGCTGAAACGTCTTTGTTTTCAAAATACAAAAAAAAGAGGTATGGAGACAAGTCCGGAATTGCACCTCCGTCACAACGTCATGAAGGAAATTCTGGAGGCAAGACGAAAGAGAAGAGAAGAAGAAAATAGGAGGAGTCTCTGGCTGACTCAATCTTTTGCAAATCTCAACCAGCTTTTGCCTCAACAGTTTGCCAAGCGGCGGCCTAGGGTACTGATTTTCATCCAGTCAATTAGTTTCGAACAGTTATTCTTCAGATTCGCGTACTTCTGGACGCCATGTCATACATCAAGCATCTTGAAGAACTTCTCGATGAGCCGTCAGAAAATCAGGAGCCAGTGATGTCAATGGAGCCACCAGCGGATCCGAAATCAGCTTTGCCGACGGCTGCTCCAACTTCTACACAGGCTGCCAAATTGAGGTCAGGAGCTGCGACCGCCCATATTGGCAATTTTGACCATATGGGAGGACCGTATTTTGTGAATGGACAGTACGTAAAACATTGTCTAATAAAATAATAATCCCCCGGGATTACACGTTTTGTGTGCTTATAGGTTCTTTACTTTTGTACTTGTTTTTCTTCGTAAATTCTATTACTTCATATTTTCACTGGGAAACCACTTCTAGGGTTCAACTTTTTCATACTTTTTAGTGTTGATAATGATAGCTTTTTCTTTCAATACAAGTTATCAGAACTGAACATCTGCTAAAACGTCTTTGTTTTCAAAAACCAAACTTTGTGATAAAAACAACCCATGATTTTAACAGATATAACTCAAAAACAAAGACTCAGTTTGTATTGAAATGATAAGTTATCATTATCAACATTAAAAAGAACAAAAAGAATTGAACCCCAAAAGTATTTTCCTAAAGAGGTATGGGGAAAAGTCCGGAATTGCACCTCCGTCACAACAACATGAAAGAGATTCTGGAGGCGAAACGAAAGAGAAGAGAAGAAGAAAAGAGGAGGGTCTTCCGGCTGAATCAATCTTTTGCGAATCTCAACAAGGCTTTGCCTCAACAGTTTGCCAAGCGGCGGCCTAGAGTACTGATTTTTATCCAGTCAATTGGTTTCGAACAGTTATTCTTCAGATACGCGTACTTCTGGACGCCATGTCATACATCAAGCATCTTGAAGAACTTCTCGATGAACCGTCAGAAAATCAGGAGACGCCGCTGTCAGAAGTTCAACAGTTAGTGGAGCCACCAGCGGATCCGAAATCTGTTTTGCCGACGGCTGCTCCAATTTCTACACAGGCGACACCTTCCACTTCCACCACTCCGAAACCTCCAAAGTGCACTTGTTCATGTTCCTGCAATAAGCACATTTCTGAGACCGTTGCGTCGGAAATTTCAAACAGTTCGGAGAAACTTGACTAATCAACTATTACACGTATCGCTAGCCATCAGCCCACATGCATCTTTGTGAGTTTCTTGTTGATTCATTTGATTTTACTAACAAATAATTACTCCAGATTCTTCAATTTCAACGAGTTCTCCCTGTCGTTATTCATGCAAACAACACGTGGTTCCATTGACATGTGAAGCTTAACAAAAAACAGTAGTATTCCGCGCTCAATTCAGATGCCAATCATTATAATTATTGATATTTACTTGTGAATAAATTTTGAGCAGATTTTCTAAAGCCTTGGCCGACAAATATCTCCCTGAACTCTGTCAAACTTTTATGTCCAGGTTCTCCATCAAATTTCAGATGGAAAAACTATCTGCAATTTCTGAGTTTCTTTCTGTATATTCAGAACGATTTTCTGATGTGTTCACATGTTGGGGGAGGGGGGTGTCAGAAAAATATTCTGACCACCACTCACAGCGGGGTGCCGGGGATTAGATTGCGTGTAAGTGGGTAAAAGGTATTGCACTCCCGCTGTGAGAGGTGGTCAGAATATTTTTCTGACACCCCCCTCCCCCAACATGTTAGCACATTAGAAGATCGTTCTGAATATACAGATATATAGGAAACTCATCAATTTCAGATAGTTTTTCCATCTGAAATTTGATGGAGAACCTGGACATAAAAGTTTGAAAGAGTTCAGGGAGATATTTGTCGGTTTCCGAAAAACTATTGATCACTTTCGTGCATTTTTTGTCTTGACTGTGAGAGCTTAAGTTGCTTTGTTGAGCAGTTTATTCAGCTCCTCTTTTCTCTTTTGCTCATTGTTCTCATTTTCCATGAAAATTTCACAAACGTCAGCTTCATTTTTTTTTGATCTGAAATATCCCAAAGTATGCAAATTAACAACCTGATAAAAATTGATAATTTTCTAGCAAAACTGACGTCGGACAATCGAAACGTGTCAAATTTTATTGATCCGATTACTTTTCCAACAGGAAACTCACATTCAGTAACCAACTTGAAAAAGCCTTTCACAGAATTCATGGGAGCTTGAAAGCTTCAAAGAATCTCCGAAAAGGTGAAAGCCATAAATAGAACCGGTGGCGCAACCACAATAATGTGGGAATGTGGGAACTCTCTTTCCCCTTTTGACACGTTATGATTTTGAATTTTGGTTACGGAATCACTGTTTCTCGGAGACGGACAGACAAACAAACACATCGTTTCTCTCGATGAGCTTGGCGAGCAGCGGAGAGTCTGTTCAAATCCAGTTCTCTATTCCTCTTTCAGGGATTTTTACACGATTGCGAAGTTCTGGACGGTCGGTAAATGATAATTAATTTTATTTTGGGTAGTTTTAAAACATAATTTGAAAAAATCGTCTTGCTCATCCATTTGCCACGTCATCTTCGTTCCTCACCATTTGCTTCAGATGTCCAACGTCTTCAAGTGTCCCTCCCTCTTCCAGCACCGCCTCGTTCAACTTTCTATCAGCCTCATTTTGTTCCATGAGTTTCTGATAAATGATCGGATACAATTTGATATGTTCGAGTCTTCTTTTGTGGTTGAAGTAATTTCCCGCAAAGATGTCACTCATAGTTGTGCCATTTTGGGCGTTGGCGGGGGCTTGCTCCTTTTCATCTTTCTGTAAATTGTGAGGGTTTGAAAAGGAGTTTTGAGTAGTTATCTACGGTTCTAGTGGATAGAAGGTCCACGAGAAGTACACGAGTTCTTTTGATTTCAAGAGAAATGCTCACCTTGTCCACCTGCACTGTCTGTACGTTCTCAAGGAGAGACAGAATGTGCTGAAGAGTGTCGGTAGTCGCGACTATGATCTCCGGTTTGAAAATTGTGAAGAACACCTCGCACAACTTTCCAAAGGTGTAAGGAATGGCGTTCTTATTCCGTTGGAAGAGTGTGTGGAGGTGTTTTTCTCACAAATTTTTGTGTCGGCGACGACGATTCCCTCGAAAACTGGAAAATTATAACAATTTTCAAATGAATCATATGTTTTTCAACTCACCTTGAGAATTAAAATAAAAGAACTTCAGAATAATAATAAAAAAAGCTTTAGAATAATAAATAAAACAAAGACTTATCACATGTCCAAAACATTCGGACTAATGAATAAAGGGGATACATTCTGATTTTCGAAAAGTCGTATGTGTGCAAACACAAACGCGTAAAGTTGCGTACCTGCGGGAAGACGTGAACCAGATATAAATCCTCTACAATCTGTTTTTAAAAGGAAAATGATGTTCTGGAGACTAATAATCTACTCTTGTCCACCTGCAAGGTTTCTCTGAATTTGATCTGATTTGTTGATTTGATATACAGTGAAAACACATTTGTAGTTCATCTTTCTTTATTAATGTCTTAAAAACATAAAACAAAAGAATTAAAATATTCGAGGGACAAGTAAAAAACAAGTTCAAAATGTAGAGCTTTATTTCTCTTTGCTCATAGGTGCTCGGTAGGAAAAATGAGACACAGTTTTTAAAATTTAACAAAACAAGAGCTTCCGAATGATATAGGTCTCATTGGGAAACTCCGGGACTCGTCAGATCATTCCCTTGTAACCACGATCAAATTGCAGGATCCGTCGAATCTTTCACATGTTGCTCTGAAAGCTAATGATGTTTAAATTATTGTATTATAAATTTGTAATTTTCTCACCGACACTGTTTACAGTTTCCAATGAAGAGGAACCAGTTGGTCGGTGTTGGGTGTCCGCCGTGGTGGAATGCTTCCTCAATGTCCATTTTCGAATTACATGGACTCTTTCCTTCAAGAATCGATTCTTCTGTTTCAATCTGAAAAACTTATTTTTCATGAAAAAACCGAGGAATGTACAGTTTCTCACCAACAAAGAGCCCGGCATCTGCGGGCGCTCCAGTTCCGCCATTCAACAAGGTTATATGTCTGCGTTGGCAGCCGCCAATTCTCATCTGAAACATCTCTCAATTATCAGAAGAATATACGATTTCTCACCTACGCTGTTTACCGTTTTCAGGGAAGAGGAGCAAGTTGGCTGTTGTTGGGTGGGCATTGCTGGTCTGATCCTACTTCCATTGCCGGATTGATCAACGTTGCCGGTATCCACCTCATTGTTGCCAATGACATTGCCGGTGCTGTTGTCATATCCGATGTCATTGTCGTATTGTGGAAATTTGCGTCGACGGCAATGTATTTGGTGCGCTGACCCTTCGCCAATTCCATGGAAATTCGATCAACTTTGTTGATTTCAACCTCGATGTTGCCGGAGTCGTTGCCAGTGTTGTTGTTATTTTATATAACTTGGAAGCGGCCGCCGTCTCTGTCCGTTCCCAATTTTTTCCAATGCTCAAGTCATTGTCCTAGATAAATGTTGAAATCCATATCCAGGTTATCCATTTTGTGAAGAGCGTTGAGCACTCATTATATTCACATCGAATACCTGCAACAAAAAACGTGAACCAAAAAATAAATCGATTAAGGAAACGGAAAGACAAGCACCAAAAGAGAGAAAGGGAAATAAATGAAAAGGGTGTAAGCGCAAGTGCACGGTTTCTGCGCAGTAACTGACACCAACTTGTAAAAAATGGGAAAATAATGAATTTTTAGTGGTGGTTTGAACGATTTGTCACAAATGGATCAGTTTCTTTGCAAGAGATGCAAGTGAATTGTCGAGTACGACGATTCTATGCCCCTCTGCTCATCTACCACCCTCGTCTTGCCGTAAACCGTCTGGGACTCTCTCCAGGCAACACACTCTCACCTGCGCTGCGTGTAGGCGTGCGGGTTGCGTTGCGTGCGCTCGATGAGAGAGTGTTAGACTATATACGGTGAAACAAGAATATGACGGCAAGATGCGCATAACATCCGTTCAATTCGCACCGCTGATGAGGTTTTGCCACTTGTTGTCTCAAAGAGTTAGCTGAAGTGAACGGCCTGCGTTACTTCCAGTGCCATGAAGTCCACCGCCTCACATGTTATGATGTAAGTTTGAATAAAACGCCATCTGAATTCAGATGATTATCATTTCAGGACACCGTTGAAAGTCGTTTGGGCCTGCGCTTTTTCCAGTGTGCTGCTCTAAATAGACGAGTTGAGGAAGAAACAACTCGTCGCAAGCCCACTTCCAGGATAAAAAAAAAGATTGATGTTGTTCATATCAAAGGAAAAATTGAGAGGTAATTGAATGAACAAATTGTTTTGAAATAAAGATGAAAATGTTTTCAGTGCTTCAGCAAATCCTGGCTAGCACATGAGCCTGCGTTATTTCCAGTGTGCTTATCTAAGTGGAGAAAATGATGTGAGTTAGGTTAGGGAAATGTTATTCTTTTCTTCAAAAGGAGTGTGTTAATTTGCTGAAAATTAGGTCTGAATCGGATTGAGACACATTTTGAAATTTCAGAGAAGAGTTGGCTGAGGTCCCCTCACCCTGGATGATATTCATCCCACTTCGTCGACAAAAATCAATGACGTACAAAGAAATAGAGGAGAATTTGCTTCTTGTGGCCGCCCTTTTTTCCACTGGACGAGGGAAGTCTCTGGAAGTCGCAAAAGTGGGCGGAGTTACGAGGGCTCTAAAAGTTGCACGTATTCAACAGATTAAAATCTGGGTATATTTTATTGTGAGTAACGTACTTTTAAATTAAACAAATTGTGAATAGAACGTATTTGTGAAAATGGTGATACCATTGATTGTATTTGATTAAATTGTATTTAACTTTTTGTAAATAAATTTTTTCTGTAATTCAAATGGAATACACAAAATGAATTTGGTTTGCAACTGTCGTACATGAAAACAATAAAATGAAATTATTTGCAAACATTTTCAGAGTTGCCGATAAAGAGTGATTATCGAAAACGTGTTCCTGGCAAAAGACTTATGCTCAAAAACGTAGAGAAACTGACAATTTTGCACTGATTTGTTTTTCAAATACTTCAAAATTTCAAATTTTTTCAAATTCAAGTTTTCAAATAATTTTTTTTCAATTGGAACAGTTATTCTCCAGATTCGCGTACTTCTGGACGCCATGTCATACATCAAGCATCTTGAAGAACTTCTCGATGAGCCGTCAGAAAATCAGGAGCCAGGGATGTCAATGGAGCCACCAGCGGATCCGAAATCTGTTTTGCCGACGGCTGCTCCAATTTCTACACAGGCAACACCTTCCACTTCCACCACTCCGAAACCTCCAAAGTGCACGTGTTCATGTTCCTGCAATCAGCACGTTTCTGAGACTGTCGCGTCGGAAATTCCAATCAGTTCCGAGAAACTTGACAAATAAACAATCACACGTGTCACTTGCTTTCAGTCCGCTTTGTGAGTTTCTCGTTGATTCATTTGATTTTACTAACTGTTGTGTGTTGTCTTTACACACAAAGATTATTTTTGATCTACCGTTCTGCTTGTGGCGGCTGCGCGAGTATTTCTTAACTCTCGCGTGTCTGCGTCTGTTTTGTTTATCTCTCTAACTATTGATGACAATTGAGTCACTCTTCTTCTGGACCCGGCTACGTGAAGGTGATCAGCTCTAGCTGTGATCCTAATAAAGATCTTATTACTGTTCGAGTGTATTCTCGCATACGAGCCACATTAAAGTGTAACTGCTCAGCTACAAAGGCCTGTACTGAGTAGAGACATAACACTAACAAAGAATTATTCCAGATTTTTTGATTTCAACGATTTCTTTCTATTTTTATTTATGCAAACAACACGGGATTCCATTGACATGTGAAGCTCAACAAAAAGCAGTAGTATTCCGCGCTCAATTCAAATGCCAATCATTATAATTATTGATATTTACTTGTGAATAAATTTTGAGTCGATTTTCCGAAAACTTGGCCGACAAATATCTCCCTGAACTCTTTCAAACTTTTATGTCCAGGTTCTCCATCGGATTTCAGGTAGTCATCAAAAACGATCTGTAATTGATGAGTTTCCTTCTGTATATTCAGAACGATCTTCTCATGTGTTAACATGTTGGGGGAGGGGGGTGTCAGAAAAATATTCTGACCACCTCTCACAGCGGGAGTGCAATACCTTTTACCCACTTACACGCAATCTAATCCTTGGCACCCCGCTGTGAGAGGTGGTCAGACTATTTTTCTGACCCCCCCCCCCCGAACCTGTTAACATATAAGAAGAGAGTGTATTGAAAACATATGATTGTATAGCATAGCTGGCTGGTGATTGTGAATAGTCAACAGTACAATTATCTATCAGCTGGCCATAAATGGAATGGCGGCGCGAAACGAGATTTCATTTTTCAAGCAAAAAGAGCTTTCTGATCGTTTCTGTTAAGATGTTTCAAGAAAATTGCGATTGAATTTCACAAGATTATCGCGAAAACGTTTGGAAAAACATCCAAAATTCACAAATGTTTCATTAAAAAATGATATATCGCCGGCGAACTCGACGTCGGTCAATCGAAACGTGTTCAAATTCATGAGTTTTAACATGTTTCAATAAATAAATAGGAAATGACATGAAAAATAAATTGAAGCATCTGCTTGAAAACGTAAATCGCCGACCTCCGTAAATCACCGCCACAATTTTCTCCGTACTGAACAGTGCTTCACTCGAAGAGAGACGCAGGGGTACAAGTGACATAGACTCTCATGTGTCGATTTACGAGGGATCGGCGCTTGTTGTATTTCAACTACAGCCAAACACATACTTTTTTGTGGTTTTCTTCACAGCCCACGTAATTTCCTTTTCTTTATTGGGGAAAAATGGAAGAATATAGGAAGTTACACACATTTTCACTGACCGACGTCAATTTTGTCGATGCAGTTTCATGAAAAAAAACAGGAAACTCATATTCCGAAACCAACTTGAAAAAGCCTTTCACAGAATTCATGGGAGCTTGAAAGCTTCGAAGAATCTCCGAAAAGGTGAAAGCCATAAATGAAACGGTGGCGCAACCACAATAATGTGGGAATGTGGGAACTCTCTTTCCCCTTTTGACACGTTATGATTTTGAATTTCGGTTACGGAATCACTGTTTCTCGGCGACGGACAGACAAACAAACACATCGTTTTTCTCGATGAGCTCGGCAAGCAGCGGAGAGTCTGTTCAAATCCAGTTCTCTATTCCTCTTTCAGGGCTTTTTACACGATTGCGAAGTTCTGGACGGTCGGTAAATGATAATTAATTTTATTTTGGGTAGTTTTAAAACATAATTTAAAAAAAATCGCCACTCCGGGTCCATTTTCATCGTCTCCATGATCCTGGGCAGAGCGAAGCAGCGTCGCGAGGTGAACTTCTCCTTGCGGAAGTGCTTCCGGATGAAGTCCTTTTCATCTTTCTGTAAATTGTAAGAGTTTGAAAAGGAGTTTTGAGTAATTATGTACGGTTCTAGTGGATAGAAGGTCCACGAGAAGTACACGAGTTCTTTTGATTTCAAGAGAAATGCTCACCGTCTCGGGCGCTTCTCAACAGCTGAAGACCTCGTTGACCGCCTATTCATTTTGAAGGCGGGGTCCTTCTTCTGAATCTCGTAGGCGTACGCCTTCTTGATCTTCTTCTTGACCTCTAGCTCTTTCTTGGGCTCTTCTGCATTCTGGCCTTTTTGCTCCAACTCGGCGATTTGGTGCTCCAACTTGGTTTTTTTGAGCTCGAGGCTCGCCAGGACGGGATACAGTTGGCGGAGTATTGCAAACTTTTCCTTTTCATCTTTCTGTAAATTGTGAGGGTTTGAAAAGGAGTTTTGAGTAGTTATGTACGGTTCTAGTGGATAGAAGGTCCACGAGAAGTACACGAGTTCTTTTGATTTCAAGAGAAATGCTCACCTTGTCCACCTGCACTGTCTGTACGTTCTCAAGGAGAGACAGAATGTGCTGAAGAGTGTCGGTAGTCGCAACGATGATCTCCGGTTTGAAAATTGTGAAGAACACCTCGCACAACTTTCCAAAGGTGTAAGGAATCGCTTTCTTATTTCGTTGGAAGAGTGTGTGGAGGTGTTTTCCTCACAAATTTTTGTGTCGGCGACGACGATTCCCTCGAAAACTGGAAAATTATAACAATTTTCAAATGAATCATATGTTTTTCAACTCACCTTGAGAATTAAAATAAAAGAACTTCAGAATAATAATAAAAAAAGCTTTAGAATAATAAATAAAACAAAGACTTATCACATGTCCAAAACATTCGGACTAATGAATAAAGGGGATACATTCTGATTTTCGAAAAGTCGTATGTGTGCAAACACAAACGCGTAAAGTTGCGTACCTGCGGGAAGACGTGAACCAGATATAAATCCTCTACAATCTGTTTTTAAAAGGAAAAATGATGTTCTGGAGACTAATAATCTACTCTTGTCCACCTGCAAGGTTTCTCTGAATTTGATCTGATTTGTTGATTTGATATAGAGTGAAAAAACATTGTGTAGTTCTTCTTTCTTTATTCATGTTTCAAAAACAAAGGAATTCAAATATTCGAGGGACAAGTAAAAACAATCAATTCAAAATGTGGAGTTCTCTTTGCTCATAGGCGCTCGGTAGGAAAAATGGGACACAGTTTTTGAAATTTATTAAAACAAGAACCAGTTGGACGGTGTTGGGTGTCCGACATAATGGAATGCTTCCTCTATATCCATTTTTGAATCCCATGTACTCTTTCCTTGAAGAATCGGTTTTTTTTTCTGAAAGGCTTATCTTTAATGAATAATCTGAAGAATGTACAGTTTCTCACCAACAAGGAGTCCGGAATCTTTGGACGCCCAGTTCCGCCATTCAACAAGGTTATATGTCTGCGTTGGCAGCCGCCAATTCTCATCTGAAACTTTTCTCAATCATCAGAAGAATATACGATTTCTCACCTACGCTGTTTACCGTTTTCAGGGAAGAGGAGCAAGTTGGCTGTTGTTGGGTGGCCATTGCTGGTCTGATCTTACTCCCATTGCCGGATTGATCAACGTTGCCGGTATCCACCTCATTGTTGCCAATGACATTGACGGTGCTGTTGTCATAGCCGATGTCATTGGCGTATTGTAGAAATTTGCGTCGACGGCAAGGCATTTCGTGCGCTGGCCCATTGCCAATCCCGTGGAAATTCGATCCACTTTGTTAATTTCAACTTCGATGTTGCCGGAGTCGTTGCCGGGGTCATTGGCGTATTGTGGCCTATTGCGTCGACGGAAAGGCATTTGTTGGCCCATCTTGCCTTTGCCGCCGTCTCTGTCCGTTCCCAATTTTTTCCATCGCTGCTCTCGTTTGTGGTGAAAGACCTTTCTGGTAGCTTTGGCCCGTCTTCCCAGCCTGGTGTCCAACTCCAGACTCGAGGGCAGCCGTTGAATCCATTCCCAGGTTCTCCATCTCGTGAAGAGCGTTGAGCACTCATTATACTCACATCGAATATCTGCAACAAAAAACGTGAACCAAAAAATAAATCGATTAAGGAAACGGAAAGACAAGCACCAAAAGAGAGAAAGGGAAATAAGTGAAAAGGGTGTAAGCGCAAGTGCACGGTTTCTGCGCAGTAACTGACACCAACTTCCAAAAATGGGAAAATAATGAATTTATAGCAAACGATTTGTCACAAATGGATACGTTTCTTTGCAAGAGATACATGTGAATTGTCGAGAACGACGATTCTATGCCCGTCTGCTCATCTACCACCCTCGCCTTGCCGTAAACCGTCTGGGACTCTCTCCAGGCAACACACTCTCACCTGCGCTGCGTGTAGGCGTGCGGGTTGCGTTGCGTGCGCTCGATGAGAGAGTGTCAGACTATATACGGTGAAACAAGAATATGACGGCAAGATGCGCATAACATCCGTTCAATTCGCACCGCTGATGAGTTGTTGCCACTTGTTGTATCAAAGAGTTAGCTGATTGTGAAGTGGACGGCCTGCGTTATTTTAAGTGCCATGATTTCCACCAGCTCGCCAGTCATGATGTAAGTTTGAATAAAACGCCTTCTGAATTCAGATGATTATTATTTCAGGACACCGTTGAATGTCGTATGGCCTGCGTTGTTTCCAGTGTGCTGTTCTAAATAGACGAGTTGAGGAAGAAACAACTCGTCGCAAGCCCACTTCCAGGATAAAAAAAAAAAGATTGATGTTGTTCATATCAAAGGAAAAATTGAGAGGTAATTGAATGAACAAATTGTTTTGAAATAAAGATGAAAGTTTTTCAGTGGATAACGAGTTAGCAGCGCCTGCGTTATTTTCAGTGTGCTGTTCTCAGTAGAGAAGATAACGTGAGTTAGGATAATGTTATTCTTTTCTTAAAAAAGAATGTGTTAATATGCTGACAATTAGATCTGAATCGGATTGAGACACATGTTGAAATTTCAGAGAAGAGTTGGCTGAGGACCCCTCACCCTGGATGATATTCATCCGACTTCGTCTACGAAAATCTATGGCGTACAAAGAAATAGAAGAGAATTTGCTTCTTGTGGCCGCCCTTTTTACGACTGGACGAGGGAAGTCTCTGGATGCCGCAAAAGTGGGCGGAGTTACGAGGGCTCCAAAATCACACGTATTCAATTAACAAAATCTGGGTATATTTTATTGTGAGTAACTTATTTTTAAAGTAAACAGATTGTGAATAGAACGTATTTGTGAAAATGGGGATCCCATTGATTGTATATGATTATATTGTATTTCATTTTTTGTAAATAAATTTTTTTCTGTAATTTGAATAGAACATGAAAGCAAAAAAAGTGAAGTTAGACATTTTGAGAAAGATAAACATTTTCAGAGTTGGCGTGTTTCTGGCAAACGACTCATGCTTAATAACGCAGAAAAACTGATAATTTGCACTGGTTTTTCATGAAAACCCAGAAACATTCCAGCGCTCAAAAACCGATGGAAACAGCCGAAGCCAATGGAAAAGCTCAGAAGAGAACTCGCCGCTGCATTTGGATTTTTGGCCACTGTATCTAATTTCATGTCTTTGCCAAATACTGCAAATAAATTATGAGCATTCCGATGAATTTGTTAAGTTTTATTATTCCAAACACGTGGATCCTGATATGTTTTTAAAACCAAAACTTCTTTCCCTACCATTCCTCGGTGTGCGGCAATTGGGGACAAAATGTCGGTTGGTTGCATACACATAGTGTCGCTCAACGCCGGCCTCGTTTTTGTCCGTACACAGAGAATGGTATAACGCGCCCCTTTGCTGGTTTTGTCGGTTTTAACCCAGTCACTTAAGGTACGCTGGAGTTCCGACCTTTCGAAAGAGAGCGTCGAACAACATTAATTTTTGGAACAGCCTTTCCGGGGACCATCCGGAGAGGCGATATGATGGTAAAGATAGAAATTATAATAATTTTTGGAAGAGGTTCAGTGAATAGAACTGTGTCATCATTCTCACATTCCTTATTTTTCTCATTCCTACATTCCGGGGTTAGAAGCAAAGCAGTCGTTCACCTGATAGTCAGCTCATCATTCGGAACAACATGGGTTCTACTACCGAATCTTGATGGTGGTGAGTTAGGAAACCGACGAAGTAATGAACCGAATGTTTTGTTAAGTTGGCGTTGATGGCGTTGTTCGTGAATCCGGTGGGATGCGGAAGATTTTGCTGCTGGTGTAACCAAAATGCTACCAATTGATAAGTTTGGACTGGTTCAACAAGAGTATCACTCGGAAGCACTTCTTAACGACGTCAGCTCCAAAGTTTCGATGGAAACAGTCGAAGCCAATGGAAAATTTCAGAAGAGAACCGCTGCATTTGGATTTTCGGCCACTGTATCTAATTTAATGACTTTGCCGAATACTGCAAATAAATTATGAGCATTCCGATGAATTTGTTAAATTTTATTATTCCAAATACATGGATCCTGATATGTTTTCAAAACCAAAACTTCTTTCCCTACCATTCCTCGGTGTGCGGTAATTGGGGACAAAATGTGGGTTGGTTGCATACACAGAGGGTCGCTCATCGCCGGCCTCGTTTTTGTCCGTACACAGAGAATGGTATAACGCGCCCCTTTGCTGGTATCGTCGGTTTTAACCCAGTCACTTAAGGTACACTGGAGTTCCGGCCTTTCGAAAGAGAGCGTCAGACGACTATAACTTTTGGAACAGCTTTTCCGGGGACCATCCGGAGAGGCAATATGATTGTGAAAAGTTCGAACAGTTTTTGAAACATGTTCAGTGAATATAACTGTGTCACCATTCTCACTCTCCTCATTCTTTCACATTTTCAATAGGGTAATAATGCAACTAGAATCTCGATGGTGGCGAGTTGGTAAATTGACGAAGTGATGAACAGAATATTTTGTTAAGTTGGCGTTGATGGCGTTGTTCGTGAATCCGGTGGGATGCGGAAGATTTTGCTGCTGGTGTCACCAAAATGCTGCCAACTGATGAGTCTGGACTGGTTCAACAAGAGTATCACCCGGAAGCACTGCTTAACGACGCCAGCGCTCAAAAACCGATTGAAACAACCGATGCCAATGGAAAAGCTCTGAAGAGAACTCGCCGCTGCATTTGGATTTTTGGCCACTGCATCTAATTTCATGTCTTTTCCGAATACTGCTAATAAGTTATGAAAATGTCGATGAAGTTGTTTAGTTTTTTATTCCAAATACATGGATGAATTTCTGATATGTATTCAAAATCAAAACTTCTTTCCCTACCATTCCTCGGTGTGCGGCAATTGGGACAAAATGTCGGTTGGTTGCATACACAGAGTGTCGCTCAACGCCGGCCTCGTTTTTGTCCGTACACAGAGAATGGTATAACACGCCCGTTTGCTGGGGTCGTCGGTTTTAACCCAGTCACTTAAGGTACGCTGGAGTTCCGACCTTTCGAAAGAGAGCGTCAGACGACTATAATTTTTGGAACAGCCTTTCCGGGGACCATCCGGAGAGGCGATGTGATTGTGAATTAAGGAGGGAAATGAATAAGGACGAACTATTTCGAAAGCGGGTTCAGAAATCATGGGTATTTCAGAACAGAAGCAGAGCTGCCATAACACATATTTCAGATTGGAATTATAATGACACGGCTCGACAAAATTGCAATCTGATTAGTTTCGTTGAATATGCCGCGCTAGATTACTAGTTCATAAATTTGTTCCAAGAAAAGAAAATCCGAAAATTTCAGAACCGTGTTGTCATGTGACTCATCGTGACAATGAAACTTAATTTCGTAACTTTTAATGCAAAATCAATGACTCATACCCAAATATTTTCCTCTTCATTGGAAATTCACAAAATACAGTAGATGCTTCTGATTTTTACTGGTTCATTTTTCAGTTCTTTTGCAATGCATTTCACTCTCTTGTCACCAACGTTTTCTTCCTTCTATGGATATTTCTTGGACATTGCATCATCCTTTTTCGCCAATAAATTTTCAAAAAAGTTGTTGACCAAGTGCAGGCGGGCCGCCAGTGGACGACAATCTGCGGTCATTACAATCGCTCATATGCCATGAGAAGGGGTCGGCGCGCCATTGTCCCCTTTTGCGCTCTTTTTGAATTTAATCACCACTCGTCGTCTTTGATAGTCTCTTTGTCAGGCCGCTGCGACCCATTCGGTCATTCAGCGAGCCCGTTCAAATACGTTTGTCTTTGTTGAGCTCTCAAACTTTTTCTGATGCGCGTCTTTAAAATTTTCGAAACATTGTCTTCATCATTTTTAACGAATGAATTCTGTCTGTAGTTAGAGTGAGTAGTGGACCTCCCCCATAGATAGAAACGAGCCCGATTTCAAGTAACCGCCTTTTTTATCGCCGCGGTTATGCCTGTTCAAAGGGTACTTTACCTGGAAATTTCTGAAAATGACACGTTCGAAAGTGAGGGTGGCGGTGTTGAGAGGGTCAGGGGTTCGATTCCTTTCGAGTGAAAAATTTTTTTGCTTTTATTGGGAAAGTGCACTGGGACATTTTAGCTAATTCCCGGCTCCATATGAAGCCAGCCAAAAAGCTGCAGCAAAAGCTCAACCGGCTGGTTATCTCTAACACTCTTCCCATTCCAAACTATCGGCTTATTATCGGCCGACTGATTACTTTTCCGAACTTTTAACAAACGGCCCGCCTGCACAATTGCAATAGCTCTATTTTGAGAGATTTCCAGGGCACAGTTGAAAACTAGTATCTTGAAAAGTTTCTCACTTGATTAGATACCAATCTTTATTATTACTAACAAACAAATTATGTGCGCCTTTCGGGATCTCTGGATATATGCGACCCTGGAGAAGTCCCCAGCCATAGGAATGAACCCAATTTTCGGTTACGGCCCTTATTTGACCCCGCGGTGATGCCCGTGCAAACTAGAAGTTGATAGCATTAATTTGAAGGGTACTTTTCCTGAAAAATATCTGAAAATGACCCTGCACGGGGCTCCAAAAACGCATGCACATGTACTTGCGCTGCCCTTTTCAATTGTATCTGGGTGGTTCCGGCGGAAACGCTGGCGTACGGTGTGCAGAAAGACAAGGGTTCAATTCTTTCCAAGCTAAAGCGGTTTTGCTTTTATTGGGAAAGTGCATTAGGACATTCTAGCGAATTCTATGACCCCATGAAAAGCCAGCTGGTTTCTATAAAATTCGATGTACTCTCCATCCATGCCCATCGCCAACGCGCTCTATCCTGTCTCGGGTGAGAGAGTACATTATTTGGCAAGACGCAGACCGATAGACAGTCTGCGTCTTGTCGCGGCGTGTACTCTCTCACCCGAGACACGTCGGCTCTTTGTTTTTCCTTAATCTTTACTATTTCTAACGGTTGAATTCTGTGTGTCTGTCCGTGTTTCTGTGAGTAGCGGACCTTGGAGAAGTCCCCAGCCATAAGAATGATCCAAATTTTCGGTTATGATGCCCGTCCAAACTAGAAGTTGATAGCTTCAATTTAACGAGTACTTTACCTAAAAATTTCTGAAAATGACCTTGCGCAGGGTTCCAAAACCGCGCGGAGCAGCTTGACCGGCTGGTTACCCGTCGGTATTGCATCATTCTCTCCGTTTTCGACAATAAATTTTCAAAAAAAAGTTGTTGATCGAAAGGGGCGCGGCCCAAGTGCACGGCATTTTAGGGCCATTACTTTCAAACATAGGTCATGCGAGGGGCGGGCGCACCATTGTCCTCGCTGTGCTCTTTTCGAATTTAATCACCACTCGTTGAGGGACTGTAGTGTCCCTCTTTGCCAGGCCAGTGTGACCGGTCGAGTCTGTTTGAATGCGTTCGTCGTTTTTGTAGTTTTCTTTTGAAATTTTTTAGTTGAAATCTTAACATTCTGCTAGATCTAAAACAAGGGTAGTTCTAGAAAACATCATCGAATAATTGCAAGATGATATTGCTTTGCAATTGAGGGTCTATAATTTGTAATATTTTTGTACAGTAGCGGTAGCGTTTTTCTTGTGATTCACAATCACTTTTACTACAGCTCACGGCGGAAACACAGTCGCCGCTTTCATTTTGAAAATTGTTTTATCAGATTGATATTTACTATTTTTACACAGCAAATCCCTCCGCAATCCGCGTCGATTCTTATGAAAAATGATCTTTTGAATCAGCAGCGTACCCTTCTAGTGCGCTCCACTGTAAAATGGCCGAAATGGAAGAGAAATTAAAAGGTTTCTCGGCCGCGGCCACCGCGTAATTTCCTGAATAGTGGTGATGGTGGCCGAAAAACTTCAGTTGTGCAGTGGAGCACACTTACTGTTGTGTGCAGCAAATAGGTTTTTTGAAGTCCGCTTTCATTTCAGGACCAGTGAAGAATTCTACTCTCTTCTGACTCAAACTTTCCATCAACCTCCTCCGTGTTTTTTTCCTCCTCATAATTTTTCATCTTCCAGTAAAACCATGCGAACCTTGTGGCTGCTCCTCGCCGTCATCGTCGTGTGCAACGCCGGAATCTTTCGAATGGACGAGTCGAACGTGGCCAAACCACGCAGAAGAATCATGCCGGACCTGGTCAAACCGATCAACCAACAGAAGGAAGTGGCCCACGGAGACGACATCGTTCCACTGAAGGACATCGAGGACGAGTACAAGAAGTGGAGCACTGTCCCAGAGCCAACTGGATCGAGCGTGGAGGTCTTCGAGGACTGGGTTGAGGAGACACCGACTCAGCCGCTGACCCCCGCTGACATCTCGGAGATCATTTTGACTGTCCACGAGCACATGTGAGTTAATTTTCATTTGAGAAAGGTTTTTGACATAGAAAGTTTCAGCTTCTTCCTCATCGCCTCTGCTCTGCTCTTTGCGACGCTTTCAGTCGTCTTTGCCAGCTGCATCGAGTACCTGTTCCGCTACTGAGAACGATGGATGATGTGAACCATATTTTTCAGTAATTTATATCCAAAACGTTTTTAAGCTCCCTTATTTTTTATATCGATTAAGTTGAAATTGAAAAGTGTTCTTTAATTATAACGTTAGTTATATATTTTAATGTCCTTGATTGGTTTTGAATTTAGTTTTTAATAAAGTAAATCGTCAAAAACTGGAATGAAAAATGAGCCAGCTCTTAAAAATGAGCTCTTTTTTGTACTTTTCAGAGGTTGCAAGGTATGAAGGTTTAAAGGAGAAGTTAGACATTGTACCAGATTTCCATGAGGAAAAGTCGTCGTCTGCATTTTCTTGAGCGGCAAGGAATGAAATGCTTTTGTACACATGCTTTACACATTTTTGTGGAGGTGGCTAGCAGTTGATTGTTTTTCATTAAACTTTTTCATACAGAGCTGTCAATTCCAACTGAAAATATTATGATTTTCTGATTCAGCATCAAATTTAGGACGAGAAAACAATCGGTATAACAAATTAAACAAGTTCCCTCTTTCATCACATTCAGAGCTTCACCCTACAGTCGCCAAGCTTACATGGTACGTCGACCAGCGCGCTTATAAGCGCAATCGACTATCTTGACAATCGATGGCTCCATAGCTCAGTCGGTAGAGCAGCGGGGTGGGAATCTGAGGGTCTCTGGTTCGAGTCCGCTCTCCGGTTGAATGACTGTTCTTGAGTTTGCATACTCTCTGGATAGTTGGAACCCCGGAAATATTAACTGATTGACATGTTAGTGGTTGCCATTAATGTTCAGGCCTCCCCCAATTAACCAGTCTTACATTTTGGATCTGAGAGGATTGAAACAGGTCATGGTCGATCTTTGTTTGAAATCATCATTTTTATTGATCTGGTTTAGAAAAAAGCAAGTGTCTAACATTTTAAAGTAATTTCCAATTAAAACATCAGGATTTTCTTATCCAGAATCAAATTCATTTACTCATTTTCATTCATTTCATTCATATAAGTTTTTACAAGTATATAATAAATAAAAAGACTCAAAACTTTAACACTCACAATATATTCAATAATTCATAATCAATGCGGAACTCAGTAGATATGATGATATTGAGCTAGTGGGCGGGTTCAATCATTGTTCGCATTGTTCAGCGCCACGTTTTGCTCCTCCTCCATCATGATCATTCCAAGTCGACGGAACGAAAATTCAAAGTATGACATCCATGTGTCATACCCGTGAGCAAAGAAAAGGGAGGTAGTGGGAATGCCCACATATGCTCCACACGTGGTCATTCTCAAGGATTCGTCAAGCTCGTCGACGATTGTCATATCGAGTCGGCAAGAAGGGGATGCCCGTCTTACAATAAGACCTGCTTGCGCGACGTTGTTCAGGAATTGCACATAGTGGATAAGCTGCTCCAAGTTGAGTGCGTCGACTTCTTTCCTCGTCTCAGACGCTCCTGTCATGATTCTTTGCGCGTTGAGGATTCTTTGGCGCGATGCGGCGATTGTGGAAGTGTGTGGCAGCATCGCCACTACCGAGAGATCATCCGTTGATGGTGATTGGAGTGGCCAGCGACGCTTCTCTCGTTCGTCGTTGGTGGCCACGACCCACTGGGCCAGCGACGCTTCTCTCGTTCGTCGTTGGTGGCCACGACCCACTGGGCCAGCTCCGTCTCGTGGCGACATTCGTACTCTGCGTTGCCTGTGTGGAGCACTTGTTTCGGGCATCGCCACATGTTATACTCCGCCGTTATCTTCATTCCTGGTCCCGTCCCAGCATGGTACTTCTCGTACTCGTCTAACACATCTTTGCCGCCTTGATTGTAGAGAACCAATGAAGGAAAACGTTTCACCATCTCGAATAGAAGCCCTCGTTTCGCCTGCTCCAGACAATCTTCTTCGAGCGCCACCATGTAGACGTTTTGACGCAACACTAACGACTCCACAAATTTCACGAGTCTCGCAATGTAGTCGGCAAGTATCGATGCATCCAGAAGACGTGCAGCTTCATAATCCTCCTCTCCAGACGCAGTAAGAAGACGCTGGAAGGTAATGAGACGCTCGAGAAGCGCCGAACGCTCGGTCGGCATAGGCTTCTTCTGAAGCTCATCCAGCTGCCAACGGGGAAACATGGTTTGAAAAGTTGGCAGTGTCTCCAAGGTCCCTTTATCCGCGTGCACTAATATCCAGCGGCGAAGCATGAACTCGTCTTTCCGCGACTGAGTTGGGCACTTCCGAATTTGCTCCTTGCACTCAGGGATTGTGAGCACCTCTGGTGCGACCGAATGCTTTGTACGAGGGAGCAAAAGAACAGCTTCTGGTCGAAACGAGGTCACGGGCTTGAAAATTGATGCCACGTGTCCGCCAGTATTCACAGTAGAAGCGGAGAAAACAGATACATCCTGAAAATGAAGCCATTTTTTCTTCATTTCAATTAGTTGTGTACTCACTGTACGAGAGCTGTCACACAAAGACGACGTGGCATGGTTGTTGGATGAAGTGGTGTCTGACGCAGCCAATTGCGACAGCTGCAACTGATTTCAGTTAAACTTGATTAATAATTGCTGATATCTTACTTTTTGAGTTGGAACACGAGCAGGAGCCAGTTCTGTAGCCAGAACCCGAGTGAGAGCTGGAGCTGGTGCCAGAGTCAGAGATCGCGATGGAGCTGGAGCCATTTTCGGAGCAAATGTCGGAACCGGTGTCATAGCCAAAGAAGGGGTAGAAGCTGGAGCCGGTCTTGGAGTCTGTGGTGCAGCTGGAGCCGGTGCCGGAGACGGTGCCAGAGTCAGAGATCGCGATGGAGCTGGAGCCAGAACCATAGTGGAAGCTGGTGCTGAAGCCGGGGCCAGAGCCAGAGAATGAGTAGAAGCTGGAGCCGATCTTGCGGTGTGTGGTGCAGCTGGCGCCGGTGCCGGAGACGGTGCCAGAGTCAGAGATCGCGATGGATCTGGAGCCAGAACCATAGTGGAAGCTGGTGCTGGAGCCGAGGCCAGAGCCAGAGTAGGAGAAGAAGTAGGAGCCGCTGCCAAAGCTCGAGAAACCAAAGATGAAGCTGGAACTATTGTCAGATCCGGAGCCAGAACCTGAGCTGAAGCGAGAGATGATGTTAGGCCGCGGGAATCTTGAATCTGAAAACTCTTGCTCAAAAAACTGGCTATTCGTCTGTAATTTACCTGCTGCCGAGAGCCGCCTGGAAATGCCCGAATGTTCCACCTCGCAAAATCATGGCTTGGAATAACCGGTGGCAATAGTGGTCTGCGTCGATAATCCTCGTTCCGAAGATATTCGTCTAAACGATCTCCAAAGAGCTGGAGTCGCACCATGTCGTCCGGTGAAAGTCGGATTATCGGAATGGCGGCGTTACGCTGAAAATGAAATGCGCTGCATTTTCGTTACAATATCGCTACTTACGGTTGCCATCGCCATTCCGTGATAACGGCCGTGTGGGTAAGTGATCTCTGGGTATTTCCGCTGTCCACCCCAGTCGTCTTGAAATGGCGGAATTCCATGCATCTTCTCGATGCTTTGAATTCGGACATTTGGCGTGTCATTGACAAGTGGGAATCGGAATGTGTGCTGATGTTGTTGGCAAAAGGAGTAGTGCATTTTTTGCAACTTCCGAAATTCAGCAACGAATCCGGATCCGTGCAACGTGGTGTCCTGGCAGATTCCCACATGTGGTGGATGACAAGTCCCAAGACAGACTCGACAATGCTTGGTTCCTGAGCACGTGAGGTGGTGGTGTGAGGTTGATCTGCACTTGTGGCAGTAAGCGACGTTGTTCGCCGCCATGAAGTACAGGCGTTGCTGGCGCGTGTGATGGTAGAGCGAGCACTCCAGTGGCGAGTGGTTTTCCAATTCGTATCCAAACCAGTGGCACTGACAGAGCGTGCAACGACCAGCAGTGATTCCGGCAGTTCTCTTATTAATTGCGCCTCTCATCATTCGGACGAAGAACTTTTTGTCGATATCGTCCAGCCATATGATTCTCTTTTTGATCTCAAAAAAAGCTGCCGATGGTGTAGGGAGCCATCCTCCGAGAACGTAAAGACGTAACGATCCTCTTGATGCTGGATCATAAGGCGCTCCGTGGATTCGAGGGTCGGGATCCCGCGTCGCAAACCAGCGAATATCGCTTTGGACGTTGATGATCAAATGCAGCGGAATTAGCACAGTTCGTGGTCCACCATTTTTGTGGAACCACATCATATTCTTCTTGTTGGGAGATCATGGGAAAATCTTCCCTGTAAAAAACTATTATTCAGGAACAGATTTCACGTAATAATCAAGACAGGAGCACGAAAAAACGAAGAATAAAGAGAAAAATCAAGAATAGGCATGAGACACGCAACTGCAATGGTAAAACACCTTCACTCATACAAAGAGGGGAGAAGAACAGACAAAGACACATTGAAGATTTGGAGGCGCACTGTCCGTCTATGCAAATATGCTCTACCGGAGTATCGACTCGCAAAATGGTGGCAATTCAAATTTAGTTTTTTTGCAAATTGTTCTCGTTTGGTTTGCTAAAGAAAAATTAATCTTTCAGTAGTTTTCTTTTGTTTTATATATATATGTTTGATTAATTTTTTCAGAATTTTCACAGTTTGCAGATCAATTTTCTGATACCTTATTTATTCTTTTCAAACGTTTTTCTGCCATTTTTGATAGCACTACACTACACTTTGACGTAGTTCGACTATCTTATCAACGCTTCTGAATAAATAAAGAACCGATTCTTTCTTCATTTCTCCTTTTTTTAACTATCTCTCGTAGCCAACACACCGCGTATAAAACAACGGCGATAAGGACACACAACCACTTTTTTGGCCGTCGGGTGATGGCCCCTCTATTATTATTCTGAAATTTTTTGAGATGGTTCCAACAAACCACCGAATCTTTCAATGCAGTCTTCAATTGGAAAAGTGAGTTATACATTTTAGTTTGCTCTGATAAATGGTATGTTTCAGAGAACAAGCGACTCATGACATGTCTTCATCGAGATTCCGAAGCGAGAGATGCTGATTCGAAAAATGTGGATGTCTCTGTCAGCTGATAAAGTGAGTACATATAGACTTCTAAACGCAATTATTGAATTAAAAATAGCTTTAAATCTGAGTTTTGTAAAAAATTTTGGCATTTGGTTTCATGAATTGATGAAACTGATAATGGATTTCGGAATTGAGCACCTCTTGTCGGCGCCTTATCACCACCAATCAAACAATATTGTAGAACGTTCAAACCGGATCCTCGAAGAGGCACCAGAAGAAGAAGTCAGGAACTACAGGACGAACCCTACTTCGGGACAACTAGAAATGAGATCAGATCCTTGTACGACGTCAAGCTTTGAAGAACAAGTTGGCTCCTCGACTTTTTGGACCATGCGAAGTCAAAAAGGTGACGTCGAAGACACTTCCTGTTGGACGGAAAAGAGAGAGAGAGAAGATCTTCCACAAAGACGATGCAAGACTGTTTTCGAGGACGTAAACACTGGGAAAGGAGGACGATGAAGGAGTGCCAGCTACTGCAGGATCACCGCCAGTGAGAAGACCGACTTTACCAGGATCTCCACGGACAACCAGATGATTTCCTGGACCATCTCCTGTTCGACGGTCGGCCCGCCTTTAAAAGAAGAAAAATAACTAATGACTTATTCTCGTAATATTTCTCTTTTCCAAGTTTGTGATTTTCTTGTAGAAAATACTTTTCCTAAAGAAATAAAATGTAAGGCCCCGCAAAACTACAAACAAGATATAGAGAGAAAATTACAAAAATGAAACAAAAAAATCATAACGATCTTGAAAAACGGTTTAACTAGTAATATAACAGATTTTAATATTGTAATAGAAGAGAACACATGGAAAACAAGAAACCAGTAAGTCTAGAACACCTTAAAAGAAAGAGAAAGAGAGAGAGTTAACTTTGGTTTTTCCTGTTGAATTTCAAGCAATATTCTCACGATCAGCTTCGGGGAAGCCATAACGCGCTGGGTTTCTCGGGGCAGAAATGCGAGTGACTTGCGATGAAGCAATGGTGGCTCTCTCAGCGTGATCACTTCTCTTGGGCTCCTGGAGCTCAACCCCGTTGTCAATATGGACAGGTGGGGGGACATAGAGACCCCAGATAATCCAGGCAATGACGATGACAATTAGGAGAATCACGACGCTCATGAACACTAGGTACTTGTCGACGCATTGGTTGCAGATTCTGAAAAGAATGGAAAACATCCCATATATTTTCTTTTCCACCCACCTGTTCAACTCATATATCTGTTTCCAAATGGTATACTCCTGCTTATAAACTCTTGGAGCAGGCTCTGGTCCACCACATTGTGGATCGTTGGGCTTGTCACACAAGAAGCGGGAAGTCAATGTCACATTCAAATCGTCGAACTGGATGGTGTTGGAAACAGTGAAGTTGTGCTCAAGAGGGAGCATGATTTTCTTTACTTCCAGGGTGTCGGGAAGAGAAGTGAGTCTCAGCTTGACCGAGAGTTCGGTGGTATTCGGCAAGGCGTAGTAGTGTTTGATGATGGTGCCGGGAATGGAGACATCGAATCTGTAGTCGGTGTATCCCAATGGTATATCCATTTGCAGTTTTGCTGGTTTGGAAGCGGTGAAGTTCAATTGAAGAATATTTTCAGCAGCCACGAGAGGCAGAAAGAGAAGAAGGACACGTTCGCGCATCTGTAAAACATTTGCTTTCTGGATTAATAATGACTCGAGTTGATATTTAGGTAAGAATCAAGAAAATAGACTACTTAAAACATGTTCGAAATGTTAAACTTTATGAGAAAAACTGAAAACCCAGGAAAAAACAAGCTAAATGAATTCAAAAAGGATCTCGAGACGTCTGCCCGCCAAACGTCTGCCGGCGGCGTATGCATCTGCGACCTGTGGCGCGCTTTTCGGGGCCGAACCACCAAAGCACGACCTTGAATGTTGCTCTCCCACTTGAACGCATATTTTTACTCTTTTTTGACAAGGACACTACTTGAAGAGTCTAACACTTTTTGAACTTTTGGTTGCTGATAGTCCATGATTTCACTGCAAATCATCAGAAGTGAAAATCTGCTGATGCGGCTTGGTTTTCAAGTTGTGACAGTTAAAACATCTCAGGAACTAGAAAAAAGAGATGAAATATCTTTAATCATGTTTAAGAAGTATCTTTGAAAACACATCAAAAACCCCGAGAAAAACAAGCCAAAAGGAGCCAAAAGCTACAGTAACCAAAACAAGATGAGTGAACTCAAATAAGAGTTATGGATTCATGAACTTGCACATTTATTTGCCAGAATAAAACTGAATAACGCAATTCATTTTCAAGTATCACAGAACTGATCACCGGTTAAGCCCTTGAATAATACAAAAATGAGCGAGGGAACACATGGAGAGTGGGAGCGAGAGACCGCAGACAACCGACAGTGCGCCCTGCATGAAAAGATCAAGACAATCTCAAGTCCCACAGGCGTATATGATTCAAAAGAGTACTGAATTGTGGTTATGAATGTTAGTGTGTGAAAGCTCAAGTCAAATTCGGAAAAGAATTCCGATAAGTTCTCTGCTCAATCCATTGGAACAGTTTCCATTCATCCCAGCCTGCATCCCTTTGTCTTTAGACATTTTCGCCCCTCCCCCTTCGGTTCCCCCTCCCGAATACACTCCCTATTCGAATGTATATCAGAATTAGTAGGTACAAGAGTCTTGCTCACCTGCCATGAGACATGGCGTAAACAATAATTAGAGCTGCGTTGGCGTTGAGATAACCGTTGATTAGCCAGAGTGATATGGAGAATGTCATCAGTCTAGTTGGAATGTGCATTGTGATAAACAAAAAGTGTACTTTGAGCATGGTCTTCAATCAGGAAACTCAAAAAAAGAGGTTGAAGTGTTGTGGGTGGGAGTCTTGGCTCGTGGGAAATTGGATAAATATTTCTATGTACAAGAAGAGTGTCTTGAATCTGAAAAAACCTCGTATATATGTTTCTGCACTGTTATGTCTCATCATTGCTATCTTTATATTACTAACAAACGAATTCTGTGCTTCTGTCGGGATCTTTGTCAGAGCAGTCCCTAGCCATAGGACTGATCTGAGTTTTGGAATACGGTCATTGCTTGGTGCCGCAATGGTCCTCGTCCAAACTAGACGTTGATAGTTTTAATTTGAAAAGTACTTCACTTGAAAATTTTCTGAAAATTTGCGTAGAGACCCCAAACCGC
The DNA here is from genome assembly GCA_963572205.1 of Caenorhabditis imperialis. Classification (NCBI taxonomy): domain Eukaryota; kingdom Metazoa; phylum Nematoda; class Chromadorea; order Rhabditida; family Rhabditidae; genus Caenorhabditis; species Caenorhabditis imperialis. The sequence goes on along the minus strand of OY751544.1, from coordinate 10,874,903 downwards.
GTGCACATGGCGCTGCCCTTCCAAGTGAATCGGTGTAATTCGAGTGAAAACATTTTTGTTTTCTTTTTCAAAGTGTATTGAAACATTGTGTCAAATTCCCGGTTCCATAAGAAGAAAACCAAATTGCTCCGGCAGCAGCTCGACCGGCTGTTTACCTCTAGCACCCTTCCCATTCCAAATTATCGGCTTAATCTGCGGAGCGCAACAATACCTTCCGTTGTCATGGGTGCTGGAGTACACAGAGGACAACAGAGTGATACCTGCTCATTAGCCGGAAGAATGTGGGAAAGTGTCATTCGTACGGCGCGTGCTCGTGTGAGAAACACCTTTTTCTCTCTTTTCCTTTCCGCTTTGGGTTGTGCTGTTAGTGATTGCTTTATATATAGTGGCATTCAAATTCAATCAATATTCTCATTGGATCTCTATCTGACATAATCGCATCCATCGAAAACGTTAAAATTTTGGTTGATTGTGGCCCAGCCTGTTTAGCACATTCATTATCACGTGACTTCCACAGTTGCAACATAACTCCTCAATTTGTTTATTTTTCATTCTTTCCACTGAAGTGTGAAACGTGTTCGTATTTCACATCGATTTTTCACGCTTTCCTTTTGCTCCGAGCTCTAATGAGCAGTTACTGGTTATCACACTCCTGATACGTACGCACTTTTTCTTTCTCTATCGTTTTCTCGCGCCCATGCTCTTTTCTTTTCGCACCAGTGATTTTACTCTCTTGCGCGCGTGTGATCTATTTTTTTCTCGTCCCCTCTCACCTTTTCTCCCCATCTACCAGGTGAGAGGATTATAGAAATCTGAACCTTTCTCTATCTCCCTCTTTCGCGCTCACGCTATTCTGTCTTTCGCGCGTGTGCTCTATCATTTCACTCTTTCCCTCCAATAGCGAGGCGTAGCTCAATCGACAGTGGTGGCAGCTAAGGTGCGAGAAGTCGATAGCTCGAGTCCATCCAGCCTCTCCTTGTGAAAAGCAGAAATGTACGCAGATGTCTCGGTCACACTTTCTAACCAAAAAGTGGCTTAAACTCTGGCTTAGAAGGTACACCATCTTACCGTAATCCGCAGAGCCTGAGCACTGAAAAAACGGTTCGACTTTGAAATTTTGTAATGTGTTGTTACAACCCTCTAAAGTGTGAAACCTATTTGTATTTCACATCGATTTTCTGCCCTTTCCTTTTGCTCCGGGCTCTAATTAGCAGTTACTGGTTATCACACTCCGGATACGCACGCGCTCACTCTTTCTCAAGCTCTCTCTCGCGCCCATGCTCTTTTCTTTTGCGCGCGTGTGCTCAATGTCTTCTCTTTCCCCTCCTTACTGGTTATCACACTCCTGATACATACTCGCTCTCTCATTCTCTATCGCTCTCTCTCGCGCCCATTTTCTTTTCTTGGCCTCACACCAGAGAATTTACTCTCTTGCGCGCTCGTGCTGTTTCATTTCACTCACTCCCTCCTGAAGGTGGGTGCGTAGCTCAATCGGCAGTGGTGGCCGCTAAGCTGCAATAGGTCGCTAGTTCGAGTCCATTCAGCCTCTCGTTGAAAAGTACAGAGATGTACGAGGATTGCTCGGTCACACTCCCTTGCCAGGACGTAACTCAAACTCTGGCTCAGAACGGTACATCATATTGAAATACCGTAATCCGCAGTACTTCCGCACTGAAAGAACGGTTCAACTTTGTAATCTTTGTAACTTGTTTATTTATCATTCTTCCCATTAAAATGTGAAACGTATTTGTATTTATTTCACATCGATTATTCGCCATTTTCTTCTTTTGCTCCGGGCTCTAATTAGTAGTTACTGGTTATCACACTCCAGATACGCACGCGCTTACTCTTTCTCTATCTCTCTTTTGCGCACACGCTCTTTTTTCTTGCTCGCGCTAGCGATGTTACTCTCTTGCGCGCGTGTGCTCTATCATTTCGCTCCCTCCTGAAAGTGAGTGCGTAGCTCAGCCGGCAGTGGTGGCCGCTAAGCTGCAAAAGGTCGCTAGTTCGAGTCCACCCAGCTTCTAGCTTCTTCTGTACGAGGATTGCTCGGTCACACTCCCTTGAAAGGACGTAACTCAAATTCTGGCTCAGAACGGTACACCATATTGAAATACCGTAAACCGCAGTGCTTCCGCATTGAAAAAACGGTTCGACTTTGTAATCTTTGTAACTTGTTTATTTATCATTCTTCCCACTGAAGTGCGTAACACATTCGTATTTCTCATCGATTTTTCGCGCTTTCCTTTTGCTCCGAGCTCTAATTAGCAGTTTGTGGTTATCACACTCCTGATGCGTACGCGCTTTCTCTTTCTCAATGTTTCTCTCGCGTCCATGCTCTTTTCTCTTTCGCGCGTGTGCTCCATGTTTTCTCTCTCCTCTCCTTACTGGTTATCACACTCCTGATACGTACGCGCTCTCTCATTCTCTACCACTCTCTCTCGCGCCCACAATCTTTCTTCTTGCTCTCACTAGCGATGTTACTCTCTTGCGCGTGTGTGCCCTATCATTTTGCTCCCTCCTGAAGGTGAGTGCGTAGCTCAGTCGGCAGTGGTGGCCGCTAAGGTGCGAGAGGTCGCTAGTTCGAGTCACCCAGCCTTTCATTGAAAAGTGCCAAGATGTGCGAAGATTTCTCGGTCACACTCACCAGCCAGGAAGTGGCTCAAATTCTGGCTCAGAACATCACACCATCTCGAAATACCGTAATCCAGAGTGCCTTCGCACTGAAAGAACGGCTCAACTTTGTAATCTTTGTAACTTGTTTGTTTATCATTCTTCCCACTGAAGTGCGAAACGAGTTCGTAGTTCACATCGATTTTTCGCGATTCCCTTTTGCTCCTGGCTCTAATTAGCAGTTTGTGGTTATCACACTCCTGATACGTACGCGCACTCTCTCTCTCTATCTCCCTCTTTCGCGCATACGCTCTATTATCTTGCTCGCACCTGCAATTTTACTCTCTTGCGCGCGTGTGCTCTATCATTTCGCTCCCTCCTGAAAGTGAGTGCGTAGCTCAGCCGGCAGTGGTGGCCGCTAAGCTGCAAAAGGTCGCTAGTTCGAGTCCACCCAGCTTCTAGCTTCTTCTGTACGAGGATTGCTCGGTCACACTCCCTTGAAAGGACGTAACTCAAATTCTGGCTCAGAACGGTACACCATATTGAAATACCGTAAACCGCAGTGCTTCCGCATTGAAAAAACGGTTCGACTTTGTAATCTTTGTAACTTGTTTATTTATCATTCTTCCCACTGAAGTGCGTAACACATTCGTATTTCTCATCGATTTTTCGCGCTTTCCTTTTGCTCCGAGCTCTAATTAGCAGTTTGTGGTTATCACACTCCTGATGCGTACGCGCTTTCTCTTTCTCAATGTTTCTCTCGCGTCCATGCTCTTTTCTCTTTCGCGCGTGTGCTCCATGTTTTCTCTCTCCTCTCCTTACTGGTTATCACACTCCTGATACGTACGCGCTCTCTCATTCTCTACCACTCTCTCTCGCGCCCACAATCTTTCTTCTTGCTCTCACTAGCGATGTTACTCTCTTGCGCGTGTGTGCCCTATCATTTTGCTCCCTCCTGAAGGTGAGTGCGTAGCTCAGTCGGCAGTGGTGGCCGCTAAGGTGCGAGAGGTCGCTAGTTCGAGTCACCCAGCCTTTCATTGAAAAGTGCCAAGATGTGCGAAGATTTCTCGGTCACACTCACCAGCCAGGAAGTGGCTCAAATTCTGGCTCAGAACATCACACCATCTCGAAATACCGTAATCCAGAGTGCCTTCGCACTGAAAGAACGGCTCAACTTTGTAATCTTTGTAACTTGTTTGTTTATCATTCTTCCCACTGAAGTGCGAAACGAGTTCGTAGTTCACATCGATTTTTCGCGATTCCCTTTTGCTCCTGGCTCTAATTAGCAGTTTGTGGTTATCACACTCCTGATACGTACGCGCACTCTCTCTCTCTATCTCCCTCTTTCGCGCATACGCTCTATTATCTTGCTCGCACCTGCAATTTTACTCTCTTGCGCGCGTGTGCTCTATCATTTCGCTCCCTCCTGAAAGTGAGTGCGTAGCTCAGCCGGCAGTGGTGGCCGCTAAGCTGCAAAAGGTCGCTAGTTCGAGTCCACCCAGCTTCTAGCTTCTTCTGTACGAGGATTGCTCGGTCACACTCCCTTGAAAGGACGTAACTCAAATTCTGGCTCAGAACGGTACACCATATTGAAATACCGTAAACCGCAGTGCTTCCGCATTGAAAAAACGGTTCGACTTTGTAATCTTTGTAACTTGTTTATTTATCATTCTTCCCACTGAAGTGCGTAACACATTCGTATTTCTCATCGATTTTTCGCGCTTTCCTTTTGCTCCGAGCTCTAATTAGCAGTTTGTGGTTATCACACTCCTGATGCGTACGCGCTTTCTCTTTCTCAATGTTTCTCTCGCGTCCATGCTCTTTTCTCTTTCGCGCGTGTGCTCCATGTTTTCTCTCTCCTCTCCTTACTGGTTATCACACTCCTGATACGTACGCGCTCTCTCATTCTCTACCACTCTCTCTCGCGCCCACAATCTTTCTTCTTGCTCTCACTAGCGATGTTACTCTCTTGCGCGTGTGTGCCCTATCATTTTGCTCCCTCCTGAAGGTGAGTGCGTAGCTCAGTCGGCAGTGGTGGCCGCTAAGGTGCGAGAGGTCGCTAGTTCGAGTCACCCAGCCTTTCATTGAAAAGTGCCAAGATGTGCGAAGATTTCTCGGTCACACTCACCAGCCAGGAAGTGGCTCAAATTCTGGCTCAGAACATCACACCATCTCGAAATACCGTAATCCAGAGTGCCTTCGCACTGAAAGAACGGCTCAACTTTGTAATCTTTGTAACTTGTTTGTTTATCATTCTTCCCACTGAAGTGCGAAACGAGTTCGTAGTTCACATCGATTTTTCGCGATTCCCTTTTGCTCCTGGCTCTAATTAGCAGTTTGTGGTTATCACACTCCTGATACGTACGCGCACTCTCTCTCTCTATCTCCCTCTTTCGCGCATACGCTCTATTATCTTGCTCGCACCTGCAATTTTACTCTCTTGCGCGCGTGTGCTCTATCATTTCACTCCTTCCCTCCGATGGCGGAGCGTAGCTCTATCGGCAGTGGTGGCCGCTAAGCTGCAAAAGGTCACTAGTTCGAGTCCACCCAGCCTCTCGTTGGGAAGTACAGAAATGCATGAAAATTGCTCGGTCACACTCATTAGCCATGACGTGGCTTAAACTCTGGCTCAGAATGGTACACCATATTGAAATACCGTAATCCGCAGTGCATCCGCACTGAAAGAACGGTTTGACTTTGTACAATTTGTAATTTGCTTATTCATTATTCTTTCTATTGAAGTGTGTAATACATTCGTATTTCTTATCGATTTTTCGCGCTTTCCTTTTGCTCCGAGCTCTAATTAGCAGTTTGTGATTATCACACTCCTAATGCGTACGCGCTTTCTCTTTCTCAATGTCTCTCTCGCGCCCATGCTCTTTTCTCTTGCTCTCACTAGCGATGTTACTCTCTTGCGCGTGTGTGCTCTATCATTTCACTCACTCCCTCCTGAAGGTGGGTGCGTAGCTCAATCGGCAGTGGTGGTCGGTAAGCTGCAAGAGGTCGCTAGTTCGAGTCCACCCAGCCTCTCATTGTGAAATAGAGAGATGTACGAGGATTGCTTGGTCACACTCATTAGCCATGACGTGATTCAAAGGGGTAGTGCACTATTTCTGGATCTCGGATTTTTTGACATGGATAGGTGCGCCCTGCGGAGGTGATCAGAAAGTTTCACTGGAGGGGGTTACGAAAATCGCTCTGAAGCGAGATATTAGCTCCCAACGTGTCGAAAAGGGGCGGGATTTCGTGCTTTTTTGCAACGTGGCAGCATATGCCCCACCCACTTCGTGCACGCGGATAGTAGGGAAAACTGAATAAATCCCGTGACCTTGACCTATCCAGCTTGGAAAATGGGAAGATCTGTGAAAATGGAATAAATCGTGTCACGTTTTGTAGATAATCTTTGGCTTAAAACGGCATAATCTTGAAATACCGTAATCGACAGTGCATCCCCACTTGAAAAACGGATTGACATTATTATTTTTGTAATTTGTTTATTTATTATTCTTTCAGTCGAAGTGTGAAACGTATTCGTATTTCACATCGATTTTTCGCGCTTTCCTTTTGCTCCGGGCTCTAATTAGCAGTTAGTGGTTATCACACTCTTGATACGGACGCGCTTTCTTTTTCTCAATGTCTCTCTTGCGCACATGCTCTTTTTTTTCTCGCGCGTGTGCTCCATGCTTTCTCTCTCTCCTCTTTACTGGTTATCACACTTTTGATACGTGCGCATTCTTTTTTTGTCTACCAATCTCTCTCGCGCCCACGATCTTTCTTCTTGCTCTCACTAGCGATGTTACTCTCTTGCGCGCGTGTGCACTATCATTTCACTCTTCCCCTCCTGACAGCGGGCGCGTAGCCCAGGACTTGGCGCAAACTCTTGCTCAGAAGGGTACACCATCCTACTGGTTATCACACTCCTGATAAGTACGCGCTCTCTCACTCTCCATTACTCTCTCTTGCGCCCACGATCTTTCTTCTTGCTCTCGCTAGCGATGTTACTCTCTTGCGCGCGTGTGCTCTATCATTTCACTCTCTCCCTCCTGATGGCGGGCGCATAGCTCAGTCGGCAGTGGTTGCCGCTAAGGTGCGAGAGGTCGCTGGTTCGAGTCCACCCAGCCTTTCATTGCAAAGAGCAGAAATGCATGAAGATTGCTCGGTCACATTCCGAAGCCAGGGCGTGATCTGAACTCTGGCTCAGAACGGCAAACCATATTGAAATATCGTGATCCGCACTTGAGAAACATCGACTTTGTAATCTTTGTAACTTGTTTAGTTATCATTCTTTCCACTGAAGTGTGAAACGTTCGTATTTCACATCGATTTTTCGCGATTCCCTTTCGCTCCGGGCTCTAATTAGCAGTTACTCGCTATCACACTCCTGATACGTACGCGCTTTCTTTTTCTCTACCACTGTCTCTCGCGCCCATGCTCTTTTCTCTTGCTCGCACCAGTGATTTTACTCTCTTGCGCGCGTGTGATCTATCTTTTTTCTCGTCCCCTCGCTCTTTCTCTCTCAGCTTTGATGTTGCTAGCTTCTCCCCACCTTGAAGGTGAGAGGAATATAGGAATCTGAACCAGCAACAGAAGGTTCCCACGTTTCCAAGGACACGTTATGATTTTCCTCCAAACACTCACACGGGAGCTACTAGAACATAACTTTTCACTAACTTTATATCCCACATAGAATGACACTTCCTGATCAAGGATGTGCAAAAAATTCTTTGGATTGTTCTGTGCTCCAAGATATGGGTCAAATAAAGTCAAAAATACAATGAAAAAAGTGCACGAGATGACTTTTTTGCCACATTTCACTGTGTTTTTGATCTAATCTGACTCATTTCTCGGAGCACAGAAAAAACGACAGAATTTTATTGCAGAGTCTTTTTCAGGTAGTGGCATTCTATCTGGGGTATCAATTTGGTAAAAAGTTCAACTCGTGTCTTCAATGGTTTTCTTGTCAAACTTCCTACTCAATCCGTGCTAGCAAGCTCTCTTTCATTAAATTCCAACCATTTTTACCATTCCAGTAAACCATGAAACGACTAGCTGCACATGTAGACAGAGTCTCAGTTTCAAGAAAAACGCCCCGTTTAGAGAATCAGCACCCCAATCGAGTTGTGAAACAGGAACCCATCGACCCAGACGAGATAACACGTAAGGAGCCCGAGGTAAGCTTATTTGAACCCCAGATTCACAACTACAACTATCACATATTGTAGGTTGCTCAAGACAAAGATGTCACAGACGGCACTGCTCCTGACAACCCGGTGGAGGTGAAGCGGGAAGCCGAGGAACAACCAGAAGAGATGGAGATAGATGGAGAGGCAGAAGGGGATCAAGTCCAAGCGGGAGAGGCGGAACACGATGAACGGGAAGAAATAATCGATTCTATTCGACGTCACATAGCCGCTAACCGAGCAGCCCGGAATGTCGGCGGGGCGAGACATGGTGAACAACTTATCAGTGAGCCGGGAGAGGATGAACTTCGACGTCGCTTCGCCACCAACCGACACGCTCGCCAGGTAGCTCCGATTTGGACCGAGTTGGGAGGCGGTGAACAACCTGACAGTGAGCCGGGAGAGGCGGAACACGATGAACGGCAAGATTTTATCGCTTCTATTCGACGTTACCTGGCCGCCAACCGAGCAGCCCGGAATGTCGGCGGGGCGCGACATGGTGAGCAACCTGGCAGTGATCCGGGAGAGGATAAACTTCGACGTCGCTTTGCCACCAACCGAGACGCTCGCCAGGCAGCCCCGATTGCGACCGAGTTGGGAGACGGCGCACAACTTGGCAGTGAGCCGGGAGAGGATGAACTTCGACGTCGCTTTGCCACCAACCGAGACGCTCACCAGGTAGCTCCGATTTGGACCGAGTTGGGAGGCGGTGAACAACCTGGCAGTGAGCCGGGAGAGGCGGAACACGATGAACGGCAAGATTTTATCGCTTCTATTCGACGTTACCTGGCCGCCAACCGAGCAGCCCGGAATGTCGGCGGGGCGCGACATGGTGAGCAACCTGGCAGTGATCCGGGAGAGGATAAACTTCGACGTCGCTTTGCCACCAACCGAGACGCTCGCCAGGCAGCCCCGATTGCGACCGAGTTGGGAGACGGCGCACAACTTGGCAGTGAGCCGGGAGAGGATGAACTTCGACGTCGCTTTGCCACCAACCGAGACGCTCACCAGGTAGCTCCGATTTGGACCGAGTTGGGAGGCGGTGAACAACCTGGCAGTGAGCCGGGAGAGGCGGAACACGATGAACGGCAAGATTTTATCGCTTCTATTCGACGTCACCTGGCCGCCAACCGAGCAGCCCGGAATGTCGGCGGGGCGAGACATGGTGACCAACTTGGCAGTGACCCGGGAGAGAATGAACACGATGAACGGCAAGATATTATTGCTTCTATTCGACGTCACCTGGCCGCCAACCGAGCAGCCCGGAATGTCGGCGGGGCGCGACATGGTGAACAACCTGGCAGTGAGCCGGGAGAGGATGAACTTCGACGTCGCTTTTTCACCAACCGAGACGCTCGCCAGGCAGCCCCGATGGCGACCGAGTTGGGAGGCGGTGAACAGCCTGGCAGTGAGCCGGGAGAGGACGAACTACGTGAACTTATTATTGGTTTCCAACGTCGCATACTCGCCAACCAAGAAGCCCACCAAGCTGCTCAGAATCTGGACGAGTCGGAAGACGATGAAGAATCGGGCAGTGATGCGGAAGACGATGAAGAGGAGGAAGAAGTTGCCGACCCAGACGCCCGCCAAGCAGTCGAGAATTTGGACGAGGTAGCTGACGATGAAGAACCGAACAGAGAGCCTGGAGACAATGTGCAGTCGGAGAACGAGTCGGAAGACGATGAAGAGTCGGGCAGTGAGTCGGGAGACGATGAAGTGGAGGAAGAAAATGCTAATCTGCAACATCACATAGTCGCCGACCCAGACGTCCGTCCAGCAGCTAATCCATTCTTCAACCCATTATTTTTTGGAGTAGACCAGAATGCGTTACTTCACGCCTGGAATGACGTGCATCTTCGCTTTTTCGGCAACCCTCACGCCCTGCAAATCTACAACCAAATGCTTCAACAACTCCCCAACCATTACGAAAATCATCTTGCCTTCAAATACAGCATATTTGTCTTCCAACATGGTGCCAACGAGCTTCACATAGCACAAGATCGAGGGCCTGCTGACTTTTTCCCGCCCCCGTTACCTCTAGGAGGCATTCGTCTACAATTCGACCCACCGATGGACACTCTGAGGGCATGGCTTCCAGAAATAGACAGAATATATCATGAATGGAATCAGAACTTTCAAGCTGACGTGCTGCGACAGAACAACAACCCTTTCGGTATACTAAAACTTGGCTATGAGGCGGTGGCCGCCAGGAACTTTTGGAATGATAGAGTGAAGGAAATCTTCGTTGATCGACCGTTTTGATTTTGATTAAACAAAACATTGATTTTTTCTTCACGTTCTCGTTGTAATGTTGTCGGTGTTTTAATTATATTATCTGAACTATTATTATGCTTTATCAATAAACAAGAAGACATTGGAATCATTTCTCATGTTTAAATTTTGAGTCACTTCTTAATTGAAGTTACATTATGCTCAACCGCTATTTTGAATTCTTATCTTTTAGGAGCTGTATTTTAGGACTTTTGCTGTGAAGAGGAACTGGACGAATGAATCGCCGTTGGTTCTCATCTCTCGAGTTAAGCAACTAAAAAGCCTAGTTGTAGCGGATAGTCCTTCTTTGGCAAACCGGTGAATCCGAGTGCAACCAATTTGAGTTTGTCAGAAGTATAATTATTATTAATAATTTAGTTATTAGAACCACTTTTTTCAGACGTCCGACATCTTCGACGACACAAATGTGGACGGAGTTCATTCTTCGTCGGAGACTGCTTTTCAAGTTTTGAAGGAGTTCAAGACGCAGCCCTCAGCAGCAGCCGGTTATCTTGGATTGATCTTTATGGCACCCGCAAGCTCAAATCGGGACACAGAACCCACAAATCCACCACCTGGTAGTTCAGCAAGCACCTCTTCAGCAAGTGCCGCAGTAGATGCAGAACCAATTTGCGTAAGTTCAAACCACCCACACTACCGGGCGATTGACCGGATTCGAACCTAGCATTTGCTGAACAATGTCAAATCAGTACCCGATCCGGCAGAGAACCAACGCATTCACATAGGGCATTTCCCACTAACAGTCACAGTTTCAGTACCCGCCGATGCTGCACCAGCAAGAGCAGCGCACTCCAGTAAAGCAGACGCCAGTTTACGGCATGCCACTACGCGAAGTCTTGCTGGATCGATGCAGAAAGTGGACACTGATGTTGAGATTACGGTCAAGGAGAAGAACACAGAGGAAATGCAGTTGAAGGAGTATCAGACGGAGAAACATCAGTCGAAGAAAAATAAATGAAATCCGTATTACTTGCTGGGCAGTGAATGAAACCATCACTTTGAAAAGTTAAACGTCTACGGAAATTAATGAAAGCTTGCTAGACACAATTTCTATGTTTTGATAACTGAAAATGTGAGAAAGATAGACCAACCAGCAAAAAATAGCCCAAAAAATGAAATTTTCTCTTTCATCTTTCACTCTCTTTCATCCGCATTTCTTGAAGGGAGAATTGTTGTCCCTGCGTTTTTTTGTACGCAAAGATTAGATGTTTGTACAGTCTGTGTAATTGTATTTTGTAAAGGGGAATGATTGTTTAGTTGAAAAAGTTGGAAAATGCAGAAATTTACAAATTGAACACATAGACTTCAAAATTTTGTCTGTTTCCTTCCATTTTCTTACTATTCTCTTGTTCTTCACTCAAAAAACATGACAATTAAAAGCTTTTTCAGCAAAATTCAATTGCATTTAGATAATTGGCAAGCTAGGCACAGTTTTGAAGCACTGATACGTGCTTATTATCTTGAAGGATATAAGGAAATGCCCTTTGTATAGTTGGTGACATTATACCTGGAGATCAAAAACCCCGAACACTGAGAATATGAGATTTTAAACGATTTGTTGTATGATGTCAAAGAACTAATCAGACTGGCACAACTGTGGCTTATACTTTTTCAGGGATGTGAAATAATGATATTGAAACTGTTCAACATTGCTCATGTTGTCTTTAGTGTTGAATTTTGCAAGACTAATTGTCTTCCTGCCGATTTAAAGTTGTTTTCAAGTTATTTTAAACAGAGACACTGAACTTTTAAACGAAAGGATCTTAAGTCTCAAAAAGAAACATTCAAAGACCGCTGTAGGACAAATCGTCTAACGGAATGGCCTCCTGAACTCGCCGAGTGCCGAGATTACGAATAAACTTTCTGAAAGAGCATTCCTTAACTGTGTTCCGCTGTATTCTGATGTGTTTCTAATAGTGACTCTCATTTCATATTAAAACTCATTTATTCAATATTTTCAATATTTTTCGTCCACATTCGTCTTCTCTCCCGTAGTATCCTTCCATCTCCGCCTTTCCCTCATCCTTCCTTCTCTCACCAAATATTCTGAAAAAAAAAATTAATTGTGAGAACTACAAGTTTAATCATTCTCGAATTCCGAATCTGGTAAATTTAATCAACTCACCTGCTATTTTTCATGATGTTATTTCCATTCCTTCCATCCTACTTCTTTCTGTTCGTATGCTGAAAACATAGTGTTACAAATGAAAATATCAAAATTGAGTAATACCTTGGCGATCATCTCGTCTGGCCCCTCTTTGCTTGTGACCTCATTATTTCCAACATTCTGAAACATTGAATATGTAAACTAACTTTCAATCATTTTTGAATTCCAAATATTCTTAATTCAATTAACTCACCTGCTATTTTCCACGAGGTGATTTCCATTTTTTTCTTCCATCCTCCTTTCTGTTCATGTGCTAAAAATATAGTCTTACAAATGAAAATATCAACTTCAAGCATACCTTGGCGATCATCTCGTCTGGCACAGATCGGTTCGCGGTCTTCACTGAATATTCTGAAAAAAACATTAGTTGTGAGAACTATGAGTTTAATAATTCTCGAATTCCGAATCTTCTGAATTCAATTAACTCACCTGCTATTTTCCAGGAAGTTATCTCCATTCCTTCCATCCTACTTCTTTCCTGTCGTATGCTAAAATTATAGTCTTACAAATGAAAATATCAACATTCGATCATACCTTGGCGATCATCTTGTCGTGCACTTCTTTGCTTGTACATTCTTTCCAACTTTCTGAAACATTGAATTTGTAAACTAACTTTCGATAATTTTTGAATTCCAAATCTTCTGAATTCAATTAACTCACCTGCTATTTTCCACGAGGTGATTTCCATTTTTCTTCCATCCTCTTTTCTGTTCATGTGCTAAAAATATAGTTTTACAAATGAAAATATCAATTTCAAGCATACCTTGGCGATCATCTCGTTGTGCACTTCTTTGCTTGTGACATTCTTCCAAATCTTCTGAAAACATAAATTGTGTGAACTACGAGATCATTTTTGAATTCAATCAACTCACCTGCTATGGTCCACGAGGGGATTTCCATTTTTTCTTCCATCATCCTTTCTGTTCATATGCTAAAAATATAGTTTTACAAATGAAAATACCAAAATTCTATCATACCTTGGCGATCATCTCGTCTAGCTCTTTTTTGCTTATAACCTCCTTCTTTCCAACTTTCTGAATCATTGAATATGCGAATTAACTTTCAATCGTATTTGAATTTCGAATCTTCTGAATTCAATCAACTCACTTGCTATGTTCCATGATGTTATTTCCATCAGATGTGTTCTTCAGGAACTTATTTTTCCAGCATCTCTCATCATTTCATTGTTTCTGTAAATGAGACAGTATTTGACGATTTTTGGTTAAAGCTTACCTTTTCAAATCATTCTTTTTTAATTTCAGAATAATAGCAATTGGGAATTTCAAAACATCCAGAATAATACGATTTTGAAGGCCATCACCGACGACCAATAAGGCGGGAAAGAAGAGCTGAGACCATCACAGACGGTCAAAGCATAAAGAATGAAGGCTCGAAGGGGCGGAGACCAGAACGAGCTCAGCGGCCATGGTAACGAAGCGTAAATAGGGATTATGGAGCAGTGGCAGGTGCGATCGTATAGCAGGTGACATTAGGTATAAGGGGTAAATAGCATATGGTCTTTTTGAACATTGCGGCACTATTAAATGCTTAGGTTGGAGGAGCAGCTGACAGTGTGAGAAGGAACAGTAATTAGAAGCGGTATTTTTGAATTACCATTCAAAATGTAGTATGATATTGAATAAGAATTTGTAGGAAACCAGACGAAGAGCTGTTGCACGTGGTTTTGAGTCCCCGAGTAGGGTTATTTTGAAATTTTTTAAAGTAAAGTACCCTTCAATTTAAAGTTATGGGAACTTTTCAAGGGTCGGATAAACACAGAGATACCGACAGACGCATAGAATGTGTTTGTTAGTAATAGTGAAGATTTACTGTGTCATTTTTTGAATTTAAGAGCAAAAGATGCTGAGCTTATTATGAAAACATAGAAATTTACTTCTAAAGGCATCTTTCAGAGCGTTCAGCTACCAGTTTCAACAACTTTTAACCGACAAATACGCTTTAAAAAACATATTTCTGATATCAAATTTAACACTTCACTGAAGTTCGAAGAGAAAAAACTTCTTAATCTTCAAATCTGTACTTAAAACTATTCAGATATTTTTGAAAACACTGTTCTGGCTCAATTTGCACAATAAAACCGTACCCCAATTAAAAAAACACACACACACTCATCATGCAATCCCCCCCCCCCCCCCCCCTCACCCGGAATCTCGGAATCATCTCTGCACAAACAATGCTTCAAACAACATTCAAGCGATCAAATCACCAGCAAGAATTGCAATGATAAGAGCAATGTAATGAAATGAAAACAAGGCGCATGCGCAACACAAAAACCGTCTGTCAACCGTCCGCATTCCGCGCCGTATTATTTTTTGTTCGAGAGTGTCGGTGCGCGGGGTTGAATAGACACAGAAACAGGCTTTTCCCTTCCTCTCCTCCTTTTTGCTCTCCGTTCGGGAGCCATCCCTTGTTATTCACTCAACAAATCGTCTATGCTTTTTTCATGAAAGTTCGGATAGTGCACTTTTCCATTTATCAAGTTTTATTTTTTCTAATTTTTTTCTATATTTTTAATGGAAGTGATGCGGTTATGGATAGAAATTGTACTCAAATGTATACTGTTGACGGGAAGGTGAGAATTCACTTGAGAATTCAAGGAACTAAAGTTATTTTCAGTACGCCACAAATGCAGTGAATTGTGACAATATTTATAGTGATGATGCGTGTACTATGATTTACGGAAGTAGTGTTCTAGTGGGAACTACTGTAGAAAGACCTCTTCTTTGTTTTATGGTAGTTTTTTTCTTGAAGTTTCCATTCAAAACTCTTGTTCCAGGCAAACGGAGAAAGAAGTGAAGAAATGAAACGTATCGCTGTCACAACATGCCCAAAAACTTGTGGATATTGCTGCCAAACCGAGCCATTTGACTGCAACAACTCTCCTTGTAAGTTTCCGCATTGTTTCTCTTACTTTTTCCAACAACTTCACTATTTTCAGTCCCGCGTATCAATTGTGGCTCGGTGACAAGTAGAATGTGCAAAGATCCGCAATGGCGGGAAGTGTTGACCGAAGATTGTCCGAATGTTTGCGGTTTTTGTTTAGAAGGTATGTTTAGATGTTCTTCGTGTTAATCTGGTTCGCAAAAAGGATGTTTCAGGAGGTTGCTACGACAAAGCTGTGGATTGCACTACCGATGTGTCAATTTGTATGAATTTGGGAATGCAGGATTTTGTGAAAGTGAGTTGCAAACCAAAATTTGTCTATGAAAAGGTGTTGTACTTAAAACCAGAAAGAAAATCTAGACTTATCGATAGATATGTTGTTAATCCTTTCAAGTTAGCAGTAGGGAAACCCTAGATGAGAGAAATATTACAGTAAAACGTCTGAAATGAATGATTTTCATAAGTGATAACATTTTGTAAACTTAACAATACTCTCCAAACATAGGGAATTGTAACAGTACTCTAAAACCATAAGATACACAACTAGAATATGTAATATCACTGTCTTTTGATCTACATCACACAACTAAAAGAGGCTACCAAATAAGCTAACTAAAGCACATCTTTGCCTCCTTATTTTGATTTTACCCCTCCTTTTCCTTCTTTCCTATTCCAACAGAATAGAATTTCCTATTCCAACAGAAAATCACTATTCCAACAGAATAGATAACACAATTAGTCAGCACTTTAATGTTGTTTCTCCCCTCACTTCCAAATTTGTGTTTGTATTACCAACTTGTCGGTGTTCATTTCCGGAACACTGAACAAACACTTGTCGGGACGAGAATAGTGAGGGGGAATAGAAAAATAAGCATGCAGTTGACTCCATAATTGTTTTAATTGAAATGATGTGATGGTAGAAAGATTAAAGTGAGAGAGGCTTGTGGTTTTTTGTTTTTATCCAAGTTTTAGATAGTTATCAAAACTATCATAATAAAGATATGAATTCTTTGCAGTTTTCATAGAAACTAGCAGATACTATTGTCTTGCATACAAACCCTTTGGCTTTCAGGAATACTGTCGCAAGACGTGCGGATTCTGCCGTCCCACAGCCACCACCACACCTGACCCCGACTACCGCGGCACCAGCCCGGATTGTGTGGATTATAACACAAAGTATGATCCCGACTGCAATAATAACCAATTATCTTCTTATTTTGCAGCTGCGCCAGTTGGTCGTACCGAGGATATTGTCATAGTCCGTTCTACAGCTACGAGACCAAGTTCAGGAACTGTGCGGCAACTTGTGGATTGTGTTGAAACACGCAGATGATCAGTCAGATCACCTTAGAGTGTTTTTATTCAAGATTTATTTAGTTTTTATAATTTAAAACTCTAATTTATTACTTTCTGTCCCAGATCTCCACCATTTCTTCGACCCATGTCAGATTCCCCCATTGTTTGCATAAATAATTAGTTTCTCCCTCTCCTCCTCCCTTTTTCCTCCTCCAATCCATCCATCCCCGAGAGCAACGCAAAAAAAAGGAATAAATCTTATGTTTGGCCGCAAAAGGAAGAGAAGGGAGAGTGAAAAGTAGACGAAAGTCAGTTGTAATTACATCGAGAAAAAGAGAACAAGTGGATAATTGTTGTGGAGCCCTTTGTGGCTCAAATTAATGCGGACAAGTGCACATAGGTGTTGTAGGAGGGAATTATTCATGATTCGAAGGGCGAGATAAAAGGGAAAAGGGTGCTTTTTTGTAGTTTTGTTGATGTGAAAGGGAAGACACTTTATGGTTTTAACTTTGACCTGGTGAATTATTAAAGGGGGGGGGGGGGAATGGGTTATTTTTACTTTTATTTGGGTGGCTGTCTAGTTTGTAGCACAATATGGTGACTATTTGGTTTGAAAGCGTGACCTAGAATGAAAAAGTTGAGCTACAGTATGTGGTGTGGCTTTTTGCTTTGAAAATTCAGGTTGCATTTCTTAAGATTGTTGAAATGTTCTATTTCGCTTGTTTTTAGTCAAAATTCATTATTTTTTCGTGCTTTTTTCAACAAAAATGTGTGATTTTTATATATTTTCAGTGAAAAGTAGCACAAAAAAAGTAAAAATGCCTTCAAAATGCCAAAAAAGTTCTCAAATTGCACGGTTTTCATCAACTTTTCTTCACTATCACATTATCCATTCTTCCCAGCCTTTCCATAAACGGTTCTCTTCAACCTCCCACTCAAAAAAGACAATTGTGAGCCTCAAAAACCAACTACACGGTGTTGATTTCTCCAACATGATGTTGATTCACTAAAACGCAGAATAATCTTGTCGACAAACACAATTCTCCTTATCATTCCACTGCACCAACCGCCAGCACACTTTTTATTTTATTCTATTCTCCACTTTTTATCAAGGTTTTTTGTTAGAGCTGTGAAGTTTTATTGGATTAGTATTGCAGAGACAATTTTTTGTCTTTGGAATGCTTTAAACTAGATTTAAGTGAAAATTGATAGCGATTTCATTAATTCCAGCTATGTTCTCACAATTAAAGGACCACCCAATAGGCCACCCAGTAGACCACCCATACCCGTCTCCAAAGTGTGTTTGTCTAAAGTGTACCTCCCCAAAAAAACAAGACAAGTTAGTGTAAAAATTCGAAATCCTCCAGATTCCTTCAGGGGCCATCGTTATCCTCTTGTGAGAGTCTCTTCCCCTCCCTTCTTGTATAATCCACACAACCTTTTATTCCCGTCCGCCCCATCCTCTTCGCCTCCCTCAATTCCTTGTTCTCCTCCTCCTTCTTCACTTGACAAACTTTTCCATTATTCCCCTTGCCCTCTTATGGTTTTGCAGTTTGGAGCCAGAGCAAAGTTTTTATAATGTTGCGAGGCTCTTTTTGTTTTTGTTATTCTTGGTTTTTGAAAAACCCCATTATCTGTTGGTGGGAAGGTGGCAGAGAAAAGAATAGACAATAAGGAACTATGAATTTTTAATTGGCTAAAAAACGAAGATGGTTTTGAGAGGATTTTGAGAAGTCGCTTTTATATAAATCAACATTCTTAGTATACTTTATACCATTTTTCATCCGCCATCTTCAAAAAATGCCTCCCCGTCATAAATCCCCTTATGCGCCCGGCGGCAACTTTTAACGCTCTAATTTCTCCTCTGGGACATTATCAACTGTGCCAAGTGATTAATTCAGAACATTTTTCGAGTAAACATGGTGTGTCCTCAGAACATTTTCACGCCCCCAAGGGAACTCCACGGTCACTTATTTGTAAAAAAAGATGCGCGCATTATCTACTTTTTGTGGTGTATTTCTAGTTCCATTTTTGGTTTCTCTTTCCCTCTTTTTTCCATTTTTTTTCTTCTCTCTGCCCTTATTTTGGCTGGGGGTCTGTTCCTTTGACACCAATCACGTCGCTGTTTCGTTTTCTAAAATGGATTTGCTGGGAGTGGGGAAAGGGTTCCAAATGGAAACAGAAAGAGAACTAGATTTGGGGTTTTGTTTTGGGATAAAAAAGGAAGAGAAAGAAAGAGAGAAGGTGATTTGGAACATTTTTTCAGAAAGTTGAGGGGGATCAAGTCTTCAATTTTGATGTGGTAAAGGGGAGGGAAAGGGGGAAGTGGAAAAGAGAGGACATCATGAATTTTTAAAGGCGCAAAAGTTCAAACTCCCAAGTTTTGAAAGTCAGTTGGTGTTCTTGAGACATTTTGAGATAGCTTTTAATAAAATTTTAAGTATCTATATGGCTATGGATATTTTTGTTAAAAGCCATTATTAGTACTTGTTTGTCATTACTGGAAGCGTTTTATTGTATGTACTTGTGACGCACAATACGCTCTTAAACTCCTTGTGTTCCCTGCTTCAATTAGATTTGATTTTGACGTTGTTTCACGTTGTTTTATGAAGTTTTCAGTTAAAATAATCATTTGTTAGTGAAAAAGTTTTGGATTTGCTTGCCCGAGTGGACTACACCGAAGTTCCAATCCTTTGTGTTTTGTATAACTGCGTACTTTGTAGCTACCGTAATCCGTCCTTTAAAATACTCTTTCAGCTTCAAAACTTGCATTTTTAGAACATTAGTCCTCTTCATAAGCTTTATTATAACAAAAACCCCTAATTTTCATTATCATCACACTGTACCCCCTACTTCCATTCCAACCCCCCTATCCTCCACAAATGTCATTCCTTCTCCCTCCTCACATCTCCGCCGGTGCTCATGAAAAGTCGTAAACTGGAGCGACAACAGGTGCATAAGGTAACGCAGGTCATAAAACGTTCGTTGCCGAGAAGAAGCATAAATTTTGAATGACCCTTCCTCCTTCTCCTCGCTCCCCCTTCCTACCTTTTTCTCCCTTTTTTATTGGTCACCGCGTTTTTCTACTTTTCTATTTGAAAACATGTTATCACATCAGATGACTGAATTCGATACCAAGGTTGCGACAATACTGATAAAAGTGTTGACTTTTTTGAGTCATGACTTCTAGCTTTGAAAAAATAGAGGAGGGGAGGAATGGGAAAGAGGAAACAAGACCTTTGAAGGCATATAGGAAATGGAGAAAAAATTGGAAAAAGTCAAGATATGAAGGCAGCCAAACACGTTTTCGTTGTTCCCGAACGCCTTTTTCGTGTTTTTTTCTCCTGAAAAATCCCCCTTCTTTTCTTCTTCCCAGTGCTCCCTTGCTCCCCGTGCTACGTATATCTTGAAATTCGACATTTTGAATTCGTTAAACTATGAGGTTTCAAAAATCGCAGGTGGTTTCTATTTTTTAGGTCCCTGCACTCGGATTTCGTCATTATTTCGGTCTGGAATCGTCTATTATAGTCATTTGCTAATTGAACTAAAGCTAACATCGGAATAGATTGGACTAGACCGGATAGATTGGATCATATCAAATGCAAAATTTCAACATTTTCGGATTGTTTTTGCTTGGAAACTTGTTGGCAGAGGTGTTAGCGAGATGCACCGGAGCAAATTGTGACAAGTTTTCTTGTGTTTCAGGTGGGTTTTCTTTCAAATTTATGTTCAGAAAGGGGTTGAGTAATAAAGATGAAGTCATTTCGATTTTGAACCATCACAAAACTTTCCACGTCATCTAACCTCCTTCAAACAGCGGAAGTTTGTCGTTTTCCATGTTTTTTCTCGCCACTTTGAAGATCGAAAATCTGAATTTTCATTACACCTCAATAACCCCATAAAGTTCCTGTCTGAACACCCCAAAACCCTAAATTTCTTCAGACTTCTACGTGCACCGCCCTCTCGACGCCTATCTCCGTCCCGGCTCAACGTTCCACTCGACATGCTCTTGCGAACAGGACTGGAACACCATGTTCTGCAATCAGACGTTGACAGCCCTCCACGACAATATCCTCCCGCTTCCGACAGTTTGTATATGCCGGAAGTTCAGTGACAACGGTGCAAAGTGTCAGCAGTTTATGACGAGATGCTTTCAGAGGAAGAATAATGAGTGGGTTTGATAATTGAGAAATTTAAATGGGAAGCAAATTTGGGTGTAATTTATGGCTATAGTCATTGTTTTGAAGGATGGCAAGGGAAATAGAGCTCGGAAACGATAAATTATGCAAATCTAGTAGAATCTAGAAAATGAACTGTCTAAACAATGCAGACCTTGAGTTTTCAGGTGCTCCTGCTGTTTCAACCAACCCAGTGAATGGTGCAACCAGCTCAAGTGCAAAAACCGAGAGCCTGATTTCTCGTGAGTCTTTATTGACCTGTTTTTGATTCCATCTATTTTTATTTTACTTCAACAAACTAGATCTACTATAAAAAATCTTCTTTCCCTTTTCATTCCATGATGACCCCACCTCATGCACATTTCAGGAACGCGAATACGACATGTGTGTGTCATCACAACCCGGCGGATTATCCCTATGACATATGCAAAAATTTATACCCAAGGGATAGCAATTTTGCGAATCGGCAGGCGATTCTCGAAAGGAATATGCAGAGGTCACAGGGCAGAGTGGAGGTGAGGGGGGGAAGATAGATTGGGGAATGAAAAGTTTGTGGAAAGACTGTTTTAAAGTCAAAAAATTTGTTGAATTTTGAAAAAACTGATGGTGTATTAGCAAAACTAGTACCAAAAATGACCTTAGTTATTGAAATTTAGTGACTTTATATCTAGAATTCAGAATCAAGCTGATACAACTCTCAGATTTGATGATAAGCTTACAAGTAATGTGTTTTTGGTTATGCTTTGAGAATTTTCTATAAATTTGGTCACTGATAGTTTCGACGTCGCTGATTCTGAATCTAAAGTCAGATTTTCTGTAATTGATTTCATTTTTGAGAAAAGATGTGTCAAAGCCATTTTCAGTGTTATTTCCCTCCACGTGCTTACGTGTCGACATTTTCGATAGTTACGAAATAGTGGAGAAAATAGTACTGAAAATGGCTTTGACACATCTTTTCTCAAAAATGAGATCAATTACAGAAATTCTGACTTCAGATTCAGAATCAGCGACGTCGAAACTATCAGTGACCAAATTTATAGAAAATTCTCAAAGCCTAACCAAAAACACATTACTTGTTAGGATTCACTACCTGTATAACAATATTCTTTTCAAAATAAAACCAAAAATCCATTCCAGTACGTCGAACTCCTTGGAAAGCAAGTCTCTACTACCACCGTCAGCTACATCATCATTGGCCTTCTGATGTCAGTCTCCATGCTGACACTAGTAATGTTAATACTTGGCGGACGACGTCTCCGACAAAAGAGAGCAGATCGACAGCGTCAAATTCGGATGGCAAGGGAGACATTGATACTTCAAAGAGCTGATGATGATAGGTATCTTCCCTCGGCTTAATTTATTTGTTGCTCACTTAAAACTTTGAATCTTCAAAGTTCCCCACCCCTCTCACGAAAATTGTGAATATTTCCGTTGGACCATTCTGGACCACGATCTTCTTCTCCTCAAATGTTATTTATTTCCAATGACTAGATACTATACAGTATACGGGTCCTGATACGCTTCCCAGTTTTTCCCTTGATAAATAAAATGAACGTATTCCACACAAATATTCATTTCATTTTTTTTGTTCGAAGAGACAGACAAACTACAAGAAAAGCGAGAATAAAGGGACAGAAAAGTGCCTCAAACTTGGAAAAACTCTAAAGTCGCATAAATAGCTTGTCGTAAGCGTGAATGTACAGGAGAGTTGAAAAACCAAAGTGAAGCTGGGATAGCTAAAGTTCGTTCTACTTCTTCGTCCATTCACAATGTTTTCACGGGGAAAACGTTTTGGGAATAGGACTGACAAAATATAATGAATACAAATAGAAGAGCGTAAAATTTCGGGGTGTATTTAGGATTTCCAGAGGTTGACGGCGTTGGCGACAGAGGTGCACGCGCTGACCACGGTCGATTTGGCTTTCTCGTAGGTGTCGTTCAGAGCTGTCATGAGTCCTGAAAGAAGGGGTTGTGACGTCGGTCGGAGTGGGACAAAATGGGATAGAAAAGACGGTTATTATAAGAGTTTGTTGAACTTTCACAGAGATTAAACTATGATTGACATAGCTGCTGGAAAGTGAGCAAATCTGGCAAGGGAAACCATGGATCACTCTGATTGCCTAACTTAAGTATTGCGACTTCAAGTTTGAAGCTGAACATTACCCTCACATGGAATGTACCCTCAGTGCCTCGCTTGAAATTTTGATTGACTATGCGGGATAGATAGAGGCTATTGAGTGTATAATTAAGCGATATACAGTTTTTTTGCAAATTGCGGAATTATCGATTTTTTGACAAATTATCGATTTTTTTGGTCGATTTTTGAAAAAATTGTAACTTTGTCAGTTTTGGTCCGATTTTTTTGCAACTTATATCAAAACGTCCGAAATTGGCTGAATTTTTAGGAAAAAAATATATAAAAAATGTTACACAACTGAGAAAAAAATTTTTTGAAAAAAAGTGTTACCAAAAGTAAGTATCTCAAAAATTGACCCTACGATTTTGTTGAAATTGCTACCATTAGATTCTCCATAGTCGATTTAGTCAAAAAACATTCAGTTATCCCGGGGGAAGGAAGGTTGACTAGGTGAAATAGACCTTCTCGGGACCCTTGATGCACGGTGCGCGCCCTATTGCTGCCGTTGGTGGCCCTGTGGAACGGTGGGCGCACTGGATTTTTGTTTATCATGTGCATACGTGTTTTTTTCAAGTATTACAATTGATTAGAAAACCGAAAACAGTTAGTTTTAAAAAATTTTCATCAAATTTCGACCCATTTTAGTGCTTTTTGGAAAAATCGTGTTTTTGAGTTTGGTTCACGTTTTTATGAAAAGTGAACAACTACAAAGTTGTAGCTTTTGTAGTTTCATATCTTTATTTTATATTTTCGCATCATGAATACAATTACCGACGAATTTATGATTGGGCAAGATTCGTTCACAGGTCATTTTTACAACTTTTTGGAGATAGGCTTATAAGAACAAAGAACTAAATGAAAATGTGTGAAACTGCAAAAGCTACAACTTTGTAGTTGTTCACTTTTCATAAAAACGTGAACCAAACTCAAAAACACGATTTTTCCAAAAAGCACTAAAATGGGTCGAAATTTGATGAAAATTTTTCAAAACTAACTGTTTTCGGTTTTCTAATCAATTGTAATACTTGAAAAAAACACGTATGCACATGATAAACCAAAATCCAGTGCGTCCACCGTTCCACAGGGCCACCAACGGCAGCAATAGGGCGCGCACCGTGCATCAAGGGTCCCGAGAAGGTCTATTTCACCTAGTCAACCTTCCTTCCCCCGGGATAACTAAATGTTTTTTGACTAAATCGACTATGGAGAATCTAATGGTAGCAATTTCAACAAAATCGTAGGGTCAATTTTTGAGATACTTACTTTTGGTAACACTTTTTTTCAAAAAATTTTTTTCTCAGTTGTGTAACATTTTTTATATATTGTTTTCCTAAAAATTCAGCCAATTTCGGACGTTTTGATATAAGTTGCAAAAAAATCGGACCAAAACTGACAAAGTTACAATTTTTTCAAAAATCGACCAAAAAAATCGATAATTTGTCAAAAATCCGATAATTCCGCAATTTGCAAAAAAACTGTATATTGCTTAATTATACACTCAATAGCCTCTATCTATCCCGCATAGTCAATCGAAATTTCAAGCGAGGCACTGAGGGTACATTCCATGTCAGTATACATGTTTCTTATTTTGAACACTGAAACTAAGTCACAATGCACATTGTGCACAAAAACGCCCATTTTTAGCACTTGGATAGTTCATAACTTTCTCAAATGGGATTTTCGTGAAAAACAATTGACTAAAGGTGTGATCGGCCACTCTTTCTGTGTCGATTCATGTAACAATATCGAAGCTTCAGAATTAGTTTGGTATCCATCTAATCGTATATAATTTTCTATCAAATGCTTACAGTATACCAACAATCACTTTCATTACCACTAATTCCACTCACTTCTCAACATAATCATGCTATCTTCCTACTACCCTAACCCACCTTCATCCTCCTCATCATGCAACGACTCCATGGCGACCTGCTCCGGAGTCTTGCGATTGCCCGCAATTCTCCCCGCGATATCCTGCTCACGTGGCTCGACCTTCTTCTTCAGATGATACTGAACCATACATAATTCTTTACACTTCTCTTACACTTTCAATTCCCCTCACCTTATCCCGGATAGCCTGACGCATACGCTCGCGATCCGCTTCCATTCTTCGGTGCTTGTCCTTACGACGCTTCTCTTGCTCTTGACGAGCAGCGACTACCTGGAAAAGGGGAGACTCAAGGAGCAGACTAGAAAATCAACAATAAAAATCTACTGGCTCCAGGCTCTGACTCCTAAAAAAGCTCTGGAGGCGAATTTGTTATTCATATGCACTCAAGACACAAGAAAAGACAAGGACTCAAAGTTTTTAGTGGGCGAAAACGACAGGAGGGCGGGGGGAAAGAAGGTTTATGTTTTGGCGTTGGAATCGGTGACCAAGTGGGTGTGAAATTTGAAACCGTTTAGGGAAAAGTTTTGTTGATAGAAAGTGGAATTGCAACTGGACGAGAATGAAGAATGAGAGGAACTAATTCCTCAAGCATTCTTTATTTTATTCTCCCACAAACTTTTCTTGTACCCGATGAAAAATTTACAAGAGAAACGCTCGAAATCCAAGAATGTTTTCTTCAAGTTTCCACCACTTGCAACCAACACCCCATCCACGTCACTTCACAGAATTTTTGCTTCCGGTCACTATTTTTAACCGTTGTTTTTGCAGCCCCTAATCCTTACCTCCGGATCTTCCATTTCGGGCTCGGTTTGCTCGTTGGTGAGACGGTCGAGGCCTGGAACATCAACAATGACATCATGCTTTTCAATTTTTGCTGTGGAAAATATGAAATAACACCTACCAAATCCTAACTCAGAGCTCAGAAACATGTTTTGTTTTTATCTAGTACAGAAGATATTGAAGGGGAATGCTATAGTTAAATGAATATGTGAGACAAGGATAACACGAGTGATGAGTTGCAACGGAGAAAGACGACACACCAAAAAACTATGAATTCGTCTAGTAGTCTACTGGGGAGTCATAAAAAGGCGCACTTTCCGGCCGGATTATCCGGAAAAATTAGGGGGAAAGAGTTTAATCGAATTTCCTAGAAAGTGTCGAGTGAAGTATGAGCCGCCATGTTTTATACCGGATCTGGATAAGAAATTTGAATCCGAAGGTACATCCGAGGAGATTTAATGGGCTGAATCGTACTTTTAAGAAGCGTTTGAAAATACATTTGATCCTAAACTCTAATATTTTGGATGGGAGACAAGGAAGTGTGAGATTTTAATGAGGCATCTTTGGTGTTTTAGGATATAGAGTCAGAAAATGGATTGGATGGTTTGGTTGTCAATGAGAGAGAAGAATAGGATTAGTTTGGGGAAGTTAGAAAAGCTATAGTTGTGAAGTTTCAATTTTCAGTGGTTTTCTTCCGGGTTTCTTTCAGTTTGATAGTTTTTCTAAGGTTTAATAAGAGAAACTTGGATTTTCGAACAAATTTCATCGGAAAATGCTATTGCAAGAAGGTGAAATTCCACTACAGAACTCAAGATTTACCACCTGAAAAGCGCTAGGACCACTAAAGCTAGGATCTTCAACTTTTCAACATAATATGATGTTTAAATTACAATATTCCTTATAAAATTACCTATCATTTCCACCTTTCGATCAACCTTCATTCTCAAGTCGCTCTTCGCCAATTTGCCAGACTTTCAGACGACTATCAAACTCCGAATAAGCTCACAAAGTTCAATATAAAGTTAAACTTTCATCCATTTTAAATAACCCCTCACTCCTCTCCTCCTCCTAGTTATGCATGCCTACATAAAAGTGCAATACAAACCTTTGACAAAACCGCACAACTGATTGGATCCTAGACTGAATGATAACCCGGTAGCAGTAGCGTCCATGATAGAAAGTGAAAAATGAGAAAATGAAGAAAAAAGCAAAGAGTGTCAAGTTGGATAATCTGCGGTTCTTGGGATTTACTTCTTAACTGTCTTGTGACGACGGAGGAGAGAACTTTAAGTATCAAAGGGATCAGTTGGCTTGTCAAATTTGCTTTTTTGATTTCAAGTGTCTTATCAGGGAGCCCAAAAGTAAAGTAAACCACAGAAAAACGATAACTTTGTCACATTCCATAACTAATCTATGCTAACCATTTTCCAGAATTCAAGATTAGTTCAGATTAAGCCAGAAAAAAGCCGTTCAAAACTCACGATTCGATGTGCTCAGCGTTCGGGAGAGTAACCACAATTTGGTAGTCATTTTTCAAGAATCAATGTGAAAGGGAAACCGAATTTTCCATTTCAACGTTTGTTTGACGTCTTCGGTTTAATTTTGAATAGGGCTAAACCCTCAATTGGCTCATTTTCCGAGGCAATTAAGGGAAAGGAGGGGGAGAAGGAAAGGGAGGAGGGGGAAACAATGGAATCGCCAATATTTTATTAGGTCATGCTATAATTTTCTTATCAGACAACAGTGAGGGGAAGGGGGAAAGGTTCGAGAAATCATATTGATATATCAAAAAGTTTGCGGAGAATTGTGAAGAGTGAAGAGTAGATCAAAAAACACCAATCAGACTGGAAATTTGAGTAGTGAATGAAAGTTAATCGGATGATGAGATTAAGATTAAGCATTGTTTTCAGATCGAACGGATATGAGGCACAATGGGTTTATTGAAGTAATCAGCTGGTTTTTGCACAGATTTCAGGAAATGAAGCTTTGAAAAGATGCATAACTATCTAAAACTGAGAAAAATAGACAAAACTGATGAATTACAACACATTCTTTTCAAAACCCAAAAAAACACCCTAAATTGAAGCGCTTCCAGACTTTCTTTAGTGGTTTCTGGAACTCACCCCGTCTCTCCGATGCCGGACAAAACTTTGGCGGTGGAATTTTGACCTTCGAGCCGAACACCATCTTATGCAGGTTCTTCTTGTTGAACGGAGTCTGAAACAACAGACTTTTATAAAGAAATGAGAAGAAGAAAGAGTATTTTGTACTGGACATATACGTAGAGCTAATTTATTGTAGTGACAAGTGTAGGGTTAGTACGTAAGGGGGTTAGGTGGGCGGGTCCTTTTATTCTACCGTAGGATTTTGATTTCAGTGGATTTAATGGTACAATTATGCAATTATGTCGTTAAATTTGATCTCTCTTCGCTGGAATAAGAGCAAAATTGAAAATGATCACTAAAATCTGAGGCAAGTGAATAGATTCCAAGAAAAGAGAACTTTCTGGAAGTTTTCCGATCATAAAATAGAAACAAAACGGTAGAGGCTTTTCCCCTCTCTTTCTCCTACTCCTCTCCCCATACGATTCTCCTCAAGGGCAATAAAAATTGTCGATTTTTGTTATATTATGTTGTTGTGCTTCAATTCAAATCGAATAGAAGAACGCAACAAAAAATAATGGAGAAGATTATAAATAAAACTTTTGAGAACTGTGAGAAAATGGACGGGGCAGAGGGGGCCTTTAAGTCAACACTACTTTTCATCTTCATTGGGAAGTTATGGAAATATGGAAAAGAGAGGGATTGAAACTAAAAAAGTTTCAGTTTTGGGGGCATGGGAAATGATAAAGAGCACAAAATATCTAGTGAGAACGCAAGACTGAAAGTTATCAACTTTATAACTCTCAGGTACTCGTTACCATGTGAATGATTATGTCGCCCACGTATAATCAAAATTCAAAGTGTGCCAGTTTTCAGACAATGGCCTAGTAGAAGTAATTTCAGTTCTCTGGGAAGCTATCAAATCCCACTCAACCAGCCAACACGCTCACATCAAAACGTCGGCACAGTTAACATCACAATGTATTCTACGTATCCATAGTAGTCTATATACGTTATTCGAATTGTGTGGGTAGCAATACTTTGGGATTAGAAAGCAAAGATGAATACCAAAGGGGTTTTTGAGTATTTACCCATAGGAACTTTAACAAGTTGGGATTTGGAGGGACCTATGTTTTCTCACGGTTTCTGAATGGGTTGCTTGAACCTTCAAACACTTATAAGGATCACGGAACTAAATTTCATTGTTGCTTTCATATTCTGAACACCAATTTGGAGCTCTAAAGTAGGTATAAGTCTGAATTGCACTGAAAGTTTCACTTAGGGTTTTTGGACCATAAATATCTTCAGTGTTCAACTTTGGAGCTCCGTATCTTGACTCATAGAGCTTGTTAGCAAAAGAAAAACCTATTTCTGTTATCCTTGTGACAACAGCTTTTGAATGATATAAGTCTCTCTAAGAAACACAGAAACTTAAGAGTTTTCAAATCGTAAAATGAAATATCCATTCTATCAGAATGAACTCACTTCTTTCGGCTCCTCTACTTTTTGAAACTTAGACTTCCACTTCACAATCTCACCCATGATCAGACCGTGAGACTTATCCATAGCAACAACACAATTGAATGACACAATCACAACCACGACCGCAAACCAATTTCACAACCAACACATTGAGTCAAAATAAACTTTGAAACTTAAAATTAACAAAAACCCCTCAAAAACATGATGAGTCACATCAGTGATAAATGTTCAAGTCCAATACTTTTTTTGATTTCACTTACCATGGGTGTAGACACAAGCTGGGGACGTTTGAAATAAAATGTAGAGGAATGGAAGGTGTTTTTGGGGGAAGACGGAAGTGGTAACCAGTAGAAACATGAATGGTAACCATGGAAGGAGGCATACAAAGTTTTGTGAAAGTTTTTAGTTTGGAAAACAGAAAAACAACCCGGAAATTGGAAGAAACAGGGACCAATTAGTAATGTTTCCTTCCAGAAAGTAAATTTTCTTCAGATTTTACTATCCAGATAATCTCCATTACTTTCCAAATCCCTCATTTTGTTTCTTACCTGTTTTATTTTACCCCTTTCCTCTTCATTTTCACTTATTTTCACGTTTTATCAATCCCATTGCTTCCCCTTCTTAACCCCACCCCTCCTCCCTTCTCTAGCACCCTCATAGTCACCAAGATGTCCAAAATGGTCTACAAGTGGTCATGAGAAAGCGCGTATCAATTTCCGGCTCTAATGGATAACAAACAGTTAGTTGATGAGCCACCAAAAAGGGGGAAGGGTGTGAAAATGGTCGAATTACGCTCCAAGTAAGGAAAAGTTTTCATTCCTTTGCC